>JAUPFV010000004.1:147048393-147667393 GCA_036936605.1 Limnanthes douglasii subsp. nivea
GAGGGGGAAACTCCACTTGATTGTGGAGTAGATGAATTGGTGGTCTATCATGAGATCGTCAATTGGGGTCTTCGATTCCCATTGGATCTGATAATAGTGGAATACTTCGAACTCTTGGACCTCTTCCCTACACAAGCAACACCGAATCTATGGTTCACTCTTCTATCACTAATTATGGCTTCCAAACTAAGCCAAATCCCTCTCTCCAATAAATAATTTATTGCCATGACTGGGAATGCGAAGGGACCAATATTTCTTTTCTACTACCTCAAACTTATGAATAATCTCAAAATAATTGACGATCCGCTCAAAGCTAACCAATTCTGGAAGCAAATATTTTTCTTTATATCTGGAGATTGGGAGAATGAGAAGGAGATATCCGAGGAGAACCCTTCCAAACTCAACCTCATTTAGAAAAGAAACAATAAGGTTTTTTATCTTTTTCTTTTTTCTTTTACTATATATAACTTATATTTAATTTTTCACGTATACTCCTACTGAACTCAGACATTTCAAAGAGGTACAATGGTCGCAAGAAGGATGCGAAAGATATTTTTTCCAAGTTGGCCACATGGGCAGAAAAGAGATGGGCAATGGGTTCTACTCAGATTTTCTGCCCATAAACTTTATCAACGACCATTTGTGGAGGATCACCTTGGGTACGGACCTCCCCGAAAGTTTAATGGAGCCACCAAACCTAAATTTGGTTGTGAAAATATTTGCATCACTTGATGGTAAGGTCACTCAACCTGTTCAAAACAGATCTGAAAGCCATATTCCAACAAAAAAGAAAGAAAAGAAAAAAACAACTAGTACATATGGTGCTAGCCCTTCAGACAATCTGAGTCCAAAAAAGAAAAAGACCAAAAAGAAGGCAAATGTGAAGAAGAAAAGAAGAAGCTAACGAATGATATGGATGCTCTCAAGACGACACTAGAGAAAGAAAAAGAAGCCATTGTGGAAACTGCTAAGACTCAATGTGGAGTGGATACACTAGCTGCAATAAAAAATATTAAGGAGAAACAAATAATTACTTTGCTCCATGAATTCCATACAACATTACCTAAGGAAAATTTGTCAAGCTTTTGGGAATTAATCCCCATGGATAATCGTCAAAACGAAGCCTTCAATCCTATCCCCACTGATTCTTCTGAAGAGACGGAGTCAGAAGAAAATGTCACTGAATAAGGAGATTTATCTGAAGAGAACTCCCGGAGAAGATAATTACTTGTTGTTTCCTTTTTTTGTCCAAGTTATAAAGTTATCTAATGTTGTGTTGTGGCTTATTTTTGTGTGGTATTCAAAATATATTTTGCAATATCTGATTCTAACTTCAATGAACAAGTACCGATCCTATTTCCACTTTCATTTTCCCTATCATGAATACTTATAATCTTATGTCACAGATAAATTTATAATTTGTCAAATAAAAATAGTGCCCTTAGAAAACGATAGCACCTCGAATACAACTGGTGTGTTTAAAAATGTTAAAACCTTGAATATATTTAGTGCATTTAAAGAACATAGCACCTCATATATATGTACTGCGTTTAGAGAACGTAGCACCTCGAATATATGTAGCGTGTTTAGAGAACCTAACACCTCGAATATATGTAGTGTGTTTAGAGAACGTAGAACCTCGAATATATGTAGTACGTCTAGAGAACGTAGCACCTCAAATGTGGTTCTTTTAGTGTTTATAATAAGTGTATAACACCTCAAATCAAAACAGTTACTCTTGGTCAACAACTTCAAAGATGATCAGTCTTTGACTAGTTTCCAAGATAATTTAAATATTTGAATTTAAAATAACCATTGGCAAAAACAATTGTATGAATATCTTTGAATATGTATATTACACCTCATTACAATCTATTTGGGCCATAAGGGTAGAAAAGAGTGTTGATTATTCAAAAAAGTCTTAAAAAAGACAAAAATCATTCCCAATATAGTTTTAAATGTTCTATATTCCAAGGATGTTGAAGTATTATTCCCAGCTCATCACAAAGGCGATACGTACCGGGATTTATTTTATCCATCATTATATAAAGACCCTCCCAACTTGGGGCCATCTTCCAAGTCGTTTACCCTTTCTATGGGGGAATAATTTCCTTAAATATTTGTCACTTGCTTTAACATCCCTCGTTCCTACCTTCGAATTATATCGACTCCTCATCAAAGTCTGATAATGAGTAATATTCAAATGACCTCTAACTCTTTTCTCTTCGATCAAGTCTAGTTCTATTCTTTTTTCCTTTTCATTTACCTCTTCGGAATATTATAGTACTCTATAAGAAGGTAAATTAGACTCTTAAAGACTAACATCATCTATACCATACACCAAGATAAATCATGTTTCTTGAGTAGCCTCTCTGGGAGTTGCACGATAAGCCCACAACACCTCTTGCAAATAGTTAGGTCATTTCCCTACAACACCTATTAATTTTTCTTCAAACCGTCCAAAATAGATCTATTAGTCACTTCTACTCGACCATTTTCTTGGGGATGACAATGTATTGAAAATTACCGTGTGATTCCCTCGAAGCGCAAAAATAATTAATTTTTTTGTTGTTGAATTGAGGACCATTATATGTGTTGAGTTTTTTAGGCACTCCAAAGAGACAACATATATTATTCACAATGAACTTAATAACATCCTTAACTTTTATATCAGATAATGGTTCAACTTCAGCCCATTTTTAAAAATAATTTATCGCTACTATAATCATCTGACGCCCTCCAGAATCCATATGCAATGGTCCTACCAAATCTATTCCCCATCTATCAGAAGGAATAGCCTCGGATATGGGAAAAAACGATACTGTCAGTTTGTGGATAGAATTGGAAAAATGTTGACAAGTATCACAACCTTGAACTAAGACCTTAGCATCATTCATAATTGAAGGCCAATAATAGTCTGCCAACAAAACCGGACGCATCAAATACTTGAAACCACAATGAGTTGAACCTTCACCATCATGCAGCTCATATAAAATTTCTTGAGATTCTGGACTTCCCAAACAGCACATCAATGGTCTACTTAAATATATTTTGTATAGCATAACCAGTTGTGCAGTTGTGCATCTTGAGGTAACATTCCTCCTAGTAAAAATTTAGGAATGCTAGACCTCTAATCACTTCGAATTATGTCTAGAGTGACAAATACTTCTTCAACATATTTACATTTTTTTGATCGTGTCAAAATCGAAGGACTCTCCTGTAACAGTATCCATGGGTATTCTTTTGTATAAGCAAAAGAATCAGCAACCGTATTATGCCCTCGGTTAATATGCTATACAATCACTTTGTCAAACAAAATAGCCAAATTTCGAAGCTTGCGTAGATATAAAATTAATTTATCTTTCTTAGCCTCGGATACATCTCACATGTTATTCGCTGCTAGCTGCGAATTTGTTTCCACACAAACTTGTTCTCCAATTCGAGGCTTGGATAATAGACTGGCTTTGAAAATCCATTCCTTTGCATATAAAAATACCACTTACAACAAAATCAGACACTGTTATATCCAAAAAAAGATGTTCTCTAATTCGAGGCTTGGATAAAATCTCTGGTGATAACAAGAGTTCTTTAATCTTTGAAAAAGCTACTTCACAATTTGGTGTTACTCAAACTCATTGGGTCTTAGTAACACTGAGAAAAAAGGAAAATATTTGTAAAAAGACCTTGAAATAAATCGATTAAGGGCAGCTAACCTTCTTGTCAAGACTTGCATCTTCTTTATAGTTTGAGGCGATGACATCGAAACTAAAGCATTTAATTATTCTGATAATATATCTTAAAGCTTCCCCTCATCTGACACCAAAAGTACACTTTTCAGGATTCAAACAAATTGCCCTCAAATTTAGAAAGATCGCATCTAAATCTCTGAGGTATTCACCATATATGAAGATTTTTACCAATATATCGTTAATGTACACCTCCATATTGCTTCCAATACGAGGAGAAAAAGTCTTATTCATCAACCTTTAATGTATCGCTCCATCATTCTTTAACCCAAATGACATGACCTTATAACAGTGTAGTCCTCGATCAATGATGAATGTAGTACTTTCCTGATCTTTTGGATCCATTTAGATATGATTATAACCTATAAAGGCATCCATAAAAGATAGAAATTTTTTCCTGAAGTAGAATCAACCAATTGATCTATTCGAGAGACAGGGAATAGATCTATAGGACATGCTCGATTTAAATCTATGAAGTCAACACATTTTCCATTTTCTGTTCTTTTTTTTACTAACACTGTATTTGCAGTTGATAAAGGATATTGTGCCTCTCTAATATGTCCGACCCTGGAAAGGCGATCCACCTTTTGAACAATAGCCACTAACTTTTCCACTAGATAAACTCGTATTTTCCGAATAAAAGGCTTTATCCTCGAATTTATAACTATGCTTTGACATATTATTTTAGATGGAACTCCTATCAAATCCTCTGTTTTCGACACGAAAACATTCAAATTATCCAAAAAATTTGTAACAATTGATCACGCAAAGTATAAGACAACAATGTTTATATTCATAAAGTTTTCCCATTAGAAAAAATATGTTCTTCAATATCCTCACTCACTTTTCAAAGAACCTGGGGTTTCCCTCGGATCATCTACTCTTTCTTCATCCGAGGTCAACCACATTGGTTGTTATTCAGCAATCCGATCGTCTGAATTAGAACCTCAAACTCGGAGTGTTGTTGGATAACATTCTCTGGGCACGTTTTGGTCACTTTAGACCACACCAACACAATCCCCGATGATATATTTCAAGCATTGATGAACAGTAGACACGACATTATACATCTTGAAATCCAAGATCTCCCAAAAATAGCATTGTAACTCGTTTTCCATTCAACCACCACGAACAAAACTTGAACTTTCTTTTTTAACGGGCCTTTTCCCAAACACACTTCACCTTCAAATTCCCCAATCACCTGATTTGTTACCCCTGTAAACCCAATTATAGTACGATCGGACAGACAAAATCGAGGCGGATTACGTATCCAGCATATGTAGATTTGAATAACACAATAGCATAACTCCTTATATCTATTAGGACATGTCGAATTTTAAACCAACATATTTTTGCCCCTATAACCACTGCATCCTCATGAGGGCCAGCTATTCTCCTCAAATATTCTCCATCGAACAAAATATAAGAAGTGTCATGCTTATTATATAAATGAGTAAACATTATTCATTCTACCTAAGTTGTTAAATTGACAACATGCCTTTTCCTAGAGCTATTAGTGTTACCAGTCATAGAATCTCCCCCAAAAATTGTTAAGGATTTAAAGTACTCACACAAACTCGTTCTTGCTCTACCAGTTCATCCACAACCATTAAGATTAATCGATCTAGATCTGTGTCTAAATACTCTGAGACTGTATCAAATTCAGCATATTTAGAATATAGAATCATCAGTGCACTTTCTTCCTTCGAATTCCGATTTGCAGATTGTGATGTCGATGTGCTCAGAGCTTTTGATCCACTACTTTGCCTTTTAACAAAAGCACTTAACTTTCCATTTTCTATTAAAACCTGTATCTCACTCTTTAAAGCTATAAAATCTGCAGTGTCCTTCCCAATATCATTATGATACTTGCAAAATGTGTTGTTGCGCTTTTCTCTTAACATGTTTATTAGAGCTGGCTTTTTAAAGCTTTCATAACCTTTGTAATTTTCGTAAATAACAGCAACATTCTCAGTTAAATCAGCATAATACTTTGGCTTATCCACTAGTTTGGCCTTAGTATTTGAAACTGATAGCCTATAGCTTGAGTTAGAAACCCTCTAATTCGAGGAAGAAAATTGTTGTTATTAATTGGACGAGGTGGCTGATAATTCGAAGTATGTCCTTGATTATTTGACACATGCCCCGAACTCGTTTGACTAGATCCACCCTCTCCTCGGACCCTAGTTGACTCCTATACTTTAATTTGGTCCTCGACTTGAGTCATAAGTGCCCTAAAAGTGAACGCTCTCCTTGTTGTTGTTTCATATTATAAATCGCCTGGGAATAAACCTTGTCTAAAAGCTATCACATCAACTAGCTCTTTGCAATCATCCAACCCTGCTTATATTAAAACAAAACGATTTGTATAATATTTCAAATTTTCACTCACAACCTGCTTACACTATATAATAATGTTGCTACTTGGTCGCATTTCTATGTTTCCCATAAACTGTCGTCCAAAAGTTGTATAGAAATCCGTAAAATTAGCAATAGATCCCCTCAGAATTATGTTATACCATTTAAAGGCAGTACCCTTAAAGGTCTAAGAAAATCCTCTACATACCCACTTATTGTCATCTTCGAAATTCACAATATAGTTCTTATATTGTTCGATATGATCATCAAGATCATGCATCCTATCGAATTTTTCGACCCCTTTAAATATCAAACCGCTTTGGAAGAATAATGGACCTAATTTCATATGCTAAAGAAGAATTTCTCCAGTCTACTCCTTGTACATACTCATCATCTCCTCTTGTTCCCATTACAACATATGAATTCTGATCAGCTAGACCTGTATATTGATTCGATGTATTTCCTTCAGACCATTCTGCATTCTTCATATAATGAGGCTCATTGTCTTTTTTTAGTTCATACTCTTTGCGGGACTTTCGATACCGACTGCTTTCTCCTTTCGAAAATCCTCGATATTTTCTCTGCTTAAGTAAACCTTCCTCAAATTCTGAGCTGTTAAAATCTTCATCACTATATGTGATATACATATTCTTATCTTTCTTTTCTTTTCGAGAAGTTCGATGTTCTTTGTCATATTCATATTGCATCTTCTTTCGATCGCTCCAAATCTGACAAGATGCATATGATCCATCAGATTGATTTTCCATCTCGTATTTTTCTTCAACTTGTCATATTCCATATTTTAGCCTACCTAACTGAATATGTTGTTCTCTTCGAACATATGTATCCTTCAATATTGTTATTTTGTCCAACAATTGTTTCATTCGAACCTTGATATCTGAATGACCTTGTTGTACTATAGTTTGACCATCTTCTCCGCTTATCCCCTCCATAAATCCTATATCAAAGTTTCAATAGCTTTTTGAACCAATGGATCATCTTCATTCACGAGCTCCATATCGAAAAAAAAATATGATATAACTGATCAAGAATTCAATTACCTATGGTTTTTTTATATGAAATCAACGCACCGATCGATTTATCCCCACTATAGTCGCCAATTTGTTGAGTATAAATCGTAATTCGTGAAAAAGAAGATAAAGAAAAAAGATACTAAATTGTAGAGAGATAAAGTAAAAGAGAAAAGTCAAATTAGTCTTATGAAAATGTCCTCTCTTTTATTCTCTGCCTCATCCTTTATTTATAGGGGTAGAGACCTGTATAACTGATATGGTTACACAAATGGGTTATTATATGTCCCCTTCATATTATATTTACAAATGCAAGCATACAATTTATTATATACAACCTTAGTTCTATTATATTTAAGCTCTCAATATGTTATATCATTATCAATCTTTCTCTAGTGAAACAACTGAAATCAATTCATTGTTTAACTTTGTTGCAATCATAGACATGCCCAGAGTGTGCTCTCGGGTAGCACCTTTTCTAGAGTATTTCTTAGTAGATATCTCAATAATGAGACATTGTATGTCTACCTTTTCATTTTTTCCAAATTTTTTCTCAAATTTTTTGAGAAACTTCGAAGCATGTGTAACATCTTCTGGGACAATCCCACGAAATACAATTGGTATTCCTTAAAACATAATGGTCAAGCATAAACTATTCCTAGTTTTTATACTTTTGGTTGACTCGAGTGAACTTTCCTGAGTAAGCATACCTGGTTTAGGTTTCACTAATGTGAGGTCATGGTCATGAAAATTCAAGTACATCTTCATATCTTTATTCTATTGATTAAAATCTGAGTCGTCTACCATTGGGGGTTTGTTCCCCATCGGATTGTAACCCAAAATATGAAATAAAAATAATATAACACACATGACATAATTAATTTCGACATATAACAACTTCTCATGCTTGAACATGGCATATACACATAATATCTTATGGTAGTAGGATACTTGAGGAAAATCATATTAACGTATATTTTTTAGTTTGAGAAAATTATCGTTGAGCATTATTTTAATTTGCCTAAATATCAGTGAAACCCTTCAGAATGCTGATTTCACCTACTTAAAAATAAGCACAATAATTAATTTAATTTTTCTAAGTACTAATGAAACCCTCTAGAGGTCTGATTTCACCTGCTTAAATTTAAAAAATCACAATTATTAATTTTCATTAGAGTATTTACGGTTCATGATCAATCAAATCCAAATATGAAGCATCTGGAGGATCAGTAATATCTGAAATTAAAGTAAATATTTTTGGAACCTAAGACCCTCAATGAGATCAATTAACATTTTAGAGGTCCAATTAAATTATTTCATTATTCTTCTACCAAAATCTGAAAGCTTAGTCGTGCATATCCATATAAGCATAAAAACATATACAACTTTTAGCTCATAAATACATATAAAATAGAATGTCCGAATTTATCATGGGAAACAAATCAAAAAAAATATTTAATTAATTAATTAACTAATTTTTTTATATAATTTCCTTGCAAGCCGCATCATTCATCTGCAGTAACAATAGTTTGTTTTCCACGGTGAACATCGTTGGATAGCCTTTGATTGGTAATAACATATGTAATTACACCATTGAGAATTTGTTATCCCGATATGTTTGATTTATTTAGTTAAATTAGGGTTTGGTTGATTCTAAATGTTTAGAGAAAAAATTTAGTAATCAAACAAACCCCGATTTGAAGGAATAAAATCTTAAATCCTATCAACATAATATATTTATATATAAAAAAATTAAATAATAAAAATATTATATTTATTGAACAAATCATTGTAGACATGCTCTCCACATAAATCCTAAATCCATATCATACCAAGTCAATTAATCAATTAATCCCAATAATATGGATATTACACATAAAGAAAAAATGTTTTTTGATTTAATTATAAATATACATTCAGTTTATCTTATAAATGACAAGAGGGTTTTGACTCTGATACCAATTGATATAACTAATTGAATCGGCTCAAGTTAGTTGATCACAAATACGGATTATAGAACCCTCATTGTGATTAACTAATTGCATAAAATAAATAGAATTATGATTTTGCATGTTGGTATCCATAATCTTGTTTGAATCTTTCCTTCAGTTGATGTTGCAGTGATGATAGTTGTAAGTCTTCCTCTCAACAAAGCGACGACTGGCTTTTCTATGTTTAGGTTAAAGGAATGACTTAACCTTATTCTTTCTTTTATAGATAAATACAACTAAAAACCTCCTTTCATAAAACCCATTTACTTTATTTTTTTTATGATTTGGGACCACAACTACTAAACCCGATTATCACATTTATACCTCCATAACACCTTTTCAAATATTGGTAAAATGCTTATTTAATTATATATAATCTGATTAATCTGATAACTTATTATTAGACTATTTTATGACAATAACCAAATATATATTTAGTAATTTGGTCTATAATTATTCCATCAGCAACCAAATATATATTTAGTATATTGATTAACTTATGAATTATTCATTTTCAAATTAAATTAAAAATCTTTACCTTTTTTTCCTAGGGTACTTTGCAGCCGCAGCTCAAACAGAGTGAGTGCACACAGGGTAAATCCTCAGTGTGATGCAATAGCCTACAAATTAATGCAATAAGGTCAACCACACAAGGTGATATGCTCATCCAAGAAGGTCTTTGTAGAGGGAATCGAACTCATGACCTTTGGTCACGAGCTCTTCTTACTCCACCAACTCGACTACCTAATCTTACAGAAATTTTTATTTGTCCAACATGTCCTAATATTTCGTAAGAAAAAAAACTAAATCACAAATTATTAATCACCGATGAGGAAGAACAAACTATCAATCTTTCCAAATATTTATTTTTGAATCATCAATCGTGCACCTTTTTTAAGATCGATTCTGTTACTAGAAACAAATATGACGATTTCATGCTAAACTATTAAAACATTCAAATATAAACCAATCTTTAGATAATATTAAAAAAATATTAAAGGATCCATATCCTTAAAGGAAACACTAATATTTGAGAAGGGATCATGGTTTCCAATTGATGAAAATCATAGAAGCACTCTTACCTGGAAGTTTAAGGTTGTTGAGATTCGTGACTTGATTTGTCCTCCTTAATGAATCAATTTATAAAATAGTCCATGAATTATCATTGGATCTGGATTTTCATCGCTCTTTTGAAAAGGCTTTCATATACCCTCCTACTCTCCTTCTTCAATCGGTTTTGATCTCATCTAAAAATCGATCTAAGCTATTGATAGATGCTAAGGTGAAGGTCTCCAATAAGTGTTTGGTATGGTTGCTTCGTAGTCGATGTTACAATCGAAGCCTGACTCTTCAAGTTCTAATGTTTCAATTGGTATTCTAAAAGGAGGAGGTTGAAGAAGTGGTATCGATTGATATAATTTTTCTCTTGATTTTTGGTTTTTCTATTTCAATTGGCAGCTCTGTCTATTTTGGGAACCCTAGTTTGTGTCTATTGTTTTGTTTCACACACAGAACCCTTGTTTCTCCTAATTGTGAAATAAAAGTCCCAAATTTTGAGTAAAAACAATATTTTGTAAGGTTTAGTGTTTGTTTTTTCTCTAACATATAAATTGGAGTCCAAATCCCCGTCGATTATAACGTACGATATTTCTTTATCCTAACATCGTATTATGATATATTTTTTTGTGATGCATTTGCCCCGATTATTGATCTCAATATTTTAATTCAAAATTATTTTAACTATAATACAATTTTGTCTTGTGGATTTAAATATGTGACTCTTTTTTTATCCTTATTGTATATTAGATATAATATAGACAATCCGGCCTAAATAATATACATCAAATTTCGTTAGTTTATAGCGGTATAGTCAAATCAATACACATTTTCAAAAAAAATATACGGTTGTAAATATTTGTACGAGTAAAAATAACCAATCGAAAATAGATATCATTTAGTTATTGTATATATCATGTACAATTTGGAAGCATACACTAATAATATTATTGTTGATACTAAAAATGAAGGAGAAAAAATGTTTGACGATGTTATCTAATTATTAATTAACTTTAGTATTTTCAATTTCAATTGAATCTATTAAAGTGGTTTTTTCAAGGTAATGTCATTTGTACAAACTTTTTTACCCCGATTTGTATCATAATTCTTTGTAAAATAATACATCTAACCTGATTTGTAGAAATCGTACAAAAACAATTGATCCGATCATCGAAATCCGAGTTTTATAATTTTAGAATTATATTTCAAAATATGTTAAACAACTAGTTTATATCTTGATTGTAGGTTGTTTGATTTGTTTTAAGGTTGATTTTCTTTTTTACCTTTTATAAAGAAAATTTTGAAAAGAAATTGTTAGAATATCCAGTGTATTAAGTTTCCTTCTATAGGCCTCTAAGTTCTCTATATATATATTATTAGTCTTACTATTGTAGACGAATAACATAAAATGTTACTATTCGCCGTCATTCCTCCATAATCGGTACCACAAAAAATGGTCGAATGTTATGCGTGTGTATTTCAGAGATATTGTTGGAAGAATTTACGTTGCATGTGATTTTTATTAAACTTCAAAATCTAATTGGCTATCGGTAATTTAATTTCTATCCGAATAATTATCGATAAATTACCTTCATAAAATTATGATAGTTTAATATAAAATTTTAAAGACGAATAACATAAAATTTTGTTTAGGTATGTTAATAGTTCGGGAGAACCAAGAACTGAACCGAATCTTAACAGTTATTTAACGGTTTGGTTTGCGGTTTCTTTTTTAAAGTCGAGAATAATAAAGACCGAACCGGTAAAATCAATTCGTAACCAAACCGATAAAATCGATAGATGGTAAAATCTATACAAAATATATTATTATTAAAAAAATAAGATATTTTACAATTCTTTTTTATAGTGTAGTTCGGTAAAAACAATCCGTAACCAAATCGATAATATCGATAGACGGTAAAATGTATATAATATATATTATTATTAAAAAAAATAAAGTATTTTACAATTTTTTTTATATTCGACCGAACTGGTAAAACCAATTCGTAACCAAAACGATAAAATCGATAGACAGTAAAAATGTATACAAAATATATTATTATTAAAAAAAATAAAGCATAAAAGGTATACAAATATATTATTATTAAAAAAAGCATTTTACAATACCTCTTTATAAGATTATTATTATAAAAAATAAAATATTTTACAATATTTTTTTTATATTCGACCGAACTGGTAAAACCAATTCATAACAAAAAAAGATAAAATCGATAGACAGTAAAAATGTATACAAAATATATTATTATTAAAAAAAATTAAACATTTTACCATACCTTTTTTCTTATAAAAAGATAAAATAAACCAAAAAGATAAAATCGATAGACAGTAAAAATGTATAAAAAAAAATTATTATTAAAAAAAATTAAACATTTTACCATACCTTTTTTCTTATAAAAAGATATAATAAACCAAAAAGATAAAATCGATAGACAGTAAAAATGTATACAAAATATATTATTATTAAAAAAATTAAACATTTTACCATACCTCTTTTCTTATAATAAGATATATTATTATTTAAAAAGATATAATAAACCAAAAAGATAAAATCGATACAAAATATATTATTATTATTAAAAAAAATTAAACATTTTACCATACCTTTTTTCTTATAAAAAGATATAATAAACCAAAAAGATAAAATCGATAGACATTAAAAATGTATACAAAATATATTATTATTAAAAAAATTAAACATTTTACCATACCTCTTTTCTTATAATAAGATATATTATTATTTAAAAAGATATAATAAACCAAAAAAATAAAATCGATACAAAATATATTATTATTAAAAAAAATTAAACATTTTACCATACCTTTTCTCTTATAAAAAGATATAATAAACCAAAAAGATAAAATCGATAGACAGTAAAAATGTATACAAAATATATTATTATTATAAAAAAGTAAGGTATTTTATAATACCTCTTTTTTTATAGTCGCTCACACATTTTCAACCTTGTTTCTTTGTCATTGTCTAAGTGGACTCGATCATGAGATCTAGATGAGAATCTTACTCTCTCTAGACCACTGAGCCAAGCTCGGACTGACGTTAGAACGACCAACTCTTAAAAATACATTATTAAAGAAATCCTTTGAAAAATAATTAGAGTGCATCATTTAATTGCAAATGAAAGGAGATTCCTAAATTCATTCCCAATAGCAACTTAGCATCGTAGTCTCGGTCGCTTCTTAGCTCTTTACTCTCCTTCCACATTTTAAAATTTCTAAAACTTTTATTAAAGAAATTTAATCATAACTTCATAACTTTTTTGCTCTCACTTTTTATTTTCTAAATTGCAGCTATGGATCAAGATGAGCCCGTTTTGGAAAAACCCAGAACCTATAAATAGGATCATGATCTCCTAAACGAAGACCCTCACTGTTTCGATTAATATAGAATAGAAAAGATTGACTTGTCCGGAGTGCAAATCAGGACTTTCATAAATCCGTAGATAGTCAATAGGACTAGTGATGAAGTTGTAACCGACTACTAGAAATTATATCCTTGCCGGAAAATGGGCTCAAGATTTCAACACCAGGCTTCTATTGTGGTTTCCGTCATTCTAACATTACTTCCGCCTCATTGATCACACCCTTCGTCATCCTGAAAATCCATATTTCCCCTTGTTGGAACTTTTCTTACTTCAATCTCTTCAACCAGGAGAGAACACAATTTACTATTAGTCTTTTCTTTTCTTCTTTTTTCACCAATATAATAGATATAACGAAACACAATCATCTCAATATACGAAGTAAAAATAAAGTATATATACATAACCATCTTTAAAGAGAATGAATAATATAAGTTAAAGGGCAAGGCGACCCCAATAGTTTACTTTGGGCCAAAGACGATAACGTTAAACCCTAACCAAATGGTGAATACAACACGTTGATGTCCCAATCAGTCTTTCTCTCTAAAGGCACAAGGATATGCAGACAACTCTTCAGCCCTGACTGCTTTAACTAAAACTCCAATTACCTTCTTCTCTAACAGATGATATCTCATGGTTGATTTCAATATTAAGGAACCGGGTCCTGATTACATTTGCAAGTCCATAAGGTATGCATGGTAGTTAACGCTGTTAAACCTGTTGACTTCAAAGCCATGTTTTACAGTTCTCTCAGCTTCCCTACATTTCCTGACTTGTTTGATGTTTGAGACATCAAAGAAGATTTGTTTGCATTTGCTGAAGGAACTGCTATTGCTAACATTTTCCATAGTACCATCTGCAACTTACTCCAAAATTTGGCATGCAACTCAGGCGAATCGGATTTCATGGAGTCTGCAACTTTATCAGATATATAGCGTCCTTCCAGAAGGGTCGTTATAGCTGATTCCAGCATCTGCAGCAGAACACATTCATTATTATAACTACAAGACACTTAACAGTTCTAGTGAGCCAGCTAGCAAAACAATGAAGAAAGACTGTGTGTGTTTGGTAATAATATAAATATCATGGACGAAATGTGCACTTCTAAGAAACAAATATGTCCGTCAGCTAGAAATGACCCTACTGGCTTGGAATCAAAACACTACTAGTAATGCTGGTACACAAAACCTTTTTTTTTATATATAGTCTTAACCAATAATACCAGTAAGACTTAAATATATTAATTAATTAATTAATTAATTAATTAATTTAGTCAAAATATTTAAATAATATATTAATGTATTTTTGAATAATATATTATTCCATTGATATTATATTATTTAATTTAGAGAAAATATGTTTAGATTTGATTTTATATTTTAAAGATTATTATATTAGTAAAATATATTAGTAAAATATATATAAAAGATGTACTAAACAAAGAGATCAAGAAAAGAAAATAAAAAAAATACTTTTGTTTTATCCGATCTTATTCTTCTTTCTTCAAAAATATCTTTTTAAAATCTTCAATTGGTATCAGAGCTCTGTTCGATCAAATGAACAACTTGATTCCTATCTCTTTTGTTCCTCCATTAACAAAAGAAAATTATAATAAATGGAGTACTGAGATGAAAGCTCTACTAGGATCTCAAGAAGAATGGGAAATTGTTGAAAAAGGCTACAACGAAGTAAAAGATGTTGAAGAAGAAAAATTAACACCAACACAAAAAGAAGATCTAAGAAAATCAAGAAAGAAAGATAAAAAAGCATTGTTTTTTATATATCAAGGAGTCCAATCATATGAAGCAGCTTGGGAAAAAATTGCTTGTGTCACTTCAGCAACAAGCATGAGAAATTTTGGAGAAATCATTCAAAGGAGATGAAAAGTTAAAAAGAATTGGATTACAAACTCTTTGAGGAGAATTTGAAAGTTTACAGAAAACAACGTCTGAATCCGTTTCTGATTATTGTTCACGGGTATTGTCCATTGTGAACCAATTAAAATTAAATGGGAAACATTGGATTATATCTATGTAATTGAAAAAATTCTACGGTCTTTGTATTCAAGATTTGACTATATTGTGGTTGCTATTGAAGAATCTAAGGATTTAAACATCATGACGATTGATGAATTAACGAGCTCATTGAAAGCTCATGAAGAAAGATTAAATAAGAAAAAGAAGGAAGTAACGTTAGATCAAGCACTACAGTGAAACTTGTCTATAAGTGAGACGAAAGAATATTCTACAAATCAGAGAGAAAAAGATTATGGCCATCCTTCAAGAGAATGGAACAGAACAAACAAAAAACCAGAATTTTAGAAGCTCACAAAGAGGACGAGGAAATCAAAGAGGAAGCGACTTCAATACTTGTGGAAGGGGTCATTATGAAAATCAATGGAAAGAAACAAACCAAAATCAGAACTTTAGAGGTTCGCAAAGAGGACGTGGACGTGGAAATCAAAGAGGAACAGGTCGTGGTTATATTGAGTGTTTTTATTGTCACAAGCTTGGTCATATGGAAAGCGATTGTTGGCACAAAGAAAAAGAAAAATACGAAGCTAATATGGTGAAAAATAGTCAAGAAACTTTATTGCTTGTGACTCATGGTGGAGAGACTGATGATTTCTGGTACATAGACAGTGGTGCTAGCAAACATATGACAGGTAACAAAAAATTATTTTCTAAATTATTTGAAGCTGATTGTGGAGAAGTAAAAATAGGAGATGGAGAATCTTACAAAATTAAAGGTGTTGGTGAATTAGAATTTAAAACAAAGCAAGGTAAGATTGAGAAAATGTCTGATGTTTATTTTGTTCCTGGACTTAAAAATAATTTGCTTAGTGTTGGGCATCTACTGACGAAGGGGTATGATATTCACTTTCGTGACATGGCATGTTACTTATCATTGAATAATCAAGTTGTTGCTAAAGTTGGAGTAGCACAAAATAATCTTTTCTCACTCACTCTTCAAAATCAGAATATGTCTTGCTTGATTAGTTCTCATGAAGCAGTTGAAAAATTATGGCATGATCGGTTTGGACATTTGAATTATATAAATTTGGAGATACTTTCAAGAAAGATGATGGTCACTGGTTTACCAAATATTAGTCGTCTCGATGATGTATGTGAAACTTGTCAGTTTGGAAAGCAACATAAAATTTCGTTTCCGTCTAAATCATCGTGGAAAGCAAAAAAAACCAATGCAACTTATTCATTTAGATCTTTGTGGTTCAATGCCAGTTCCATCTTTCGGAGGTAATCGTTATTTTATAACTTTATTGATGATTACTCATGAAAAGTTTGGGTTTATTGAGTCAAAGAAAAATCAGAGGCAGTTCAAAAATTCAAAGATTTTAAAGCAGAAGTAGAGAATTTTACTCGATTAAAAATCAACACCTTACGGACAGATCGTGGAGGTGAGTATTTTTCAAAAGAATTTGAGAAATATTGCAGAGACACTGCATTCTGGATGAGATGACAGACCGCTATACGCCTCAGCATATGGATGAACAAATATTCTAACATAACTTTTAAGAGACTCACCTCGGTGTTGATAAAGATCCATGATTGAATCCCGCTCGCGCTTAAGCTCCTTGTTACGAACGAACCTTTCCCTGAATTCTTTCCAGAGTCCTGTAAAATCCCATATGAATCCCTTTGGCAAGTTGCTGAAGCAATTCATGGAGTTACCTTTGAGGATCATGGATAGTGCTCGGCATAACATCGCATCATCGGGATTGAAATACATCATCATGTTTCTGAGCTGTTCCAGATGCCTTTCCGGATCCCCCGTTCCATCATAAGCTTCCATCTTGAATGGGTCGAACTTCCTTGGGAGTTGAGCTTCCAGGATCTTCTCAGAGAATGGCGATTCTTTCAATATGTAGGCCGACAACTTTGGACAGATCTGATTGTAGCAGAGGTCCTCATCCTCCCGAGCTCGCTTGGTCGACGTCTGTTTCACCTTGTCGCGCGGTTCTCTGCTGCGATTATTTCCCCTGCTCTCTCCTTCACCTTCCTGTTTGTCATCTCGTTTGGAAGAACGATCTGTCTTGTTGACTTTGCTCGCCTCTGGTCCTGACGGTTGGTGAGTCTTGCTCATTCCCTTGATCCTAGAAGTCAGAGCATGAATAGCGTCGTTCATACCTGCCATTGTGGCATGCATAGCATGTTCTCTTGCGTCTCGTTCAAATGCTATTTTCAACTGTTCGTCCTGGAGGTTCTGGATTCTTTGTTCTAGTTGGAGAACCACCGAGTCATTCGCCTGTATGTCTTCCGCAGCTCTACGAGCCCCTAATGTATTCTCTGGTTGATGGAGATGCACTTCTTTCCTGGAAACGATAGTTGGATGAATTGGCGGTCCCTCTGTCACCACCGTTGCTTGGGGTTTCATAGGATTGACCTCTTGAGGAACTGTGGGTTCGGGATGTTAGATGCCTCGCGCATCTGGTTGACTTACAGTTCTCCTCCGGTGTGTTGTTGTTTCGCTGGTTTCCTGATTGTCTCTCTCAATTCCTGACCTAGTGACTACCATGGTGATTGGTTAAAGAGTTCCCACAGATGACGCCAAATTTGTTAAGGAACTAACAAGTTCTACCACAGTAAAGCCTTTAGTATATTAGTCAAGAAAGAGATAAGCCAAAAAAGATTTTTTTACTCGTAGATAGGTCTTCCCTATTTATAATACAAAGATTAGTGGGCAGTTACAGACGTTCGCGCTTTAAGCGCCACTATCCCACTAGTATCAATATCCCTATAATCGTAGAACAAATAACTAACACGGTTTGACTCAAGGGTCAAAACGTGCGTTTATATAACAAGTAAAAAAATGTTAAGTCTAATCTATTTTAAGCTGAGCTGAGCTTTACTTTAAACGCAATCTGATCTGCAAAGCTCGAGCTCATGAGTCACATGCTCAGTTTATATTCGTTTAGGTCCTCACTTAGTCTTGATCATCTGTTCATCTCGCTCCTAATCCGGTCGATCAACTCCTTCCCTGATGTCTTCGAACTCAATATGTTCTTGAGGTCATCAATACTATATTTGTCTTCGAGCCCAGTCTTATAATGATTTCGATATGCCTTGAGCTCATCAATAGCGTATTTATCCTCATTCTCGTTCTCACTTTTGAATTCGTCCACGCTATTCTTTGAACTCGCGCGTATTTATCCTCATTCTCGTTCTCACTTTTGAGTTCGTCCACGCTATTCTTTGAACTCGCCAGCACTGTATAACCAGACATTTTCTTCATTGTTTGTCACAATCCAAGCTCGTCCTCGTACTTATTTGGTGGAATACCCCTTATCACCATGAGGGGTTCTTTAACTCATGGAGCCTGTACACTTTTAGGAGCACTGAATCAAATTCGAGTCTGTCTCGATTGAAGTTTTCACTGTCCAGAACACAATCGATTGAACTAGTCATGACCAATAATGAACAGAGTTCGAACCAGAATACAAAAGCTACACATATAGAGGCTTTCGGGCATCATTTAAATGCCATACCTTACGAGTTTGATAAGCTGGTGCAAAGGGTGACAAGGTGGAATAATATTTTGATAATGCGTAGAATAAAAGCTCATACGAAAACGATAAAGATAAAGATAGGCGCATCCTTTTATCAAAGAAACAACCACAAGACGGTTCAGCAGTTGCTGCGAAAAGGATGCAAGAGTTATCACACAACACAAGTGGGCATGGCCTTTTATGCATCCCGTTGATGTGGAAAGTCTTGGTGTGCACGACAACTATGAAATTATTTACAAGCCTATGAACTTTAGTACTATAAAAAATAAGATGGAGGCTAAAGATGATACTATAAGAATATTCACGAGATATATGCTGATATGAAGCTTACATTTGACAATGCTATGATTTTAATAAAAAACCAAGCGATATATATATATATATATATATAAAATGGCAAGCCATCTGCTGAGAAATTTCGAGGAGATATGGCAGCAATTTCTTCCAAAAGTCTTAGAAGAGGAGAGAAGACGCAAAGAAGAGGAAGCAAAATCATCAGCGGATATGCAGGTCGCTAGAGTGACAGCAAATGCGACTTAACTAGAGATATAGGCAACAAGCTTAACGACTTTGATATGCAACTGGCCAAGCTCAGAGAAGATGTTCAGAAATGCAGCAAAGTTTCATTTGAACAAAAAAGAAACTTGGGAATTGCCCTTTCTAAATTATCAACAGACAGCATTAGAAATTGTTTCTGAAAAAAGAGAGATCGAAACTCCCAGAAGTGAGAAAATATTAATGAGGCTACTTGAAACATTTGGTTCTGAGACTTGGCGTACATAGTTATCAGGCTATTTCAGACACTTGATTCTGAGATGAAGCTAGTTTTTATACAAAACCCATAAGGCTCTTTGAAACATTTGATTCTGAGACCAAACTAGTCTTTATAGCAAATTTCTATGAGTAATTGTTTTGATTAATCCAATGAATGTGACAACATTGGGGTACACCTTATTCAGTCTCATTTCTTTGAAACTAGGCACTGCATTTTGTTCTTCGTACGTCTATGGATAGTATCGAAGTCCAAGAGACGACTTCTCTTTCATTCATGCTATCAAAAATCGATTTCGCATCTCTTGGACATCCACACTTTGAATATGTAGAGGTCAAAACGTTTGCAACTTTGAGATCAGTATTGTATCTGGATTTTATGCATAAACAATGAATTTGCCTCCAGAGATTTAAACTTTTCTCATGGCCGCAAGCTGATACTGTACTAGTTAAGGAGACGTGATCAAACCCTCTTCCTTCTCTTCCCATCTCGACAAACGCCCCGATTGCCTCAAACCCATAATTTCCCTGCTGAGTATATCCGGAAAGAATGACATTCCATGAAACTTTATCTGTGTTTGGCATTTCATCGAACAGTTTACTAGCTTCATCCATACCTTTCCATCTGGAGTACATAGTTATAATTTATAAGCAATCCGGATTTCATCATCGGAGACTGCAATGTAATCCAAAGATAAACCCTTTGGGGTCTAAACAACAAGCAAGAGCCTTTGTATAAGTGAACTCATCAAAAACAACCCCGCTCATATATTTTCGAATCCGGAAATGACTGTGTTCCAAGAAACAATATCACGGCCACTTGATTTCTGCAAAGCTTTACCGAAATTTCCGCTGTTACAATGGAGACTCATCGCAGCATTCAAAAACGGAAAGATACGAGATAAAGCCAGAAGTAATAGTCAATCCATGGATTGATACCCGGGTTTCGGGATTCCACGAGAACAAGCCTTTAGCGCGAGCGAAAGGGTAGCTTCATCGATGTCAGTGAGAAATCCCAGTTGAACATGGTTCTTGAAGACATATAGTGCTTGAATTGAGAGTTTTTTCCGCAAACAACTGAGCATTGAATTCTTAACAGAGAAACCATTTCGGTGAGGATTTTGATCGAACAGGTGGTAGGCGCGTCTACAAAACTGAAAATTTGGAAAAAGAGACCGTTGGAAAGTTTGTGGTTTTTCCTTTGTTTCGGGTGTTGTTTGGTTAGTGAGAAAGTTCGAGAAAATATTTGAGGTATAAGGAAAAAAAAAGGAAAAAGTACCCATAAATATCTTTTCAAGTATCTAATCCCAAATAAGTACCCAAATATTAGTCTCTTAGACTAGTAGTAAGAGGACTATATTTTTACCAAAATAGCTTATACTAGAAGAAAGAGTAGGTTATTATTATATTCAATTTCATTTCCCCCAAATCCGAGTTACTTTTAGAAACTGAAAAGAGCAAAAATAGAAAGTAAGTGAAACCCTGGAGGAACCTGTCGAACCTGTCGACGGCCTCGTTTTTTCCTTCCAAACTCTTACAACTGTAGAAGAACCTGCATACGAAGTGATCCCCGAAGTCGAACCTCCAGTTCGTCCTCTGAAAGATTAACCACCATTGGAGGCTTTGAACGTTAGTCGAAACTGCCTCGAAGGTACGATAAGGAGGAAGATAACTCCGAGGAAGTCTTCAAAGCATTCATCTGACGACGAAGAGGAGGACGAGGAAGACGATGACGATGAAGAGGAGGAAGAGGAAGAGGAGTCTAAGACTGACGAAGACAGTGAAGAGGAGGGTAACTCTTCGGATTGTTAACTGTTTGTGGTTATTTTTTGAATTTGTAGTAGTTTTTGAGTTTGTAATTGTTAAACCCTAAAGCATTTGTGCGTTTAGTATTAGGGTTTGGAATCTGGGCAAGCGTGATGTCCTCTACTTTCCTTATGAAATGTTAAAATTTCTGTTTCAATTTGATGGTGTGCTTTTACATAGTTGTAGCAGAGATGCATTATAACTCTATGATGTCGCGCGATGTGTGTTGTTAATAACTCGCGACACCAATAGTCACTGTACTGTTAATCGAAAAATGTATAATCGCGCAATGCATAGTAAAAAAACTTGCCTCGCGCTGAATTACGTTAATGACTCGCGTCATAGTCAAGGAACATCTAGCGTCATAGTCAATGAACATCTAGCGTCATAGTCAAGGAACATCTAGCGTCGTAGTACAAGTATCGTCTAGTGTCATAGTAATAGTCAAGGAACAACTCGTCTAGCGTCATAAGTACAACTCGTCTAGCGTCATATTAGATGAACATCTCGCGTGATGCACGTCTTATGACGCTAGATGTAACCGTAATATGACGCTAGATTAGCGTGTACTCTAACGCTAGATATGCACGTACTATGACGCTAGACGAGTTGTACCTATGACGCTAGATGGATGAATGGAGACTGCATATTAAGCTAGATTAACATATCATATGACGCTAGATGTGAACGTCTTATGACGCTAGATGTAACGGTAATATGACGCTAGATTAGCTCGTACTCTAACGCTAGATATGCACGTACTATGACGCTAGACGAGTTGTACCTATGACGCTAGATGGATGAAAATGGACACTGCATATGAAGCTAGATTAACATATCATATGACGCTAGATGTGCACGTCTTATGACGCTAGATGTGAACGTCTTATGACGCTAGATGTAACCGTAATATGACGCTATATTAGCCTGTACTCTAACGCTAGATATGCACGTATTATGACGCTAGACGAGTTGTACCTATGACGCTAGATGGATGAAAATGTTTAAAAACTACATCGCGCGAGATAGCATATAAAGCTACATGCAACAGTAAAGTACAGCTATCGTCTTCAACAACATAGGTAAGCTATAAACGCCATTAGAGAACCTGTACGAAATCTCGACTTCGAAAAAAATTAAAAAAAACTGGTTTCAACAAGGTCTAAACAAAAACAAGACTTTAATGTAAACAGAGTAAACTTGAAATCTTTGAAAACAAAAAAAACAAGGAACTAAGAAAACCCATGAACTAACAAAAGTTGGAAAAAAAACACAGCTTCTATTCGTGAAAAGCATAACAAAAGAAGGGAAATAAGAGAATAAAGCACATTTGAGGGTATTTCAGGAAGGGAAATATTAGCTGGGTATTAGAAAGGAATTAGTTTGGTGAGATGGGTATTTAGTAGGCATAGAAAATAGTTGGGGTACTAGATGATAATAAGTTTGGTGAGAAGGTATCTAGTGTGACATTTCCCGAAAAAAAAAGGATGGGATAGTGTTGTAGAGTGAAAAAAAAGAAGGAAAAAAAATAATGGTCAGGAATTTCGTTAAACTTTTGTATTTATCGTTCTCCTAAAAAAATATACGAGCATTAATGGTAAAATTATGTTTATTTTAATTGAAAACGCGGAAAGTAACTGTTTATATCTTTTGTTTTGTTTGTTTAAGATTAAGATTCTTGCTTCCTAGGTGATTCTTCACCATCATTTTTTATCTTTCCTTACTCTTTTTTTTATATTCATCTCTATCATGGAGATTTATAACAATACGTTATTTGAAAAGGATGAATTTTCCGTCTTAAATTTGGGAAACAGAGTTGAAAATAGAAATCACAGACAATTCAACAAATCATTCGTTGATGTTGTTAAACCAACCATTAGCAATCCTGCTTTGAATATAAATCCTGAAATAATACAGATAAAATAGGATCCCATAGCAGTTCAATTCTCAAGTGAAGTCAAAGATCATCTATTTCAGAGCTCGAAAATTACTCTGGTTGGTAACTTTACTGCAGGATTGCCTAAGAAAGCTGTAATAGATCAGTACTTGATTTCGAAGAAATTTAAAGGCAATTATAGTACTACTATATGGGATTCACGCCACATTCTTATGGAATTTGAATTAAAAGAAGATGTTTGCAATATATGGGAATGAAGCGTCTGGAAACTGGGAAATGTTACTATGAGAGTTCTTCGATGGACGCCGGAATTTAACGTGAAATACGAGAGTTCTATATCGTTAATCTGGGTCAGAATAGATAAAGTTTCGGAGTTTTTGTATAATCTGAAAATAATGACTGATATCGCGGCTACGATAGAAGTTCCTTACAAGGTTGATTTCCCTAGTAAAAACAGAGCATAAAACAATGTTGTTTATGCTCTGTTCGAGATAGATATTACAAAAAGAATCCACAATCATATATGGATTGGATTTGTTAAGAATGAGGGTTATTGGTTAAAGGTTTCTTACTGAAATTTGTCATCCTATTGCTATAACTGTCATCATCTAGGGCATAAAAGTGATGATCTTTTGAAACTTCTGAAGAATACTGATAAAGAAAATATTGCTGAAAATGAAAATAACAATGAAGAAAAGACTATTGTATTACTTGAAAGGAAAGAAAGTTTCATTTAAATGCGTGATACAAATAGGAAAAATATCATCAATACCAAATCGGTGTACATCCCAAAACTTAAATCTATTATTATTGACAAGAATAGCAACAAAAGATTTACAGAAAGAAACAAAGATGATCTTGATTATGCTGGAAAAATAGTTATCCAGAATAGTGTAAATCTGCCTAAATCCAGAAGCCTTGATCCTTCTCCTGAAGATGATAATAAAATCATCGAAGCTTTACAAAATCTGAGCATGGAATTTGAATCAAACAGTATTCAATATCATAGTATGCGAAAGAAGCTGAATTCTGTCAGGAAAGTGAAAAAACCAAGAAATAAAATCATTAAGTCCCTAAAATTTTCAGGGATCAACAAGTACAATTCTTTATCAGATAATGATAAAAGCACTTAACTGGAATGTTTGAGGAATTAGTAACAAAACAACAGTGGAAATGTTGAAAGAAATCATTTTCAAAGAGAAAATTAAAATCCTTGCAATTCAAGAACCTATGGCTAAAGAAGGAGTTAAAAGTGTGATTGCTGCTAGATTGGGTCTTATCAATAGCAATTCTAGCATCTCAAACAAGATTTTGATGTTTTGGGATGAAGACATCAGTATTAACATAATTGTTAATCAGGACTAGTGTCTTCATGTGGAAGTTATTTACGCTGGGATTACTGACAGCTTCCACATCACTGTGGTTTATGCTAAATGCCAAAGGAGCCAAATATTTGATTTTTGGAATCGGCTTAGAAATATTTCTAACATTAAGAGAGCCTGGCTTACCTTGGGTGACCTCAATGTTGTGGACTTTGTTGAAGAAAAAATTGTACTTCTGCTTTTGTTGAAGTATTGAGGATTTTGTTGAAGCTATTAGTGACTGTCAGTTGGAAGATGTTGGTGTTGTTGGCTCCAAGTTCTCCTGGAACAGAAATTTAAAGTGGAACAGATTAGATCGTGTGATGTTCAACACCATTTGAACTTATACTTTCAGTTCTACTCAGGTTATCAACTTTTCTTAATTCTTATTCTACTCATATATATAAAAACATAAGTTTTAAATTTATGAACATGTGGACTACTGATGAATCCTTTTTAAGTTTGGTTGAACAGAATTGGAATCTCAATATCAATTGCTCTACTAAGGATATCTTTTGGTTCAAGATCAAAAGACTAAAAAAATGTTTGAAAGATTGGAACTGGAGACATTTTGGTAACATTTTCAGAAAAGTTAAAGAAGCTGAAGACCATGTCAATGATATAGAGACTATCCACCAAAGGGTGAACTCTACTGACTCTAATGCTGCCTTTAAAAAAGCTCATGCTTTACACCTAAAAAATCTAAGAATTGAAGAGGATTATTGGAGACAAAGGTGTTATAATTCTTGGCTAAAGAATGTTGATAGTAATATTATGCTCTACAATGCTTATGTTACTAGAAAAATGAGTAAAACACTATCAAAGGAATCAAAGAGGGAGATTGCTGGATTTAAGAAGATGAGAAGATAGGCAAATCTGCTGAAAATTATTTTAAAACCAATCTTACCAGCAATCCTTATATCAGTAAAGAAGAGGAGTTTGGCATGATGAGCAATGATATCTTTGATGGCATCCACAACCTGGTTACAGTGGATGACAATAACTACCTTATGAAACTTGCAAAAGAAGAAGAAGTTTGGGAAACTATCAGTAACATGAAGAAAGATAATGATGCTGGTTTAGATGGGTATAATATATTTTTTTACAAATTCTGTTGGAATATTATCAAAATTAATCAGTGCTCTTCTGTAAAAAAATTTCTTAAAGATCATAATATGCCTAAAGGCATGTTTTCCACCGACATTAGTCTAATTCATAATACCTCTAACCCTACTAATTTGAGCAACTATAGGCCATTAAGCCTCTGCTCTATGCTCAACATAATCTTTTCTTGTCTCATAAATAATAGGCTTGCAAACATTTTGCCTAAAATTGTTTATGATAATTAGGGTGCTTTCGTTTGAGATCTGATGTATCCATGACACTATTCTCATTGCTAAAGAGTTGGCTTTTGACATCAATACGAAACCCAAAAAATAAAATAGTATGATTATGTTGGACATGTCACAAACCTTTGACAAAATGTCATTTCCTTTTATAATAAAGGTTCTATCAACGTTTGGCTTCTCTAATAACTTCATCAACCTTATTGGCAACATGATTTCTGAAGTTACCCTATTTATCTTTGTTAATAGAAATGTTCATGGTTACTTTAAAAATAAAAGAGGCTTAAGGCAAGGAGATCCCTTGTCCCCAAGCCTCTTTATCATAGGGGAAGAAGTTTTGATTAGAGGTCTATAAAATCTTTTCAATAATAATAAAAGAATACAATATGCTTCTAGATCAAACATCCTAATTCCACGTACTGCATTTGTTGATGATATTGTTAAATATACTAATAGTCTTCCCTCTTCTATTGAGATTTTAAGTAATTTTTTAGACAGATATGAAAGCATTTCTGGTCAAGCTATTAACAAGCAGAAAACAAAGATCATTACCTCAAAAAAGCTCCACCAATGCAGAATAAATGGTCTGGAAATTAGCACTGGATTCAACACAGAAAACCTTCCCACAAGATATCTTGGAATAAACCTGCAAAATAATAATAGATCTTAGAATTACAACCTTCTTATGGACAAGATCACTGCTAAAATAGTGGATTGGGACTCTAAACATCTATCTTATGGGGGAAGACTCTCCTTAATTTCCTCTATTCTTATGTCTATCTCCTACTATTGGATGCAAAACAACTTAATTCCTAGTTGTATCATTAAAAGATTGGAGAAAACTTTCAATAAGTTTCTCTGGAGATCCAAATTCAATGAAAAGAACATTAATTGGACCTCCCGGGAGAAACTCTATTATCCTTTTGCTGAAGGTGGTCTGAACATAAGAAACTTAACTGATATTCAGAACACCTTCTCCCAAAAATTATGGTTTTGCTACAGAAAGAAAAACTGCCTATGTTATAAGTTGATGCATGATACATATAATAGAAACATCCACATTTTGAAAGAAAACATTAATAAATCTAGATCACTAACCTGGAAAAGACTTGTAGGAATCAGAGCTGATGCTGAGAAGAACATCAGATGGCTTATGAGAAGAGGAGACATGGAATTCTGGACTGAAAACTGGCACAACCTCCCTTCTCTTCTGGATCATAATCAGTATGACTCTAACAACTAGTTCCTGGATGCCAAGGTTAACACCTTCTGGAGAAACAGTTGCTGGGATTTTAATGCTTTAAATCAAAGCATTCCTGAAAGCAGAGTAAACAAAATCAACAAGTACAGAATCAACCCTAACACAGAAGACAAGATGATCTGGATTCTATCCCCTGATAACAACTTTAATACGAAATGCACATGGAATAGTCTCAGACTTCATAAAAATGCTTCATCCTTCTACAAGAAAATTTAGTCTACAATTACTCCCATGAAGTTCTCCTTTTTATTATGGAACTTAACTTAAAATTACATTCCTATTGATTCTGTTATGCAAAAAAGACACCTCTAAATTGTGTCCAAATGTCAGTTTTGTTCAAACAGTGAAAACATTAGACACTTATTTGTTAACTATAATTATGCATGGCGTCTCTGGAATCATTATAGTAATCTTTTCAACATCAGGGTTAAAACATACATGACTTTAAAACACATTATCCATAATTAATTCTGGTTCTGGACTCAAAAAGTTCATATTACCTCTTCATTACCAACTATCATTTGTTGGGTGATATGGAATAGTCAAAATAATGCTACATTCAAAGGCTCTGGTCTCACTACTTACGGCTCCATTATTTTGATAAACAAAATAATTTTGGGATTGGACACCTCAAAAACTCTAACACCAAAGCATTGGTTTAATGTGACGGATGCAAGTTTATCATTGGGTTGTCTATCCATAAAATGATATAAACAAGAAGGACACTTACGTGAAATGGGTTGCTCCTGAAAGTGGTAGGCTCAAGCTTAACATTGACGCCTTTTGTTTAATCAATGGAGAATCTGGTGGTGGGATGATCTTCAGAGATAGCTCTGGGACTATTATCAATGGCTCTAGCAATACGTTCGGAAAGCTTTCCCCCTAGTAGTTGAGACCAGAGCTCTTCTTGAGGGTCTTCTGATCTGTAAAGATAAAAACTAGGTAAATATAGACATTGAATCTGACTGCTTAACTCTAATAAATATTATAGCTAATGGTAAGAATCCATGGTACCTGCATTCACTAATATCCATTTGTAGAAATCCGATTAGGCCTTCTATGACTCTGAAATTTATCCTGAGAGTGCAGAACAGAGCTGCTAACTGGCTCTCTAAATGGACATTGAAATGTAAAAAAAAGTAAAAAATTTCACATTTCAATGCCCCAAACCCTTTACTAGCTATTGTCTTTCTGGAAATTCTGGGTTTGGGATACAAAAACCCATCTCCAGACTGAATTTAGATCTTGCTCATTGTTACTGCCGATAGTTCTCTTAATTGCAGAAATGGAGCTATTCTTGGTGATGGAAGTATATGTCTAAGCTTCGATTATGAAGTTGATTGTTTTAAAGATCGATGTGTTGGCTCTTTGCTCGAATTCAGAAAACCAGTTGGGGATTCAGGGTTTCTTTGGTGGCTTTTTGTGTTGGCTCTTTGCTGCAATTCAAAAAAACCAATTAGAAATTTTGGGCTTTGTGTTTTCTGCCCTTAAAAAAAAGAAGAAGCTGAAATTGAACTATTTCAATGGATCTCTTTCTAACCTCCATTTTCATATGAAGATTTTGAATTTCCACTCTTTCTGATTTTGTTAGAGTAGGTGTTCTGGAGGGAAGCTCGCTCTTTAGCGAGTATAACTCTGTATAATTTGTTATTCGGGTTAAATTATGTTTTAACCCTCCTATCTCTTAGGAGTTTCTTATTAACTCCCTCTCTTTTTGAATTTTATCAATATAGTAATGAAATCTCTTTTTGCCAAAAAAATATAATCTTTATTTTAACTAAATATAAAATACCCACTCATCGACTCTTCCCTGGACATGTATTTTTGGTTGATGTCTTTCTGAAATCTTAAGACTAAAGGAAAGGAAAACACGGGAGAAAGATGGAGACTGAGGTACCTCCGGTGAATCATTGTTGCTGGATATGCCATGGAAACTTCAATGTTCCATACCAAGCTAATTGCTCTCACTGGTTTTGCGAAAACTGCATTATGATTGTCTGACATCATGGCTTGGCCATACAGTCGTATAAATGCCCATTGTTTCGGCGTGAGATTACTTTATTGGTACCTACTGAAGCTTCTTCTAGAGATAGTCAAAACCCCTCGGTCGCACAAATTCTTGAGAAAATCGAGCAATATAATCGTCCTTTTAGTGGGCGTGGGAGCAGCCTTAGTCAGCGAATGTAAGATCTGCCTTTTTTGCTACGAAGGTTGTTAAGAGAGCTTCTGAATCTTTAAAGATCACTTCCTCTCGTCGTGAAGGCCTGTATCTATAATGATACTTAGTGCAATCTAAGTACTCAGTCTGGTAGACATAATTCTAGAAGGTGTTGTGGGTATCGTCGGTCTATTGGATGATCTCCATATTTTACATATTTGCTTTCTTCATATTGCTGCTCTATATCGGTCTGTGCCCTAAGTCCGACATAGAGGTTCTTATGGAGGTTCTTCACCTGCTCACAGTGTTCCAAAATGTGCAACAATATGTCTCCAAGCTTAAAGTAAAATAGGACAGAACCGGATAACTTCTTTAGACCCTTAAGATGCAAGTTATATACTATTTTATATTCAGCTACAGATTGTTGATGATGAACTTGTGTTTTATTTTTTTTGTGACACATACGTCTACTACCTCTATTTTGTCTCTCTTTTTCTATTTGAATTGTTTTAAAAAAAATCATCCTCCTAGAAAATATTTTTTTATTTATTCATTATTATTTTTTATTTATCGTGCTCTTGGAAAATATATTATTTATTTGTTCATTATTATTTTTTATTCCTCAAAATTTGATAATAAATGTTGTTTAAGGATTTTTTTTAATATTAAAAATAGTATAATAATTTTGAAAAAAAATTGATGTTTATAACTTATGCATAAAATTATATATTGTGGAATATATATAATTAATATTATATTAAAAACAAATTTATTTTGAACAAAAAAAAATCTAAAGCCTCATTTATTATGAAATACATGAAGTAATACCTAAGTTGACTTTGATTATATTTTTAAGGAAGAGTTTACCGAAAAAAGTAAATAATTTTGAAATAATAGAATTCAATACAAGTCTATCACAAATAAAATATTAAATTAAATTTATTTTAAAATAATTTATTTTAATATTTTTATTTTTAAACAAAATAATATTGATTTTGGAGTTCATAGGTTCCAATGTAGGATCCTTCCCAGTTAAGTATATTGGAGTCCATCTTCTCCCGGGTCGACTTTCTTATAACGATTGTCGACCTCTAGTTGACAAAATTGTATCCTATATTGCTTTTTAGACCTTAAAACACATCTCATATGCATGACGGCTTCAACTTATTAAATCAGTGCTTTTTACAGGACAAGTTTTTGGGTAGTCGATCTTCATTCTTCCCGCTAGATTTCTTAAAGAGCTCTCCCAATCTTTCTGATATTTCTATTAGTCTGGCATGAGCTGAAGGCTACAAGTGCAAAAGTATCATGGTCTATTAGTCTTCTAGACCTAAAAACTTAGAAGTAAGCGGTTGTCCTTAAACATTTGTGATCTATCATTAGTAAACTCGACAACTCAATCATGTGTGACTGCATTTACTATGAGAATATTAAATACAAAATCTTATGGTCTTTAGAGATTGACTCTTCTCCCTAATGGACTTGAAGAAAAATCTTGAATCTTAGGCCTCTCTCTAGAAAGTTTTACAGGGTTGCGATTAGTAACAGGGAGAAAACCTCCTTTTGGTTTGACCCATAGTTGCTCTTGACATTTTAATCAATCACTATGGGCAAACTATTATTCTTTATTCTCGTATTGGGATAAATCTCAAGATTTCTGATATCATTCGGGATAGTCACTAGACGACTCATTTAAGTCTGCACTTCTAGTAACCATCGATGCTTACAAGAGCTTAACCATCTTCTCATTTCCTCCTGTTCCCCCAAACATCCTCAACCACTACAACCACTATTAAAATGATAAGAGTGGAACTTGGTGTGGATAATAATCGCCTGAGGGTAGGCTTGTAATTTGGTTGGTGTTTAATAGTAGTATGTGGGTGTTATGTATTTAGTGTAGAGAGTAGAGAGATAATTAAGCTGACTGGTAGCAGTTAGCTCTCATTGCCCACACTTAATGCAGGTGGTTGGGTATTTATACCCTGATGTTTGGTCCCTTATGGGCTTTCGGGTCATGTTTAATGGACCCGGGTCATGTTCAAAGACCCATGAGCTCTAAGCAGGAGAGCAAGTAGCCTAGTCAAGTAGTGTTTAGGTTTTTTAGTACTTTTGTCATAGTTCAAACAGTCCTATGGTCAGAGCGTTCGAAGAGATCTGTCCGGTCCGGAGGCCTTGGACCGATCTGTCCTTGTCCGGGGAGCATGCAGAATTCGGACTCATCAGAACTATCAAGTTCACTATCAAGGCTTGTATGGCATAAATTTAATATTCCTCGTCATTCCTTCATCCTTTAGTTTGATATCCATGAAAACTTCTCCCTACTAGTTTGACGTCTCTGCTCTCTTTCGTCGATGTTGTCTTGCCTCTATTTTTATATCGGTTTTAGCAACTTTACTTTGCTTAGTTATACTTATTTGGCCAAGTTTTGGCCAAACATTTTGGTCTTGTTGTTCTGGAGTTTCTCGTTGTATTGCGTTGGCATTATTTTGGTCAAATTATTCGACTTCATTATTTCGCAGCTATTATCGCCACTCATTGGGGTATGCCACATTGGTACCACCATTGATTTTTCATACGTTGGTACTCGTGTGCGCACATAACAACAACACGCATATGAGCGCAATGATAATATTTCAAGTCAATATCATCGGTCTTGAGGCACTATACGTACGGAGGCAGTAGATTGAACCGTGGTATATCGTCCGATATACTTTTTATTTCAGTCTTGTCTTTCTTTTCGTTTAAGTTTTTAAAAATTTAGCATTGTATTTTGTGAGGTTAATGATACACATGGAATGCCAGAGGATTACGATATCGATTATAGTGATTTGGTCAAACATTCGTGCACATAATATTCTTTGCCAACCAGGTAAGAACCTTCACATCGGATATGTTATACCGCTCGCTCACCTGAAGGGAAAAATAAGGAAAATTTTCATAGAACAAACAATCTAACATACCGATGAAGTAATATAATTGATGACTTTGATGTTTCTTCCACACCCTTGTATAGACACGCCAACGCACACGTCCCCACCTCTATATCCTCTAGTCGATCCATGTGCTCCAAAGCGGCAATCAAGTCTATCTTTACAGGCTTCTGGCTGGTATCGGAAAAAATAGTGCACCCAAAAAACAATTAGGTACGAACATGCAATATATATGACCATATATGCGGTATAATTCTGATTTATATCCAAATATAGATTAGAAAAAAGGTTTCCCAAATATATCTCAAACTAGACATGACTTTTTTCTGCATCTCTAATTCATGACGAACATCATTTGGTGAAAATCCTAAAAAGTGAGCATATCTCTCATAGTCATCCTCAAAAGTAATGTTCCCCTTAAATTCGAATATTCTATCCTTTACCGGGAGACCAATAATAACAAACATGTTTGTCTAGAGTGATAGTCATCTCCCCAAAGCAGAATCGGAAAGTGTTAGTCTTATAATTCTATCATTCAAGAAAAGCCTCATTCAACTGAGAGATTGCGGATAACCTACTCAATAGATGAATGAGTGGTCCGAATGGAGTCTCAGACAACAAATTCTTAATTCTTTCTAGTTATTGAGGTAATATTTATGTAACACTCCCTATCTAGCATAAACTTTTATACTGGTACGAGACTGTAAAAATGGAAAAAAAATATGAATATTGAAATATGATTAAACTTATATTTTTGAGATAGATGTTGTACGCCTCATATTTTTTGAATTTCATAAATAATAAAGGACTCAATACCTCTTGAATAAAACTATACACAAATAAACACAATAGTAATTACATTATCATCAATGGCCAATTATATGGATCTATTATGATGTGTAACATTATAATAATATAAAAATCAATCATACAAATCTATTCTTAATTGGGTAACTTAAGTGGAGATCTATTTAAATAGAAAATGAGGTTAATAAAACGTAACTGAGCGCGCACACACACAAATATACACATGCATACACAGACGCACATGTACAAATACACACACTCACTCTCACACACACTATCACACACACTCACACACGCATACACACATGCATACGCGCGCACACACACATGCGCACACACAGGCACATGCGCACACACACAGATACGCACATACACATATTCATACACACACACATGCATACAGGCACACCACTATGCATACAGGCACACCACTATACACACGCACACGCGCACACACGCGCACACACACATGCACACACACGCGCGCGCACACACACACCCACAAGAAAATTCATACACATACACATACGCACACATGCGCACACAAACAAACACACGCAATCACACTCCCACATTCACGCACGCGCACATGTATACGGGCATACACATACACACGTATATTTATATATATATAATTAATATTAAATATATAACACAAACTAGCAAATATATCTCATGCTATATTACAAACTCCTCCTAAACTCAATGATAATATAAAGAAACAACACTCATAATAATTATGTGTTCCTGAAGACTATTGGTAATAGTACTTTGATAAGACGATCTGCCACTATGTAGTTTGTACTAATTTTCTATACATTAATCTGACGACTATGTACTCTCTATTTAACATACATGAACTCATTTATATGTTTGGACTTAGAAAAGATCTTGTTGTTAGAATACAGGAATTGTAGAATTATTGTCATAATATAATTTCATTAGGTTTAAAAAAAAAGTAGTCCAGTGATAAAATATAGCAATCACAATGCCTTGTTGCATATCTTAAAGTATGTAACAAATTTTGCTGCTATTATGGTGAATAGAACCATTGTTTACTTTACACTTTTCCATGATATTGTACCCATAACAAGTAGAAATATGATATCAGAAGTGTGTCAACATACCCACCAAAATATGAGTCAGAATATCCAAATGATCTGTAGATTATCTAATTTTATATATGTCACTATGTGCTCTTTTATGAGTTGTGGATACTGAAGGACCCTTTTCAATGATTTATAATGGTATATCACTAGGTGACTAACAAATCTACCCAATAATTTGATAACAAAAGCAGTGTCCAATATTGTTAAAACTTGAGCATACATTAGAATCTTAACCACAAAATCATAAAAAAACATTTTGCATTTTAGACTCAGGTTTTGTTTTTGGATATTGACTAAGACATAATTTGTCTTATTTTGCTATATATGTCTTTAAGGAATCTTATATTTCATTCTGTAACGTTGCAACATACTTTATATATATTATTTTTGTGATAATCCTAGGATTCTACGAGATCGATCTTGGTGAATATGGATTTCTAATACAAAATTCGCATCACCAAGGTTTTTTATATTGAATTTCTCTAATAAAAATATCTTAGTAGTAACAATTTTTTTATCGTTCATGGCCAATAATATATCATCAACATACAAAACTAAAAAACAAACTACTAAACTCAACTGTTAATACACACATTCCTCAAACCGGTTTAGCTAAAAAACAAAGAAGATTATTAACTCAATGAACTTATGACACCATTATGAGAAGCGTGTTTGAGTCCATACATGGATTTCTTAAGTTTTTATACTATAGACTTTGAATCACCAAATAAAAAGTTCTTAAACTACATCATATGGATCATCTCTTCAATGTCACTATTAAAATAGATGGACTTAATATCCATTTGATGATGTTCTAGGTCAAAATATGCAAACAATTTCATGATTTTTTAAAAGATTTATACAACCAAACTAGATAAAATGTCTCTTTAAAGTTAATCCTTCATGTTGAGTATAACTTTTTTTCACATGTGGCATTTTATATTTCTCCACATTACCCTATGAATACCATTTAGTTTTGTAAATCCACTTTTAGTCAAGTGACTTCTTTCCTTTAGGTAATAGGATAAGCTCCCGAACCGCGTTATCTTTCATTGAATTATACTCATCATTCACAACGTTGATCCACAACTGAAGTTCAGAACTCTTCATAGCTTCTCAGAAACGCGACGGATCGTTTAGCGTTACACCACATGAATCTTTATGTTCTTAAATATATACTATATAATCTGAAGAAATAACATTCTTCATTTATTTATTGGGTCTTCTTAAGTGTATTATTACTTCATTTTGTACTTCTTGAGGAGGTAAAGTTTGATCATCATGAAAAATATCATTTTATGCTTCTTGTGAAAGATTACTATCATTTTGAGTACCTTCATGTTCGAACATATGTTTGAGTTTGAGTATCTTCATGTTATAGTGGTACTGAAATGATTAACATTGTAACTCAATCATCAGATACTTCAGTATATTTGTTAGAATTTTATTGAATCACTATAAGTTCTTCCTTGAAATGAGATTTTTCCAAAATCTTTCCCTTAAACTAAATGTTCTCAAATGAGCATACATGCTTTAAAAATAATTTTAGTGGAAGGATAATAACAATTAAAGCCTATTGAATGTTTAGAGTATCCAATAATATAAAAACTAACCATTTTATAGTTTAAGTTCTTTTATTTTGGTCTATAATAGACACCTACAAACATAAAAATCCTTTAAACTAGGCTTGCAACCAATCTAAAGTTTATATGTGATCTTAATGATTGATTTTTTGAAAATATATTGAGAATGTATGCATCACATTTTATGGTCTTACCTCAGAAGGATAATGGTAAAATTGAATTACTAATCATACTTCTCACCATATTCTTAAATGTACAATTTCATCTCTCACATACGCCATTCATGTTAGGCGAATCTAATTTTTTTAATGAGGAACTATATAGCGGTTCTCAAAGTACTTCATAAATGATCCATTACGCTGTTCACCCGAACCGTCGTATCTATCATAGTACTCTCCACCACGATCATATATGACGCTTTTAATTCTCTTACAAAGTTGTTTTTCAATTTTAGTCTTAAAACCTATGAACTTGTGTATAATGTCCAATTTATCATGAATAAGGTATTGATACATGTGCAAAGAGAAGTCATCTATAGATGAGATATAATATTGATGTCTATCCGATGATGCATATAGGAAAGATGTATATTTATCGGTATATATTAGATCTAAGACTTCTTTCGCTTTATATGCACCAAAATTTTCATTGTGCTCTATTTTCCCTTGATACATTCGATACAAACAATGAATACTGAATAATCAAGATAATATACTAAACATTTTAACAACAAGATCAACCATTATTCCCTTAGATGACTGACCTAAGTACTTCTGTCAATGATTTCCTAAATTTTTAGTTTTACAAGTTAGTTTATCACATACCTATATTTTCATTGCTTCTTTGTGATGCTTAATAGTATTTAAAAATTAAAATTTATCATTCATTATTAAATATTCAATTCCTAACATATTATAATGTAAAAAAGAGTTATTTTCTAAAAAATCCATGAATATTCAAAGGAGCATGTTGTAGGAAAATACTCAATTTTTTATAACATATTTCAAATACAAGAAAATAACCTAAAAATAACACATACGAGAATTTTAATACATTAGAAAGCAACAAATAATAAACTAAAAATGAACTATCGTTTACTTCATAAATGGTTACTATCACTGAGGCTTCAACTGCTTATCGTATCCAATAAAAAATATAAATATGAGTGGTCGCAGTTGTATCAATCCATCATTTATTTCTTACAACTAAAACTAAATTAATTTTGTGAAAATACTATAGTATGAGGTTACCTTTATCCTTCATATATGTTTGGTATTTTTTATATTCTCTCTTGAGATACTCTCACTTCTAGCAAAAAAAACATCGACCTTCACTCGATTCTTCAAGTTTTTACGCTCCTGATCCAAAACCTTTAACATTTGCTTCATCATACTTTCTTTTGTTTTTTTTCTCATGGTTAGAGCTCATTATGGCACTTCGGGACATTCTATTTCAGCATTTCTTAATGTTGAAAATATGAGATATCAATTCAATAACTGTTTATTTCTCATATTAGGAAGTTATAAGAGGTTTCAAAGCTCTTACAGTTTTGATAAAATGATTGAAGTATGAACCTAACCACAACATCTTCAGGAAGTTCAATCTTATATGAATTTAAATTTTTGGAAAACATTAAAATTCCAATAATGTGTTCTTTTATGGCTCACTTGCCAAGCCACTTAATGGTATATATAGAATTCAAAATTCTTTATATCTCTACCTTATCATATTTGTTAAAATGTTCTCAACATCTTTGAAAAACTAATTATTATTAGTTGTCTCTAATTGGGATAGCCCCACAAAATTCTAAAGGTTTTTCCTATTTCTTGATTATCAAGTATAACTAATTGGATTTCTCTCATATCTCAAATTATAATTTCTCTCATGAGAACTAAATTCAGTAAGATGAATGAGCTTACACATCCTTAATGCAAGGTCACATTGCTAATAAAATACCTTTGGACAAACATATTAACATACATTGTGTGTCGTGATGATTCTCATTTTGTTGCAACAACCCGATCCCAAATCGAGTCAAAAACCCTAAATTTTGTCTGAAATTCATCTTAATTGATAAAACACATATATCTAATATGATTGATCCCTTACAGAAATCAAATAATCATGAAATTTCAAGCCCTATAACCACACATCTCTACCAAATCAATCATCAAACAACTTCCAAATATGGATAATTGACTGAAAATAAAATCACACGATTTATATATTGATTCAAGAACAAATCTATCATTTAATCTCAAAAGGGAAAACTATGACACCAATCGATAAAGTTTATATCACATAAACATTATCAATACACAATCCATTAAGATATGGATATTGTTAACAAAAGAACAAAACGAAGAGATAGGAAAATGACTAGGGTTTTGTATTATTTAGATAGTGTACAAATTACATTAAGCATATGCTCATATTTATAAATAAAATAAAAAGCTAACGGGTTTAGGCCTTATATATATTTAACACCCTCTCTCCAACTCACAATACAATAGTAAGAAAAATTGAGAGTTTGTCCCAAAGAAAACAAAACTGCAACAACTTGTAAAACTGATGGAAGATATGGAAGCGAGATGATGCCAATCTGAAAATGATACCGAGCGAAGTGAAAATATCACATATGGTCATGACCATAGCATGATACTCAGATTCAACATATGATCTATAGACAACATCTTATTTTTTGCTATTCCATGAGATTAATGAATCTCTAAGGAAAATACGTTAACCAATAGTAGATTTTCGGTCATGAGGATCATTATCCCAATCAGCACCGTTATAGGCACACAGTTCAAATGAAGAGATCGAAGCAAACAAAATGCTCTAGAACTGAATGCCACAGAGATATCTCAATATTCAAAGAACAACTCCCCAATGGACGGATGTGTGAGCAGTAACAAACTGATTAACTACATGAACAACATAAGCTACATCTGGTCAATTAAATGTAAGATAGACCAAGCTTCCTACAAGAGTTCGATATAGATTTGGGTCTGATAAAGGAACATCATCAGTCGAAGAGTATCGGACATTGGTTTCAAAAGATGTATCAGTTGTCCTGTTATCAGAAAGTCGTGCTCGCTTGAATATATTAGATATATATTTTATCCGAGATAGAATATAACCTTTTGGAGAGTGACCCACCTTAATACCTAGAAAATAACGTAATAGTCTCAAATCCTTCATCGCAAAACGCCGAGCCAAATAACGTTTTAGAGCCTCAATGCCATCAATATCATCGCCTATAATGATCATATCGTCTATATACAAGGATAAACTAATTTTTGCAGCACGCGTACATCTCATAAACAAGGCCGAATTTACTACCAAGGAAACCAAGCGAAGTAATAGATTTAGAGAATTTTTCAGACTAAGCACGATGAGCTTGTTTAAGACTATATAAAGATATTTTAAGTAGAAAAACTTCACCTGGTTGGTGAGCAACACCTGGAGGATGAGTCATGTAAACCTCATCATAAAGATCATCATTCAAATATGTATTTTTGACATCTAGTTGGAAGATCTCCCACTGTCGAACAGATGTAACCACAATAAGAGTACGAACTATCGTCATTTTCACCACTGGGGAAAATATCTCATTATAATCCATACCATACTTTTGTGAATACCCCTTTTCTAGAAGACGAGCCTTATATATTTCAACAGACCCATCAAACTTTGTTTTAATTTAAAAAACCCAATGAGAACCGATTATAGGCTTACCGGAAGGAGGTTTCACTATATCCCATGTATGCCTATGATAAAGAGAAGTAAGATTTTCGACTATAGCATTTTGCCAACGGGGATCACAATCAACTTCTTTAAACGACCTAGGTTCATACAAATCATGTACGTTTGCTATGAAAGAAGAAAAATGAGCTAAGTACGAAGAATACATAAAATCTGGTGGTTTAGTAGACTTACTTATACGAGTAGATCTCCTGAGAGGTGAATTCTCTATTGTTCTACCAGAGAAAGGAGCTGGCTCATGCATTGATGAATGTGACTCAGACATTGATAAAGAAAAATCAGTATCAACTGTTTTAGATGTCTCGTGAGGTAGAATATCAATGTCAAAATATGTATCATTGTTAGTTTCAAAAAGACCAATAGTCTAAAGGTCTTTTTTGTTACATCATGTGATTTTGTCAAAATCGAATAAAATTGGATATACTTAAGAAATATAACATGACGACATACATATAGCTTATGACTCGTGGGATCATAACAATGATTACCTTTTAGTGTAACACCATAACCTAAAAAAACACATATAATTATTTTAGGACCCAAGTTGTTGTGTTCAACATGAGGACGAAGGATAAAACATGTACATCCCGACATTCAGAAGGAAGAATAATCTGGAACTTGTCCGTATAACTTTTAAAATAGAGACATTCCTGTATTATGAGAAGTGGAAATTCAATTAATCACATAAATAACAGTCAAGATTTCTTCTCCCCCAAAAATAGTTGGAACTTCAGTTGATAAGAGTAAAGAACGAGCAGTCTTAACAAGGTGACGATGTTTTCTTTCTGCAACACCATTTTCCTGAGGGGAGTTAGTACAAGATGATTGATGTATAGTACCATCAGATGAAAGTAAATATTTGAAATCATTGGAGTTATATTCACCCTCTACACCTGAAGCATTTTATTACAACATAATGTTGGGTCTTAACCAATGCTCTAAATTCTCTATACATTCCAAGAAAATCTTATCTTCGTTTCATCAGATAGATCCATGCGTATCGAGTATAATCGTCAATAAACGATACGTAATATGATGAAACACCCTTTGTGGAGACGTGAGATGCACCCCAGACATCAGAATGAGTAATATCAAACGGAAAGTGGTACTTTCATTAAAGGGTAAAACTAAAACTTTTCCAGTTTACAACCACTTCAATCCGAGATATTACAAGTGTTTAACTGACCTAAAGTACATGCAGAGACTAAAAATTTCAGATGGGATGCAGATACATGTTCCATCGAGAATGCCAAAGATAAAACTCAGGCGATGAAAGATTCAGACGAAATGAAGATAAATCAACACCGGAGGCAGCAATAACAGTCAAGTATCTTTTTTCACTATCAACATCATTTACATCCACTTTTCTTACATCGAGTTTTTCTACACCATAGAGTTCCCCTATTTTACGTGATGTCCCATCATTCTATGAGTTTGTTGATTTTGTATAGCATAAACAAAAATCATAAAACAAGACCCAACAACCAGATTTACACAATTGGCTAACCGAAACAAGATTCAAAGCAAGGGTGGGAATGTAATAAACATAAGATAACAATATATGAGGGGTACAAATAGAGTCAATATCCTCTACTGACATTGTTGTAACCCTAGCAGACAAAATAGATATGGGTGAAACATGAGAGAACGAAAAAAAGTTTGACATGTGAGGTGACATATGATGAGATGCACCCGAATCCAAAATCCACAATGATGAATCAATACCTATAGTGGAGGATGAGGACATACCTAAATGGTATGCAGATGTAGACATAAAAAAAGTTCTACCCATTCAGTTTGGTACTAGTAGACTATAGAAAATCATAGTTTCCTATCATATTCGCAATAAGATCCACAATCTTTAATCGAACAAAATCAAACAGTCAAGAGATACCGAATCCAAATCGAAAAATCAAATCATATTCTTAATCAAACCCAAAATCCAAAATCCACCCAATTTCAAATACAAAATCTCAGTGGTCCAGCAAAAATAAAATCGAATACTTAATCAAATCCCACTCAAAATTTTAATTTATGTTTAGAATTAAACCTCTTTTACCAATAAAATGAATTGCAATAGTCCAACAATGATTTATTTTAAACCATAACACCAAATCACAATCCAATAGGTCAGATTTAAGGATTGGATAACTCTAACACGTTTTCAAAAAATCAGCAAAAATGGACATCATTTTCCTTTTGAAATGACCGTTTGATTGTGGCTGCACACAACAAATCCGAAAACCGAAAATTGTCTCTCTCCTGATGAAAAACTAATCAAATTTCCAAACAAATCCAATTGAAAAACAAGAGAATAAATTTGAAGCCAACCAAAAACAGATCAAAAATAAACAAGAAGAACAACCAGTAGCTAAAGCACAACAAAATAAACAACAAAAAAAGAAGAACAACCACTAATTGAAGCACGCCAAGAAGAACAAGACAGCAACTGAAGCACAACATGAAAAAAAGAACAACGAGTAGCTGAAGCACAATAAAAACCGATCCAAGCAACGAATCGAAATCGAAATACCAATACCAATTGAATAATCCAAACGGCGAATCATAATCAAATACTTATTAGAAAGGAAATCCAAACAACGAATCAATATACCAAGATGAAATGGAATACCAATACCAATACAAAATCGAATACGAATATGCAATCCAAACAACGAATCAAAATCGAATACCTAACAAAAATAGGGGGGACGCTATGTTTCTCCGATCAGATTACTCGAGACTCTCATACCATGTTAACAAAAGGACAAAACAAAGAGAGATGAAAACAGATAGAATTTTGTATTATTTAAAAAGTATACAAATTACATAGAGCATATGCTCATATATATATATATATATATATATAGATAAAATTAAGAGCTAACGAATTTGAATCTTATATCTTAAATGGATACATCCCTAAATGTGGAATAAATTATTTACAAGATGATGACGACATTATGTATCTTTTATTTCGTTTTTATTTTTAACTTTAGGTTCGAATTCGTTGTATATTTGCTCCCACATGTTGTATCTTATGTTCATGATTGAAAATCTTAAGAGAAGATTTGTTTATATTTTTACATGCTATGAGTTTCCAATCAGCAGTAACAACGAAATCTGTATGTAATAAATTTAGTCTAACTACATTCTCATCTTTGAATTTCATTGTTGTAATCAAAGACCATAAACTTAATATTAGGTTTCAATCTTTGACAAAACTTGAATTTAACTTGATATATACTCAATTACCAGAGTAAATACTTCTCACTTTTATGTCCAATTCCTACTTTTTAATGTTTTAATTCCCATTGATATGATTAATCCGATAGATTTATCAAATTAATTATCCGCCGGGGATAACCAATGCATCAATATATAAGTCCCATTTATTTTTAACATACCGCTAACAAACACTTAAAACTAAATGCTTATCTCGCAAATAACCATAACTATCTATAATGAACATCTAACCCATTTGAATTAGGCAATTGTCTCGGAGAGAAAACAAAACATTATCTTCAATAATCCGATCACATATTTGAAAGTAGCTAATTAAAACACTAATCTTACATTTTATTTTTAAACGAAACTTCCTATTACCGAAAAGCAAATACAATCTTTTGTGTCCATTTCTCTTTACTCCGGCAATGTAATATTAGCCAGATCTTCTCTATACGGCATGCGATCAAATGACCCATCGCCTCCGTTTTCAATATATTCACCTCTTTTATCTGGATCGATATATGTAACAACCCTGTCTTTCCGAAAAGTTAAATAAAGGACGGAAACCATATAGATGCCCATGCAAGGAAACACCAGAATTCCGATCAACACATTTGCAACTTTCGGTAGATTGCTGTGAATTAACCAATCTATAAACCCAGTTGTCAAGTAATAGACATTGATTCCAATTAGTCCATACCCTAAAATCCATGAGAAGATAATAATCTGCATAGATAATAAAAAAACAAAAGATTAGCTTCATATAATTATAATAAAAATGAAAAGAAACTTTTAATTATAATAAAGATAAATCAAAATTGACTTACATATATTGAGTTTTTATGGGGACCCATTTTAGTAGTACTACTACTAAATTTAAGAAGTGGAATTAGAGCAAATGGAAGTTCAAATGAGAGTATCATCTGGAGAGAAAAATTCAGTTGGTAAACAAAACATTACTATAAATTTTGTAATAAAATTTCATAGTATTTTATAATTTTATTTAATTTGTACTAACCGATGCGATGATAATTAATCTACCGGCACCTTGAGATCCACCGATAATAGAGACTATAAGACTAGGTGTTATCGCTATGGACCTTGTCAATAGGTTCCTCATCCATGGTTTCATTTTCAAGTCCAAAAAACCCTATAATTTTGAAATATAGAAAAATTAATTAAATTAATGCATAAAATTCAATTTTGTAGATTATTTAATATACCTGCATGATAAATTGTCCTGCATAAGTTCCTGTAATGGCTGAGCTCTGTCCGGATGCTAAGAGTGCAATGGCATAAACTATAGAGCTAGATTTCCCTAAAACATTCTGCATACAAAACAGTAAATAATTTAAGAAAGGAAAAAAGAGATCGTAAACATGTAATGAAGCCATGACTGATTAAATAGAAATAGACCTGAAGTAGAAAAGAAGCGGAATTAAGAGTAAGATCGCTGCATCGATTGATATTGTCTTGTGACATATTTTCGGCTGAACAGACCGAACCCGAAACTGATATAACGGCTACATTAATTAAAAACGCGATGAATAATGCAAATCCACTCTCGATTAAGAAATATCTACAAGCCGTCTGCAAATTTAAAAATAGAAAATTATTATTATATGAGTTCCAAAAATAAAACAATATATATTTTCGATTTAAAATCATATAACATCCTTCGAGTATCAATTCTCTATACTGCCATGTGACACCGAATTTAGGTTGACATATAATGTTTTCAGTTTAATTCTGCCATGTGACGATTATTAGTGAATTATGTATTAAAAAATTAATAGCCGAAAAACAAATAGGATTTAGCGTTAGGTAAAAATACACATAATTTTCTTACATTGATCCCTCCGACGGAGGGAGAGACTTTTCTTGAAAGGACGAGAGCTGAATGGAGAAAGAGGTTGTGCCTGTTCATTAAAAACTGATCAAACTGACAATTCTAATTAACACAACAAAATACAGTTTACAGGTTTTATGTTTAGTTATATATTTTTAGGGGCGGTTCAGCTGGGTTTGGTTTCGACGGAATAGTGTTGTACCGTTGAATTTATTGGTTGGACCGGAATAGACAGTTAAGAACATCGGCTAGGACCGGACCAGATCAGACTATTAATGATTGGGTTTAGTTTTTGATTGCTAAGTTTTTTTTTTTCAGACTTTCGTTCGGTTCGGTTCGGTTTAATTTTGATATCTTGGTTTTTGAACTTTTTTTGTAATACATTTTTTTTTAATTACTGTTACGTAAATGTCGTTAACCAATGGTTTTAAGAATTTGTATGGGTTATATCCGTTCATTCCGCATTAGTTCTATCAATATATTGATTTTTATGGATTTAATTTCAAAATAGTTCTATAGGTTTATCCGTCTTATTTGTTTTGTTATCATTTTTTTTCTTAATATTTAAAATAGAACTACAAAACTGTTAAAATTTGCTCTAGTTGTTGTCGGTTTCAAAAACTATTAATAACCATATATATTTTGTAGGACTTTTCTATCAAATTTAGTTAAATAACTTGTAGTTACGTAATAAATCGATGAATTGAGATAAATAAACTGCGTACGGCATGACAAGAGCGCCAAGAAGTGCAATCGCGTCTCCAGTAGCATCATGACCTCTAAGGATAGGAACAAACATGCCCCTAAGTACACCGGACGCCGGAGGTTTTACATAACTCATCTCGGCAAAAAAACAACCAGCCATTATAAATACGAGTACCGATATCAATAGCTCCAGCTTCCTCACCTATATATATATGTTATGTTATGATTAGATAAGAAAAACTTAACCAAAAAAACCATAGATATCGTATATAATGTCAGCTGAATATGTCAGCTCAATGCTAGAGTTGAATTTCAAAAAAATAATGTATTAGTATTTACAATACACTATAAGTTGTCCGTCTTATCTTATACGTACTATATAAGTACAAATCTTGAAAAAGAAAAACAGGATTGATTGAACAACTATACTATATTAATTATATTAATATATCAGTATTGTATTAAACCCAATATTAAAATGTTTATAAGCTCGGATTTAGAAGATATGCATTAGAGTTCATTATTAATATATCCTCTAAGTTGACTTTATATTGAGTAAACTAAGTTCACTTGCATATATAAACTCTAACAAATGAAGAATCTATCTACTGACATTGGAGTCTTAATTTATATTATCACAAACAAAGATGTCGACAACAATAGGCCAATACAAAAGTTAATCATATTTCTTGTTGCCGTCGAAACCGATAAAAAATTCAAAACAAGAATCCTAAAGTAGAATATCCAAAATAGAAATAGTAAAATAGAGTGTCGATATTACCATAGCACCATCTCGCAACACTTAATTTATAACTTTAAATTGATACAATTGTAAAATAAAAAATTAAATTATTTATTGATTTAGGTAAGAGATTGTGTACCCCATATTTTTGTAGACCAAGAAGCATAAGAGTACTGAAACCAGTTAATAGAACTCCAGCCCATACTGGAATATGGAACAATATGTTCAGTGCAAAGGCTGTTCCAATCACTGCGACAAAAAAAATAGTTTATAAATATATTGGATCATATTTAAAATATTTATTTTATTTTATTTAGATTTGGAAAAGAATATTAACCTTCAGGGATGTCAGCAGCAATTACAGCCAGTTCTGCTAACAACCACAGACAATACTTGACAAGTGATGGATACTCAGCTTTGCATATTTCTGATAAATGTTTACCTAAATTAAGAAAATTAACATTAATATCATAAATAATAATAATATTATTATAATTTGGTTTATACTGATTTAGATTCCTATACCTGTGGTTACACCAAGATTAGCAGCCAGAGACTGAATAATTAGTGCAAATATCAATCCAATGAGTACAACCCATAGTAGCTGCAAATTACTCAGATGTTTGAGTAATAATCTAATCTCTCAACTTTACATTAATATTTATAAAGTGTTAAATTAATATAATTACCTCATAACCATGATTAGCTCCTGCTTGTAGATCAGTTTCTACTGCAACATGAGAAAAACAAAACAAAAAAATAATAAGAAGAGACAAAGATAGAGGTTTTGAACAGTAATTAGCTTTTCACTATCCATTTTCGTATATAGTTCATCTACTATTTTAATCGATTAACTATTTATTTTGGATAAATATAGTTCGCTGAAAATATGAATAGTCGATGGATTATTTGTTTCAAAAATGGATAATTAATACGCGGACGGCACGAATTCTAAAAAAAAATAGATATAGCGTAGTAATTAAAAATCGGACTTTTTTTAATCAAAAAATATATTTCACGAAAGTATTGACAAACAAACCGGTTAGTATTTTGTAGATAAGAGATATGTATGTAGATTGTAGAGAGAGGAAGACACTCAACAGTTGCCAGGGTCAAGATAAGCCAAAGAGACAAGAAATCCAGGACCAACAAATGACATAAACTTCTTCCACCCAGGTTTCTGATCAGTCAACAACACAAAACATAAGCAACATGAACAATAAACATGATGGAAAATCACAAGCCCAAAACAAAAAATAATCCATGCAAATCTTTAAAATATCTTAAAGGTAATAATAATCATGATTAGATGTAAAAGTTCATTAATTTCACTTTTAGTATAATTCTAAAACAATAGATATGGTTTTTGTTAGGAAAGTAATTATGATAAATACGAATTCTAACTACCTGGGTGTCATGATCAGGTATGTTAGAAGATGGTGGGGTTGTGGTTTGCACGTTGATGGCTGAAATTCTATTGCTTTGATTTGCTTGATTACTCATCTTTCTCTCTTAAAAGGGACTTAGTAGACTATATTTGTTTTTGGTATGAATGAAACATAGCTGCTACATGGTGTAGGTATATATAGTTTCTAAGTAAGAGCCAAAAGAGAAACATAAATATATTAAATATGAATAACATAAGATTTCTATGAGTTGATATTCAAAATACGGAACTCATTTTTTTTACTTTTATTTGAGTTGAGATTCAAAATACGGAAGTGATTTGGTTGTTTCACACTGGTTCTTTATGACGTGTGGCATTTGACTTGGTAACAAATGACACCGCTAACATGCCATGACTATTTAGTGAACATCGGTTAAACTCATTTATTATGTAAAGACACAAAAAGGTTGGACTATATCGGGTTATCAAAATTACTACCTCTCGTTCTATTAATCTGGACATTATTTGAATTCACTCAATTACATTTTTTTTCATTTTATTTCTAATAATGTTGAGAATCAACTCCTGAATTTATTATAGTAATTTTTATACGTCTATATATAATTCATCTAATTCTTTTTAACTAGTTTTTCTTACACCAAATTCAATAAGAAACTAACAATATAAACTAAATAAATATAAACTATGTTAATAAACCTAAGTGAATAATTATTGGAGGGTTTGGTTACCCTAAACAATCCCTTCATATTAAAGTTCGAAGGTTATGAGTTTCGAACTTGCCAAGTAAAAACTCAAATTGTTGTCTATAAAGAGCCGAAGGTTATAAGTTTCCAACTTGCCAAGTAAAAACTCAAATTGTTGTCTATAAAGAGGTCTGCATACGGATACTGAGTAGAAACACGTGACAGACGAATAGTCACATTTAGAATAGCATCCGAAGAATATGGAAATCCGCTTCAATGTCTTTTGTACGTTCATGAAACGCCGGAGTTTGTGCCAAGTGCAACGCTAACCGACTATCATAATACACATTTATAACATGTGAATGAGAGACCTCCAAATTCTGAAGAAAGCCTCACAAATATTTTGATTCAAAAATCAACACAACCATAATTCGATACTCTATTTCACCGGAAGACGAAGAAACTAAACCATACTTCTTACTATTCCAAAATACTTGGAAAGTGCCTAAGAAAACCATTCATCCACTCACACTACGACGAGTAACCAGAAAACCTACCCAATCAAAATCACACCAACCAGATAGAGAAAAATCACATTAACGTTGAAGGACAACACCCTGACATGGGCTCCCCTTCAAATAGCGAACTACATGCACTACAATATTCCAATGATCCTCATTTGGTGCCTACAGAAACTGAGATAAAACATGCATTGAAAACAAATATAAGGTATGGCGAAAACCAACCAAATCAACCTCCTAACTAATCGTATGTACTTGGAGCTGTTAGTTATAAATGGTGACTTTGTGACCCCAAGCTAGTGGGTTTGTCCAATTGGGAATAATGATGGCTTACATCTTTGTAGACATGTCTTAGATATAATGTCTATTATATTTTTGCTGACAGATAAATATACCATCATCACTTTTGACAACCTCAACCCCAAGGAAATAAGTGAGTTTCCTTAGGTCCTTCATATGAAAAGAAACACTCAAATATTCTTTAAATTTCATTATTTCACCCGAATATCTTCATAATAACTAGATCATCAACATACACAAAAATATTTATTTGAAAACCATCCTTATGCTAAGAGAACAAACAATAATCAGACTATGAATGAATAATCCCATACCTCTTGAACACAACCATTAATTTCGCAAACCAACATCGAGAATCCTACTTCAACCCATAAAACAATTTGCATACTCTGCACACCAAACCGTCTTGACCTCTATCAAAACCTAAAGGGATCCTCATGTAAAACTCCTCACTTAAATAACAATGTAAAAATTTATTATACACATCCATCTGATGAAACTCCCAGTTTTTTGTTGTTGCAACAATTAAAAATAATATAAATGTGACCATATTTACCATCAGGGTAAAAGTATTTGTGTAGTCAATCCCTTCAACCTGGTGATTTCTAAAGACCACCAGATGAGCTTTGCGACGGTCCACACGACCATTATCACGATACTTGAGCTTGTAGATCAATTGACTGCCCAATGCTTTATTTTATGGAGGCAAATGTGCTAAATCTAAGTTTGATTCTCCTCTAAAGCCTAAATATTTTTATGCCTAGCCTCCTTCCAACCCGGATCTCTCATTGCCTCGTTGAATGATTTAGGTTCATCCTTAGAGGTAATTGATGGAATATAGTTAGAGTGTATCATTGAAAAATGAGATTTATCTATAAAATAAGTAAGGCAATAAACATTATCGTGATGAGTGGATAGATTAAAACTTGTGGCAACGGGAGTAGATAGATGAACGGAAAGAATCTTACTGCACTTGCTTCCACCCATCTTAAGTGTCGGAGGATGAACCACACTATTTGAAATGATCAATACCATTTAGAAACGTAGACTGAGACATAAGAGGCGACACCTCAGTTGCTGGAGAATTCGTCCTTATGATATGGGTTTTGACTACCGAGACCCTAACCCTTATCCATATTTTGGGTCATCATACCCTCCTCCCATAACCTAGGAAGGATATATGGGGCCACCAAGACATCCGACTTATAATACACAACAAAATATTCAGCAACAGAAGCAAATGAGAAAATATGCTCAAAATATTTTACATCACGAGAGACAATAAATTCATTAGTGTATAGATCAAAGACTTTCCAACCCTCTTAGGATAGGGATACCCCAAAAAAACACACTTTTTACTACGACTATAAAAATTACGATCCTTAGAACTCTAATCATAAACATAACACAAAGACCTAAACACATCTAACTCAGATAGTGTATGAAAAATACCAAAAAATAATTCAAAAAGAGTCTTAAATCCCCAAATATATGAAGGGGTTCTATTAAGAAAACATCTTTCAACAAGAATACACTATCCCCGGAAACTAAGAGGCAAATTACCCTACAATCTAAGAGCCCGAGTAACATTCAAAATATGGCAGGATTTTTTCTCTACCCTTGCATTCTATAGAGGATACCCATATAAGAAGTTTGAAACATAATCCTTTAGTCATCAAAAAAATATTTCATGGAAAAATCTAAATATTATTATCATAATGCACAATTTTAATTATAACATTAAGCAATTTCTTAAGTATAACAAAGAAACAAAAAAAAAACATGACGAATATGTCTATCTTATAAGCTAACAGAGAAATCTAAACATTATAAAATAGTCATCGACCATAGTAGTATATAACAAGAACCACAATAAGATATAATATAGTAAGGTTTCCATAAATCGTAATGAATTAATTTAAAACATAAAGTAACATGAGAAGTACTGAAAGAAAATAATTCAAGGGTTTGTTTAGCCCGAAAACATACATCACAAGGAACTACACCATCACTAGTACGAGTAATAAAAAGAAAACATGAATTATATTAGTTGAGAAAAGTCCCAGTCTTTGTAGCCAAAACTTAGAATCACTAACAACCATTGCTACATTAATCTTCAAAGTAGTATTATTCACATCTCCTCTCACCAAGCCCATTTACCATCCTTGATCTTCGGTAATGTGGAAGACAATCAAACGTCATATAGTAAATAATATAATCCACATAATTAGTCAAATAAGAGGTAAAATAAAACTAAAAGTAAGATGAGGAAAAAGAAACACAGTCTGCAACACTTAATGAGAGTACAAACAAACACTTCAACGGTGACTAGTTGTAACATGGGACCCATCATATGTCATGTGATTAGAAACACATGTATCAATAATCTAATAAGTACTAAAAGAATCACCACTCAGAGTATCAGCACACTGTACCACCTTATTAGTGGTCAACAAATGTTTTTTGCTAAAATTGATCTAAATAACAAAATTTCCATATGCACCGATCGCGATGAAGCTTGTGACTAGGCATATGAAAGGACCATTGTGGAATTACTAGGCATATCAACTCTTCTCCAGGGAGTCAGAACACATGAGGGTGCATCACTCCTTCTTCGCCCCCATAATCAGTTTTTGGTTCCATCTATGATGCTCTATTCGTCATTTCTATTTTCTCATTTCCTTGAGAGTAATACGGAGTCAAAAAATAATGTTTCAAATTTTATGTTATACAAAATGTTGTCATCGTATTATTTTAAAACTGAGGTCCATTATCTGTCGTTAATATTTTTGGAACCCAATAGTTTGACAAATATGAATTTTCAAAAAAAATCGTAAATTTCCTGAGCCCTCGTCTTGTATAAGGCTTTTGCTTTGATGTATTTTGTAAAGTAGTGAACAAAGACTAAAAAAAAATTTCTTTTCTCTGTGTCCATTGGTAAAGGCCCCACCAAGTCGATCCTCTACTTATCAAATGGACAAAAGACTAGGATTATGTTTATAGCTTCGCTTGGTAAGTGGCTTGAATTAAGATACTTCTGATAAACGTAACATCATTGCAAAATTGACTCAACATCTGTTGTTAGGTCTAGACAATCAAAACTTGCTAAAACAAATTTCTTGATCAAACTTCCTTTCCCACAGTGAGGCCTAATAAGACATTCGTGCAAAACTCTAAGAATAAAAAATGCTTCTTTCTTATTCAAATATTGTAGTACTCATTCTATATAGGAAATCGTCAAGTATTACATACTTAACAACTCGTATTCTCAATGCTTGGGCCTTGGATTTTCCTTATGGAGTATCTGATCATTCAAAAACAGAAAATACTATTGTCTCCAATCTTGGGTCTTCTCTATTGCAAACACATTGATTTACTAACTTTGGTCCTCTTTGGATGAACTCTTTTGAATAATAACGATTGTATTATCTCCTAAATCTATTTCCTGCTAAAGAATCTGCGATTGATTTACTTGGAAGAAGTACCTGTTCGTATTCTACCTTTTAAAATTTATTCTCATATTCTTTTAATGCTTCTAAGTATGCCTTCATAATTTCTTGTTTATCTTCATAAATAACTTTATCTTAACTTATCAGCAATTGTAAATCTGATCTTATCCAAAAGTTTTTCACCCTGTAGATACTAGCCAATTTTAATCCATTCAAAGCTACCTTGTATTCTGCCACATTATTAGTAATATCTAACTCGAATTTGTCGATTGTGTAATTTCTTCACCGAATAGTGCTTTCAAGATAATCCCTGCTCCTTTTCCATTAGGACCTACAGCTCCGTCAATGTCAATTGCATATTTAAGATCTCTTGTCGGGTCTGATTGCTCACCCTCGTTATCACTAGTCCTTTATCTGTCAAACTCATTTATAAATTATGCATATTCTTGAGCTTTGATTGCAGTACAAGGCACTTATAAAATATCATACTCCTCAAATTCTACGGATCATCATGTAAGTTTTTTTTTTGAAATATATGATTTATGTAGCATGCTCCACAAAGGAAAGAAGGTTTGTAGAATAATGGTATACCTCTAAGAATAGGGCATCATCTTCTTTTCAGCTACCACCATACATACGACATATTTTTCAACATTAAAATATATTTTTTAAACATCAACAAGGCTTTTAATTACGTATAAACTGGTTTCGACACTCTTTCGTCTTCTCTGATTAGGATAAAACTCATAGCATGATTTGACACAATTCGGTAGAAATAAAATGGTTCACCTCGTATTGGAAATGAAAGGATCTTTATCGAAATCAAATACTCTTTTGAAGCATGAGACCCCTCATCAAAATTTTGATTCCAACTAAAATTCTTTGCTCATTTAATAACCTCGAACAAATAATGAGTTTTATCAGTCATTATAGATATGAACTTTGATAATGTTGTTAGATGATGAATTAACCTTTGTACTCCTTTGATAGTTCTTGGACGCTACATATTTAACAACACTTTTAACTGCTTTGGATCAGCTTCGATTCCATGCTTATGGAAAATATACATTAGTAATTTCCACTTCAAACTCCAAACAAACACTTTACATGGTTCAGTTTGAGATTAAAATTTCTCATATTCTGGAATCTTTTAGTCAAAACTTTAATTTTCCGATCCTCATTGTTCTTCTTTATAATTATATCTTCAATGTTTTCCTTAATGTTATTCCCTAATTATTTCTTAATAATCCGGCGATAAGCCTTTGGTAAGTCAATCCTGCATTTTTCAATCCAAAGACACAACTTTATAATAGTAAAAACCTTTTTTTATTTGAAAATAAATAGGGTGAAGCTATTTCCTCCATAAAATTTATTATTTCCTTCATCATTCTTAAAAACCTCCATCTTGTTATTTCCTCCATAAAGGAAAATTCTAATTTATCCTTGTTTTAATTTTACACCAAAATCCCAAATTTTCCCAGTAACCATCCACCTTCACCTCTTCTATTCTAACCCTAAAAAACTCTAGCCACCAAACAATTTTGAAGCAGTTTTTGGAGTTCCAAAGATAAAAATCTATCGTTAATCTTATTTTTATTTTAAATATAGGGGTTGGCATATCGAATAAAATATATTCTTAAATCTATGATATTTTTGCATAATGAGTTACAAGAACTCTATTGGCACAAACGAAAACTCGTTCATCGTTTAATCGAGTTCCTGCATATAGAGTTACTGTTTTATTGTTTTTTAATATCGATTTCTGGTTTAATTGTTTCTATCCTATATATTGAGTTCAAAATATAGATTTTTGTGGTTTGATTAATGTTTGCTGATTGGGTTTAAAAAAAATATTATATGTGATTCCGAGTTCCTAATTCAGAATCTCATGCTTTTAAAAAAACATGTCATTCGGAGTGGTTGTCTCGGAACTACATGCTTTCTTTTTAAAAAAACATGTAACTGTGTGACTAATCTTGAAAAAAATTGAGTTTTTGTTTTGTTTTTTAGGATTTAATTTTAGAAGTTAAATCATATATGTTGGCTGTAATTACAATGATGTGTTTATTGTAATTAGGGTTTGATAGTTGATAGTGGCATCGAATGATAAATTTGAAAGTAAATAAAGGACAAGAAGGTAAAAATAAGTGTTCAGTGTTTTGTTAAAAATTTGAAATGGAGGAAATAATAGATCTTATGAAGGAAATAACTTCACCCAGTGAAATATCCTCTTTGTCATCTGGATGCATTCGAATTTGGTTTATCCCGAATATGCATCTATAAATGATAAGACCCCGTGACTCGAAGTGGCGTTTACTAACTGGTCAATACGATGCAAAGGAAATGAATTTTGTGGACAAGATTTGTTGAGGTAAGTAAAATCTACTCACATTCTCCATTGCATATTCTTCTTATTGACCAAAACTGGGTTAACAACTCAAGTTGGATATCTCGATTCACTTATTTTTTCTAGTCTCAGCAATGTTCTACCTCTTTGACGATGGCCTCTTCTTTCTCAAGAGAGAAAGCCATATTATTTTGATATACCATGCTTAAACGTTTATCAATTGCTAACTCAAGACAAATGATAGACGAGCTGACCCCAAAAATATCGTCAACACTCTAATAAAAAATTGTTTGTGTTTTTCAATAAATCCATAAATTTAAATTTGAAGCTCTTAATTAATTGATTCCTAATTTTTATCATATGTCTACTTACCAGCTTTTCTTCAATTATTTCACCTAAAGGTTTGTCACATTGTTTGTATACTCGAAAACCTTCCCTAGACTATATAATTGTTATGAAGCCAATTTATTAAAGTCTTGAGAGATCGGATAACAATCCCTGACTATTCTTGACTACCTATTCCAATTATATTTCCAACGTGATATTTAGGTGGCAACTATGTTATGCAACCAAGGCTTACCCAAAATTTATTTGTATGAGCTCGAAGCATCAAATACCATGACTATAGTTCTTACTATTTTTTAATGCTACGATTACGAGGACTGAATTATCCAAAGGTTAAATTGGACATTTGGGTTATTGAGAGCAAGTATATTTTATATTATGTTGTAATAAGATATTATAATTAACAATATTTTACATAGTAATGGGCTTTGTTGGTGATAATGAAAAATATCAAGAATGGAAAAGTTTAGAGAAAGAATAAAATACACCTTACTGAAACCCTAGCAAAAATGTCTTCCCCTTTTAAGAAAAGATCAGTTAGCTTATATAGCAATTGTTGTGGGCCTTTTAACCTATTGAGTCATTGGACTTAGACAATTGGTCCATTAGAGGCTAATTCATCCCAAAAACTTACTAAGTAAAAACATATTTACTTCTTATTATAAAGTACATATTGGTTAAATATTCCAAAAGTCTGACTTGCGAATCGAATAAATCCTTCCCTCATCAGTTGGTATTCAGTCTTGGGTTACCAAATTGGGACTATGGACCATATAAGCCCACTGTCCCTATATTACTTTAAATATCATTTAAGGGATAAAATTATTTCTTTACAGCTCATCCTAAAATTAAATTATTTCTTATGTTATTACTTAAACGCCTTTCGAAAATATTTGACGTTATTAACCACAACCATAAGTTACCAGAAATTCAACTTCACCAACACAACTAAAAGATTTCCCTTTATAGCTAACCAACTGTTTTTTTGTAGGCTCATGCGAAGGTACTCTAATCATTTTGTCACAAAATTTCTTAATAATAACATTAGCCAAACTTCCATTTATCTATAAGAGTTTGTGCAACCATGACTCAAGATATGTTTATATTAATTATCAACGCGTCTTCATGAGGGGTAACGAATCCTCGTAAGTTGTCGTTAAAAATTAGATCATTGACCGATTTCCTATAATGATGGTATGATGAATCATCAACCAAATACACCTCCAAGTATTTCTTGTGACACTTCATAGAAGTTGGGCTCGTCCCAGACATCGTATGACCATCACAAATAGTATATAGACATTATTGTTTCCCATTTTATTCTCTTCTTCACCAACCTTTCTTCTTTATGTACTTCACGAATTTTCTCTTTGTTTCTTTCTCTTCATTTACCTTTGAAAAATTGGACAAACTCACCAATTTTCTTTAATATCTGAACATCATCTCTCAATTTCCAACAATCACTTGTTGTGTGACCATGGTGATTATGGTAGGCGCAGAAATACCTTCAAGACCTCTCATTCCCTATAGCTACCATTACTTGTGGAGGTTGGTATTTTGCTTTCCTTATTGTTTTGTCAAAAAATGACCATGATATATTCGATCGAGTTGGGTTATAATAATAATATGTGACTCTTGATCTTCTTAATGGGGTTCTTTTAACCTTATCAAATCTGACCTTATTTTGTTTTTATGTGTGGTATTGATACATTTGATTCTTGAGGTTTTGGACAAGAAGAGGCTCCCATCTTAGATTCTTCGACTCTAATAAACTGCTCCGACCCCTCCAAAATATCTTCCATAATATCTACATAAAATATAACAAGGTATTCATACAACCGCCTCTCTATATAAAGTCATATTTTAAATCAAGTGACAACAACATCTTCCTTTCACCTGGAAACATCATTCATCTCACACATAAACCTTTGAACACAACTCTTTAACGCTTCTTATTTTCTAAGATAAATATTCATGATGGAATCACTCTCCTTTTTGTGCGCCCAATTACTAATAAATTGATTCTGAATGCGATTCAGAGTATTTTGAAATCCTAGCTTTTTAATTTGGCAATAAATTAAACCAATCAAGTGGATTTTTTTTATAAATTTCATTGGAAAATATTTATAGAGTTGGATATCATCTTTGTTAAATCTCATCATTATATTTTTAAACTACTCCCGATGATGCTCAGCATCCCCTGAGCCATCATAGGTATCCATTCGGTAAGGGTCAAACTTTTAAGAAGGTTTTCTCTAAAGAATTTTCCCGTCCAACGAAGACTCGTGAAACATATATGATGCAATTTTTAGTCTTTCTTTATTGTACTCCATCTCTCTTTTTTCTTTATTTTTCTTTAAAACTACATTACTCGATTGATCCTCGTAATCAACACTTTTCAGCTTTGCTTTCCTTTGCTTTTTTAGTAGTACTCTCACCCAGTTGTACAACATTTATTTTTTATACATACATTAAGTTTTTGTTTTAACTTTTCCAGGAAACTTGGTTTATTATCTACCTTATTCATTCTTTTCTTTCCCTTATTTTTTGTCAAAAATTATAACGCCCCAGTCATTTTCTCCATTCCCGTTTTAGCTTCTTGATCTCTTTCAAATTGCAGTCGACTAGATCTGGCATATTCTTGATTCAATGCTTCAATCTGCATATCCAATAGCTATATACTAGAAGGAGTAGTTGGCGCGTATGATTTGGAGAGGTTTTCTCCATGAAATGGTGTAAAATAACCATGCGCATAAGTTGTCGTATCATTTGGACCACTCAAACCTTGATTAAATCTATCATGTGCAACATATACTACTATGATTGGTTGATTATAACCTGCCACCATGATTATCATAGTATTTTATTCTTGACCAATTATGTTTCATGCACCAGCTATCATACCTAAAGGTTGATCTTTCACTGAGTTACTTCCATCATTCGGTAAGTTTTTTGTGATTTCCGGAATAGTTAACGGAGTTCCTTGAATCATACAGTTTTTCAGTGTCTCATTTCGATTACCGATATTGTCATCACCATCGGTAACATTAAAACTTGAAATCTTTGAAAATAAATCTTTTCCACAAGCAAGACCAAATTTAATAAGGGATTTTCCTTCTCAACTATGAAACCAAAGTGATGAATAATAATCGAGAAAAAAAATGCTACGAGTATTATTATTTTCTATCTAATAAAATGTTATTAGTCTCCAAATAAAGACCCCAGTCCGTATTTATACTATTTATAAGATATCACCTACCAATTAGAAGCCTACACATGTTATCTTGTTATAACAGTCAAACTATCATTCTTAATAACCTATAAAGTAATAAGGCATGTAGTTTTGTTACACCCGTTTGAAAAATATTTCTATATACTCGTCTTGTATCCTCTTACGACTTTTTTTCTTATGATCTCTGCATCGTCTTATGTATTTTTATGGCGCTCGTCTCATGTCTTCTTCACGACCCTCATCTCTTATCTTCTTTATCACTCTCGTTTTGTACTTCTTCATAACCTTTGTCTCATATCTCGTTTACGAGTCTTGTCTTGTACTTTTTATGATTTTTTTCTCATATATTATTTATGACCCTCATCTCATACTTATTTATAACCCTCATCATTTCTTATACGACCCGTCTGCCTCTTTATGACCCTCATCGCGTACATCCTCGCGATACATGTGTTATACCTCTTATGACCCTTGTTTCATATATGTTTTGACTCGTCTTCCAGTTACCCTTTATTACCTACGTCTTATTTATTTATTAGCATTTGATACGTTTCTCTCGTCAATATAAAGAATATATACTATCTATAAGATATAACCTTATTAAGAATAACTAGTTAAAAATTGAAAACTTAAGTTGAAAATTAAAACAAAAAAAGGTTGATAATTTTTAAATTTTTTAAGTAGGTAAGCTATCAAATGAAGCAAATATGAATTAAAAAAGGTTAAAAATGGAATTCTCTAAATTTAAAACTTGGAACAATAACCACTTGAAAACTTGAGAAATTCTCATCTGATTAATTTATAAATTATAGTTCAGAATTTTCTAAATATCTAACTAGTTGTAAAATTACCGAATTGAGAATTGTTGGATTTGTTTTTGTAAAATTATCCTAAATTAAAATGTTTCATCGATGTAGATTTAGAGTATCCAAATTGTTATCATTATAAATAAATTAATATTTTGTTTAATTGGAACAATGGATAATTATAATATTACCATTGATATTATAGTGTAGATAAGAGTTAGATTGATATGGATATAAAAGAATAATCTCTCAAGCCGATGCTAGCATTATTGGACGTCATGATCCGAATATAAATATAGTCGCATTTAGTGAGGACAAATAATACTGTAGTAATAAACACCATTGAGCGAGGGTGGTATAAAAAATAGGTGTATATATATTTTAAGTTAGAACATATATCTAAGTACATCTCTATTTCCTAATTACAGTTCAATTTTATTAAGATATAAATAGTAATAGAGAGAAAGAAAGTAAGAAATAAAAATATAATTTTTATCTCTTCCGACGATGTTATATTTCTTGTCTACAAATTTTAAACCATAATTTTTTTTACATCCATAGAGAATTACTTGATCCCATATCCTTCGATTATGAACAAATCCAAATTATGTCCTCCACTAAAAAATTCACCACTGATACTGGTTTCATTTAGTCTACAACCATGCAAAAAGTCTTCAGTAATCCACAATGTTTATTATGCGTTATTAGATTTTTTTTATCTCACATGCTTTATTATTATTGTATGATTAAGTTGTTGGGGTTTTGATCAACCTACTTATGTGGTTAAGAATCTATTTTGACTTTCGAGTCTCTTTCCAATATTGTTTACAATAAATATTGTTGTTTTAGAAAACCCTTACTTGAGCTTTGGTATTGCAACTTCCAAAAATATATTTCTCTTTAGAGAACGTAGAAAGGATTATTATGATTCAATTTTGTGTAATCGATTACATGTATTAGATGTCTGATAAATCATGACTAAATAAAAAGTGAATATGGTGTTTTTATAATTCTAAAAAATCATTGGGTCGTTTTTGTGATAGTTAGAGTACCATAGGGCGATGTGGCACTGAAAAATAGTAGCTTATGACGTTGCAGTGAGCCTCTTTACTCATCGTGTTGATAGCATTTTGTCGATGGATGTTTCATAGGGTTTGTTTTTGCAACAACTAAACATAATGTCTTCAAGTAATCCATTATATTTATTCTAAACTCTTAGATTATTTATCTCATGAGTCTTGTTATTATTATATGATTAAGTTGTTGTGATTTTGATCTTATTATCATAAATACAAGATGTGAAACCAATGTTAAATTTGATTTTTTTCCTAAGTTCCAAATGCAAAATGTAAAATCAAAATTAAATGACAAATATAAAATGCAAAACTAGAAACGAAAAATGTAAACTGCAAAACTAGAAATGTAAAAGGTAAGATACGAAACCAATGTTAATTGGGCTCGCGAAAAAGTTTCAAAACAAATTTCATTCATGGATTGGGTTTGTTCGCCTTAAAACTAAAAGAAATGGTAGTTTTGAATTTTTTTTTCTCGGGTTATATTTTGAAAGATACTAACTTTAATTTTTTTAAGAGAGATAAGGTATATATGTTTGATGTTCTTATATAAAAAGATGTTTTTGGTAGAAAATATTGTGAGACAACTATTAATAACTTAAATTTTTTGGGTAAAAGCTCATAGTCGAAGCTGAATCTTAAAAGGTAAGTGACCTTTAATTTTTTTAATAAAAATTAATCATTCATAAAATGTAAAACTATGTTGATTTCATTTAAAATTGTGAAAAAATTATAAAATCTTCATAAATTATTCATTTAAAAATTTACCATACTTCTTAAAAATTATAAACATACATAGATAATTTTTGAAATTTTTAAATCTTATATATATATATATATATTGTTATTAACCAAATTTGTAATCGACTAAATTTTGTATGTTTGAGCATTAGTTAATGTCATTTAAAAAATTAAAGTTATATTACAACTTAGAGTTATCAACATTTTAATAATTACAAATTTATAAAAAACAGTTTTTTTAAATATATAATTTTAATATGTATTTTATTTAACATAATAATAAAATAATTAATCGTGTGACATGTCATTGAGTTTATTGATAAAGATATATTATATATACAGTATTTACTCTTTATGCTGACAAGGTACGCTCGTACAAAGAACTAGCAAAAGGAGAAATAAAAATTACAACGCAAGAATCTTCAAAGGACGAGAACTGTACATAAGATGAGGGAAAATAATTACTACTATGGAAAGAACATGATTAAAACGAGGGTAACGATCAATGTGATGAAGATAATAAACCGATGCATAACAAGGACCCAGACGAGCCCATGAGGTAATGTTAAACGAGGACCATGAACAAAACGAGGATAACAAGCAATACAAGTCGAGAGCAAATACCATGCGGACGAGGACCCAAACAAGCACACAAGACAAATATAATATAGTAGTCGAGCAACTGCCATGAAGTAATATACTTTGAAATAACGAGAAGTAATGTGTTTGAACACCTATTATGAGTCACGACCGATATTTAAATAAGTTTGACATAATTCAAATATGTAATAAATAGACATTCAATACATAAATAAAAATTATCGTGTAAAGATTATAAAAAATATAAAAAAACCATAGCTATAGTTTTTTAGATGAAAATTTTGAATACATAAAATATAACTTATTATTCTAAAAACCATATTTCTTTTTTGAGTCCATCTTTGTTACATTTGCATTGTGTTTGAGAAGAAAATCTCTTAATAGATTTGGTATCGTATGTGGGAAAAGCTTTCCCTTAACCTATCAATATTAACAACCCAATGGTAACAAGAAAATCAAGAATCAAAACGGACAACCCAGATACCCATTTGAGTCGAGAAACCCAACTATCATTCCAAGAGCAGTGGTAAAGTAGGCAACTCACAAAGCTAACCTAGAGCAAGATCAACCGTTGAGCACTATATTGAGCCAACAATAGGTGACCAAAACAATCAGACTCGCCTTCATTGACCCACTCACCATGGACGTGTTTGGGATGCAACATGGGGGAGGTCAACCCAGTAGATCTAATCGTTGTCGCGTACGCCGATCCTACGCCGAGTCAAGGAGACAATTCCTCTAGAGAAGGTATTTCGACTAAGAAGTCTAATATCCAACTTTTAGAATTGCAGATTAAAGAAATAAAACGGGAACAAATAAATGCCATCCAGTTACAGGTCGAGAAATACCAAGAGGCTAAGGATATAATAGAATAAATGACTGAGTCATTATAAATATTAACGGAGAGAGTCATATCTCAGAGGACAAAAGAATGAAAAAAAAATGGAACCGCAGGTCAATAAAACAAGACACACAGTTAGAGAGATAAGAGGGACGATGAGACGAAGATAAGCATAATGGAAAAATTAGTGGAGATCAACGGGCACAAAAGAAGTGAAACACTATATAAAAAAGGTCTAATATAATGAGGAAATACCAAAGATGGTGGTTTATGTTCTACAAGGGTCTCATTTTTTAAAGAAAATTATGGAGGGCAAGCTTCTTAAGCATTTTGATCTTTACCCAATGAAATCCTATGATGGCATTGGAGACCCCGAGCATTATCTGGAATAGTTCAGGAACATGATGATGACATTCAACCCATGCGGTGTCCTTAATTTTGGTGCTTTCTCCATGACATTCAAAGGAAACGCTCTCGACTGGCTCAAAGACCTACCAAATAGGACGATCCGAGAATTTGAGGGTTTATGGAGCTCTCTGAATACTGTTTTGTGGGCAATAAGGAGCATAATAATGATTGTTCATCTATCATGAATATGTATCAAAAGTAGGGATAAATGATTAAAAATTATGTAAATATATTTATGTACAAGATGATTATGTTATCATCATCTAAACAGGACGTGGCGGTGGCCTTATTCCAGAGAAGGTTGGATACATTGGGACCCATGCAGGATTACCTTGTTTGTTTCCAGGTTGATACTATAGGCAAAATCCTTGCAAGGTCAGACCAGTTTATTTGAGTCGATGAGTGTAGAGGGGGGGGGGGTTCCTGCACACTCACTACGGAAAGCATGAAAGACATAAGAACCATACATGAAGAGAGCAGACCAGGATAGGTGCAGCGACACCACTTGGGATGAGCCCACCCACATTTTATCAAGTAGGTCCATGGCCTCGTACTATGATACACCAGTGCGATGTTTCTCACCCTTTATCGAAAATATCACCATCATATACAACATAACCAAAGGAAAGACAAGATATGAACCGCCTCATAACAGACTAGCCTCAATTAATGATTGATCTCACAAATACTTTTACGCGTACCACAGCGAACATGGATATTCCACCGTTTACTTTTGGAAGCTACAAAAATAAATTTAGCTATTAATTAAAAATATTGAGCTCGTACAATTCGTAAAATATAAGAAGGGAGAGCACCACAAAGATAGACATACTGACGACCCGTCAAACAAAAGGCGTAATCAACGACAAGACACCAAGGCAAAAAACAAGGGCTGTGTACCATATTCTCGAAAACAAAGCAAGAGAGACTTGGAGTTTCACATTTTCGACGAGTCCTCGAATCACCATTATATAAATATGAATATGGAAAAAAGAGCAAAGGAGACTGTTCATCGACCTAACTGCGATTAAAGACGACTTGAAGAGCGTGGTTACCCTTTATGAGGACGCCTTGATTATTAATATGGATATAAGAGAGGGTGTGGTAACTTGTGTTCAAGTAGATAACGATAGCTCGGCCAACATAATATTTAAGTCAAATTATGACAAGATGTTGGGAGTTCCACTATAAAAACCAACCAACATAAATATGGTTAGTTACGAGGTTAAGTCGTCTGCTTGTATGGGTGAAGTTGATCTTTCCATGACCATTGGCTGTAGAGTTATCTAAAACTATGCGAATGCTCTTTATAATATCTGGCATGCCAGGTTCGTATGACGCCATTGTAGGACGACCTTGGTTTTATAAAATAGAAGTTGATGCCTTTTGTTTCAGCCATTGGCTCAAGTACCTAATCAGAGATCGGGTTGGAGTAACCAGAGGAAGCAAAAGGACTTCCTGAAGCTGCTATGCGACGTCTTTAGCTCTAGCAAAGCCGACCTAATAGAAATTAACGAACTATAGGGGATGATCATCAAATAAGAAAAAAAATCACATGAAAACTGAGGTCGATGATCCATGAGACGATATTTTATGTGACGATTCCCCGGGTGATGTAACTAAAGAGATATTTTTTTTATAGGGAACGTAATTCGATTTGCGAACCAATTAGATGTTTTTTCATGGAGTGCCGATAGTGTCTCGAGATTAAGCCCTTTTATTATTTACCACAGGTTATTAATTGATATTAGACTATGACCAATTTGACAAAGCGAGAAAATTTTATTTAGATAAACCCGACATTATCAACAAAAAATTGGAAAACTGCTTAAGTTAGGGCACATAAGAGTAGAAAAATACCCAACATGGTAACAAATCCTGTACTAGTAAAAAATAAGAATTGACAGTGGAGAATATGTGTGGACTCTACCAACCTCAACAAAGCCTACCTTAAGGATGTTATCTGCTTGCCTCACATTGATCAGATCATTAATGCAGACTCGAGCATTGAGCTTCTATCCTGCACTGATGCGTTTTCGAAGTAAAATCAGATACAGATGCACCCACATGACGAGGAGCACATTGTCTCCAAACATAATGAGTTTGTATTATTTTAAAATTATGTCATTCAATTTAAAATATATATATTTAACATATCAGAGGCTTGCAACCAGATATTCAACAATGACATAGGAACAAAAATAGAATCCTATATCGACGATCTGATCGTTAAAAGCGAGATCGAGGATGGCCAACTCGATATTCTATCTAACATCTTTACCTTCCTATGCCAATTAAACCTCCAGTTAAATTGTCTGAAATGGTAATTTGGAGTTTGAAATTGAATTTGTTTTAGGTACATTGTAAACAATAGTGGATTTGAAATAGATTATGAAAAACTAAAGCCGAAAGTAACCTTAGATCCACCACAAAACATCAAGGATATTGAGAGAATTATGGGTCGTCTAACAGCTTTATCACGAGTCATCTCCCAAGCGTGTGAAAAATTTCATCCTTTTTCGAGATCCTTAAAAAAGAAAAGAAGTTTAGTTGGAACCACGAGTGTGACACAACATTTTGCACGCTCAAAGAATAGTTACATTCGATTGAAGTTTTATCAACACCAATACGAGATGAGTCACTATACTTGAACTTATGCGTCTCTGAACATATTGTTAGGACCAGTTTGGTCAAAGAGCCATAAATATTTCAACAACAAATTTATTATGCTAGTAAGATCCTAATCGACACAGAGAAACTATATTTGAACCTCGAAAATTTAGCATTAACACTGGTGGTGCCAGCAAGAAAAATGTTTACTTACTTCTAAATTCATACCATTATCCTTCACACTTTCTTTCCTCTCAAACACATCCGGTAAAAGTCAGAAATTTCAGGACGACTCATGCGGTGGTTGTTCGAGCTAGGAAAATACAAGATAATGTTAGAGCCCGATACATTGATTAAAGGTTAAGTTGTACCTGATTTCATAAACGAATTCGCGAGGAGTAGTTCAAAAAGACAAAAAAATACGACAACAAACTGAGAAGTGAAATTAGAATGGATAGTCGAAGTGGATGACACTTCCAAAATTCATGGTGGAAGAGCTATAGTCCTCTTACGGCCACAATTGGGGATGAAATATGACTATGGATAAAATTATACTTTAATGTCACCATATGCCGCTGAGTACAAAACAACCGTAGGAGGGCTCAAATTGGCTCATATATGTGGAGCCAAAACCATTTTGTACGCTTGGATTCACAACTAGTAGTGAATCAAGGACATATACGAGGTGAATCACAACAGTATAAAAGGATACCGAGAGGACTTGCAGGACTGGGAAAGAAAAATCGATAATATCCAATACGAGCTATTGCCACAATCGGACATTTCAACTGTAGTTGTGTTGAAAAAGGTGGCCGCGCTACAAGATAACCCGCTTATCCTTTTACAAGATTGAGCATCACGGTAGTTCGAAAAGACAAAAAATACGAAAACAACCTGAGAAAAGAAATTAGAATGGATAGTCGAAGTAGATGACGCTTCCAATATTCATGGTGGATGAGCTTTAGTCCTCCCACGGCCACAATTGGGGATGAAATCTGATCGTTGATAAAATTATACTTTAATGTCACCATAGGTCGTTGAGTACAAAGCAAACATAAGAGGGTTCAAATTGGCTCATATAGGTGGAGCCAAAATCTTTTTTTCCGCTTTGATTCACAAATAGTAGTGAATCAATGGCATATAAGAGGTGAATCACAATAATATGAAAGGATACCTAGAGGCCATGCAGTAGTGGGAAAGAAAAATAGATAATATCCAATACGAGCTAATGCCACACAATATATAAGGATACCTAGAGGCCTTGCAGGATTGGGAAAGAAAAATCAATAATATCCAATACGAGCTAGTGCCACGACCAGTCATTTCAACTATAGATGTGTTGGAAAAAGTGGCCTATTTACGAGATAACGACTCGTCCTTTTACAAGATAGAACCTTTTGGGACATTAAAGTAAACACATCCAAGTTTTTGACATCATACCACATTGACGATTGTGGACAATAATATTGTTCATACTTGCGCGATCAAGTTCTTTCTACTGGTAAAGCCGAGGCCCAAGTGCTAAAGCTATGTACATTTAAATATGTGATCTTCAAAAATATTCTTTATGGGAAAAGGGCTACATGACTGATGTTGAAATGTTAAAATAGAGATGAGACTATTTTTATCCTCGAAGATCTACACAAATAGGTTGTCGGGGATCACTATGGACATCAAATTTTAGTAATACGTTTTCTCGTGGTAGGTTTTTACTGGCCAAAATTGGTGGTGTTGAGTCAATAGTTCGAAAATTTGAGGTATGCTAAAAGTATGCTCGCACGAGCCATCTGCTTCGCGAAACAATGATTGTTGTCCCCGTACCTTATCTATTTGATCAATGGGAAATTGATACCGTGGGCCCTTTACCGTTGCTTATAAGAAAAAAAGCTGTATTTAGTTGGTCGTGGATTATATCTCCAAGTAGGTGAAAGAGAAAACCCTACATAAAAAAAGAGCGCGACAAATTTCTGATTGTTTACAAAATCGTATTTTATCCAAATTTAGGATTCCAAGAATCTTGATAACCAACAATGGGCATCAGCTTCAAAATGCTATCTTGACTACCTTCTGCATAGAATTTGGAATAGAACAATAATTCTCGACTCCTTACTTCCCCTAGGAGAATGACCAAGTAGAAGTGATAACAAAAACTGTTCTCGACAATTTGAAGAAAAAACTCAATGAAGCCAAAGTAAGTGACCACACAAGCTAGCTGAGCTATTTTAGATGTATCGAACAACATCTAGGTCGACCATTGGTGAAAATTATTACTCCCTCATCAAAGACATATAGGCCGTTATTCCTGTAGAAATTATGATCCCAGTTATCGGATCAACCAGTACTCAGATGCAAACAATAGTGACGAATATCCAGTTTCTTTAAACTTAATTGAGGAACAAACATACTAGGTTTGGATGAGAGAAACACATTACAAATGGTTAATGAAAATCTCATTCGACTAACAACTCAAACCCATAACCGTTTCAGAGGGAGACTTCATTATAAAAACTCTTCCACAGAGATAAGGACAAAACAATCAGCAAACAAGCTCTTAATTTGGGCAAGCTGTACAGACTCATCTCCCAAGGACATCATGGGGAATGTCGGATAGTCGACATGGAAGGCAAAGCACTCAAACACCTCTAGAGCATTAATCAACTCAATATGTACACCTCTATTTTATAATTTGGATATGTACTATTTTTACCTTCCGGAGGCGTGAGAGGTTTTATTGAGACACGTTGAAGGCCACTTTCATATATAAATACTTTTTCAAAAAATCGTGCTCTTATGTTGTTTTTTTATTGACATATGATTACCACGTATACGTCTTTTTATCAAATTTCGAGAAAAATATTGTTATCACCAACCGATAGACACCCGTACATTTTATAACTTAGCAATCTACGCCATCCACAATTATCAAATTTTTTATGTTAAATACTTAGGCAACATACTACAATTACCACTACAATGATCTCCACAAAAATGACACTCTCCATAGAACAAACAATACGATAACAAGACGCATAACTGTTTATTCTACACAAAATATCAAGAGGATAAATAATTATATCAACCAAAGGGGTCGTGTACACTATTAAAATAGAAAACATGGTTAACAAACTGACAGGATTTGTAAGTATCCATACTGAGCCCTGATTTATAAAGCCAAACTAGTGAATTAGTTAAGAAACCAAGCCCGAAGTGGAAACACCAGTAGGCTACACAACTGTCTATACTGAGTTTTGACATACGAGTCAAATAGAAAACTTGGTTAACCAAACCAAACCTCAGGTAGAGACACCATTAGGATTCAGCTGGTTATACTGAGCCCTGATACACTATAAAATCCAAAATTTGTTATACTAACCAATCTTCAGGCGGAAACACCAATAAGGTAAGTAACTGGTCAAACTGAGCCTTGAAACACTAGTCAAATTATAACTTTCCTTATCCACATCAAACCTTAGGTGGAAACATCATCGGGATATATAATTGGTCATATTAAGCCCTGATGAACTTGTCAAATAGGTTTATTGATCCCCATAATAAAAATGCCAAGTCTACTCTGTCACTTTTGTATTTGTTTTGCTAAAATCAAGCTAACAACATATTATCGAGAGTGGTAAAATCTCCCCTTCTCAATCTAATTAAAAAAACAACATATCACACCATGCGTCATGATGCATTCGATTTTATTTAATAACCATAAAGAAAAATCAGTATAAACATTCAATATCTAAATTCATGGAAACAATAAAAAAAACGTTTACAATTACATCACAATAATTATCCTTAAAACAAAAAATAACACGGTTATACCAAGAGCCCCCGCCAGCCTCGTCAAATTATTCAGCGTGCGATGGAGACTTCTGGTCTGTACTTATACCCATGTCATTAACACGGGGGAGTTGACTTATCACCTTGGTTTACGTCTTTACTAGTAGAAGACATGCTCGTCAAGTTTTTACGCTATCTTTGGCAAACTCTGCCCTCACAATTATTGAAGTATAGACTTCATCCCATAGAGGACCCCTAGTCCCACATTGGTAAGAACAAAAAAATAGTGAGTGTATATAATATAATTATGGCTCCACCTCAACTAGCAAGAGGCCTTTTGGGAGTGTCATCCCAAAGAGCAAATCCGTGCGGGCCCGTGAGGTCCAAAGCGGACAATATCTTGCTAGTCCGTGAGGTTCCGCATTTTTCACACAAAAAATACACTAACAACTGGTATCAGAGCTAAAAAATGGCTTAACCGCCGAAAACATTCGGAGCCACAAATGGCTTAAATGCCGAATTTCCAGCAAAAGTTCGGAGCCCCACCATACGCTTAAACGCCGAATTCGTTGTGATTGATGGGATAAAGTTTAAAGGGGAGTGTTGAAGTATAAACTTCAACCCATAGAGGACCCCAGTCCCACGTTGGTAAGAACAAAAAATAGTGAGTGTATATAATTGTGGCTCCACCTCAACTAGCAAGAGGCCTTTTGAGAGTGTCATCCCAAAGAGCAAATCCGTGCGGGCCCAACAGACCCAGAACGGACAATATTTTGCTAGTCCGTGAGGTTCCGCATTTTTCACACAAAAAAATTACACTAACAACAATTACTATGTGCTTCATCACTGGCCTTTTCTTTGTCTTTCTTAGTTGATAGGCCACGTCACTCTTCCTCCGATATCAGGTTCTTAAAATCTCCCAAAATCATGTCAATATTCCTCGTCCATAACTGAAGGATCATGTATATCCGAACATTTGTCAGTAAACCTTAGGAAATTCCATCAGCTTATATTCTTTCTACTTTACGGCCTTCACAATTTCCTCGCGCGACTCCCTTTTTGTATATTTTATTGTCTTTCTTTTGTTCTCTTATTTAGCCTTTATAGGATCATTTTCAGATACCAGGTCGGCATTCTCTTTAACCTTCGTATTAAGTTTGATAGATAAATCATCAATCTGCCAATATAATTCGATATTTAGGCTACTAACACAATATTCTAGGAGATGAGTTTATCTATATGAGCTATAAGCTTCCACCTCACAGCTACTCTGATCTCTGCCCGACTATCATATTTTTGTGTGCAAGAAATTCCATATTTTGAGCATTAATAGTTCACTATAAATTTTATGCATAACATTATCAACTTCTGATTTGTCTTTTTCCAATTTATCTGTTTTTTGCTTTAACGTCGAATACCGTTGTATATACTCGATTAACTCATTTCTTATGTCTGTTACCGACCTGAACGTGAATGGCTCAGGCTTGAATTGATTTGTTTTCTTAATATTCTCTGGCGTCATATGCAGCTACACTATTCTCAACAAGTTATGGTGCCTCTGCAGATGAGTAAGGAAGAAAACACTGATTTGAGTGTATCAAGACGGTGGTACTTGTTTGGAGTGGCGCTAAGGAACAAGGCAGGACGGTCGAGATCAGATAGATCTGCTGTAAAGGCTCTAGAGATCAGGAAACCCCAACCTGATTAGAGTGAGCGGATGGATGTCAATTGAGAGGAGGCTAAAGTGGTACTTTGTTCGAGAGGAGGATTTGTTAGGGTAGCGACCAAAGTTCCACATCCCACATCGGTAAAAACATGGGAAGGATCAATGGTATATAAATGAGAACATATCTCAACTAGTATGAGGCCTTTTGGTAGTGGAACAAATGCAAAGCCTTGAGGGCCTTCGGGTGCCAAAGCGGACAATATCATACTAGTGTTGAGATCGGTTGTGTTCTTACTTATATACGGAGGAGGAATATGCGGACCGGACCCCATATTCCCAATAGGCAGATCGACTGCCCCTCAACTGAGGGGAACATTAACTCTTTATTAACAACTACACCTTTCAGTCTAACTTTTGAAGGCACCATATTATCCTTAGGGCATTGTCCCTATTAAACAAATTATCCATCTTTTCCACTATGATCCCACCTTAGAAAGCAACATTCAGAGTTGTTTTAGGCACCATATCAATTTTCACCCATTGTCTTCCGGAGGCAGCCCCTCATCACGAACATCCAAAATATGTTTCTCCACTACCATGGCTATATTTCTCGTCAAAACCGGAGTCCGATCAGACTTTTCCAGATCGTTATTAAGAGTCAGGACCTCGTCCCCAACAAGAATATTTTTCTTTTTCGATACTGCTACCCTGCCCTTTTTTAAAACGCGCTCTTTCTTCTTTGGAGGCACTTCTCGCAACCCCGCGTCTTGTGAGATGTACCTTCTCGCTTATTTTTGCCTACCTTCTCATTTACTGCTCGCTTATTTTTTTTCCTACCTTTCCAGTAAGATCTTTGTCATGGAACCGCATCCACAATAAGCTCTACAAATCCTATGAGTTCATTTCCTCTTTGGTGGGAGATACTATTACTTTCTCATCCCCTTCCATGGCGGGCTTTGCAATACGCCACAACCAGACTAATAGATAGTTGAGGTCGGTAGACAATAAACGGATGTCCAAAAACCACACAGAGCATATCGCAGCGGATCGTGTCATCAGTGGATATATCATGTCACCCTCATAAACCTCCTCAGACTGGCTCAACCAACAATGCGGGGACATCGGCTCCGGACGGAGCCATGGTAATTATTGAAAGGTTTGATGTAGAATCAGAGTATTTGGACCCTGATCCAGCCTGAAATAAGGTGGGTGTTATAACAGAACATACCAAGACGGTGTCTGGGCTCATAAGCTTTTTTGAGTCACTTACCATATTTGGGGGAGACACAATGACTGCAAAAACTCCTTCTTCAAGGAAGAGGCATGTTCACACTATGGCTACTCAGTTGGAGGGAGGCATGTCCTCCTATCAATCCCAAATTCCTTTTCACTTCATTTGTTTTGATGAAGATGACTTGAGCGACATAGCTGGTCCTCATGAATATGATGTGGTGATAAGAGCACCAATTGGGGGAAATGACATTTGGCGAATTTTGGTTGATGCTGGCAGCTCAGCCAACATCCTCTTTTTAAGTTCCTATAAACAAATGAAGAATACGACAGTCATTCAGCATTCGAACAGGTCTATTGTGGGTTTCATTGGAAGCTCTGCGGACGTGGTCGGGGAGTTTGAGGAGGATGTTTTGTTGGGCAAGGGCTCTTTCAAGAAAATAGTTAGGGTACTTTTCCTTGTGGTAGATTGTCCCACATGTTACAATGCGATCTTCGGAAGGTCTTGGCTCTCTAGGATGCATGTTGTGGAATCGAAAGTTCACCAATGTTTAAAATATGTTGTTCAAGGACAAGTGGGAGTTGTCCGGAGTAGCCAAAAGATAGCAAGGGAATGCTATGCAACTGCGCTTGCCCCTAAAACTCTGGGGGCAGTCCGGGTAAACGAAGATTAGCAATTGGTCGTGCCCTCTGGGGTGAGGGTGAAATTGATGACCCTAGAGAGACCCCTGGTGTTTTGATTCCGATTGAAGAGATTGAAACCCACTCTCTAGCTGAAGGAAGAAATTTCAAATTTGGATCTAAAATGACATCAAAATTAAAAAGCAAAGTGTTGTCCTTTTTAGCAAACCACCAACATGTTTTTGCTTGGTGTAATGCTGATGTAACCGGAGTTCCTGCGAATGTTATCTCACACCAATTATCCATCCGGAGGGATGTAGCACCTGTTGTAAAAAAAGAAGAGCCTTCTCTAAATAAAAAGCTGATGTCAACGGTAAATACCTATTCGTCTGATGCTGGGAGTCGTTGCCTCTTGGGACCGTCGATGCTATAACCGGCTACCATATTCGTCTGACCAATGAACATATTCTGTCTCTTTTCAACGGTAAATACATATACCATTCTCCCGAAGAGGAAGATGGTTTAAAAAGAATCTGGGGAATTCCTGAGTGTGTTAAGGTTTGCTTCCAAAAGCCTGGTGAAACTCTCTTGTCCACAGAAGCTCGAGAGATAATATTTTTCATTGAGCTCTTCATTTGGGGTCTACGACTTCCCCTTGATCCTGAAATTGTCAGTTAATTTGAGATCCTTGAGATATGTACAACCCAACTAACTCCTAACGCCTAGTATACTCTGATGTCTACCATTATGGCTTCTCGACTATATGGGATCCCAATCTCCATAGAACAATATATAGGATTATATGGGTTATCCAAATCTCCAAAGCTGGCCTTATTTTACTCCTCCCTTTCAAAGACGATAGTAAACAACTTGTTGGAGGCTGATAGATCATGGAAATATCAGTTCGTCTTTATCAGCGGCGTTTGGGAAAATGGTCGACCCTACAGGAGAGAAAATCTGAGGCGTCTTACATTCAAATGGACTCCTGAAGGTACACACTTGGGCATTTTTATTTTTTATTTTTTTTAACAGTGCTTCTCCTTTAGCTTGCAAGGCAACCATCCACGATCTGAGGAAAGCCCATCTCAAGAAAGCTTTATCAATTTTCGCCAAGCTCCGAGCCTTTGCCAGGAATAATTGGGGCCACAAGTTTCGCAATGCTTCAAAACCACTAATCTTATCAATAGCAACCTTTGGCTCTGTTTCAACGACATTTTGAGTATCGAAGAACTACGGACCCCTCATGATGTTGTTGACCTCATGAGAAGACTCGAGGCCTCATGTTTTGAGGTATTTTTGCCTAAACGAGATCGAGCACCCAGCAAACGTGTAAAATTGGAGGAGTTTTCTGATGCGGAAAATGAAAAAGGCAACAACGTGAACTAACCCATTGAAGTGCCGCCCTCAGAACCAGAGACTACTCTCATCATCAATGACCCAATTGTGAGTGATGGCAAATCCCTTGCTGCTTTTAAAGGAGGCCAGCAAGTTCGTGGCCACAAGAGGAAAAGGGATGCCGCGATTGAAGAAGGGAAGCCTTCTTTGAATAAAAATTCCAAAGGGAAAGCTGTTGCACAAGAAGTGCATATCGATCTTACCGCAGAGCAGATCACCATTCCCACCATGTTCGAACAATTTGGTGGTAGAAAACCGTCTACCCCCATCGAGGCTTATGTTGGAGGGAAAGGATCGAGGATTAACCACGTGCCTCTTCCGAGAAGAATTGGTGATACTTGTCACTGAGTCGCCCCCGAAAATACTTAGAGACTTAAAAAACTTACACAAGTCGCTTAACTTTCCTCGTGCCACACGTTCTACTTCCTCAATTACTCCTATCACATTCCTGTTTTTGTCTGAGTCCAAATACTCAGTGGACACATTAAATGAATCAGTGACCTCGGAGATCACCAAAGAGATTTCTCGCTTCGGCGCTGCTACAATCTGTTTAGCTACTCCGCTTTGCTGAACTCGTTTCTTTACGTACTCGAGAAATTTTCCATTGTCAATTTGCGCTTGCACTCTTTCTTGAGCGCAATGCAATCTTTGGTATCGTGACCTACGTCCTCATAAAACCTACAGTAGTGATTGGTTCGGCCTTCACGAGGAGTTCCGATCGGAAATGGCTTCTAGAAGTGTACACTTTTCCTTGACTTGTCAAAGATAGTTGCAACACATTTGGTCAAATGAGCGAAGTAATCAGGTCGAACCCATTTATTCGATATGGGTCGGTAATTATTTCCCTGGTAACTATTTCGTACCCTCTGAGTCTGATTCCCTGATCCTTTCCCGTTTGATTTCTGTGTTGTTGCTACAGTAGTTATCGGTTGTGGCTGAGGAATCATGGCTGTTTTTTGTCGAGTCTTCTGATACGTAACAGTCGAAGCTTGCGTGGTTTGCTGGATTTGTGTTGCCAATTCCGAGGTTTCAGTTCTTCAATCAGGATCTGCTTTTCTACATGAGCTGACAAGGCAGAAAAGCCTGTTCTTCGTTACCACTTGTTTCATCGGACCCGACAACAAGCCTAATCTATAACCAGTTAAAGCCACACTCTCATCGTAATAGTCAAGATCAGTCTTCGCATCTATAAAGCGTCGAGTATAATCCCTCAAACTTTCTTCGACTTTTTGTCGGTAATTCACAATTATATCTCTGTTAGCTCGGATATTCTTACTTTATACAAACTGTAGCCTGAACATCATCCAGAACATAACGAAGTTTTTAAGGCATCCTTGTGGCAATCGATTGTACCACTGATGCTTTTTTTTTAAATGTCATTGAGAATACTCGACAGATTAACTTGTCATCGTTGTCGAAGCTTAACATAAAATTCTTGATAGCTTTCAGGTTGTTGTTCGGGTCTTTCTTTCTGTCATATTTTTCGAGCTTTGAGATATCAAAATGCTTCGGGAGGTGACCCGAAAAGATTTCATCTGAAAGGGGGGACGACCTCCGATTATGTCTGAGGCTAAAAGTTTTTCCTCCTCAACCTTCTGCATGACTTGCAAATAACCCTTCTTCAAGTGGGTTTGCAAATTGGCTTCCGACCCTGTAGCCATAAGACTGGCTTACGACCCTGTAGCCATAAAACTGGCTCCCTGATGGGAATTGAAACTGGGGGCCATTCTGTTGTTCCCTGTTAACTGTGACTGTACCCATTTTTTTAGTAGACGTCGGAGCCACTTTGTCGATGCTGTCACCTTGAGGTTTGGCTATCTTTGTTCGTTATGACTTACGCCTTCGAAGCTCTCGCTCCCTAGTCATTCTTTTATCCTTTCTAAGGCATCAGAAATCCTTATCCGGGGAAGAAGACTCACACATATCTTCCCCAATTTCATATTCATACCCATGCTTCACCCGGAATCCAGACTTCTTTCTTGCAACCTCGTCAGGCCTTCGCACTCGAGTTCTACCTTTGTAGAAATCCACTTCATCCTGATCGACAACGCGATTGGCCTCTTTTCCTTCCTCACACGATCGTTCGCTTCGATCGTCGAACCGACACTTATTTTCAGCCAAAGCCATCTTTTTCTCAACATTTAGCTTAGTAATATCGTCCAACAACTGTTGCTTGGTCATGATTAGGGTCAACCGCTTGTTTCGGCCCTGATTACCCTGGTCGTCATCACCAAACAACTATTTAGAGTATCGAACCTCTGAAAAGACATCTCCTTGTCAGAACCTCTCTCTTTTGCCTTTCCCTTACTAGCCTCAGTATTCATTCCTCGAATTTTAGGTTTTTGCTAGGGTCGAGATTTTGGAGAACCTGATCTTCGGGTATCACTCGTTCCCACAGACGGCGCCAATGATAAGTCCCAGAATATATAGGTGATAAGTGCATTTCATGGCACTTATTACGCTTCCATTATTCTTAAAATCGTCGACGGTTAACAAGTTTTCGTTGTGTTTCAACGTGTTTTCCATTCATTCTCGTAGGTATAACAATATGCAGATAATATAAACTTTTTAGGAATAGAATGCTCATAATGTTCTTAATAATTTATAATTTATAATTAAGTTGTGCCTCGGGTAAATTGTGATAATATTAATAAATTTGGGGTTGAAATTGAAGAAACTGAAAAATTAATGTACTTGAGGGAAATTTTGGAACAGTAGAAAAGAAAGGAAAATATAGTAATGCTAAAAATATATTCTCACTAGTGCTTTTCCAAAACAAAATATATTAATGCTTGAAAAAATATATTAATGTTGAAAAAAAAATATTTTCTAAGATATCGTTTAAAATATTGAATTAAGAAAAAAATATTTAAGCGGAGCACAAAAAGAAATTAATGCTGAATTAAGAAAAATATATTAAAGCGAAGCACAAAAAGAAATTAATGCTGAATTAAAAAAAATATTATACTAATGCTAAGATTTTATTTAGCCATATTGTTTAAAATATTATTTTATTTAGCATAAATATTTTACGATTTGTAATTTGATTTCTTTTAGGGTTTCGGCAGATATTATAAATAGGACAGCCTCGGCAAGAAAGAACCGACAGAGGGGTAAAGTGAAAATTACCAACTACCTTAGGCTTGATTTGGACGAACGAGAAGAGAAAGTGTGATTGGACGACTTGGGTTTTACAGAGTAATAAACGTGAAAAGAAAGTAAAAGCCAATTGGCTACCACTTTTTTTTCAGAGGGAACCCGCAGCCGCTACTCAAAGTGCAATGAGTGCGCACAGGGTAAACCCTCAGTCTGACGCGATAGCCTGCAAACCAACGCCAGAAGGTAAACCACACAAGGTGACAGGCTCAGCCGAGAAAGCGTATGTAGAGGGACTCGAGCTCATGACCTTTGGTCACAAGCATACCATACTCAACCAACTTGGCTACCCCCTTGGGGGCGGCTACCACTTTAATATGCTGCAGAATAGAGAACGAGAATACACAGAAGGAAGACAAACGGTAGTTTACTACCTACTGCTTTTCCAATCGACAACATATAACGAAACGGCAGGTGACGCTACTTTTTGGGTTTTCTTTCGGCAGCGCTAATATATAACAAGACGGCATGTGGTAGACGATAGCTACGGTGGTTTCCGATCGGTAGTGAAGGTATTACTTTTGACAGGCGATACCGGAAAATGCGGCGATGGCTACGGTGGTTTTCCGATCGGCAGTTTACGGAGTATTTCTGTCAGGCGCTACTTACGGCTACTGTTCGGTTTAACATTCTCTAAACTTTTATTGGTTTATTTACATTCGTCCTAGATTTATGTTAACTTTTGCACCCATGATTATGATTCGTTCGATTGTGAACTAATCGTTATCATGGAACTCTAGCGGATTTGTTTGAATAATACTTAGGATTTGATTGCTTAATTGATTTGTGAGATACGTTTCTCGGTTACCTAGTATGGTTGTGCTTATCGTTAGATGCGTCGCGAACATCTTGTTTGCTAATCTTTAATGAATGCGGAAGTGGATTTAAAGGTTTAGAACTTGCCATGCTAGCATAGGTTGTTGAATGATTCGTATTGTGATTGTTCATGATTCGTAATATGTCACTAACCATATCATATTACCCTGTGTAATCGAAATAGATAACTTGCACTTAAAACCAATTGTACCTCAATTCGTATAGACATGTAGGATTGTCATGCAAGCGGTGTCTACTTAGCTGCTATCTCTTTTGTGGTTGTTTAAGTGGTTTGGTTTACGTGTACTGAAAGGTAGCTTATACTGATTTCGTGTTATCTGATTAGTAATCGCTGTTATCATACATATTGGTTAAGTATCGTCATACTCTGAATAAAATAAACACTGAAGTTAGGGTTCCATGTTCCTCTCGCATAAGCAAACTCGTTAGATAATCTCGTTAGTAAATTTGCTTAGTTATATTCATACTTTATTACTCGTTCAAGCATTAGTCTAATAATCATACTTTGTTGCATAAGTGAATTCTTGTCATATACACCTGGTCTTCGTGGGAACGATCTTTCTTACTTATTACTTGCTAATATTTGACCACGTATACTTGCGTGAGAAACGGACTAACACCTGGACTCGGTGTTATTTGACAGTTTTATTGCTTATCAGCAGGGGTCGTTATAAAACTACTGACTTGATTCGGTTACTTGCTTTTTGAGTGTTTTCTTGTGCTTCAGGTACTTGAGCGTATATACAACGGGAGAACCATACACTCATGGAGTACTCGCAACCAAAGATCATAGATATTCAGTCAGCATTGTCAGACTAATAAGTGCATTTCATATCACTTATTACGCTTCCATTATTCTTAAAATCGTCACCGGTTCTGAAGTATTCGTTGAGTTTTAACGTGTTTTTCTAGTATTCTTAAAGGCGTTTGTGTCGCGGGTAAATTGTGATAATATTAATAAATTTGGGGTTGAAATTAAAGAAACTGGAAAATTAATGTACTTAGGGAAATTTTGGAACAGTTGAAAAGAAAAAAATATATATTAATGCTAAAAATATGTTATGACGAGTGATTTTCCAAAAAAAATATATATTAATGCTTGAAAAAATATATTAATGTTGAAAAAAAGAAAAATATAATTTCTGAGATATTGTTTAAAATATTAAATTAAGAAAAAAAATATTTAAACGAAGCATAAAAAGAAATTAATGTTGAATTAAGAAAAAATATTAGACGCGAGGATTTTATTTAGCTATATTTTTCAAATATTATTTTATTGAGCAAAAATATTTCATAATTCGTTTTTGGTTTATATATATATATATATATATATATATATATATATATATATATATATATATATATATATATATATATATATAAACAGAAATAGAGAAGACGTCTGATTTTTTGGTTTTGTTTATATGTATGTGACTTTTGAAGAGAGAATAATTACAATTGGCTTATTTGTTCTATGGTTTTTCGAGCATAAAATAAGAAAGCCTAAGCCGAGTAGAAAAGAAAAGTAATTTGGCTTCTACTAGAGTTTATGGGCAGAGTTTATAAATAGAGCAGAAAGGACAGTGGGTTTTTACGGTATAAACATAAAAACAGATAATACAAAAGCCAATTGTGCTCTTTTCGTTCTAGAATAATACAAAGTCAAAGCAGGAAGAAAAATCGGATTTTTGCCACTGTTTTTTTCTTACGGCCAGAATACAAATAATTAAAGAAGAAAAATCAAGAGGGTGCACTGATTGATTCACGGCAAAAATTGTATTTTACATAGAACGGTGAAAGCAACATAGAGGAAAAGAAACCGGAATGTGCGGCTTCGGTGGATTTCTTTTGGCAAAAGGCAGGTGACAGCTGTTTTTTGGGTTTTCTTTCGGCAGCGACAACATACAATCAGTCGGTAGGAGGCAGGCAGTTGTTCGGTTTAACTTTCTCTAAACTTTTATTCGCTTATTTACATTCTTCCTAAAGAATTATGTTAACTTTAGCACCCATGATGATGATTTGGTCAATTATGAACTAATCGTTGTCATGGAACCTTAGCGGATTTGTTTAAATAATATTTAGGGTTTATTGCTTAATTGATTTGTGAGATATGTTTATCGGTTACCTAGTATGGTTGTGTTTATTGTTATGCTAGTTACGGACACACTTGAGTATTGTTATACATAATTCTTGCTTAGGTTCTTGTGGATTTAAGGGTTTAGAACTTTCCATGCTAGCATAGGTTCTTGAATGATTCGTATTGTGATTGTTCATGATTCGTAATATGTCACGAACCATATCATACTACCCTATGTAATCGAAATAGGTAACTTGTGCTTAAAACCAATTGTACCTCAATTCATATAGACATATAGGATTGTCATGCAAGCGGTGTCTGCTTAACTGCTATCTCTTTGTGGTTGTTTAAGTGGTTTGGTTTACGTGTACTAAAAGATAGCGTATTCTGATTTCGTGTTATCTGATTAGTAATCGTAGTTATCTTACATATTGATTAAGTATATTAATACTCTGAGTAAAATAAACAATGAAGTTAGGGTTCCATGTTTTCTCTCGCATAAGTAAACTCGTTAGATAATCTCGTTAGTAGATTTGTTTAGTTACATTCATACTCTATTACTCGTTCAAGCATTAGTTTAATAATCATATGTTGTTGCATAAGTGAATTCTTGTCTTATACGCCTAGTCTTCGTGGGAACGATCTTTCTAACTTATTACTTGCTACTATTTGACCGTGTATACTTGCGTGAGAAAAGGACTAACAAGTTTTTGGCGCCGTTGCCGGGGATTCGTTGTTATTTGACAGTTTTATTGCTTATCAGCAAGAGTCGTTATAAAACTACTAACTTAATTCAATTACTTTCTTTTTATATGTTTTTTTGTGCTTCAGGTATTTGAACGTGTATGCAAACACGGTCTCAAACTAGAGCACTAGTAAAAAAGGAGCTTCAAACACAGCAAGGAACAGAGTTAATATTCACAGATTCTGATACTAATTCTACAATGGGAGATCCAGCTCCAAAAGCACTCATGGAATACTCTCAACCAAAGATCATGGATATTCAGTCTAGCATTGTGAGACCCAATATCGCTGCGAATAATTTTGAGATTAAACCCAGCACTATTCAGATGATGAAGAATTCTTGTCAGTTTGGGGGAGCGTCATCCGAGGATCCTAATATGCACATTATGACCTTCCTTGAAATCTGTGATACCTTCAAGTTTAACGGTGTTTCAGATGATGCCATAAGACTGAGACTCTTCCCATTTTCTCTGAGGGACAAAGCTAAGAGCTGGTTACACTCGTTACCAGCAGGCTCGATCACTACTTGGGACATACTAGCACAGAAATTTCTCTCAAAATTCTTTCCTATGGCAAGAACAGCCGCCTTGAGGAATGTTATTACTCATTTTTCTCAGTTATATGGTGAATCTTTAAGTGAAGCTTGGGAGCGTTACAAGGAGATGCTCAGAAAATGTCCTCATCATTGGATGCCTGATTGGTTAGTAATAAATTGCTTCTACAATGGGTTGGGTGCGCAAACAAAGCCCATGGTCGATGCTGCATCTGGGGGAGCCTTATTAACGAAAAGCTATGAGGAGGCTCATGAGCTCCTTGAGATGATGGGTGCTAATGAATTCCAGAACCCTTCTAAGAGACAGTCACAACATAAAGTAGCTGGTATTCTTAACGTAGACACTGCCACTGCTTTAGCAGCTCATCTTAAAGCTCTAAACATGAAGGTAGATTATTTAACTAAACTAGGGGTACATCAGGTAGCTAGTGTGTGCAAGATTTGTGCTGGAGCGCATGACACTGAACAATGCCCAATCTCTACTGAGTCGGTGCAATTTGTGAGTAACTTTCAGAGGCAGAATCAACAACCAATCTCAAACACCTATCAACCAAGCAACAGAAATCATCTGAACTTCAGTTGGAGCAATAATCAACAAGGTAATCAGCATTATGGTGCTAAGCCATACGCTCCTCCTGGATCTCAGCAACAAGGTCAACAGCATCTACCTCAACAGTATGCACCAAGACAACCGCATAATCAATATCCTGGCCCTTCTCAACATTCTGTGAGAGACTCTGAATTCGAAGAGATGAAGTTAATGATTAAAAGTCTGATGGTATCTCACAAGACCTTGGAAAATCAAATTGGGCAAATGGCCAGTAACGTGATTGTTAGACCTCAGAGAGTTCTTCCTAGCGACACGGAATATAATCCAGGTAAACGGGGTGGCAAGGAGCAATGACAAGCTATCATCTTGCGATCAGGAAAGGTTGCTGAGAACCCCACAGTTGAACAAGAGGCAGACTCTTCTCAAAATCAGCCCATTCTGAAAAATTCTGCTTAAAATCAGCCTTCGTCTGAGGTTAATTCTGGTTAGGATCAGCCACCTAAAAAGCCATCTCAGTTTGATGTTGAGCCTACGATCTACCTTCCTCCACCTTTTCCGCAAAGGTTGCAGAAACAGAAGCTAGATGCTCGGTTTGGGAGATTTTTGGAGGTATTCAAGAAGCTACACATCAACATACCTTTTGCTGAAGCATTAGAGCAAATGCCTAGTTATGCCAAGTTCATGAAGGGAATTCTTTCGAAAAAGCTAAAGCTTGGTGATTTTGAGACAGTGGCGCTCACTGAGGAATGCAGTGCGATCTTACAACAAAAATTGCCTCCCAAACTTAAAGATCCAGGAACCTTCACCATTCCTTGTTCAATCGGCAATTTAACTTTCAGCAAATGTTTATGTGATTTGGGAGCGAGCATCAATCTGATGCCCCTATCTGTGTTTGAGAAACTTGGGCTACCTGAGCCAAAACCGACTAATATCTCTTTGCAACTGGCTGATCGTTCTATCACATATCCTCGTGGGATCGTAGAAGATGTCTTAGTAAAGGTAGACAAGCTCATATTTCCTGCTGACTTCGTTATCTTGGATTTTGAAGAGGACAAAAACATCCCCATAATCATGGGAAGACCATTCTTGGCTACGGGTAAAACTCTGATCGATGTCCAAAAAGGGGAGCTCAGTATGAGAGTGCAGGATCAGAATGTCACTTTCAACGTTTTCAAGGCTATAAAATCTCCAACAGAGGATGAAGAATGTTTCAGGTTGGATATGATCGATTCTTTGCACAACAATGAGGTGGATCGGTATGCGAGTTCAGATGTTCTAGGAAGAGTTCTACATGGTAAATCTGACTTCGAAGACGAAGAGATATCCGAATGTGTTCAACTACTACAGGTTGCCCCGTATCAAAAGAGGCTCAATATTCCACATGAGTCGCTCGGACTGGGTGATCTTAAGGATTCTCAGGAAAGGGTTAAACCTTTGCTAGAAGAAGCTCATAAACTTGAACTCAAACCACTACCAGATCATCTCAGGTATGCTTACTTAGGAGAGTCATCTACATTACCTGTTATTATTGCATCTAACCTTTCAGGTAGTGAGGAAGAAAAGCTATTGAGAGTCCTGAGGAAGTTCAAATCAGCTATTGGTTGGACCATAGCAGATATCAAGGGAATCAGTCCCTCTTACTGCATGCACAAGATTCTGCTCGAAGAAGGGAGCAAACCATCTATCGATCATCAGAGGAGACTAATTCCTATCATGAAAGAGGTGGTGAAGAAAGAAATTCTGAAGTGGCTAGATGCAGGCATTATCTATCCTATCTCAGACAGTCTGTGGGTTAGCCCGGTGCAATGTGTACCAAAGAAGGGAGGAATGATAGTAGTACCAAATGTAAAGAATGAACTTATCCCCACTCGGACAGTTACTGGATGGATAATTTGCATGGATTATCGTAAATTGAATAAGGCCACTAGAAAAGATCACTTTCCCTTGTCATTTATTGATCAGATGTTGGATAGGTTGGTAGGCCATGAGTATTATTGTATGCTCGATGGATATTCAGGATACAATCAGATTTGTATAGCTCCACAAAATCAGGAAAAGACGACCTCCACATGCCCTTTTGGTACATTTGCTTTTCGATGTGTCTTGTTTGGACTTTGCAATGCACCCGCTACTTTTCAAAGGTGTATGATGGCTATTTTCTCTCAAATGGTTGGTGATATCATGGAGGTGTTCATGGTTCAAGAAGGTATCATCCTTAGACACAAGATGTCTAAGAGGGGTTTAGAAGTAGACAAGGCCAAGCTTGAAACGATCAAAAAGCTTCCTCCTCATATCTCAGTAAAAGGAATTCGTAGTTTTCTTCCTCATGCGGGATTTTATAGACGTTTTATTCAGGACTTCTCAAAGATCACCAAACCACTTTGTAGTCTACTGGAAAAGGATGTCCCCTTTCGATTTACTGAAGAGTGTTTTAATACTTTTGAGCTCTTGAAGAAAAAGTTTACTTCAGCCCCTATCATCACTGCGCCTAACTGGGAAGAGCCATTTGAGATGATGTGTGATGCTAGTGATTTCGCTGTGGGAGTCGTTCTTGGTCAAAGGAAGCTGAAGGTGTTTCACGTGGTTCACTATGCTAGTAAAACCCTCAATAATGCACAACGAAACTACACCGTTACTGAAAAAGAGCTTTTGGCTGTTGTCTATGGTTTTGAGAAGTTCAGATCCTACTTGCTTGGTGCTAAGGTCACGGTTTTCACGGATCATTCGGCTATCAAGTACCTACTATCTAAAAAGGATGCCAAGCCTCGCTTTATTTGATGGGTACTCTTACTTCAGGAATTGGAGTTGGAAATTAAAGACAGAAAGGGACCATCTCTCACGTCTTGAGCAACATGAGAAAGACAAGGGAGATGGAATTATTATCAACAAATGTTTCCCAGATGAGCAGTTGTTCCTGATCCAAGGAGAAGTACCATGGTTTGCTGATTTTGTTAACTATCTGGTTAGCAATGTGATTCCTTCATATTTTACTTGGGCTCAACGGACAAAATTCTTGCATGACGTGAAATGGTATCTTTGGGATGAGCCATTCTTGTTTAAACAATGTGCTGACAAGATGATCCGACGTTGCATCCCTTACAGTGAGATTGGGAAAGTTTTACATGATTGTCACTTTACGGTTTATGGAGGACATTATGTTAGGGATAAGACAGCTGCTCGAGTTCTTCAAGCAGGTTTCTACTGGCCTACTTTGTTTAAGGATGCCCATCTGTACGTTCGTAGATGCGATCGATGCCAAAGGGTTGGTAATATTTTTAGGCGAAATGAAATGCCCCTTTATATGCTTCTTGAGGTTGAGGTATTCGATGTATGGGGAATAGATTTCATGGGACCATTTGTGTCCTGCTGCAACAATCTATACATACTCTTAGCTGTGGATTACGTATCTAAGTGGGTAGAGGTGAAATCTCTCCCAACTAACGATGCTAAGGTAGTGCTCAATTTCCTTCGTAAGCAAATCTTCACTCGCTTCGAAACTCCTCGTGCTATAGTCAGTGATGAAGGGACTCACTTTTGCAATCGTCAGTTCACAGCATTGTTGGCTAAATATGGTGTTTCTCATCGTGTTGCTACCGCTTACCACCCTCAAACTAATGGTCAAGATGAAGTCTCGAATCGATAAATCAAGCGAATCTTGGAAAAAGTGGTGAATCCTTCAAGGAAAGATTGGTCCCAAACCATCTGGAAATATGCACACTCCATCACTACGTGGTTGATAGTTTCAGGGTTAGTATTATATAATACATAAATTTGTGAGGTGTTGTATTTCTAACTCAAATGTTTATCTCTGCTGGTCAGTTTGCATGGATAGTCAACCAAACGGTGAGTGAATGTTTGGGTATGTTGTACTTGTTCCAAATGAGAATGGCCCAAGACACTTGTGGACCCGATGGTCTGATTTAGGATCGCGAATTTCAATTTATTGTTCTCGTTTGGGATCTAGATCTTTACATCATCCTCACCCTGTATGGAGGGGGTAAGCCTCTAATATCGTTGCCAATTTCAAGTATGTGTGATTGGTTTGATATTCTACTCGAGCAGATTTGATTGGGCCAATTCCATGTGCAATTAAAAATAATATCTGAAACTTTGGTGTTGCTGTGCATTCTGGTTGATCAAATAATACTTTGATCATATCGGTCTACAAGAGAGTTTTAAAATAGCCAGAAGTCGAACCAGAGCGAAATAGATGTGTCGTCCTCAATCCTAACTTTATAAAGTTTGGAAACAATGACTCCTAAATTGAAGATTATTCTCCAACTTCAACTAAGATTAGACTATATGGAGAGTTCGAGAGCTATTTATTTTTTATCTTTTTTTTGTTAGCATCCATTTACTCCATAATGAGTTGGAATTTCCAATCAAAACATCCAAAAACATTTGAAGGTCACGTCTGGCTCTAACTTTTAAAGTTAAATTTTTTTAAACCGTCTTCTTCTAAAAACAAAATAGTTTTTAAAGTCGATTTTTTAACCCAAATTTTGTAACTCAATGTGTAAAATTACAAAACAATTTTATAAGAATTTAATAAGTTATTATTTACGCCATAACTTTAACTACTTTCTAAACTTTAACTACTTTCTGATGCCATAAAATTATATCAAGGTGTAAATTAAAACCTGGATATGAAATGTGAACTTGAGTCGAAGTAATAAGTTGACAAATTCTAGTCATGTTATATAATACGACTCTAAATCATCTGCATTTTAAAGATTGTAATTCGTAATTTTTGTTCGGCAAAAGTAAATATCTTAATCTTAATGTGAACTGATCTACGTTTAGATTGATTCTGCTATAAGAAACATAAACGTCTCTCTCTCATTAGTTCACAACAAGTCAAATGTAGAGTCTTGGATCGACTGACAAGTTTCATGCAGTTCTCCTAATGGCTTACCCGTCTAATCATTTTGATCTTTATTACCTATATTTTAATTGACCATCGAGATACTCCGTCTCTTTCATAGTATAGTACGTATCTTTTAAAAAAAAAATCATAACTATTAAAAAAAAAATGATTGATGAAATTAATGATTTGTGCATAAAATTAACTAGTGCATTGATTGAAAGTTGAATATATGTAATCAATGTTGTATTGGAAAATGAGAACGATATTTATTATGAAATAAAAAAATATTCTAATAAATTATTTATTATGAAACGGCAGAGTATAATTTATTAAAATCCTATATTATAATTGACCATCGATATACTCGGTCTCTTTTATAGTATAGTATGTGTTTAAAAAAAAATCATAACTATTAAAAAAAAGAAAAAAGTAAATTTGATTGATGAAATTAATGATTTGTCCAGAAAATTAACTATTGCATTGATTGAAAGTGGAATATATGTAATCAATGTTGCATTGGAAAACGAGAACGACATTTATTATGAAATAAAAAAATATTCTAATAAAATACTTATTATGAGACGGCGAGATTATAATTTATTAAAAATATATGTGATATAGCATGTGATAAGTGGTTAGGATTAAGTTTTTTATGAATAAATATATTGTTTTTATCGGATTTGAGATTTTTTCCATTAGATAAGGGTTTGTATAGTTGGTGGAATTTTTTTTTCAAATTTGAAATAAACCAAACTCTAATTTAACGGAACATATCAGACCTATGTGCACAGGGGTTCATCGAGGGCGTAACTGTTTGGTTGCTGGAATTTTTTTCTCAAATTTAGAATCAATCAAACCCTAATTTAACATAACATATCATACCTATGTGGATAGCGCCTCATCAAAAGCTGTCAAGTGACGTTCACCGGGGCCAGCTAGTTGTTGCCGTTTTAGATGAACGTCTCAGCTTGCAAAGAAATCATAACTCACTGATCTCATGATGACAGTAATAGAAGGTTGCTCGCTATGCGGGCCCCCAACGAAAATAATAAGAAGTTGTTGGATGGGTGGATCTTCAATGACAGCAGCATGATGCTACTGGCTGGGTGGATTGCTCAGTGAGAATTATAATAGGCTAAAAACAATGTCTCCCAAAAATATATAACTTTTTTTAATTTGAATTAATTAATTATTATTTTTTCTGATTTATTTCACATGATAAGTGTTTGGACATGGTGTATTTTGTATGTAGTTATGAAATAAATATTTTATGTGCTTGAATGATTATATGGATATGCATGACTAAGGTTTTTGATTTCGGTACGTGAATCGTGAAATCATTTAATCGGCCCTTTGGAAGGTTAATTAATCTAATTGAGGATCTTAAGATTTGAAAAGGTTCATGGAATTAATTTAATTTCCAATATCGTTGGCCTTTTAGAAGGTTAATATATGGATTTGGTTAATCATGAGCTCATAAAATGTATTAAAAAAATAATTCTTGAGATATTTTTAATTTAACTAGGTGTAATCACCCATCTGGGGGGTTTATTGTTACTTGGTAAAATTAAATTAATCATTATATTTATTTTATTTAAGTAGGTAATCAGCTATAATCAGGTTCCACGGTACTTAAGAAACATTTAGGTTATTTTAATCTAAGTAGGTGTAATCATCCCTTTTGAAGGTTTCACCGTTACTTATGGTAGTTAACATAATGATTAATGGTTATTTTCTCAAACTTATAAATACATGTTAGTATAATTTTCCCTTCGGTATCTTATTACCATAATCTGTTATGCTTTACATGTATACGCCGTGTTCAAGTATGTTAAGTTGTTATATATCAAACTTTGAACACTATCTAGTCTCTGGACTATAAAATTTAGTGATAGATAGTCCTTGGACTTTAAAAAGTCTGGTGGGAGTCTCTGGACTATCCAGTTTGGATAAAATTAGTCCCCTATGTGTGTTAACTATCCAATTTCCTCATAGATAGTCCATTGACTATCCATTTTCGATAAAGTTAGTCCTTTGACTATCTATTTTTAATAAAATTATTCCGCTAAATAAACATGTGGGGGACTAACTTATCCAAAATGTTAATTCAATGGACTAAAGCTTAACGCTTTTTAGTCGAGAGACTATATGCCACGAAAGTTGAATGTCCAATGATAACATCCTTATGAGAAGCAAAGTACTCCTCTGCAATAGTCATAGCCAACGTCATCGCTTCATGAACCCACTTAAAAGTACTTGGTGCCTTGTGGTTTTTGAGTATTTGACTAGCTCTATGCACCTTTTTATCGTAATATAGCTTCCCTTTTATCAAAATCTAGCAACGAGAATCAATATGCTCGTTAAAAACAAAGACGTTTTCTGATGGTTGATGGACTCGGGGCAGGAGCGTGAGAGCATGAGAAAGGGGAGGAAACTAGTCAAAACCAAGCCCATGATGGATTTTGGTTTCTTCAGGAACTTCTTAAAACTGTATTCACTCGTGCTTGGAAGACATAAAGGACGGCGCAGTCTCGACGATAGAGGCTATTGTTACTCGACGAGGGCTAAGATCGCAAAACGGTTGAGTGGCCTTGTGCATTAATTTTACTTGAAGGCTTGAGATGAGAGGAAATTTGTTCCAAATGTGAGAATTGATGAAGTTTTCGGGTTGGAAAATATCCAAAAAGTGATGACGTGGCTCAGTAAGATTAAAAAGGCGTTAGGCGTGGTACGACGATGGAAAAAGATCGACAAATAATTTTTGTATTCCAAAGAGTATTTGTATGTTTAGCTACTAAAAGAAATAAAATAATATAAAAAGATAAACAAAAAGAAAAATGAGCATGAGGCTCACGGCTTATATCAATGCATATCAGGCTGAATGAAGGCCAATGGGACTAAGCCACAAGAGGAATAGAAAGTAGATGACCAAGGCCCACTCATGAAGAAAAACACGATTTTTATTTCGTGTTGGGCTGAGGCAAACCCTCACCACAACAAGACTTTTCTCCATGTTGTAGAACGGGGATCAGGTCGTATACTTAAGCCAAACAAAAATAAGGTAAATAGTTGGATAGAATGAGAGATCCATCTAAGGCTGCACAACACTCGAAATATGATAAGTATGGGCCATACATTAGGAGCAAGCTGACAATGTGCGAGATTAGCCAAAACTAAAAATCGGAGGTAAATGAGTCTAATATAAATTGGAGGTTGAAAAAGGCCATAAATGGTGACACATTAAAGAATTCCCTCTCCAATAGGAATACAAATATGAAGTTCCTTAGAAGGATCTGTCTTCTCACTATTGGCACTCGCCCTAGAATCGAAGCTAAATAAACTAATAATATCATAACTATCCACCCACCCTTGGTCGCGGTACCACTTGAATATGCCCCATGTTCCCTGACCTACTCCACCATGAATAAAATAAACATAAATATTAAAAAAAGGGGCCTTTAAAGAGGTCGGAAGTTTAAAAAATGTCTAACCTGGAATGGTTATCACAAGATCAAGTGAATTCCTTAATGACATTTGGTGTGCAAGGTGAAGAGAAATTTATATGTTGATAATTAACAAAAAATATTTGTCTTAAGGGAAGATTAGTTATGTTTCAGATTGTTGCATAATATCGAGACGACACAATATGAAATAGTTTGTGAACTGCATTTCAAATTTAATAGAAATAGGTCAAATATTCACGAGGCTTTCAGGATTGAACCTATTTGGTATCTTGTTGTGCAACATTATCATATGTAGACTGTTTAATTCTTTATAAATAGATTCATATGGTTATAGAAAATATAACGCTGCAATTTTTAACCTTCCATTATCATAGTAAAAAACTTGTTTCTTGTTGTGTTTGTGGACACACGGCCATTATCAAACCATGTTAAAATTTCTTTGTTCTTTTTTTTATTCTTAATTTGTTTGGGTATGATCAATTTATGATACATATTAATTCAGAGTTTTAGCAATTTACTCACCAAAATAGTTGAAACTCTCACCCCACAAATTATTTAATTTTTTTAATGAAACTATACCAATTAACAAGCTCAAAATATATGCAAAATCTAACAAAAGACCTCTAATTCTTTTTACCGAATTAATAACAATGTTTAAACCGTAAAAGTCTCGAGCCTATAATAATTCCAATGTGACTTGTTGGGTTTAAATCTATTAAACCGCTTAATTCAACAAACTCAATAGTGATAAGGGAGCAATTCGCTGATATTAATAAAAAGGAGTCAATTGTAAAAAGAAGGAGATTAATATGCATGATGTAGTATTTATTATTTGTTAGAGGGTGATTTATAAACGAAGTGTTTTATAAAGGACCAAATGAGAAATAAAACAAAACTACCAAGGACATAAATGGGTCCTCCCTTCCCCACTATAAAGGGAGACCCATTATTCTTGATAGGTGGGACAATTAAATAGAATATTCTCTTTCTACTTTCTCTCTCTAGAATATTAAGCCTTGGTCACATCAGGTCCAAGATCCAATATCATCCCCTTTTGTCATTTATTCTCTCATCATTGCGCCGTCTGTGGGAACACGTGATACCAAAAATGAATCTTTTTCTTTTGAAATCGCGATCTGATCTTAAAGAATGAATGACCAAGCAATCGGAGAGAGGTTCGGGAGAGAAGTGATCTGAGCCGTTTCGTTGTCTGCAGGCGAGGAAGCTCCGGGTCGGGAATATTACGCCCAGGGTCGGGACAAGTGGTCGACCCTCATCATGACCAGGAGACAGCTGCTGGAAGACATCGTGAAGCTAAATGCTGAAAAGGAGCGTGCGTTAGTTGATAAAAGGGCTCGGGAAGGCAAAGGGAAAGAACCAGTTGTGGACAACCGCGGCGAAGGCTACCCGACTATTGACCCTCGTATCGACGCCCGCCTGTTAGATATTATCGGGAGTCTCGCCCGGAGGATAGACAGAATGGGCGAGCAAAGCAGTACCCCAAGGATAATCAGGGGATTTCTGTTGATTATACTTCAGATGATTCATCAGGAAGAGAGTACTGACGTAAGGAGAGACTGAACAAGCGTGCGCAGAAGAGCCATTCCCGACGAAATAGGGCGCCTAGTTCTGACTCTCCTAAGTTTAAAAAGGGTAGCTCTGAGAAAATGACGCCAGTGTCTTTCGAAAAAGAAGAAATGCAAACAGGAAGCAGAGAGGAGCGGGTAGTTCTACCTCAGGCCCAGTGACAACCGTCGAACAGCCAGAACCAGGAGTACCGAGTCCGTAGCCAGTTCATCAACCCAGGAGATGAAGGTCTATATGGGATTCAGACCGAGGGGCTCGGAGGCGGCGCGTTCGGATTCAGAATGAATTGGAGAGCTTCACCGTTGTCCGACGAAATATTATCGGGACATCTCCAAAGAGGTTCGATATTTCCAAATTAGAAAAATATGACGGTAAGAGGGACCCTGATAATAATTTGGAAGCATTCATAAACTTTATGTTGAGTTTCGATAACGACGATAAGCTTTTGTGTCAGGAGTTTTCAATGACATTAGAGACCGGGCATCAAAGTGGTACAACCGACTACCGCAGGGTAGTATAAAAAACTTCGGAATGTTCTGGATGATGTTCCGTCAGCACTTTTTCGGGAGGAAAAGCTTCCGAGCCAACGGGGATACGATCATGAACTGTAAGCAGAGGCTATGAGAGAGCCTCATGGATTACACCAGGCATTTTATTGATGCTAAGACCGACCTGGATCATTGCGAAGAAAACGTGGCACTAACAGCGTACCGCTTGGGGTTGTCGCCGGGACCGATGAAGCAAGCGGTCACCAAAAAGAAAGCTTTCACTTTTTCCGCCCTTCTAGCTCAGGTGGAAAAACAGATACTGATAGAAAAAACTGAGGCGTCTGAATTGGTTGCGCAAATTCAACAGAGCGCGCAAGGGTCGGTCGTCAGAAAACAAGGGGCTCAATCTAGCTATGCTCAGCAAGTCCAGCCAGTCATCACAATATCGCCGACCCAGTCCTTGCCAAACAAGCCTCTGGCTCCCCATAGTCAAAAAACGAAGCCAACGAACCAAGTGGTCTCGCGACTCATGTCCAATAAGTGGATTCGACCTGCTTACTTCATTGACTTAACGGAATCCGTATCTTCTATCTATGAAAAAACTAAGAAAAGTGGGATGTACCAGAGGCCTTTTCTCATACCAACACCCCAGGAACACAAGAACAGCCGGTATTGTCGCTACCATGAATACGTGGGACACGATACCAAGGATTGCATTGCCCTCAAGAAGGAGATACAGATGCTAATAGAGCACGGAAACCTACTCGAGTAAGTGAAAAAGAAGTCGCAGCAGGGCGCTACTTCGAAAGAGATCGTGATGATGCCGAAGTCCAAGACAACCATGACAATTTCCGAAGTGACCAACCCTTTCGATGTCTCCATAGAGTATCTCGATCTAGATGTAAATCGTAACCTCATCGGGGTATCGAAGAGGAAGTTGCAGAAAGTAACGGGAGCGTAAGAAACCTGTGTCAATTTTTCGAATCATTGACTATTTTTGGGGGTGATTCTATGGCAGGGATAACGCCTCCTCCAGAAAGCGAAATATCGTTAACTTTTCTACTCAGTTGGAAGCTTGGCCCTATCCCCATTCGAAATCCGTCCCTTCACCGATTCTGTATTTAGAGGAAGACGACATGAGAGACATTGTCGGACCCCATGAGGATTCCGTCGTTATTGGGGCGGCCATTGTGAGGGAAGAGGTCTGACGCATCTTAGTAGACACCGGTAGTTCAGCCAACATAATTCTTGCATCAACTTTCGCCAAGTTCAGGGCGCCCCCGGTCATTATACGTTCGGATCAAACTATTGTAGGGTTTACAGGTTCGGCTGCAGACGTGGTTGGTGAGTTTGAAGGCATAGTTCAGCCAGGCCGCAGACCATTTAAAAAGAAGGCCACTGTTTTATTCGTCGTGGTAGACGCGCCGGCCTCTCATAATGCGATCTTCGGCAGATTGTGGCTGTCGCAAATGCACTCAGTATCCTCTACGGTTCATCAGTCTTTGAAGTACATGGTCGGAAATAACGTGGGGGTAGTGCGGAGCAGCCAGAAAGCAGCAAGAGAATGTTACCGAGCAGCTTTGGCCCCAAAAAGGGATCATGAGATGGAACAAGCGCGGGACTATCAATTAGTGGGACTTCCCTTGGGGTCACTGCCCGTCGATGATCCTAGAGAAGCTCCCAGTTTTTTAACCACCGAAGAAGAGTGCGAAAAACACCAATTTACCGAAGAAAAAGTTTTACAGATCGGAATCCAATTGTCATCGGTCTTCAAGAAACAGTTGTTGTTATTACTACGGGAGAATTTAGATTTATTCGCGTGGTGTTCGAAGGATGTGACCGGAGTCCCAGAAGACCATGTGATTCACAAACTAACTATCAACAAGAATGCCACACCCATTTCGCAAAAGCGGCGGGTTTTTTCGCCGGAAAAACCAGAAATCATCATAAAAGAAGTCGAACGAATGCTCAGCGTCGGGCACATCAAAGAATCAAGTTACCCACTTTGGACATCCAATCCTGTCCTGGTCAAAAAGAAGAACGGGAAATGGAGGATGTGCGTGGACTTCACCGACCTTAATCGAGCATACCAGAAGGATCCCTTCCCGATGCCAAGAATCGACCAGTTGGTGGATTCAACATCCGGTAACCGATTACTCTCCTTTATGGACGCGTATGCGGGCTACAACCAAATCAAATTGCACCCAGCGGATCATGAAAGCACAACATTTATTACGGGCCGAGGCTTGTACTACTATATGGTTATGCCGTTCGGGTTAAAAAACGCTAGAGCAACTTATCAAAGGTTGGTTAACAAGACCTTCGACTGCCAGATAGGGAGGAATATGGAAGTTTACTTCGATGACATGATAGTAAAGAGTGGCACATACGAAGACCATCTCGCCGATATAAGGGAAACCTTTGATAATCTAAGGGGTATAAACCTCAAGTTAAACCCGGAGAAATGCTCCTTTGGGATAAGGTCGGGAAAGTTCCTAGGATTTTTATCAATGAGAAAGGAATCGAGGCAGACCCTACCCAACTACAGGCTCTTACCGATATGGCACCACCTAAGAATATCAAAGAAGTCCAGATATAATCGGACGTCTCACGGCCCTGAATCGATTTATCTCTCGTTCGTTTGACAAGTGCGCTCCGTTTTTTTAGGTTTTGAGAAACGCCAAGAATTTTGTTTGGACGCCGGCGTGCAGTGTAGCCTTTTTAGGGATCAAAGCTTACTTATCCTCCCCGAACCTCCTAACAAAGCCCCTGACAGGGGAGACTCTTTTTCTTTACATAACGGTTTTGGATTTTGCAATAAGTGCGACTCTGATCAGCGAATCGGGAACTGTCCCTAAAGCGGTATACTTTGTGAGCAAAAGCTTACTGGACGCGGAGACACGATATTTGAAGTTGGAAAAAATGGCCATAGCTTTGGTGACCGCAGCGCGAAAAATGCGGCAGTATTTTCAGGCCCACCCCATTATCGTCTGAACCTCGTTTCCACTCAAGTATGTACTCCAGCGACCGGACATGTCGGGAAGAATGTCCAAATGGTCGGTCGAGTTAGGTGATTTTGATATCAACTTTGAGCCGCAGACAGCTATCAAAGGCCAAGATCTGGCTGGTTTTATACTTGAATTCCATTCCGATCGCCAGACCAAGGCACATCGCATGAAGCGGGCGAACCAGATGAGTCGGTTATCTGAACCGATGGTGGGTCGAACGTTCATGGATGCGGCGCGGGCGTACAGATAGTTACTCCAACGGGCATAGGTATGCATCAGGCAATCCGATTTGGTTTTCAAACCTCTAACAACGAAGCTGAATATGAAGCTGCCCTGGCCGGTTTGCGACTAGCACAAGTATGTGGAGCTACGCATGTGCGTCTTATCAGTGATTCTCAGTTTTTGATCAATCAAGCTTCGGGAGCATCGGAAGCTAGGAGAGAGCATATGGTTCAGTACTTAGCAGCACTACGAGTGTTAGCCGCGTCTTTCGCCAAGGTAACATATGAGCATGTCCCGAGGATCGAAAATATGGTAGCCGACTCTCTAGCATCGGCTTCATGTTCAAGCAGTTACCCCTGGGTAACCGAGCAAGAAAATCCATCAATCATAAGGAGGAGAGAGCTGGATAACCGACCAAAAATGGCTTGTCAGGTGTCTTCGGTAACTATTTCAGATTGGCGAAGGGATATTATTGCTTTCTTGGCCGAAGGACTACTACGAGACGATAGTTTATCAGCTCGAAAGATACGAAACAAATCCCGGGCCTACGTTTTATTGGGTGACGTACTATACAAAAAGTCATTTAGCCGGCCTTTACTGCGGTGTTTGGGGGTAAACGAGTCACAGATAATTGTATCTGAATTACACGACGGAGAGGGCGTGGCTTATTGTGGTTACAAGGCATTGATCAGAAGAATCTTTTTCACCGGGTTCTATTGGCCAACAGTTACGAGTGATGCTCAGAAGATACTGAAAACATGCGACACATTCCAAGGATTCGCGAACACAATAAACAATCCCGCGGCCCCTTTAGAATCCATATCTGAAGGCTTACCTTTCAACCGATGGGGAATCGATCTCGTAGGACCATTACCAATGGCATCCGGTGGAAGACAGACGATCGTGGTGGCTGTGGATTACGTTTCCAAATGGGTGGAAGCCGAGCCATTATCGGTTACAAAGACCAAGGATGTCATTAGATTTATTTGGTCGAACATCTGTTGTAGGTTCTGGGTACCTCAGAAGCTTACCATGGATAACGGACCCCAGTTCGATAGCCATGAGATGAAATCTTTTTGTACGACCCATAGGATTAAGCAATGCTTTTCCGCCCCCTTCCATCCCAAAGCAAACGGGCAAGTGGAGGTTACCAACCGAACCATTTTGGACGAGCTCAAAAAGAATTTGGAAGGAAAAGCCGGCAAGTGGCCGGATTACTTACAAGAAGTGTTATGGGCTTACCAAACCACACCGCGAACGGCGACCAAAGAGTCACCTTATGCATTAGTTTATGGAATGGATGCCGTCACCCCAGCAGAATCAATCTTTCCGTCCTTTAGGGTCGGTACTTACACGGAAAGTGAAAACGGCAACGCCAGACGATTAGCTCTAGACTTGATAGAAGAAAAAAAGGGCCGAGCTCAACTAAATTCTTTACATTATCAGACCTTGATGAGAAGCCGGTATACGTCCAAAGTACGTCGGCGAGAGTTCAAAATCGGGGATAAGGTTTTAAGGAGAGTTTTTCTGCATACCAAAGATAAGAGCCTCAGAAAGCTCGCCCCGAACTAGGAGGGACCATATACAGTAGTAGAACGGGTTAGAAGTGGAATATACCGCTTACAGGACACGCGCGGGCGTTTGCTGAGACTCCTGTGGAACATTGAACACTTAAAACTACATTTGGAGTAACTTTGTTGATTTTTGTAACCATTTCTGTAAGAACCTTTTGTCGGGGATGTACTCTTTCCTAACTCGGTGGCGCGAGAAGGTTTTAATGAGGCATCCATGGCAACCGATCCTTTTTAATTCAAAATTTTGCCTTTATATCTCCAAACTATTAAAAAGGAGTCCACCAGCTGACGAGCTTACGGACAACTTATATCGAATTTAATTGATCAACATAACCTTAAATGGTTTTTCAGTGATTAAATTGATCTACATCTTATGTTTCCCGACGCTATGGGAGAATTTCTCAATTTAAATTGATCAAAAAAACCTTAAACGGTTTTTCAATGTTCAAAACTGATCTACATATCATATTTCCCGAGCCTATGGGAGAATTTTTCAATTTAAATTGATCGACAGAACCTTAAACGGTTTTTCAGTGTTCAAAACTGATCTACATATCAGATTTCCCGACCCTATGGGAGAATTTTTCAATTTAAATTGATCGACATAATCTTAAACGGTTTTTCAGTGTTTAAAACTGATCTACATATCATATTTCCAGACCTTATGGGAGAATTTTTCAATATAAATGGATCGACAGAACCTTAAATGGTTTTTCAGTGCTCCAAACTGATCTACATCTTGTGTCCCCGACCCTATGAGAAATTTTCAATTGACACTGAGAAACATAACAGCAAGATAACGGATATTAATTTTCAAAGCAACAGTTACAAGCACGGTTCAAAAAGGGTTCTACCGACCCAGCAGTTACAAAAATTTAAAATAAAAACATAGGAGGTCAAGCATCCTCTCCCTCAGACTCGGTTTCGGTGTCGTTCGTCTCATCATCCAGCCACATTGACCCAAGGGGCGGGTCGGGGAAGCGGTGATGAAAGGTCATCACATAAGCAGCCTTGGCCTCGGCCGTTTCCTTCTCCATCCATCTCTGGCATTGGTCGGCAAAAAGGGCATTAGCAGCCTTCAGGTCAGAGATTTCCTGACCCACTTTTCCGGCGCTATCATCCCGGTCTTTTCTAACGAGTGCCAAGGTATTTTCGGCCGTCTCCAGCTTCTCCTCCAACAGCCTCTGAGCTTCTTTTCCCTTCCTCACTTCCTCTTTAAGCGCGGCAACCTTCCCCTCCACGTCCCCTAGCTTACGGCTTAGCTCCGCTGCCCGTCACTCCTTCACCGCCAAGAGCACAATCATATTGTACAGAGTCAGGGATAGCCTGCCTGTGATCCGCAAAGGGAAAGTGTGCGGACTCCCCGGCACGGACAATACCGACAGCTTGGTACCGCTCGAGGACGTCACAGCATCTTTCGAAGCTTTTATGGGGCTCGCATCATCGGGTAGCACCGCTATGGGATCGGTCACAGTCGCACCATTAACCCCCTCCCCCCCTGAATTTCTCAAAAAGCTCCGGGACGGTTGCGTTATCAGCAGCCACAGATGCAGCGACAGCTCGGCATTCCTTCTTCGCACACTTCGATTTCTTGTTTTGAGCACCGTATGCTTCAGCCTTTCCTTTCCGCTTCTTGACCAGCTCCTCGGACTGATGGGTTTCGCCATCCACCCCGGCGGTTTCCCTTTGTTGTCCCTCAGAAGCGCCTCATTCAGCCTCGGCATCAGCTTGCTCATCTTCTTCATCCGACTTAGGTCGCTTGCTGAGAGCTTTGTTGCGCTTCGGAAGAAACAAGTGCATGTCGAGCGCGTTTGTCTTTGCAACCAGGTCCACGAAGCTTGGTGCTTGGCGCAGCTCCTCAATTGTCAGCGGCTCTGACGAGCAACGCCAGAGGTTGCTCATGATCAGGTTCGTATCCTTGAAAGTGCGATGGAACGCCCGACCCCAGTTCTTCCTTGCATAGTCCTTTAAAATCTAGAAGGTCACTTTTCCAGGTTTGGAGTGGTCTTTCTTCAGCTCCTGGATAAATTCCTTCGACACTGTACAAAGGGTCGGTCCATTAGATACAAAAAAAAAGACAATTGTGTACCATTAGGAACCCAAGTCCGCAGCAATCGCCTCAGATTCTCCTTGCTATATGGGCGGACGTTTTCCCAGCAGCCACTGAGAAAGACGAACTGATGCTTCCAACCTTTATCGTCCTCGAGAAAGTCGTTCATAATCTTCCAGGTATTGGCCAAGGAAGAATAGAAGAAGGGAGACTTGGGGGGTTTCGAGAGCCCTAACATGGCTATGTACTCGACCATTGGCATAACCCGACCCGATAAGCGCGAAGCCATTATGCACGACATCAACGTATACCACACGTTGGGCGTTAGCTGTGAGGGGCTGATGTTGAGGGTCTGGAAATATAGAGCTATCTCAGGGTCTAGAGGAAACCTGAGACCCCAGTTGAAGAGTTCGGTGAAGATTACGATTTCCCGTGACCGAACATGCACCGGTGTCTCCCCAGGCACGGGAAATCGAACGTTAATGCACTCCGGGATACCCCACCGGATCAGAAGTTCTTCCTGCTCTGCAGTCAAAAAAATAAAGATACTTGCCCTCAAAAAGGGAAATGACATCGTCCCGGGGAAAACAACGATGGTAGTTAGTGATGACTGCCTCAATCTCCGCGGGAAGAGGCTCTTCAGGAGGAGCAGCATTATCGCCAACAATGGCAATACCTTTGCCAGCAGCCAAAGCATCCGTTTCCGGCTCTTCGGTGTTTTCTACCGGGACTGCATCTGACCTAGGGGGGCTAGCCGCAGGAGGGTCAGACGATTGCGCAGGAAGATCTGCAAAACCGGAGCTACTTCCGGTTCGGGCGAGTTGCGCTTGTCGGTTAAGGCCTAGAAAAGTACGCGCCGTATTGGTGCCAGTCAGGTACCCCTGAATGTCATGAGTAAGTTGGACCATCTCAGGGGAATTTTCCCTCGCAGGCAAAGTTGAGGTTTGTGAATCGCCCATGGAAAGGAACTTAGCTTTGCCTCGACGTCGGGGAGGAAAAGGGGTCGGAATGGTATAGGAATTCACCGACGAAGGTGTTGGGCAGTTGATTTGAGTAGCAGGGGAAGGTGGCAAACTGCTACTTGAAGGAATAACGATGTTATCGGGGGTACTCGCGTCGAATGGGACGGTTATAACTAAGGATTCGGCGGGGACCGGGTCGGGCAGTACGGGGTCGTGAGGAAGCGGAACGAGTGTAAAAGGCTTTGAATTAGAACTTCAAATCAGTCTCGCGGCTCGATACTCTTCGGTGTGGTCACCAATACTAGCCCAATCTTCATATCCGAACACGGGATTTTTTTTCTTATTTTTCGGTTTTGGCTTCGGGTTCCTATTTCTCATAAAACGAGCTCTCTCTCTAGAATGATTCGGACATCACTTTCTCTCTCTAGAACTTTTCTGAGAGCAACTCTTATTATAAGGTATTTATAGACACCCCACTCTAGTTCATATATGTTTTTACTTATATTATAGGTCATTCTCATGTTTAATTGATATGGGACTTTGGTTGCATCTAACAAATTGTCATCTCGAACAAAATACCACTTTAGTCTTCTTTCAATTTTGACTTTCATACACCCACTCTAATCAGATTGGGCACCACCTATGCCGGAGAGACATTATAGATGTATTTCCTCACTCTTATCAGTTTACACTCTTGTTCCTTAGCGCCATTCCAATCGATTCACACCATTTGATTAGCTCTCAAACTAGATCATACTAGTGATCTATATAACATATCATTCATCTTAAATATTTTGATTGGCTCATCATGTGCAGCATCTGAGAATTTCACCCACACCATGTTCCATTTCGGCATGGATTTCTGATACCATTTTTTGGGAACATGGACACCACATATTTCGCTTTCGTATACAAGTATGAACAACCCAATCTTCATACTAGTATGATTTTTCTTACACTGGGTCCGGAGGTCTGCGCAACTTAGCTTTTGGTCAACTTCCGAAAGGTCTCATATTATTTGAAATATATTCTTATTAATATATCATATACACTTACCATGTCTAACCAATGTGGGTTTTGGTTACATCTAACAATTGTTTTTTGAGAATGAGTCGAATAATAGTGACTGGATCTATGATTATTGGTGATAAAAATGTTTAAAGTATACATTGTGCTCACAATGTATTCTATTGTGTTCATATCGACACATATATTTGTTACTAACTTCGGATATTCCCAGTAGGTCCATTATCTATAAATTTCTATATCTTCCATATAAATAACTAATAAGGTTATACAAAAGGGATGTCGAAATATGTAATCATTTTCTATTATAGTGAACTAGTTCTCTTTGACGGTGCCCATTGACATACAAACTATTGTTGAACCCATGTTTATTTTATTTTCATGTTCTTTATTCAGTTTAGTGGTTGAGCCATTTTGAAATTATTGTATCTATTTATTAAAAAAATGTATCAAAGTGTAGCTTTTCAAATTCGGGTTTATAATGGTGTCAACATTAACATCAACAAAATACAAAATCAACAGATTTGATAGAGGGATCCGGCTATATGTTGTATAAGATCAAGTTGAAATATTATTTGGTACTATAAGGGCTATGGAAGCCTATAAAGAATAAGTTACTGGCATAAATGAAAGAACATATGAAGCAAGATCTTTAAGAAATGGCTTTTTGTTGGATTCTAATGAGTGTAAATGGTAATATTTTTCGCGAGATTATTAGTGAAAATATTAATTTTTGCGCATGAAATAATTTGGGAGAACTTTACTAAGAGAAAGCATTTGGGAACCGGTTATAGTTTAACAAACACTTGAATAAAAGTATGTTCGTAAATGAACATCTTAATAATTTAAAATCAATTATTATGGATCTTGAGAATATTAATATCATAATCGAGGATGAGGATCAAGTTTTATTGTTTTGAGATTGTTACAAACTTTATATGGGAACTTCTTGGATACCATCATGTATGGTAAGGAAACGTTATATTTGGCATATGTTAAAGATGCGCTGAAATAAAATAAGTTGAGACAGTTACCACTAGATAATTAGACAGAAGGGGAATGTCTTTTAACCATAAGAAGATCTAGCAACAGTGTGAGTTCTTCAAACAAAAAGAACTGGAGGTGACCCAAATTAAGAGAAAAAATTTCAAAATGCGAGAAATATAGTGAGCATGGTCATTACATGCAATATTGTTCAAAGTTGAAAGGTAAAAAAGGAAATCAAAATGAAAATGTTGTGAACCTAATAGAAGACGATTCTGAAAAGTGTGGCACATGAGATGTGTTGTATGTGAGTCCACTTTATGTGAAACCTTATTGGGTACTATATATTGGAACTACATACCATATTTGATACTTCAAGTAGTGGTTCGGTACTTAGAAGGTAACACATGGTATTGTCTATTTGGGGAACAATCATTCATTGCATGTTGATAGGATAGGTAGTGTCAGGATCAAAATATACGTTGATGTTGTCAGAATCATGACTTGTAGACATGTTCATGGGTTGAAGATAAACACGGTATCTCTTGGGATATTAGTCTCTTGAGTTTACAAGTATCATTAAAGTGACAAATGGCTCAATGGTGTGTATAAAAGGCAAAATCGACAAGACCAGAGTCAATTGTGGTATTGGTGTCTCGGTCACATAAATGAAAGATGAATAATTGTTTTTGAAAATAGAGATTTGTTGAAAGGGTATAAATTTATTTATTTTGGATTTTGTGAACACCGCATGTTTAGTAAACAAACTAGAGGGAAATTAAATAAGTTACTTGTAAGAATGACTAAAAAATAATAAATTACATTCACATAGATCTTTAGGGCCCAAATAGAATTCTATAAAATAGTGGAGCATATTCACCTTTTAACCAATGAAAGATGATGATCAAGAAGCAGACAAGAGGAAAGATCAAATGTATTAGGACAGATAATGGGTTAGAGTTTTGCAGACGTGGGTCCAATGACCACTGCGTTATTGAGAAAATAGTGTTTCATCACACATGTTGTATAACACCAAAAAACAATGAGTTCGTAGAAAGAATGAACAAAACATTTTGTGATGAGGTACAAAGAATGCGCTCGCATTTCGGTGTGAGAAATAATTTGTAAGCTAAAGATATCAATACAATGTATTACTTGGTGAATTAGTCCCTATTAATGAGTTGTTATTGTAAGACTTCTTTTAAGATTTGTTCTAGATCGTTTGTTGATTATGAACAGTTGAGTGTGTTCGGTTGTCTTGTGGATGCTCACATGAGGGGAAAGTGATGCATATTTCTAAGATATTTTAATATAATGAATGAATATAGGTTATGGTGTAAAGCTTTAAATTTTCTTAGTTTTCTTATCAGTAGAGATGTGACTTTTAATAAGTATGCTTTGTTAGATAATCGGAATGATGTATAGGAATTGCTCGAATCAATATCGGTTGCGAATAAACATGTGGAAATTGAAGTATAATTGGTGTCTAGTAGGTCTAATAATTCGAATGTTTGTGAACTAGATCCAGATAAGGAGGTGAAGTATCAACATCAGATGATAGTGACGTTGATGCGTCCAAACCAGAACAACAACCTTATAGCATAACATTTGTTAGAGAAAGAAGATAGAGTAGACCACCAAAACGTTTTGTGAACCTAGTTGCATATGATATGTCAGTTGTGGAAAAAGTTGAGATGCATTAACCTAGTAGCTATAGCGAATTCAGAAGCAGATCAGTCGATATGTGCTATAGGAAGAGATTGAATCCCTTTATAAGAAGTTAATATGGAATCTTGTTGATTTTCCTAAAAACTAGAAGGTAATAGGCTCCAAATTGGATTCAAGAAAAAAAAAATCAAGGGGTTGAGGTACCTCAATTCACAGCAAACCCAGTATCTAAGGGTTTTACTCAAAGAGAAGGAATCAACTGCAATAAATTATTTTCTCTAGTGGTGCAACAGAGTTCGATTTGAGTTTTTTAGCCATAGTTTTGTATGTATGTGGATGATAGTCTAATTGGTTTTTGTATTATGTCACACATTTTGGAGATAAAAAACATCTTAGTGTTAAGTTTGAGATGAAGTATTTGGGTGGGGAAAAGACTATTATTGGGATAGATATTACTAGGAGCATAAAACTGTAGGATCATTATAATTGCATGAACAAAACTACATTAAGAAAATGCTACAACGATTAAACATATTTGATGCTAATGCAAGTAGCATCATGTTTGTCACTCATTTCAAGTTTTCTGCAATGGGATAAGCCAAGGAGGATGTTGAGTTTGAAAAAATATTGCAGGTTGCATACTCAAGTGTAGTTGGCGGTATGATGTATGATACGGTGTGCACGCATCCTAATGTTTCATATGTCGTTATTATGGTTAGAAAGTACATGGGATGTCAAAGGAAATAACATTGATACCTAGTGAAATGAATACTTCAGTATCTTAAGAGTATTGCGGATGTTGTATTGATTTTCAGTAAGACCAATATTGATGAACCGTTGAACGATATAACAAGGTTAGTGGTTGGTTTTGTTGATTCTGATTTTGCAGGTGATTTGGATAAAATGAGATCTTTGACAAGATACGTGTTTACTCTAGCAAGGAGTGCGACCATTAAGGAAGCACAGTTACAAGGTACTGTATTTTTATCTACAACAGAGGATAAATACATGGCAATAATGGAAGCATTTAGGGAGGATATACCGTTGTAAGGTTTGGTGACATATTTAGGCTTGGATATGACTACTGGAAAAGTGTTTTATGACAATCAAAACATGATACTCCTTAAAAGGGAACCTGGTGTAACACGAGCGTACAAAGCACATAGATGGCATATGTCATTTTATTTGCGAGATAACAACAAAATGAATTGTTTATGTGAAGAAAATGTATAAACACGATGATCTAGCAGTTATAATGACCAAGGCAATATCAGTTCCGAAGTTTAGAAAATTCCTATACTGGATTGGTGTTTCCAGGATCAAGTGAATGTCTTCGGGGCATTTGGTGAGTTTAAGAAAAAAAATTCTTTGTTGATAGTGAAGAAATGGTATTCACTTCCAGGTTAATATTTATTGAGAATGAGTCGAATAGTTATGACTGAATCTTGAATGATTAGTGATAAAAGTGTTCACACTGTATCTTTTAATTCTTATTTTCACAATGTACCTTGTATTTACATTGTACCCTCTTTGTATTCATAACGACACATATATGTGTTAATCCATTACATCTAACATCCATTTGTGTTCATAATGACACATATATGTGTTAATCCATTACATCTATCATCTAAAAAGTTCTATTTATTCTCATTAAATATACTACTATAATTATATAAAAAAACACTGAAATTTGTAATCCTTCACTATCGCAATGAAATATATTTTTCTAGCGGCGTTCGTGGATGTAAACATTATTGTCACCTTGTGTTAAATACAATGTTTTTTATTTTTCTATTTGTTTGAGTCAATTTTTAAATTATTACGAACAATTTTTTTACTTCAAAATCTTTTGTAAAATATTTTTATATTTAATTAGTGAATAAATCATATTGATATGAGGTACAATGATTTTTAGGTTAAGAACCATACTTTTTTATATCTAAAAATAAAATGAATAAAAATGAAAAATATGCATTAGACAAACAATTGTTTTTGTCATTTTAGTTATGTGTTCGGCTAAATATTTTAATTTATTATTAATAATATTTATAGAAAAATGTTATTCAATTTATATATTATTAATTTTTAATGTCTCATTAAATCAATAAATCAATTTAAATCTCCTACTATTATATATACTATGGTAATCTATCAATAACGACTCAATATCAAACTCATTTACCAATAACCACCCAAGGTTTGAAAAAGTACGGATAACCACCTAGTGATAAATTAGTATTTACAGATAATCACTTCATCGTCCAAAATATTTGTAACTGTTTTTCTCTCTTATGGTTTGTAAGTTTTTTTAAATGTCATATCTTTCAAACAATAAATCTAAAAAATATACGAAAATATCATTAATTATATTTTTAAGACGAATAAAAATGGATCAATAAAATATATATTTTCAAATTTTTGAAGTTACAAAATTACGTGTTTGTTATGAAAATAAAAAAGGCAATTGTATTCAAGTTGTGGAATTATGTGTAATTTGGTTGCTAAAAAAACTATGTTATAGTTACAGAATTTACATGTAATTTGGTTTCAAAAAAGTCATCGTATTCTAGTTGCAGAAATATGTTCAAATGCGCTATGAAAATAAGAAGAATACAGTTGTGGAAATGAGACTTTGGTTGCTAAATAAGTTGATTATGTGATAAAAAAAACTTATTTGTTAAAATAAGCATTAATTAGATGGGGAACAACTAACTTTGTTGTAGTTGCGAAAACATGTACATTTTGTGTTGAAAATACATATTTTTTTTAAATGAATTGTGTTTCATTTGTGAAAATATATCAATTTGGTTGCGAAATAAATCAAAAAACAATTCTATTTCAATTATGGAATGATGTGTCGTTTGGTTGCTAAAAATAATTGTGTTAACATATGTTGAAAAAAAATAGATTTAAAAAATATGTAGTTTTGAAGAGTAAAAATAACCAAATGCTAAAAACTATACGCTTCTGTGTTCATAAGTATGGTTGAAACCATCTATGTTATAAGTTGCTTTTAGTAAACTTCAAAATCGATATGGTTAACGGCAATTTAAATTATATCGAATCGTTCGTAATATTTGTTTTATAATATTAATATTATTATTCAATACAATATACCTAAATAATGTTTTTATTATAACCAAACTAACTATTGTAAATACTTTTACATATGGGATCATAGTAAATATAAAATAATAATTAGTGAAGTATATATTATTAAAAAATAGAATACTAATATTTATATACAATATTTTAAAATGATATTTTGATATAAAACTTTATCTATTTCCCTTACTAATAAGTTTTCCTTATAAATAAAATGTTATTCCAAACATTTCGAACCTTTTACGATTTTTTAGATTTTGGAATTTTTTATACATATTTTTATATTTTATAATATTTAAAAGGTTTCGTTTAACTTTTTATTAATTTCTGTGTTTATTTTTATTTTTATTTTTTTTAAAAAAATAGGAATTTTATTAAGATAAAATATTTAGTGCATAAAAGTAGTTGAATAGTAGAAGGCACCAAACTGAAAATAGGGCGCTAAATTAATTAGCGTTAAAAATTAAGCTTCATCAATGTCGATAATGGGCCAACCTGTTTCAATAAATTAAAATTTTAATCAAAGATTATGAATCCTTTTTAAGACACCAATAATTTTAAATGAACTTCACTAAATGAGGACGATGACTTGAGAGAAAGAGCAAAAAAAGAAATGAGATCCATGGATCGAGATTGTACTAGCCCGAGCTTGAAGACGTTGTCATGAACGAGATAATAAGAAATAAAAGAGAGAATTAAAAATATATTTGCAAGTTACTACAGTACCTGAGAAGGGGATGAAAACGACCAAAGGGCTTAATGTCTTGACTTATTCGGATTTTCCCAAGCGAGAAAAGGCGATCGGTTTGATTAAATGTCATGACATGTAAATTCTTGATTCTAATCTAATTCCTGAATCTTGAAACTTGAATAACCTGAAAACTTTCATGAAACAACGATTTAATTTTTCTATAAACTCTTATAAATCTTCTATGGACTCTGAACAGGAGGAGGCAATATAATCAGTTGTACAAAATAAATGTTCATCAGAGTTTGCGAATGAAGATTTCACCAACGAGAGAGGACTAGCAGAGCAATAGTAAGATAGGTAAGGTTGATTCAGCTTTCGATCCTCAATTAATTCTTGATAGTTGAGAGTTTTTGAAATTGGAATCTCTTAAAGCTAACTTAAAAAAAAGATAGAGAGGTATCTATATCTATGAAAAAACTTAGAATGGTAGTCGTTATTAATACATGCTGAGCTTGTTAGAACCATAATGTTTTAATGAAACCAAATAAAGAACCATATTTCCAAGCTTAGTCATTTGATATAACTACTACCCAAATTTTCTAAAACAAACTATTGCTCTGAGATGATTATGAGTTTGAGCGTGGTCAAAATCGAGTCTCATTTTGCATTTCAATGTCCACCTTGCGAGCCAGTCAGCCGCATTGTTTTGATTTCTGAATATGTGATTCAAGTTCATGTTATATAAAGATACTAAAGCAAGTGAGGTAATGGTTAAGCGTTTTATGGAGACCTTCCAGAATTGATAAGATCAATTAGAATCTTTGAGTCAGACTCAATTTCAACCTTGTCAATTTTCAGAGATTACAAAGGAATAGACCATCCAAGAGAGCTATGACTTCAACAACTATAAGAGATATGTTTTTATTTATCTAACCTAACTTAAGTTCTTTCTTTTTTATAGACCATATAAAGTAATAGTTAATGTGCAATCAAGTTATTCAACATAGTTTTTATAAAAAGAAAGGTTCTTCGCTTCTTAGAAATCCTAATTGGATTTCAGATTCGCACGCCTTTTTCTCTAATCGCGATTATATTGTTTGCTCACAAATACCAAAACCTATTAATACCACAATGTTTATCCAATTTTTTCTAATATATCATATTCGTCACTTTTTTTCTACCATAATTTCTCTCATATAACCTTCGACAATATCGATGGTTGTGTTTTGGTGATGGTTTGTATGTATTTTTTTTTATTTTGGTGGACATGAATAGTTTTCTTTTATCGTACGGAAGCTAAGATTTTTTTCGATATCTTGTTGTTGCTCCAAACGGTGTCCTTCATGTGGTAACATTGTTTGAATCTCTTCTCATCTTATTTGGTTGCTTGAATAAGTGTGTCCCATGTGGTCGATTCAAATCAGGCCTGGCTTTTAATTGTCTATGGCCGGAAAAATAATCGTTTGTTTTCCCTACTGGTAGATGGATCTACCAAAATCAGGCGTGGCTCTTAATTGTCTATGGCCGGAAAAATGATCGTTTATTTTCCCTATTGGTAGATGGATCTACCATGGATTTCTTGGTTTCCACTGCTTTCAAATGGACGACTGTAAAAGATCCTTTCCTCCTCGCTTTTCAGCCGTCTCTTTCAACTATTTGAGGACCTCCGATTTAGATTCATTTACCTATTAGTAAGACTTTTTCAAGTCTATTTTTTTTTATCTTAAAAAATAAATTTTTTGATGCACTAACTATTTTCACTTACCTCTCGGCCGACACAAGTTTATATTGCTTATATTTATTTTTTTCGTATTATTTTACCTATGTTTATGCTTTTTTACCTTTTTATTAGTTGTGTTTTAATTTTCTCTAAAAGTGGTTCATCTTGCTTTGTCAACTGCTATATAGTATGGCCTTCGTGTCGAACTTTCTTTCGTAGTATTTTGTCTTTCAAGCCTGTACGAGAAATGTCCCTTCCGGTGTTGTATGTTTGGAGAATGCTCCGTGATGTTGTAAGACTTTATTCGAAACCTTTTTTTTATAAACGTTCACTATTAATATCTGAATATTACAAAGTTAGCCTTTTATGTGATATATAAAACCGGGTAGTATTGATAGGATTTATTTGACATCTTTTTCTTGAAATAAATTTTTTTTTTACTTGCATACTTCAAAAGCTTACATATAGATTTTGAGACCTGACAGTTTTGATGCAGTTTTTTTCAAACATTCTCAATAAATATATTTGTATATAATTATTATTGGCCATCTTAAGCCATTTTAAAATGCCACCACCGTCACCCTAAGTTTTAAGAAGAATTCGCCCGCATTTGCCGAGGATTTCAGGTCAATTGCGCATTGCAATGTGGTCTGTAAGATTATATCTAAGATCTTGGCCGATAGGATCAAAGATTTTTTTTATTTGATTAACAAACCAAAATTAGGTTTTGTGGCTGCCAGTAACATTACTTACAACAGCCTCTTCTCTCAAGAACTTCTAAGGGGTTATCAAACTAATTGTATGGGTCCATGGGTTCGTTTTTAAAAATCGACCTGATGAAATATTTTGACAACGTTCAGTGGAACTTTATTCTTGGCATATTGATGGTCATAAATTTCTCGGACCATATGATCAATTGGATTATTTAATGTATCATCATTCCATCCTACACTGTTAATATTTATAGTGCGAGCCTCATGGCAATTCCAAAAGCATAAGGGGTCTAAGACAAGGTGATAATTGGTCTCAGTTTTATTCTTCTTGGTCATGCAAGCTATTTCCAATATCCTCAAAGAGAAAAGTAATTACCTGAACTTTAATTCCACTGAAAGTGTCAAAAGCTTAAGATTGTAAACCTCTGCTTTGCATATGATCTAATGATTTGTTGTCGTGGTGACATTAATTTTTCCAATATTATTAAGGAAGGTCTTAAGGATATCTTTCATCTCTTAGGCCTTAAAGTTAACCTCCCTAAAAGCCACACCTTCTTCTTTGTGGTTAACCTCTTTCTAAGAACTAAGTTGATTAATATCATTGGTTTCAATCTAGGTTCCTCCCCGTTAAATACTTTGGTATCCATTTTCTTACGGATTATATTTCCCATGACGAATAACATCCTATTATGGATAAAATTACTACCCATATTGCCTAATGGACTTCCAAACACCTTTCTTTTGCAGGTAGGCATCAGCTATTGTGCTTTTCACGCAGTAGGTTTATTAGTCTTTTATCTTCATTGTCCTCCTAGAACACTTAAAGAAGTCTCACAGTTTATCCGTCGTTTCCTCTAGTCTGGCCATGAAATGAAGGTTTCAGGTGCAAAAGTGGTTTGGTCAACTCTAATGTTGCCTTTTTTAGGGCGGTCTTGGGATTCTAGACCTAGAACCTTAAAATAAGACTATTGTTCTCAAACACTTGTGGTCTATAGTTAGTAAAAACGGAAACTCAATTTGCCGTGAATGGATTAACATTCGGAAGATTAAAGACAGAAACTTTTGGTCTTTAAAGTTTGACTTTTCTCCCTCATGGACTTGGAGGAAAATTTTAAATCTTATACAACTTTTAAGAAAATTATACAAGATTACGATTGGTAATGGGGAGAATACTTAATTTGGTACTACTTGTGGTTGTTATCTACCTTATTCATAAACCAGTATGGGAAAATTAATATTCGAGATTCTAGGTTGGGCATCAGTCTCAAGTTTTTCGACATCATTCGGGATGGTCTCAGGAACTGGCCGATGTAATTAAGGTTTGCAAGTGTTAAAACCCATTGAAAATTCCAAGAGATAAACAATCTCATTCTCTATTTCCACCTCCTAGGATCAACAATGTTGATGTGCATTGTTGCTCCACCAATATTGGGAATATAAAAATCACAATTAAATACACATACAATGCAATTCGTACATTCACCCCTCTAGTTGGGTGGTCTGAGTTAGTATGGCTTAAATATAATATCTCTCTTTGGCTTGTCGTTCTGGATAACTTCTCTACCCTGAACAAGCTCATTAGTTGAGGTATTAACTCCCCACCTGATTGTGTGTTGTGCAATTCATGTGATGAATCCATCAACATATCACTTATGAGTGTGCTTCTACTCATGATATCTTGGTTGTTGTCAGCTCCAAGCTTGGTTTCATCATTAACGATGTGGATTGACTTTCCTAGTATAAAGTCTCCTTGAATTGGCCTCCATCTAGATACATCAATATTTTGGCATTTCTCATTTTGTGCAGTCATTTATTATATATGGCGAGAGATGAACTTAATGTTTTTTGCTCTTCTTCCACCCTAACCTCTACGGTGTCCCGCTGTATATTTTCTGAATTTTGATTTAGATTTCTTAATTCCAATATGGTATGGTCGATGTAATAATGTGCTCAGTTAGTCACTAACTTTGTTGGTTGCAAATTCTTCTGATTTAGTGAATGCTTCGGTTGATTTTTGCTTATGGTGGCTTTTCCTCGTACGATTTGGTCTGATCTTTCGTTTTTTTCCTCTTTTCCCGTCATTGTCTTGCAGCTCGCTCCTAACTTTCTCCGTATCTGTAGAGATTGTTATTGTCGTTATTTTGAGGAAATAGCGTACAAATTTTATATTTTTCTTACTTTTTTTTGTCTCATACTTTTACCAGCACCTATATATTTATCACAGATTTATTTATTTACTAACTTTCATATAATTATTTTTTAACAAAAACCTGTCCTAAATATATCTTGTTCGTGTACATGACTAATATTTTCATGTAATTTAATATTTTATTCATAAAAAAAAACCAAGTTCGATAAAAAAAACCGTGCTTTCTCTTTCATTTAAAATTATCACCTCAACAGCCATTTGAACCTAATTATTTTTACTATAACTTTAGATTCATAAATAAATATCATTGAGATTGACGGCTTATGACAAAACCAACCACCCCGGAGCATCCCAAAAACTCCAATTAATTAGGAATATTAGCGAGGATTTTACGAAATAATAATCCAATTTAATATAAAGAAAGGAGCATGTGTTTGTTGTCTGTGACCAGGTTCCTGGAGCAAGCTCAAACGTGTCTGGCACGTAATTATATTTCCGTTTTATTTCTTTTTAGATCACGACCTAAATATTTATGCAATCCCACTTTTCGGTTTAATTTCAACTAACGTTATTATGGAGTTTATTTTTACTTTTGGTTACCTTAACTTTTTAATAGAAAAAAAATTATTAATGGAGAAATGAGCCGAAAGGCTTTGAATTACGATAAACAATACTTAGATAAAATCAACCCGATCAAAAGTCATATCTCTTTTTTTGCTGGTTTTTTTTAATTGGATTTTTTATCCATCATGGGATTTTCGGAAGGCTCGTTGCCTATTAAATACTTAAGAGTTCCCCTTCTCACTAGTCGTCTCACATATTCGGATTGTCATCATCTTCTCTATAAAATTACCTCTCGTATTAATTCTTGGACCTCTAACCATCTTTCGTACGCCGGTAGACTTCAGCTAATTAAGTCTGTTTTATTCGTTGGTCGGGTCTGTTGGTCTTCTATCTTTATTCTCCCCTCTAGAATACTCAAAGAACTGTCTCAAAACCTTCGTCGTTTTCTTTGGTCGGGTACTGCCATGAAAATCTATGGTGCCAAAGTTGCTTGGGCTACGGTCACCTTGCCAACTATAGAGGGCGGCCTAGGGCGGCCTTGGGATTCTGGACCTAAAAATATGGAATCAGATGGCTGTCCTAAAGCACCTTTGGTATATCATAAGTAATAATAATCATTCCATTTGGTGTGATTGGATTAAAATGGAAAAAATAAAAAATGGTAATTTTTGGAACCTCCAGATCAGATCCTCTTCCTCTTGGATCTAAAAGAAAATTCTTCGTCTTCGCCCTTTGACTAGTAATTTGTACATGACAGTAATGGCTCGAGCACATCTTCTCGTACGATCTGTGGCTTCTTTCCTCTTCGCTTGCATCACACTATGGCGACAACACAATTTCTGACTCCATGCTTGGGAAGAACCTTAAAGTTTCAGATATCATTTGTGACGGAATCTGGAACTAGCCTTCCAATATCAGATCGGCGAGAACACAAAGTCGCACTAATCTGTTGGAGATCCACAATCTAATCCTCTCTCTCCCGCCTCCCAACCTCGAATCCAATGATATCCCTTTCTAGAAGGCGAAGGCAGGATGTAATTCCTTTGCAATCAGAGACACATACATTGCCATTCGTCTGCCTAACCCTAAAGTGGGTTGGGCCGGGTTAGTCTGTTATAAATTTAATATTTCACGTCATTCTTTCATTTTTTGGCTCGTTATTTTAGGCAAGCTTGCCACCAAAGTCAAGCTTATCAGTTGGGGTTACAATATCCCAACTCATTGTACCTTATGCAACTGTAAATCTGAAACTATCTCTCATCTCCTTTTTTAGTGCAGTTTCGCCCAGAGTATCTGGATTAACGCTAGTAATAAATTAGGATTTCCCTTTTCAAATATTAGCTGGCAGTCTTGGATATTTGAAGCGTCAAAATGGTCTCAATCTCGTAACCATAGTATTTGGCATGCTTGCTTCGCCGCGTAATTTACCACGTTTGGAAGGAGAGTAATTTAAGAATATTTGGTTCCCCTCCGGCCAATGCCTCCATGGTTTCTCACCGTATTTTATTAGATCTTCGGTATAGATTCCAAGGCACCAAGACTAGTTGGCCGGTATAATATTTTACTAATGATTTTTTTATTGCAGGTTCCGTCTCGATGAGTGCAGTTCGAGTTTTCCCACTCCATCACGTAGATTCCATTGGAGATATTCGGAAGCTGTCTCAGATGACCATTATGTAGGACCAATACTCTTCTACTTGCTAGACTGGATCTTATTTTTCTACTTTGATCTGATCTTATGTTATTTCATTTCGTCCCCCTGACTTTATGTGATTATATTTACTCGGGGTATGCCCTAGATTTCTTATATGAACCCTTTTTCAATTAATTTAATTCTTTGTTACATAAAAAACAATATGAATATAGACATAGTTTAAGAAAAAATAAAATTTTAGTAAGGTGCTAAACAAATTTAGAGATTGGAAAATATATGAATGGTTTTGGTTAAATTTGGGTTCAAAAAATGTTAAACAACTCCAAAAAATAAGGCATTTTTTGAACTTTTACTATTTTACCCCTACCCTGGCGGTTGAATCCTTCTCAACCGTCGGGTGAGGGGCCCTAATTTAGCCAAAACCTATATGAATTTGCTGATGATTTAATCTTTTGTTTTGAATTAGAATGAAATCATGCAAGAATTTTGATTCAATGTCTTTTGAAGAGCTATCATTAGTGTTTTGATTAAAATTGATATATTTTGTGAAGCTGAGAGCAAAATAGTAGTCCATTTGGTCCTCAGCTTGAGTCATCAGTTCCATCCTTCCATAGTCTTTATTGTTTGGATCTTTCTGTCTGTCATCCATTTTTCATTCTAATTGTGTACCTAATGTTTTATCTGAATCATGCAACAAAGAATTGTTTGGTCAGGAGAATTCTGCCTAAAATGTTAGTGCAATATAATATATACTTAAACATTTCAGTTTTATAACCTAATGTAACCCAAGGTAATAACATCTAAGAATATAATGGGAGATAAAGGAGCATAGGTATTGGAAAAAGTGAATTCACAACAGGCTTTGACGTTGAGAGCCCATTTGGCTACGCAATCCACAAAAGGATTTTGGTCCTATAGATACGTTTGATGGTCATTTGTGATTAAATAATTTCCTACAAATGGAAACTAATGGACAGAAAAACCAAGGGGCCTTTCCATAACTTATCATTTAAAAAGGATTAAATAGTCAATTTCAATATCCAAATTGTTATACCATTTGATTTACAGAAAATAAGACATTTAAAGAGAGCTCTAGTTTTTTGCAATTAAAAGGGTGTTATTTCCAAAAAACAATATTGTCAATTGTATACATTCAGACACCATTAGCATCTCTAGTGAAAAACCATCACTGGATTCCTCGTTGATCAAACAAAAGCCATCACAGTTGATTTTGATTCGGTTTTCAATACAAGGGTACCATTTAGGAGAAATAATTTGATGCAGGAAGGTGATGGAAACAATTTATTGAATAGGCTATTTTCAGGCCTCTTAACAAATACTTTGATTTTAGAAGAATTGCATTATCCAGATTAGTAATAATCATGATTAATTTGTTGATTATACTTTGAGATGTTGTCTCAATGTGTTTATGTTTTGATTTGTTTCTAGCATTCCAAATGGCCCAACAAATGATTGAGGAAACTGAGGATCTTATATGTAACAAGCCATAAAAAGGTGTTTGTTATTTTCATAACGGTTACAAAATTGACATTATGATGCAATGCTCTAGTTACGTTTCTATAATATTAAATCAACATATATGTAATCATTTAGAATTCTCCAAAGAGTGAATGAACGCTTCTTTGGAGAAAGATTATTCCAGAGTTTTTTGTATATATAATTGACCTATTACTTTTTTTTCTAATCATATGCCAAGTATCTTTTAGAGAAAAATAACCATCACATATATATATATATATTCCAAATAATAATATCTTCTAAGTTTTCCTTTATTTGAAGCTTTGTAATTCTGTTAATATCATATTATAAAACATTGTCTTTAAGTTTATTCACATTCCATGACCCATTATGTTGGAATATATTTATTTAATATATTTATAGACTAACAATTATTTGGTCATGCTAAATAAACATATTCGATTATTGTCTTAAGGAATTCCAAATTAAAAGTAGTCGAGTTAATTATTTAATTAACTAAATTGGACCTATGGGTAAAAAGGCGTTATGGGCTCAAGTGTGGTAACCGGGTTGAATTTGGGCATTGTGATGAAGAGGGCCCAAATCTCAACACTTAAGCCTGAATTAATAAATCAGGGATATAAATTGAATTATCAATTTATTGGGTTATGGTCCCGGACACAAGGAAGTAATAAAGGATGGGCTTTACAATGTTGGGTTTCACATTGTAAAGTCTATAAATAAGGGGCTAGGTTTAGGTATTTCAACACTCTAAACCCTAATCAGAAATACAACCGCTTCCATGAGTGTCTCGAAACTTTTCCTTTTTTGCTCTAATCTGATTCTGCAGGTCTCTTAGTTTCATAAACGGAATCGCCAGAGAACGCAAAAGAACTGAAGAGAATACTAGATGGATAGCAGCAGGCAAACCCGTAAGTATTCTTGATTTTCTGTTTCTTTTATAGATGAATCTAGCAAAGGGTTAAAGTTTTTTCCACGATTTGTTATATATTATTTGATGCGATTTCGGATAATATATAACATTTGGTATCAGAGCCAAATAAACCTTTTTTTGGATTCAGTAGAATAATCAAATTGAGTATTGATAAATAAAGATGCATGTTTTTCTTAATCGTAAAGAATTCATGTCATTTAGATTATGTGAGAATTTAATTAGTAGGGCATGGATTTAAGGATTGTATGAAAATCATGTTATGTGATTTATTTGTATTGAAACACATGTTTTATAATGAGTAAATTGTAATTTTGATAGTCTGGGGATTTTTTTTTCGGGTAAAATTAGGGTTTATTGATGTCTGGAACTTTTCTCCCAAAATTAGCATCAAATCAACCCTAAAATAACGAATAAAATCAAAACTATTGGGACATTGGCTTATCGACAGCTTAACCCCTGATGTTAACGCTGATCAAAGGCTGTCCGGCGATGAACACCGTAACCTGCCAAAGAATAGGGACAACAAAAATACCCAAACGGTAATAACAGCATGATGAATACATGCTAGACCCGCCCAGGACCCGCAACACTACTGCAAATAAATTTGCAGCAGTTGACGCTGCAGGCTGGGCCCGTCCAGGACCTGCAGCACTGCTGCAAATTACAGCAGGCAAGTAAGCTGCTGCAAATTGCAGCAGGGGCTTAATATTTGCAGTAGTCTGCTGCACGTGCAGGCTGCTCTAAATATTAGGTTAAATAATATTAAATAAATAAATAAAAGTTAAAAACAAAATCTTTTTTTTCGAAATTAGTTTAATATTATTATTTTTTTAATCAATAGTATTGTTAATTTGAAAATATTTGAAGCAAGATATTTCACAAATATGATGCGTTTGGCATGTTTTTTTATATTTTTTGTGAATTAAATTGTATGTGTGTGAATGATTAAATGACGATGCATGACTGAGGTTTCGTAGACCGGTAGGTGAAACTAAGAAATTAATTTAATCGGCCCTCCGGAAGGTTAAAATTAATTTTCTTAAGGATCCAAGGCTTCGAAAGGTTCGGGGATTAATTTAAATTCAAATATTACCGGCCTTCCGGAAGGTTCACGTTTGGGTTTAAATTAATTATGAACGGGAGAAAATAACCGAAAATAGTTGTTGTGTTGATTTTAATTTTAAGTAAATGACATCGGCCCTCCGGAAGGTCTCATTGGTACTTAGAAAATTAAAATAATGATCATGCTATTTTTTTTCTCAAACTCATAAAATTGCATGTTAGTATGATTTTCCCTCCGGTATCTATTATCAATGAACTTTATGTTTTACATGTATTTGTCATATTCATGCATATGTTTTCAGATATATGTCAATATGCTAAATGTGTTTTGTGTTGTTTGTTCTTATTATAGTATCCATGGTTTACAATTTGTTGGGGAATCGTCCACCGACGTTGGATTGTTCGGACTTCCAATTGTGGAAGGAAGAAATGTTGCTGTTTTTATCTGTACATGATTACGACTATGCATTGTTAACTCCCAAACCATCTCCCCTTAGTCCTGAAAGTACACTGGATGAAACTAAGGCTGATGAAAAGTGGGAAAGGTCAAATAAGTTATGCATAGCGCTCTTGTTACAGGGAATACCAGTAGCATTGCGTGGGGATGTCCCTAAAGGTGTTACCACTGCCTCGGTCTTTCTCACAGAGATTGAGAAAGCCTTTGCCAAAAATTAAAAGGTAGAGATGTAGCATTTTCTCATCGAGCTAGCTACCAAAAAGTATAATGGCAAAGGTAAAATCCGGGAGCACATTCTGGGAATGTCGATGATTGGCCAAAAGTTAAAGGCAATCGGTTTAGACTTACCTGAGGAATGCATAGTGGGATTCATATTTCATTCGCTGCCACACCGGTTTAAGTATTTCCAGTCCACCTATAACTGCATGCGAGAAAAGTGGAACATCAATGAGTTGATTTCCCACGCTGCACAGGAGGAGAAAAGACTTAAAGGCACAACGCCTGAGGTTAATGTGATTACATCACCAAATAAGGCAGGACTTAAGCGGAAATCAGATGGCAAAGGACCAGGTCAAGGTCCGGTAAAGAAGAAAAATCCTGAGGAATCGACTGTAGGTCGATGTTTTTTCTGCAAAGAGAAAGGACATTTGAAGAAGGATTGTGAGAAACGTCGAGCTTACATGATAAACAAAGGTACTCCCACATCTTTGGTTGTTTCAGAAAGTAATATAGTTTCTGTGAAAAGGAATACATGGTGGGTTGATTCGGCTGCAATAACTCATGTTTGTGTTTCTTTGCAGGGTGCGTCAAAGAGCAGGATGCTAAGTGATGATGAAAGATCTATTTTCACGGTAAACGGGAGCTCGTGTGATGTTTTAGCTATTTGTGATTTTTCTTTAAAACTTTCCACAGGATGTGTATTATTTTTAGAGGATGTAATGTATGTTCCCACTTTTCAAAGGAACTTAATTTCTTTTCCAGTTTTAGACTTGCAAGGTTACTCTTGTCTTATGGGAAACAATTGTTTTACACTCTCTCTAAATAATATGATTGTTGGAAATGGAAATCTGATTAAAGAGGATAATTTGTATTTGTTGAATACTACTAATTATCACAATATTTCTATAAATACACAACGTACACCAAACAACATTACTAAATCTGAAAAATCTTCTAAACTGCGACACAAGCGGTTAGGTCATACATCCAAAGTTAGGATGGACAAGCTTGTTGCTGAAGGTTTATAAGGCCCCCTTGATTACTCTGACTTCGGTATATGTGTCGAGTGTATCAAAGGGAAACAAACCAAAGTTAAAAGGATAGGAGCATATAGAGCGAAAGAAGTCCTAGAGTTGATACATACCGATATCTGTGGGTCGTTTCCACAAGAATCGTGGAACGGGCAGCGGTACTTTATATCATTCATCGACGAATACTCTCGTTTTGGTTACCTCTATTTTCTTCATGAAAAGTCTGAGGCCTTGGACAAGTTCATAACTTTTAAGACCGAGGTTGAGAAACAACTTGGTAAAAGCATTAAGACCGTTAGATCTGAACGTGGTGGTGAATACTATAGTAGATATGACGGATCGGGTGAACAACGTCTAGGACCCTTTGTACAGTACCTAGAGAAGTATGGAATAGTCCCTCAATACACTATGCATGGTTCACCTTGCATGAATGGTGTATCTGAGAGACGGAACCGAACACTAAAAGATATGGTTAGAAGCATGATAAGTCACTCATCTCTACCATTATCTCTCTGGGGGGAAGCCATCAAATGTGCCACTTATATACTCAATCGAGTACCCGCAAAGGCTACTGTTAGGACTCCATATGAGCTTTGGAACGGGCGTAAACCTAATTTAAAGCATCTGCATGTGTGGGGTTGTCCAGCTGAGGCGAGGCCTTACAAACCTCAAGAAAAGAAACTGGACCCAAAAACAGTTAGTTGTTTCTTCATAAGTTATTCCGAACATTCTAGAGGGTTTAAGTTTTATGATTCTCTTACTGGTACAATATTTGAGACAGGAACGGCCAAGTTTCTAGAGGATGTTGAGTTTGGGGGGAAGAATAAGGGAACATATGTTGATTTCGAGGAAGAATCCATAAAGATTCATGAAGGTTTTAATAGGTATACTGAGATATCTGAAGATTGGGCGGTAATGCCAATCATTTTGATCCCATTAGAACAAGGTAATCCTCAGATTAACACAAATGCTCCACTTGAGGGTTCTAACCATGATACAGATATGATTCAGGTAGAACAAGAGGAACCTCAAGATAATCTTCCACAAGGGAATCAAAATGACATCATTCATAATGATCAAACTCTACCTCCTCAAGAAGTGCAATGGGAGGAAATAGTGCCATTAAGAAGGTCCACTAGAGAAAGAAAGAGTACTATAGGTCCAGAATTTATAGTATATCTTCAGGATCATGATGAGTTATGTGTTGGAACTGTAGATGATCCCTCATCCTACAAACAGGCCATGGCAAGCTCTGAATCTCAAAAGTGGATTGACGCTATGAAAAAAGAGTATAAATCAATGCAGGATAATGCAGTATGGGATCTTATCCCATTACCTGAAGGGAAAAAGGCAATTGTTTGTAAATGGGTTTACAAAACCAAACGCGATTCCCTGGGTAATGTGGAAAGACATAAAGCACGTCTTGTAGCGAAAGTTTATACTCAGCGTGAAGGGATTGATTTTAAAGAAACCTTCGCTTCAGTATCGACGAAGGATTCATTTAGAACAATCATGGCATTAGTTGCACATTTTGACCTTGAGCTTCATCACATGGATGTTAAGACCGCTTTTCTCAATGGTAATATTGAGGAAACGATCTATATGATGCAACTAGAACACTTTGTAGAAAGTAACTCAAAATATCTGGTTTGCAGACTTAAGAAATCCATTTATAGGCTTAAACAAGCTTCTTGTCAATGGTATCACAAATTCCTTGAGGTGATAGTCGGTTATGACTTTGAGATCAACTCGGTTGAGGATTGTGTTTATCACAAGTTCAGTGGGAGTAATTTCATATTTCTTATATTATATGTGGATGACATATTGCTTGCCTCGAACAATAAAGAATTGTTACACACTACAAAAAGATTTCTATCAGACAAGTTTTATATAAATGATCTTGGTGATGCCAATTTTGTGTTAGGAATCCAGATACATCGATATCGTTCTCGTGGTATTCTTGGATTATCACAAATGGCATACATTAAAAGTGTGTTACAACGTTACGGATTGCAGATTGCAAACCCCTAAGTACCCATATAGCAAAGGGTGACAGACTTAGTCTGAGTCAATGCCCTAAGACAAAACTTGAGATTGAGGAAATGAAAACGGTCCCTTATGCTTTAGCAGTTGGGAGTTTAATGTATGCTCAAGTTTGTACTAGGCCGGACATTGCCTTTGCTGTAAACATGTTGGGGAAATATGTTAGTAACCCAGGAATGGATCACTAGAAAGCAGTTAAAAGAGTACTCTGATATCTGCAAGGAACAAAGGGGCACATGTTGACATATAGGAAGTCGGATAAACTGGAGATCATTGGGTATTCCGACTCTAATTTTTGTGGATGCGCAGACACATTAAAAAGCACGTCAGGAAACATATTGGTTGGAGGTGCAATATCCTGGAAAAGTGTAAAGCAAACACTTATTGCATCGTCCACCATGGCAGCAGAATTTGTTGCATGCTTTGAGGCATCAAACCAGGCACTATGGATACGGAATTTTGTTACCGGATTACGCATTGTACAAGGGATAGAAGGCCCTATGAGGTTATATTGCGATAACAACTCCGCAGTGCAGTACTCTAACAGCAACAAGAGCGCGTCTAAATCCAAACACATAAATATAAAGTTTTTGTCTGTTAAAGAAAGAGTACAAATGGGTTAGATAAGTATAGAGCACATCGGAAAAAACTCCACTATAGCAGATCCCTTAACAAAGGCGGTTTTTCCTAAGGTTTTCCAGGGATACACCATGATTATGGGTGTAGTTGATTTAGAGGATTGTTGGTTTCAGTGAAAGAGTTTGTAATAGGATCTGATGTTATATTTTGCAGTATTGTGCACATTAAAGTTTATTGCAATATATATATATATTCTTGGAAATATTTATTGATATTTGTACTGTATTGGATCTCCAAAAGTAGGAACCATTTAAGAGTAGATATGTACGATTACAAGCCATATTACTCTTAGACCACGCTCCATAATTGGCCCAAGTAATTGATTGATAATGGTAATGTGATTACTGTTGCATCCTATTGTTCACATTACAAGAAAGAGGTATTTAGTTCTTTATTGTTATCAGTCATGTACGTGGTTTTACCGTTTGCCCATTGACAATGAATATAGGGATCTCACTAAAGTTGAATATGTATTCTTGAGTAGCATATGACGGTCCAAGTGGGAGATTGTTGGAATATATTTATTTAATATATTTATAGACTAACAATTATTTGGACCGACATGCTAAATAAATATATTCGATTATTGTCTTAAGGAAGTCCAGATTAAAAGTAGTCAAGTTAATTATTTAATTAACTAAATTGGACCTATGGGTAAAAAAGGCTTTATGGGCTCAAGTATGGTAACCGGGTTGAATTTGGGCACTGTGATGAAGAGGGTCCAAATCTCAACACTTAAGCCTGAATTAATAAATCAGGGATATAAATTGAATTATCAATTTATTGGGTTATGGTCCCGGACACAAGGAAGTAATAAAGGATGGGCTTTACAATGTTGGGCTTCACATTGTAAAGTCTATAAATAAGGGGCTATGTTTAGGTATTTCATCACTCTAAACCCTAATTAGAAATACAGCCGCTTCCTTGAGTGTCTGGAAACTTTTCCTTTTTTGCTCTAATCTGATTCTGCAGGTCTCTAAGTTTCATAAACAGAATCTCCGGAGAACGTGGAATCGCTGGAGAACGCAAAATAACTGAGAGAATACTAGATGAATAGCAGCAGGCAAACACGTAAGTATTCTTGATTTTCTATTTCTTCTATAGATGAATCTAGCAAAGGGTTTCATTTTTTTCTGCGATTTGTTATATATTATTTGATGCGATTTCGGATCATATATAACACCATTATGCATAAATTCATGAATTTGATTAAGCTTATACCATGCGTTATCATTATTGTAAGAAAATGAGATAAATAGATATGAATGGTTCCATTTATCAATCCAAAAGTCTATTTTGTCATTGCAAATCTTTCAGAATATAAATTTCCAGCTATTTCGCTTAATTTGATAAGTTTTGAACATATGATTTAACTTTAGTTTGGAGAGGATGGGAGGAAGGGAAATATATAGATTACATAAGCTTTAAACATAGGGATTTTAAATTTCTAATGTTCATCTAAAGCTTACATGAAAAAGAAAGTTGACTGTCTTTCAGTTTTCTAATGTTTAATCCATTTTCATCAAAAGGTTTACAAAATTTTGATATGAAAGACTAAATAATAGTATTTGTATTTTCCTTGCAACCCTATAGAAATTTATTAATGAGCCTATTTATTCTATTGATAACAGACTTTGGAAGAAGACTGTTTTGCATGTAATAAATACGAATATAGAGGATGTCAAATTGGGAGAGTATAAATTTACCTCGGAAAGATAGATTGTTGATATCCCAATCCATAATTTTATTTCTAATTTTGGTTACAAAGTCATCAAAATGACAATAATTGTTAAGAGAACCATTCAAAAGAATTATCACATCATCACCAAAAGGAATGCAGTAGATATTGATATATCCTCTAGACTTGTATTTCAAGGAATTGTAGGTTTGAAACATAATCTTAATACCTTTTAGAAGGTACTCATCATCAATGATTACAAGGCTAGGTGATAGAGGATCACCCTGCCTGACACTATTTCTGGATTAAAAATAATCATAAGAAACTCTATTTATAATAATTAAAAAATTTATGCTTTTAATTCCATCTTTGATTAATTAAATGAATTAGTTACTTAAACCAAAAGTATTTAAAATGGATTATATAAATTTAAATGAGATCCTATCAAAGTCTTTGGCCATATCTAAACTCAAACTAATATTACTTCATCTAGTTTTTCTTTGTAAAGTCATGGGCTAATTCTTGAATGATTAATATATTTTCATGAATGTCTTTTGTTTCTAAAAAACAAGCATGCTCCTCAGATATAAATTTGGATAAAATCTTAACAAGTCTATTGTTAATAAGATTGGATAGTATTTTATTGAATATTGTATAAAGGCTTATGAGTCTATATTCTTGCTAGGAATTGGGTGAATTATGTTTTGGGATGAGGCAAATTGCAGTGACGAATATAACTTTTAGAGCAGGTGTGCCTTTGAACAGACCATTGCAAAGATCAATATGAATAATATTCCAGCATTTTTGAAAAAAATTAGAGTTGAAACATCAGCTCTAGAGACACTATGTTTATTAACATAATTAATAGCATGGTGTTTCTCATTAGAAGATGGAATTGAAGTTAAGTTTAAGTTTTCTTAATCAGATATTAGCTTTGGAATTATCTCTGTAATGTTTTCTAAGTTAGGCCATTGGTCTTACAGGTTAGAAAAGTTTTTGAATAGTCAACATCGGAGTTTTCAACAAGAATATAATCCTCAATGTAGGAGTTATTCAGGGTTATTACATGGATTTTATTCTTTTTCTGCCTTTTTAAATAAAATTGTGATATATTTTTTTAATTATTATCACTATTTTTTATCCAAAGAGAAACACTTTTATGTTGCCTGAAAGCTTCCTCTTTAGTCATTAATTTTAAGTGATTTTCTGTGCTCTTAAATAGATTTGATATGTTAATCATGTTATTTGAAATTTCAAGGCATTCTTCAGCATATTTGACTTCATCATCAGCTTTGGCAATACTATCAAAGATATTTCCAAAGACATCTTTGTTCTAGGATTTCAATCTTGTTTTAAGTTTTTTTAATTTTAACCAAAGATAGATATAAGATCACCGTATTGATTTTTATTCCAACTTATTTCAACATTGTTTAAGAAATCATTGTGGAGACTCCACATGATTTGAAATTTGAAAGGAGATTTGGTTATGTTCGAGTATGATGACAATTGAATACAAAGAGGTGAAGGATCAGAGTCAATTCTGGCTAGATGATTCACCTTTGTAATATCTAAGAAAGCCCTCTAAGAATCATTATATAATGCTCTGTCAAGGCGCTTTAATTTATGATTATTGGACCAAATATAATTGAATACTGAGTACCCATGGTCCTCAAACTTATAATCAAGAATCATGTTTTTGAATTCATTCATGTACCTCTCAAATTTTGAGAGGTACCTGAACTCGGTTCTGTTGCATTTGAGATTTCATTCGAATCTACTACTGGTGTGGATAAAAGTTGCCTGAGGGTAGGCTGGTAATTTTAAGTGGAGTTTTAAGGTAGCGTGAGGGTGTTTAATAGTGTTTAAAGGTGTTTCACAGTGTTTAAGGGTGTTTCACAGTGTTTTAAAGGTGGAGAGAGAATTGTGCAGCTTGGCAGCAGTCAATTTTTCTTACCCATAGTTAATGCTGGTGGTTGGGCATTTATAGTGTGAAATTTGGGCCCTTATGGGCTTTTGGGTCAAGTTTAATGGACCCGGGTCATGTTTAAAGACCCATAAGTTTTAAGCAGATGTGCAGGTAGCTTAGTCAGATAGTGTTTAGGTTTTTTAGTACTTTAGTCATAGTTCGAATTGCCTTAAGTTTACAGTGTTCGAAATCATCTGTCCGGTTAAAAAGTCCTGTTCGAATTAAATACTTGGAGCCTGTCCGAATTCACGGGGAGATTTACTTTGGACTGCCCTTCCGGGGAGCACTTCGAATTCGGACTCATCAGGAGCCCCTTTTTCAGGTATTTGAACAAGTGTCCTTATTAAAGAACTGAAAAACAGTCCGACTTAGGAAGTGGTCTTCCAATTCGAAGAGAGTTGAGGACAGGCCCGGACAGCCCAATCGTTACGAATTCTAAACGGTTCTTGTCAGAGTTAGTGGGACACGTGTCACTTTCTGGTTGGTTACTTCAGCCGTTTTTTCACCTTGAAAGTTGCACCACTTTCTCGAACAAGTTACCTCTTTAAATGCTATTAATGACATCAGCGTCGTCTTTTAATCATTGCCCAACTTCTCGGATTCTCCTAGGAATCAACCCCCATTTTTTACATTTACTATAAATTCTATTCATTTTTAACCCCCTCATTATCACTTTCACTCTGCCATTTTACCCAAAGCTTCATCTCTCTAAAACTTTAAGATTTCCTTAGTCGTTTATGTTCACAGCAAGAACAGCTTTGATCAAGGGTGGCTGGCTTAACCTCTCAGAATTGGAGAAAGCTCAAAGGGTTGAAAAAGAGAAAAGACTTGCAGCAGGGCTTCCAGCATCGCCTGTCGAGAAACCAGCCCCTTCAATCGAAGAATCTGATAGAGGTTCATCTTCTTCTAAAGGTACAAAACCTAGAAAGCTCTTTCAATCAACACTCTCCCCCATAGTATCTGGCTCATCAGTCCAAGAGTCAATCCCTATTGTTGAACCGGGGGTCACTGTCACAAGTGTCAGGAAGAAATCCACTTTCATTGCTATGGGGTCCGACTCCGACCATTCTCCAGATAAATTAATCATGAAAAGACCAAGCATATTGGTTAAAGGACTTTCTTCAAAAAATACCAGTGATTCAGGGTCCGGGGCAACTGTTAGGACTCTCCGGGAAAGGCCAGTTGGTCCGGGGGCTAGCAGTCCACTACCCCCTAAAGAAACTTCAACCTCAGAAACTCAGACTGAGATAAAAACTCAAACTCATACAAAGAGCCAACAGTCCGGAGGATCAGCTGTCCCAAGCTTCATCCCTCCTCGGGCTGTTTCTGCTGAAGCTCCCCCAACAATAATGGAGGAGAGGATGGAAGACTCCACTGAGGAGGTTAGGTTTGAGTCTGAGTCTTCCGGACAAGCTGAAACTGCTATAGCTGTTGCCAAGAAGGGCAAAGAGGACTTGTATCTGAGGCGTCCGGACCTGCCGGAGAGCCTCGAAGGGAGAGTAGGGCCCTGCTTTCACAAGGTAGAGTTCAAATACCTTTTATCTCTGTTAAAGACCAAGTATGCGTTTATCCATACTAAAGATCTGGGACGATTTCGTACTAAGTGGGGGATCCCTGAAAATGTAAAAATTCGAATTCCCATTGATCCGGAGACCCCAATGGATTGCAAAAGGAACGAGATAGTCTTCTTTACGGAGCTATTCAACTGGGGACTTAGGTTCCCACTGGATCCAGAGATAGTGCGCTATTTCCACCTAGTCAAGCTATGTCCATCACAGCTAAGCCCTAACGGATGGTACACCCTGATGTCATGCATTATGGCGTCTAGGTTGTCCGGAATCCCTCTTCCAATGGAAGAGTTCGCTGCTGTAGCTAGTTTGTGCAAACACCATCAGTTCCCTTTCTATCATTTTAACATGGGGAACGATCTTAAAGCTGTGGATGATCTCCTGGAGTCGGAGAGCAAGTGGAGGAGCCAGTTCTTGTTTGTGAGTGGCTCGTGGGGTGTTGGCAAGAAAATCAAGGCCGGGGAGAATCCTAGCCTTATTCGAAGTAGATGGAGGAGCGATCGTAAGTTTTACTTTAAGTTTCTATTCGAATTTCTCTTTTCGTTTAGTTTATGCTAATCAGTTACCTTCTTGTTTTATCAGAGCTGCCAAAGGAGTTCGGAGACTACCTAAAAGTCGAACAGGTCACCTGTGGCAAGATAAACGCATGGGCCGCAGAGAACTGGGAGAACCGGTTTCACAAAGCTTTTACCCCTGGGAATTTAGCGAGATCCCATCTGTGGAACACCACATGTCGAAGGGATCTAACCTGGGAGGAGTTCTCCACCCCACCTGATGAAGATGTAGTGCTGAGAAGGTCTCATGAATTGGATGGGACCCTCTTCCTTCCTGCCCGGGCAAAAGCCCCAAGTAAAATGAAGGGCAAGAAGAAGAAAGGCAGGAGAGCGGTAGAGGATACGGAGAAAGAGGCTCCCACAGGTTCAGAGGTGCCAGCCCAAGCTCAAGTTGACGCAAACCCTCTACAAGTGGTAGAGCAGGAGAGCGAGAAGCAAGGGGTGAACTCCCCAAAACCTACAAGGGCTTCTAAACGGACTCGCAAACAAGCGAGTGACAGTGCTGACAGGGAAGTCAAAAAGAAAAAGACTTCTCAAAGTGAAGAGCTCACTCTCCGGGATCAGGAGCCCACCTTCCCAACCGATCCGACATTGGCTGAAGAGATCCCGGGGAATCTTAACGAAGGGATTCCAAGGGAATTCCATACCGATGAGATCGAAAGGGGAGAGATTAACATGGATGAAGTGGACGTCACCGGTCTGGGTCCTCTAGGTGACTACTTCCTTGGCCTGTCTAGAGATGAGTTCGCAGGGCCATATGTTCCCCCAAGTAGCTCCAACACAGCAAACTTCAACGGTAGGACTTTCTTTGTTTCCAGTGAGAGGGACGTCATAGCCCATTCCCTCCTTAGCAACGTGCAACCAGTACTCACCCTGGAAAGGCAAGTCCGGAGTCAGGCAGACACCATCAAAGACCTCAAGTCTGAGAAGGAGAAGCTGTCCGAAAACCTCAGGACTGCTACTACTAAGGTTGACTTGCTTAAGGAGTCGAACGAACAGCTAAAGAAGAGTCAAAATGAAAGCAACACAAAAGTTGCTTCTTTAGAAGAGACCGTAAAAGATCTCCGGGCTAAGTTGTCCGGATTGGAGAAGGACTTGACAGCCTCAAGAGGAGAAACTGTAGCAAAGGAGAAGCTGGTTACCAACCTGACCACTGACAAACTTGCTTTAGAGAATGCAGTGACTCAGGCTGTTGAGGAGAAAGCTGCTTTGGTGAAGGATCAAGAGGCCATGATCAAGGCCAAAATCAACGCTTATGCCAGGGAGATGATACGGAGTGAAGAATTAATGATTGAAAAAGTAAAGTCCGATATGGTCCTCCTGTTTCACGAGAAGTTCCCGAAGAGGAGACTAGGGGACTTATGGCGCTATGTGGATGACGATGATCTCCCATACTGGACCATGGTTGATGAAGGGTATACTGATATATCCTCGTCTGGTGACGAAGAGGAAACCGGAGAGAGTCCGGGTGAGGAAGAGGTTGACCCCAAAGGTAAGAAAATCATTGAGGAAAAAAGCGACATCAAGAGCAAGAAAACAGATGAGGGTGAGCCATCTTCAAAGGCTCCATCTTAATTTATAATTTGTTTTGTTTATCTTTTGTTTGAACCAAAGTCCTTGGAAGGCCAAGGCACCTTTTTTGTGATGGTGTCCGAATTATTCGGACGGTTTTTTGTACTGCACCCAAACTTGCTTAAAAAGTCCTTGGAAGGCCAAGGCAATTATTGAATGAATGTTTTATTTTGCTTAACCATTTTCTTCTTTCATAGTCTGTTTAAATAGCCGGAGTTGTGAGAGTGTTTAGTTTCCCTGGCTAGAATTTAAGTAGCCCTTAAACCTTTCTATCCGGATAGTATGATAATCAACAGAATTTTGCAAAAACTTAGAAAATTATTTAAGAAGGCTCCAAGTTTTATTGAAAGCTCTCCGTGGTGCCGAAGAGAGGAAGTGGTATGCCCCCAAATATTTACATGGATATTTAAACAAGTAAATATTTACACAAGTTCATTCCAAGTACATTCGAAGGTGTTCAATATTCCAAGGGTGAGTCAAAACCCTGCTATCTTTGTCTTCTAACCAGTATGTGCCAGGCTTGATTCTTTCAACCACAGTATAGGGACCCTCCCAAGTTGGGGCCAGCTTGCCGAAGAGCTTTTCTTTAGTATGCAAGAAACCTTTCCTCAATACTTTGTCCCCTGGCTGAAAATCCCTTCTTCTAACTTTAGAAGCAAATTTGCTTCTCATCAAGCCCTGATAGTGTGCCATTCTAAGATGAGCTTTCACTCGCCTTTCTTCAATTAAATCAAGTTGATTTCTAACCGCCATTTCATTAGCCTGTCCGGAGAAGTTGTGGACTCGAAAGGAGGGGAGTGTCTTCTCTATGGGGGCTACTGCATCCATCCCATAGACCAAGGCAAAAGGTGATTCTTGTGTCGCAGCCCCAGGCGTTGTCCGGTAGGCCCACAAGACTTCTTGTAAATAACTAGGCCACTTCCCAGCAGCTCCTTCCAAATTTTTCTTTAAACCGGACAGTATTGTTCTATTAGCCACTTCAACTTGCCCATTGGCCTGTGGGTGGAAAGATGAAGAAAAGCAGTGCTGAATACCCCTCGAGGCACAGAAGCTCTCCATTTCTCTGTTGTCAAACTGTGGCCCATTGTCTGTTGTTATTCTCTGGGGGACACCAAATCTGCAACATATGTTGGATAGAATGAATTTTATAACAGCCTTTGATGTTGTCCCTGCCAAGGGGGCTGCTTCTATCCACTTCGAAAAGTAGTCAATGGCTACGATTATGGTTTTACGCCCTCCGGACGCCACAGGGAGAGGCCCAACTAAGTCCAATCCCCATCGAGCAAAAGGGATGGGCTCAGAAATTGATTCCAAAGGAATGGCTGGTACATGAATTTCATTGCTGTACCTCTGGCATGGGTCACATCTTCTTACCAGCTCCTTAGCATCTTTCATTATTGATGGCCAATAATATCCGGAGAGAAGCACTCTTCTTGTTAATGCTCTAAATCCACAATGGGCTGACCCCTCACCATCATGCAATTCGGAGAGAACCATTTGTGACTCATGATCCCCTAAACAGCGTAGGAGAGGTTTGCTATAGGACTTCTTGTACAGGACCTCTCTAATCATGATGAAACCACGAGCCCTGTGTTTTAACGTACTGGCTTGTGGTTTATCCAAAGGCACGATGCCATCAGACAGATATTGCATAAGAGGAGACCTCCAGTCTTGAGGCCGGTTTACTTGTATTTCAAAGACTTCCTCTTTTCCACCTTCATCAAATTGAATAGAAGGGCTTTCGAGCACATAGATCCATGGGTAGGACTCTGTATATGCTATTGTTGCCAATGAGTCTGCTAGTTCATTTTCTGTCCGAGGAATATGCTCATAGACAACGGCTTTAAACTTCATCGCCTCATTTTTCAAGAGAAGTAAATACTTGATCAATTGCTCCTTTCTAGCTTCTGATAGGCCCAAGGCATGGTGGACAAGCAATTGGGAGTCACTTAGTAGCTTGACCCTTTTTGCTCCACAGATGTAAGCCAATTTCAACCCAGCTATAGCTGCTTCGTATTCAGACTCATTATTGGATGCCCTAAAAGCAAAACAAATAGCTTGGAACATATTGTCCCCATAGGGGGAAGTGAGACATATTCCTGCCCCAGATCCTATGGCACTGGATCCTCCGTCTGTTCGGACAATCCACACTTTTTTGTCTTTTGAATCAGCAGGTTGTTCTGAGTCCCTATCAGAATGGAACTCAACCAGAAAGTCAGCCACAGCTTGAGCTTTTACTGCTGTCCGGGGAGCGAAATCTATGTCGAAGTCCCCCAACTCTACTGACCACTTTGTCATTCTGCTCGAAATGTCTGCTTTTTGAAGGACATTTTTTAAAGGGAAAGATGTCCGGACAATGATCGGATGAGCCTGAAAATAAGGCCTCATCTTTCTTGCAGCTATCACCAAGGCCAATGCTAGTTTTTCAAGTTTCAAGTAACGCCTCTCAGCATCAATCAAGCTTTTGCTGATGTAGTACACTGGGTGAGGATACCCATCAACCTCCCTTACTAACACCGCACTGATGGCACAACTTGAAACAGCCAGATATACAAAGAGAGTTTCCCCATCGATTGGCTTGAACAAAGTCTTGGGAGAGGACAGATGCTTCTTGATTTCATTGAATGCCTCATCACATTGTGGTGTCCATTCAAAACTTTTTGCACCCTTCAAGGTTTGAAAGAAAGGAGCACATCTGTCCGAAGACCTTGAGATGAATCTGTTCAAAGCTGCTAACCTCCCCGTTAACTGCTGTACTTCTTTAATGTTTCGAGGAGGCTCCATTTGGAACAAAGTATTGAGTTGGTCCGGGTCGGGCTGTATTCCATGCTCACTTATGATATACCCTAAGAACTTCCCGGACTGCACTCCGAACACACATTTTTCAGGATTTAACTTTAAATTCACTTTGGCCAAGTTGGCAAAAGTCTCTTGGAGGTCGGACAAGTGCAGCTGCTCATCCACACTTTTCACCATCATATCGTCAATGTAAACCTCCATATTTCTTCCAATTTGATCAGCAAATGCCTTATTGACTAACCTTTGATAAGTAGCCCCAGCATTTTTCAAGCCAAAGGGCATCACCTTATAGCAGTGCAGACCTCTATCAGTAACAAAAGTGGTATGCTCTTGATCTTTTGGATCCACCTGGATCTGATTGTACCCGGAGAAAGCATCCATGAAGAAGAGTAGCTTGTTCCCAGAAGTAGAGTCTATTAACTGATCTATCCGGGGAACCGGATACAAGTCTTTTGGGCAAGCTCGATTGAGATCTGTGAAGTCAATGCACATTCGCCATTTACCATTTTTCTTTTTTACCAAGATAGGATTGGCAGTCCACAAAGGGTACTGCGATTCTTTAATGTGCCCCATCTTTGTGAGTCTGTCAACTTCTTGCACAATGACATCAGCCTTTTCTTTGGAAAAAGCTCTTCTTTTTTGAACTACTGGAGCTATATCTCTCCGGACGGATAAGTGGTGTGATATCACCTCTGATGGAACCCCAGTTACATCAGCATTGCACCAAGCAAAAACGTGCTGATTGTCTTTTAAGAATTTCAACATTCCTTCTTTCAACATTGGTGGCATTTTGGATCCTATCTTAACATTTTTTCCCTCTTCCAAGCAGTGTGTTTCAACCTCCTCAACTGGGATCAACACTCCGGGGGTCTCTCTGGGGTCATCAATTTCACCCTCACCCCCAGAAAGGCCCTCAAACTGCTATTGGTCATTTATACGGACTGCCCCCATCGTTCGTGGAGCCAAGGCAGTGGCATAGCATTCTCTTGCAACTTTTTGGCTGCTCCGGACAACCCCAACTTGCCCCTGAACAGCATATTTTAGACACTGATGGACTGTCGAAGCCACTGCATGCATCCTAGAGAGCCAAGATCTCCCTAGAATAGCATTGTAGCAAGTGGGACAATCCACCACAATGAAGAGTATTCTGACTGTTTTCTTGAAAGGGCCCCTGCCCAATAGCACTTCTTCTTCAAACTCACCGATTACATCGGCTGAGCTGCCCGTGAAGCCTACGATCGACCTGTCTGACTTTTGAATCACAGCTGGATTTTTCATTTTCTTGTAAGTGTCTAGAAAAAGGATATTGGCAGAGCTCCCAGTATCCACCAGGATTCGCCTTATCTCATTGCCCCCTATAGATGCTCCTATAACGACAGCATCCTCATGAGGGCCAGCAATGTCTCTCAAATCATCCCCATCAAAGACAATGAATGGGAATAAACTTGACGATTGATAAGAGGTCATGCCCCCCTCTAGCTGGGAAGCCAAATTATGAACATGCCTTTTTCTTGATGAAGTGGTAGGAGCTGTTACACTGTCCCCTCCGAAAATTGTCAAGGACTCGAAGAATTTAATGAGCCCGGAGACCGATCTAGAACGTTCCTCTATAGCACCCACTCTGTTTCTTGTTGGATCAGGATCCAAGTATTCAGATTCCACATCAAACCTTTCAATGATTACCATAGCCCCCTCCGGGGCAGCATTAACCGGACCAGCCCGGTGAGTGTTGTCAGGCCTGTTGCCTCCTCTCCTTTTGACGTATGCACCCAATTTTCCCCTTTCGATCAGGTTTTGAACCTCTTGTTTTAATGCTATGCAATCATCAGTAGTATGGCCAATATCATTGTGATATTGACAAAAAGAACTGTTTCGATGTTCTCTGGGAGACTGCAAGGTTGCTGGTCTCCGGTAGTGTACTTCATCTTTTGTTTTATCGAAAATGGTTGCCACACTTTCTTTGAGTTCTGCAAACCACTCCGGTTGGACCCACGGCCCCCTTTTGTTTCTAGACTACTCACTTTGTGCAGGAGCAGCTGGTTGAGACTGAGCTTTTCCCCTTCCATGCCCCTGTCCGGTTTCTCTTGCTTTGTTCCCGGACTGGTTTTGATTCGGAGTTGGTGTCACCGGGGTGGATCTCACCTGTCTGTGCACCCTGGTCTTCTTTGTTTCATCAACATTTATTTGCTTGCCAACTTGATTTAGCAATCCTCCCCAGGTCATGGCCTTCTCCCTGGTTACTGAATCGGCCAGGTTGCCCGGGTTCAAACCTTGTCTCAGGGATGCTATTGCCACTTGTTCAAAGCAATCAGCCAGCCCGTTTTTTGTGTTTACAAAGTGACTTATGTATTCCTTTAACGATTCGTTTGGTTCTTGGGCACAATGGATTATGGTATCTCCATTACCCTTTAACTCCTTACTCCCCACAAATTGCCTTCGGAAGGCCACCCAAAAAGTATCAAAATCTCTGATACAACCCTGAGGCAGGCTGTTGTACCACTTCAGAGCACTCCCCGTGAAGGATTGGGAGAATGCCCTACAGAGTAGTTTATCATCATCATCAAAGTTCATCATGAAGTTCTTGAATTGCTCCAGATGATTGTCTGGATCAGTACTGCCATCATACTTCTCCATCTTTGTACTATCAAACCTCTTAGGGAGGTTCCCGGAGAGTATTTTAGAAGACAATGGCGATTGCCTCCAATTCCTCCCACGACTGAACGTAGTATCCTCATTAGGTGTTGCAAAGATACCTGGCTCATCATGGAAGGCAAAAGGATCCACCAGCATCCGGTCTACATGCCTCCGGTTGTGAGATGATCCTTTCCCAATGTGCCTTTTCATTCTTCCATGGTGATCTCTTTTTCTGGAATACTTCTTAACTTGTTTCTGTTTTTTCCTAGTTCGCCCCTCATCACTGCTGGAGGACAAGGATTTTTCATTTCCCTCACTGTCCAAAGAGCTGTCCGAAGATTCTGAACTTGAGTCAGAACTCTCCACAGGCTTGGACCGGTGAGACTTTTTAGAACTGGCATGTGTCTTTTTAGTGCTCACATGAGTTTTTGAAGCCTCATGCTCTCGAGGGTTATCAGAGCGATGAGCAACTGACGCTTTGGATTTCTCTTTCATGCCCATCTTGGCCTTTTCAGCCCTCAGAGCTTCTATTTCAACCCTCAACCTGTCACGCTCTTGGACAGTATATTCATCGTTCTCTTCCACCACTTCGAGCAAAGCTGGTGGAAGCTCTGGATTATCCGGATTCATTCGGAGAGAATTTCTTTACTTGGTTTTGAATACTTGATTCAGGCACCGTCGCCTCCCACTGTGGTCGCCAATTTGGTGTGGATAAAAGTTGCCTGAGGGTAGGCTGGTAATTTTAAGTGGAGTTTTAAGGTAGCGTGAGGGTGTTTAACAGTGTTTAAAGGTGTTTCACAGTGTTTAAGGGTGTTTCACAGTGTTTTAAAGGTGGAGAGAGAATTGTGCAGCTTGGCAGCAGTCAATTTTTCTTACCCATAGTTAATGCTGGTGGTTGGGCATTTATAGTGTGAAATTTGGGCCCTTATGGGCTTTCGGGTCAAGTTTAATGGACCCGGGTCATGTTTAAAGACCCATAAGTTTTAAGCAGATGTGCAGGTAGCTTAGTCAGATAGTGTTTAGGTTTTTTAGTACTTTAGTCATAGTTCGAACTGCCTTAAGTTTACAGTGTTCGAAATAATCTGTCCGGTTAAAAAGTCTTGTTCGAATTAAATACTTGGAGCCTGTCCGAATTCACGGGGAGATTTACTTTGGACTGCCCTTCCGGGGAGCACTTCGAATTCGGACTCATCAACTACAATCAACCATGGTTGATTAGTAGAAGAGATGTCTCTTAAATGATACCGAATAAAAGTTATTTGGGATCTTAAGCATTTGGTATAGATGATGGTGATCAGAACTTCCACATTTGAGAAAGTATGGCTCACTATCAAATGAAGAAACTGATCATTGTTGATAAGTATTTGAATGTTAAAGTGACTTTTACAGTAAATCCATATTTTGTTGTTAACATCAAAAAAGCCATCATTGAAACCATTTATTTGCATACATTGAGAAGATTAGACTTTGATATCATTGTCTCTTGAAGGGAAATTAAATGAACATCTTCAGATTTGATTATAGATTTTAATCTTCTGATGGTTCCATTGTTTCCAACTTCTCTTACATTGCCGTCCACGATTTTTAAAGTTATTTTGATATAGAATTTGATGATCTCAGATATCCTTTTATGCTGGAAACTTTGTTGTTTATGGGTTCTTTAATCTGATTTGCTTTAGGTTTTTTTTATTCTTTTATTCAAGTGTTTGTTTATTACTTGACTGGTAGTTACATTTTTCATTTCAGGTGAATTAGGTAAGCTACAATAAATTAATAGAGTAGATTTGTTTAAATCATTATCATAATTATTAATATCTTTGAAAATGTTAAATAAATTACCCATTTCAATAGTTTGGAGAGAATCAATTATGTCATTATCAGTTACATCGTTGTTTTCAAAGGTTAATGGCAAAGTAGAGTTACCTCATTTAATATATTTTTCTTGGTTAGATGTGTTGATTGATATTTTTTTCTATCTTTGAGGACTGTTGGATGTTTTGTTCAAGTCTAATTTTGGACAATTTGAATTTGAATCAGAAGTATTGACAGTGTCAATACTCTCAATTGATTTTTGATTCCCATTTGATTTTTAAAGAGATAATATTTGTAAGGTTTGATTTACAATCAATAATCACAGATTTGATATTCTTGATTCATTTTCGAGTCTTATGTAAGATGGGTTTAGTTGATATTTCTTTATTAAAAGATGGTTCCATGTTATTTTGATCCATTTCTTTATAATTTTTTAAGCTTTTATTAAAATTGGTGTCTTTGTGCTCTAAGTGTTTATATAGATTACAACAATGAGGGATATCACCATAGGTCTAACCAGAAACCATCATTTTCCTCAAAATGTATCCAAAGGTTATTTTTTGGGGGAGGAAACATCCAGGACCAGCCAAGCTTTGCAACAATTGAAGCTTGCATGGAGTCTTGACAAATGTAATCCAATTATCTTGGAAATTTGAGTGATGGAGTCTTGATTGTATAAGAACTCTGGAATTCTATAGAATATGATCCAGACTGGAGTTATAGAAGATTCTAGTCTGGAATTGAAATTTTCAGTCCATTTCAATATCCTGAAAAGAATTTTGACCCACACTTCAAACGTTTCTCTTCAAAAACTTTTTAATGTCATTTAAGTTTTCAAACTCTATGAAAAAGTGTCTATAATCATATATGGCTATACTGTATATACCATTGAATTTGAAAGATTCTAAAATAAACTAATTTTGTGTTTGTCTTTGTCTTTGTCTTGGTAGGTTAAGTTTGAATGTAAAAATCCTTTTATATGGATTGCAGTAACCTCCCCGTATATTCTTGTTGCGTTCTTGTTTGCATTCAACTTTTGTTGGCTTGATGGAAAAGCTTAGTCATAAAATGGATTGTGGACTAACTTGGGTATTTGAGAGTCCATACTATTCTGTGTATCTTTATTCTGAGTAGGAAGATGAGGGAAATCAAGCTTATTTTGTTCATTTTCCTTCTCAATTTAATTATAAGTAGTTCTTCTGTCGGTTCTTGAATCTTGCGGGGTAAGATCAGGATTTGATGATCAAACAGTGATTGAGTATTCTTTGTATATACTCATATCAACCTCGAGGTGAGATTAATATATGTTATCTTACATATATTATCGAATCGAGCTTCTGAGTAGTTATAAGTCAAGAAGATTTGAGGGTTTTGGATAAGGTTAAAGAAAAAAGAATCTTCAGGTTAATGGATGAATGTCGTAACCCTAATAATCTAATCTGATTTTTTTTAAATCTGAGTATACTTGTTATTGTCTTAAAAGAGATCTTCTTGGACTAGCTAAAAAAAATTAGAAGAGACTGAGTTGCCTGATGGTTAACTTTGAAGTTTTGTAATCGTCGGGATCGATCTTGACTAGAAATCTCGTGGTTGTATGTTAATAATTGCTTCAACTCGGATTGGATTTCAGTATCTATTTCTCATGTTGATTTCTTGATTAAAGAGAGATAATTGATATTCGTTGGAGGACACATCCTTTAACTCAAATCACCTTTTGTTAATTTAAGAAACGAGATATTATATTTTATAAAATTATCGATGATTGAAAAAATTGAAAAGAAAAAGAAAAAAAGAAAAAAAATAATATTTTGGAAGTAGATTTTAGTAGTTACATTTAAAAATTAATATTGAACTAAACTTTTCAAATTTTTATTTTTATTTTTTATAGTTTTTGAAATTAAGGATTAGCTCTTAATTTTTCTAAAAATAAATCTTAGTTTTTAAAATTCTGAAAGTTATTTTTTAATTTCAAAACTTTTAAATTTTCATCTTAGTTTTTTAACTTTTTATAATAAAATTATTTTATTTTCAATTTGTTTAAAATTATATTTGTATGGCATTTGTTTCGTATATTTTTTTTAATTATGATTTTTAAGACATAAAATAATTGATTAAAAAATATATTTTAACTATAAATATAAAATGTTTTACCTAACTAAAAACAACTTAAAATTATTTTAAATATATATTATAAACAATTCTACAACTATATATTATCTTTTCTGCATTCTAATCATCTTTATTTTTTTTAAATATTAAGTCGTTTAACGAGAACGCGGGTCAATATAACCTTTTTTCTATATCAAAACGCACTATCATCTATTTTATAACAATTCATATTTAGTGTATAAACACATATTTAATTGAAATTGTTACTTTGATTCATCTTTATTCACATCAAAAATATTTTTAAATATTATCACAAGCCAATTACAATATTGGATCTCAAATATGAGACCTAATTTTAGATATGGTCCCAACACATTTCGGTTTCTTATCAGATAATCATGTCATGCATACATCACAAGACACATTCGCAATGTGGTATACTAGTGCGCTAACTGTAGGATATTGTGATCGTGATCCAGTTTTCCACTAAAGATGTACATTCATTCGAATATGATAGTATGTAAATTATATTATCCTAATTTCATATATAAAGACACTATTCAAGTCATGGTCATGACATACATCAGTCAATTTTCCATCGGGATTAATTTTGGGATGCATATACCACTAGGTTTGTTCACAACGTGGTATACTAATGCACTAACCACAAAATTGGATATTAGTTCGATAAAGATTTTACAATGGACCATTATCTAAACATATGTTTATGATTTTAGTTTTGTTTGTAAAATATATAATTAATATTTCTCAAATCCCCAAAGAATATAACAATTAATGTCCCAATTATTATGCTTGAAATATAAAATATAATGCTAAGTACCAATATCTAACTTATTTTCCACTTAGCACCATAACTATCATTTATTACTACTTAAGATCCAACTAATTTGTTATTTATCGCATAGTATTCAATTATATTTTAATACCTAAAATACCCTGCTTGAATATATAATTTTTTATATAACAAAAAAGCCTATTTTTTTCTCCCTTCTAATTTATTTCTCTTTTATCTTTCTCGTTCTTCTGTTGAAAACCTTAAAAATCTATTGAACCATATTGGTATAGACAAACTCTCTTGTTTTCTCTTTTTCCGTTTCCACCTTATTATATCAAAACTTGAATCATATTACATCTAACCTTAGTCTCGAAACAATAAACAGGAGAAACGAAAAGAAATTATTCGAGAAGAAAAAAGAAGGAACTTTTCAGTTATTTGCCGGTGAGCCATCCGATATGGATTACACTAGAACACTTAAAATGATTGAGTTTTTGTCATAGTTGAATAAACTAGTACTTCTTCTCTCAATGTCATTTATCAAACAATGGTCAAGTCGCAGAAGGAAAGTTTGATAAAATGAATTGTGAAATACGAAAACATGGTAAAATAAAATGTAAAATACAAAACCAATTTTAAATTTGATAAAAGAAAATATCAAATGTAAAATATGAAACGAGTGTTAATTTTTTATTTTTTGTCTAAGTGCGAAATGTGAAATGCGAAACTATTATTAATTTTGAATTTTTATGCATAAGTCTCACATACAAATTAAATGAAACTCTGAAATATGAAACGAGGATGAAATGAATTGTGAAATACAAAAACATGGTAAAATGAAATGTAAAATGCAAAATCAGTGTTAAATTTGATATAAGGAATATCAAATGTAAACTATAAAACAAATGTTAATTTTTTATTTATTTTGTCTAAGTGTGAGATGCGAAATAAAAATGTGAAATGCGAAACCGAGATAAAATGAAATACGAAATATGAAATCAATGTAAAATTTGAATTTATATATTTTTGCATTAATTCAAAATGCGAAATGCGAAATCAATGATATATAAAAAAAATTCTGAATTACAGATTGAATTATGAACTTTTAAAAATTTAAATCATAAAACAAAATATATGTGTTTAATGTTATTTTATAGAAATATATTTTTTTAGAATGTATAATCTAACTTGTACTTTTTGTCTAATAGTCCGTAATTAAATCTTAGTTGAACCTTATATGGTAACTGATTTTAAAATATAACAAATATTTGAATTTAAATTTTATTTAAAAAATTATAAATTTATTCTAACATATATTTTTATAAGACTAAAATCCTATAAAATATAAATAGATACATATATATAATTTACATACTAAATTTCAAAATAACTAATCTTATCCATTTGATATTAACATCATTTTTTAGTAATCCAAATTATATATAATTTGGATTATGTATAAACTATGTAATTGGTTAGTTATATATTTAAAAATACATACAATTTTTTTTTGTAATAAATATTTTATTTCGGCTTCTTTGAATTCATGTACATTTTTTATTTTATTTTTATATATGTGTATTTGTTTCCCATAATCTGTATTGCATTAATAAGAATTTTTGAAATTATAGGGATCTAACCGGAAGGTTTTAAAGAAAGAGAAAGCGTCGCTTTCAATAGAACGGGGAGCTTGAATCGAAATTTGAAAATTGGGAATAAAGAACGCCATTGATGGTAGAGAAAAGTTTCAATTAGCCCAAGAGCAACTGAATAAAATCAACCTTTGAATAATTACGCATGATTCGATCTCAACTACCCGATACCAAGACTCTCGAGAAGAGTAATTGCTCTCAGAAGTATCAGAGCATCAACGTGATTGAAATTCATTAGCTTACATTCTTTGAGTACTTGTTTAGCAATCCAGTCAGCAGCAACATTCTGGTCCCTGTATATATGACTAATAGACATCGACGAAGTGATAAGATTTCTGCAACAGATAAGCAAAGGGACAAGGTACCAAGGAGCCTTGCCGTAAGGCAGGAGTTCAACAAGTATTTTGTAATCAGTTTCGATTTCAAGTTTGGTGATATTCATCATTCCGCTGATAAGGAGCCTATCAAGAAGGGCTCTGCATTCAGCGACGATTGGGATGTTCTTCCCATAAATCCTTCTAAAACCCGGAATCATGTTGCCTTCATGATTCCTAACAAAGCCACCTTCATTTCTTTCTCCAGTATTGACGCAAGAACCATCGTATTCAGTTTAAATCTATTAGTTTTTATGTTTTTCCACTTAAGGAATAAGGAAAGTCTACTGTTTTTGAGATGGTGAACACATCCCAAGCTTGAAGAGATTTTTTATCTTTTCCCCAGTGGGTGTTCTTAAGTATTTTTGTGTTATGAAGACCGGAAAGAATATAGAGCACATGGTTAATCATTGAGGTTGTAATGACATTTTGACTCTTGTGCTTCATATTATTTCGGGCAAACCAGATTACCCACATGATGATGGATGGAAGAATCGTGCGAATATCACATCTATTTGGGATAGACCAGTACAAAGAATGGATAAGATGGGGCAGAGTCATATTGGAGAAGATGTGGATCTTAAAAAAGAAATTGAAGTAGACCTAAAAAGCTTAAGTATGAGAGCATTAAATGAGGATGTGCTGCGTAGTTTCTTCACTTTTACAGAATTGGCATTTTGAAGCCATTTGAAAATGTCTCATCTCAAGAACAGAATCAGTAGGGATCCAGTTGAGTAGCGATCTATAAAAAAGAAAGATCATATTCTAGGAGTAACGTTGTTCGAGGCCTTTTGAAAGAGATCAAAAATGTTGCCTTGTTTCTTAATAGATTTACTGGTATCTTTGGTGTTGAAAGACCCATCTAAAGAAAGGGACCAATAAATTGTATCTTTGTTTTCAGTGAGCTTAATTTTCTTGATATTTTTTATTTCAATGGTAGTAACACTACAACTAAGCTTTTCCATGTTCCAATCTCCAGTTGTCCAGTAGCTCTTGACCTTGTCTCTGTTAGCATCCCACAGCCAGCTTCTATCATTAGTGTCATTGAAGAGGATAAATGGATTTGTGGAGCACCATCGGTCAAGTCAAAAGTCTATATTTCCAATTATAGGATTCCACTAGATGTATTTTTCAGAGGTGTCTCTGATCTTCCAGATTCGGATCCAAACTTTAGGTGACTTTGATGGAATTAGAGCTATAATTGGATGGAGGTTACTGTAGTATATAGAAGAGGTGAGCTTGGCCTATAATGAATTCTGAGCTCTGAATGTGAACCACAGTTTCAGGGAAAAAAACAAGTTGCATCTCTTCAAGGTTTCCAAGGTTCATGCTACCCTCCTCATGAGGCTTGTGGAGTCTTTCCCATTTAGACCATGTAATAGAATTGTTGTTTTCTTTATTCTCCCATAAGAACTTGTTGTAAATTCTTTCAATTTTCCTAATAACAGAGATAGGGATAAGCTTGTGCTGAATTGAGTAGATGGGAAAAACTGTAAGGATCGACTGAATCAAAGGTAATCTGCCACCAAAGGAGAGTGTATCCTTATCCCAATCAGAGATTATGTTCCTAATCTTGGCGATCATATCTTCAAAGTCACTGATCCTGGTTGCAGAGTTAATAATGGATCCCAAATAGTTGAAAGGTAACTTTGTATGCTTAAATCCCATAATCTTCTCAACAATATGAATTCTTTATGTAGACATGTTTGCTGAGACAATGACCTTGGATTTGATATTGTTGATGAATTGACTCGAGACTCTTTGATAGTGATTTGTAACTTCTTTTTTTATTAATAAATAGGACGAGCCATTACTAAAAACCATGAAATCATCAACAAAAGCTAGGAAATCTACTTTAAGCTTGCCTCTGGACTTGTATCTAGAGTTAGGATTGTCCTCAGAAAGTTTCTCGATGCCTCTATTTAAGTATTCCTCAGCCAAAATAAAGAGACTCGTAGAGAGGGGATCTCCCTGTCTCAGACCCTGAGTATTGTTGAAGTATCTTTTCATTTCCCCGTTGATGATGATTGAAGATTGGAGATTTGATATGCATTTATTCAGCAAAGACAAAACATTAGAGCTAAGCCCAAAGGAATAGAGGATTTCAAGAAGAAACCCGCGATTAATTCTGTCAGAGAATCACGTTATTCCCTTTGACTTTAGAGTTTAGATCGTGACTACGCTCCTAGGCAATCAGGATAGTCTCATAGATACTTCTGCCTTTCACAAAAGCACCCTGTTTTTCAGAAATTAACTTAGGCAGGAGATTAGCAATCCTATTGTTGATTATTTTAGCAATTATTCTACTCAGCATTGTAGAGACTGATAGGATGATACTCTTACCAAGTGTTAGGATGGTCAAGTCTTAGGGATTGGACAAATTAAAGTACTTGAAGGCCTGATGGGAGAAAATAACCTTTAAAAAAATCCTGAATTACATCACATAAACCGCAAAATTCTATATATATATATATATATATATAGAATTTTGCTTAAATATTTTCTGTTTTTATTATTTTTTCGTCTCTTTTTATTAAAACTAAAAAAATTGTAAAATCCGGTTTTGTTTAAAATGAACCGAAAATACTAAGTACTTAGTAACTAAGTTTACCGTTTACGCATGTTTTTTTCAATATTATATGACTTACACGTGTTTTGCCGCCCTAAATCTTATCTTCCTTCATTCTTTTATTTATATATATATATATATTTCTTAAAAACCCCAAAAATTAGGCCATTTAAAGAGTAATATTATTATATTGGTTTTTTTACTAAAACAATCCATGACATCACAAGAATGGGGCTAAACTAATTTTCTGATAATCCAAACATTTTCAATTGAAAAAAATCGTTTTGCACCAGCACTGCTGGACGGAGTAGATCCAAATTGGGTATATGCTACACCAGTAGATGAATTCGCCATCAATCTACACCAATATAGTGCAACATATTATCCCGTCAATCCATCCTCATCAAATATATAAGAATCCAGATATATAACAAATTAACAATTAATTCTTTAGCAAACTCCAGAAGGTCATGGTCCTTGAAATTGCTCCAAAATGGCACGTGCACGAGCATCACCAGACCACTTGTGAATACCAGACATGAAACCACATACGTGCACTTCAACTTAAAATGATACGCTAGAAGCTTAGAACAAATTGTACTTTTCGTATTTTTTTTACTGCTTTGTAGAGGTGTCTAATGGTTCTGGAACCACGGTTCAAAGCTGACAACCTGCTTAAGAATTGGCGGTTTACCTGAGAAACTGGTCCATTAGGACTGCAACCCGCCAAGACCGCATAAGGAGCAACCCGGCAGGACTGCAACCCGACAGGACTGCGAAACCACGGTTTATTTGTAAAAAACCGGCGGTTTATTGGTAAATATTATGCTGATTTTATTTATTTTATAACCAAAATGTTATATTTAAAAAATATTGAGATGTTGCATATTATTATAGAATTATTATTACATTTTTGTTAATATTAATTTGTTTTGGTTATTGATATTTTAAGTGTTGTAATTATTATATAGTCCAAATTTTTAAATATTACTTATGTTATTATCACATTTTGAATATTATTATTATTATTATGTTTTTAGATCTAATACAAACCAAAACTATATCTTATCATGTTAAAATATTACAAATTCTATGGTTATAATTTTAATATTACATTTTGAATTTTATTATTGTGATTTGGTTTTGAATATTACAAGTGTTATATATTATTTTTTAAACCAAAATCATATTTTATCATGCAAAAATATTACAAGTTATATTGTTATAATTTTAATATTACATTTTAAATTTAATTATTGTGATTTGGTTTTAAATATTACAAGTGTTATTTACTATTTTTAAGTTATATTGTTATAATTTTAATATGACATTTTGAATTTTATTATTGTGATTAGGTTTTAAATATTACAAGTGTTATTTATTATTTTTAAGTTATATTGTTATAATTTTAATATTACATTTTGAATTTTATTATTGTGATTTGGTTTTAAATATTACAAGTGTTATTTATTATTTTTAAGTTATATTGTTATAAATTTAATATTACATTTTGAATTTTATTACTATGATTTGGTTTTAAATATTACAAGTGTTATTTATTATTTTTAAGTTATATTGTTATAATTTTAATATTACATTTTGAATATTATTATTGTGATTTGGTTTTAAATATTACAAATGTTATTTATTATTTTTTTAAACCAAAATCATATTTTATCATGGTAAAAGATTACAAGTTATATTAAAATATTTAATATTACAAATGCTAAAATATTACTCATATTAAAATATTTAATATTACAAATGCTAAAATATTACAAGTTATATTAAAATATTTAATATTACAATTGCTAAAATACATTTTTTAGTCTCTTGTCGCTAACCACTTTTTTAAGTCGCAAAACTTTCTCAACAGTAGCTGCAATTTGTAATGGATCTCCCAAAACTTGTCCTCGAGTCTCACGATTAACCTTACTTAACGCAGCAGCAATCAAATCGACTACTAAGACTTTGTTTAGGAACAACGGTCTTACTCTTAGTCTTGGTTATAGTTGGGTGTTTGACACTTCGTGTCACCTTGTCGACCATTTTAGAACTAAAATTTGGTTTGGCGGTCTTACTAATAGTCGTACGTGTAGTACTAACAAGTTTGAAGTTTCGCCTCTCCTTATCAGAAATTTTCATACTAAAATTTTGTTTGAGAGTCTTACTCATATTCGTAGGTTCAGTGGCACATTTGATGCGTCGTGTGATCGGATCCCTCTCGGGTGGAGGAGACATCATAAAAGAAGAAAATTCCGAAAAATCAGTTTTCGGAGTTGCTTGTCCTAACCTGTTGTTGAAGCCACAAGACGGCATTGGAAATAGGAAATAAGCACAAATAATAACTAATACAAACTAATAACAATTTTTTTTCGAAAAAAAAAATCTAACTATTTCGAAAACAGAAGTACGATATGTAAAATACAAAAGTTAAGCTTAATAACAAAATCTAGAACAAGTTGAGAGATTTAGATAGTTTATAGTAGATTTAGAGAGTGTGTGAGGTTGGAGTTGGGGTCTCCTCTATTTATAGGGGAGACCCAAATTTTTTTTTTGAAAAAACCGATTTTGTTTTTCGTCCGGACCTGCGTCCGAAATGTTCGGATACCCGAACCTGTAATTCGGACCATCCGGACCTGCGTCCGGATGGTCCGGATGCCCCGGATTCAAAAGGTAACGGCTAGTTTCTACTAGCCGTTACCTTTTGAATCGTGCGGACCATCCGCACGTCTGAGCGGATGGTCCGCACGGTGACGTCACGGATGACGTCACTTGCTGACGTCATCCGTGACTGATTTTTTTTTAAAAAAAAATATTTTTTTTATAAAAAAATTAATTTTTTAAAAAATGTAAACACTTTAAACTATTAAAAATAATGAAAACTCTATATATAGGATTTCGCGCACTAATATTTTAAAAAAAATTAAAAAAAATTATATAAATAGGAAATTCGAACTATTATTTAAAAAAAATCTATAAATAGATTTTTCGAACTATTAGTTTTTTAATAATTTTAGTACTTTTATGAAAAAAATATATATATTAAATTCTCTAGATTAATGAAAAAAAAATTTATATTATAAACCCTTCCTTTTTTTCTAGTTTATTGAAAGAAATTTTAAATTATTAACAAGTTAATTTGGAACATAATAGATAGTTTATATTGTTGATGATGTTAATCTCCTAAATAAATATATTTAATTAATTATATTTAATTATGCCATCATAATATAATTTCTTTTTAGGAACCAAATTACAGATAGTTAATTGAAACACATTTGGTATTTTTGAATTTATTTCACAACCAAATTACATGTGTTTGTGCAATTGGAACATAATCCAAATTTATACAATTTTTAAAACTTTAACTTTATACTTAAAAATTGAATACTTCAAATATTAAATTTATACTTCAAATGTTGTAAATTTGTAATCGAAATACAAGTAGATGTACTTATTTTATTTAATATCTACATAATATCAAATAAAATATCTTAAATACATAAATATAAATATATAATCAAACGTATCAAAATTAAATTACAATTATTATTTTAAAATGTAATTGATGATTATAAAGTTTCGATTAAAATGATAACATATTTAAATTAAAATACATGAAATAGAATAATTAACTCGTGTATATGGTACATATCTCAATTATTGAATTTAGATTCAATTAACACTTACAAATAAATTTTAAATAACATTATAAAATATTCTGATAAACGGTTCTTAAATGGTTAAATGGTTTGGTTGATGGTTTGAACTGGTAAACAGTTCTTAAATGGTTCGTCTGGTGGTTTGAACTGACGGTTTAACTGTGAAACTGGCCCATTAGGACTGCAACCTGGCAGGACCGCCAGACCGTCAGGACCGCATAACCGCAACCCGCCAAGACCGCAACCCGGCAGGACCGCAACCCGTGGTTCTGATTTAAACGGTGCGGGTTGGTGCTGGTTCAACCCGTTTGACACCTCTACTGCTTTGTAATACATTATGTGTTTGTTTTAATAAAAAGCTTCAAAATTTACATTGGGATTTTCCATTCTATTGCCTAGGAGAAATAAATCAACATACACGCAGAACTATTCGTTCTTATCCTTTTAGCCGCTATTTAATTTTGAGGCGGTTGTATTAGAGCTTGACTGGACTATTTGAGAAGCGTGACTCTAGATAGATAAACTGAAACCCCTTTTTATTATAATAAAATTTTGTTATAATGATTTTTTTTTCTATAATGATATTCTAAATTTTATTGAATTTTTTTTTATAAAAGTTGTTTTTTAGTCAATTTTTTTTTTACGAAAACTTTTAAATTTGTCGATTAAAAAATGTAAGATTTTTCAAATCTAAAGTTACAAACACATTATTCTCTATTTATTGCTCTAATTATTTTAGACTTTAGTTTGGTATTTTTAGTAATATTTAGAGTTTTAGTTTCGGCCTAAAAACTCTATTTTTTTTAAGTTTTATGTTGTTGTTTGGAAAGCTAGTTATAGATATATGTTTAGTTAGGTGTTTATCTACGTGTTGATATGTTTTTTTTAGATTTCATTGAGTTTTGAAGGATTTAGATTCGATGGGTATGGTTGATGTTTCAAGCGAATTCACGAATTTTACGCGCTCAGAATTGGCGAAATCGTGAACCCAGTGTTCGCGAATTCGCCAAAACTGGGCCCTCAGAATTCGCAATTTCGCGAGATATTTTAGCCCCAAATCGCGAACACTGTGTCCGCGATTTTGCATGTTTTGGACACACAATGTTCGCAATTTCTCATGTTTCATTAAATTAAGCATGTTAGACCCAAAATTAACTTGGTTATTCATTGCGCAAGTTTATTTCTTCCATAAAATATATATATAGATATATATATATATATATATTAATTATAGGTTATTATAAAAAAAAATTAGGTTTGATATATATATATATATATATATATTAGGGTATTATAAAAAAATTAGGTTTGATTTGGTATATAATAATATTATTTTTTTGTATTTTCACCATGCCTCGTAGACAGCGTACTCCTGTTGGTGGATCAGACTCCAATGCTATGGACACTGAGCAGCGTGATCCTAGTTTGCGGTTAGTTAAGCATCGGCAACGTGCCGATCTTCCTGCACCTGCAGTTCCATGTATTCGTTGGCATCAGCGACGTGTCAATCCCCATGTGTTGGGGATTTATTCGGGGATGAATGACTACAAACTTCACGATATATTGGGTCTTGAAGGGAGAGGTAACTTACGATTGGTTTAACGTGTAGTAAATGTTATCTTATATATTATTTAATTTACTTAAATATTGTGTAGGCTCGTCGACCCATGCTACGCGATGTACTCGGGCATGAGATCTTACTGGTCAGAGTAAGGTGAGAGATAAGGTTATGACGTCTTGTTTTTCTCTCCCCTCATCAACTTCTTTGCGCGTTGGTTTACCAACGTGCACCTAGTTGAGGTGTTTATCAAGATGTGGCATATGGAGACCAACAACTTCCACTTCTCATTCAATGAGATGACGGTCACCTTAGATGATGTCCACGCCATCACTAGTCTTCCGGTTACAGATGAGGGTTTTGACCTTCAGACTTTTCCTAGTGATGGTCAGCGTCTAGCTTGGTATTCTAGTGTACTAGGTATCCCCGTCGATCTTCTTAAGAAGGATCTAGAGAATAACAAGGCTGGAAGTGGTAGATCCGTATACCTATATGTTTGTGTAAGGTAGACATCCATGATTTTTTAATGGATGAGTCTATTTCTGATGCTATGGTGGTATGTGTCACGAGGGGTTATTTGCTCCACATGCTATGTTGTTTTGTTTTAACGAACAAGACATGGAACAATATATATCTGGATTACTTGCAGTTTGTAGAGCACTATAGGACACAGTTAGATATAACTAGGGCCAGTACGTATTAGCTTAGTTGTATCACCAGCTAGGGTGATCCTCCTTACACGCCACGTCGGGGTTTACTAGTTTTGTTCCTTTGTTGGAGACGTGGATCTATGATCACTTCTCCTCTTTTATAACTACGGTCAAGAGCCTCTACCAGATTTCTATGCCAAATATGTGTAGATACACACCTCCACCTTTTCTCACAGATGATGAGACTCGTATCAATAGCCGACATACACTATCTTCACTGAGGGATCATAATGTAAGTTTCGATGTTTATATTTTTATTTCTTGATCAATACTTGTTTTATTATTATTTATGTACTGTTTATATTGTAGGTGTGGTTCATGCAGTATGAGAATATACGCGAGCATTTCCGTTCTTGCGATATGGCTTGGATAGACCATTCGATGAAGACATGCGACATAGTTGAGGATATTATCTACTATGCATAGCTCGATAGATTGGGCATATTCAGGAAATAATACCTGCACTGCAACCTGTTTTAGCGCCAGGAAGGAGGAGACTACCATCATATTCGGACCCGGATGGGTCTCGTTTAGATGATTTATCCCGGTCAGATTTTTTCCTACCTTTAGTGACAACCGACTCCTTAGGTTCTAAAATATGAATTCTCGCGGGATCTAGGATTTGCATCATCCTATTTATGATGTGATCTTGGACGTGTACATCGTAACTGCGGATGGTATTATCTATTAAGGAGTGTTTTCTTGTAAGCTCATCATTGGCACCAACCTCACCCCTATTTTTGATCTGTAAAGTACTCCAATAAACATCATACTCATCTTTTTGAATCATCATACCTTCTTTATCGATCATAGCTAACTCGCATGTACACTCTTCTTCGTTGAATTTTGGCCAACTATTTCTAGCAAAAACATCTTATTCCTTGTATTCTTATACGTGCTATCCATTATAAGAACTTGAGGAAAAGTGTACAATAAATCGATGCTTTTAGGATATGCGAAAAACGACTTGAGGGTATTGTCTGTTGCTTCGCTTGTTCGATCCCAAACATAGTACTCGTGTAGTTTCAACTTACTAAACAAGTATTGCATTTGGTTCGTGCCCGCTTTATCGACCAAATTTTATTTCTAACGCATGTTGTAGATCATGCGCATGCTAGATATATTTTCTGAGTCTTTAAGCTTCAAATCGCGGTATATCTCTGTTAGCCGAGAACCGACTTCCGTTTGACTACGAACAAGCGCCTCTTCTTCCACTTTTAGTCTAGTGTCTCGTGAGTGACCATCCAAATGTAAAAATGGTTGGTGGTTTTGTTTCCTGTTTACCACTATCAATTTCTAATAACCGGGTAGCTCTAAGACTGCTTTTCCCTTTAACAAGAACGGACACCCGCATTTTTTCGATGAACAATCTTGGCGCTTCTTAACATACCCCAGTTTGGGGTTAGGTTTGTAAACACCTTGCCTCTCGCACCTGAAATACATCCTAGGAGTTTTCCCATTTTTGCTATCATGTCGTTTTTACTCAATATCAAAATGAATCCTAGTTTTATGTTTTTGGAATCAACCCATGAAACCAAATCGGGTTTGGTATATAAGGTTTCTGTAAAAAACAATTTAGTATAATCGGCCATCGAACATGGCGGTTGGCCGGTTCATAAAAAATGTATGTAATAATTATATCGAAACATACTTAATTTTAATTTATCATAATTGTGCATGTTATTAAACCAAATCGTGCGAACCGGACAACCAATTTCATCAAAATCACAAATTTAAAGCAACCACTATTTTGTTAAAATCGTGAATAAAGACCTCCTGATTGTCAAAATCGCGAATAAAGACCTCCTGATTTTGTCAAAATCGCAAGGTCCCTATTTATGATTTTGACATGAACACCAACCCCATATTCATGCAATTTTTCAAATTCTGGGTTCACAGTTCTTCCATTTTATGGCACAATGAGTGCGATATTCGCACTAAAAGCATAAAAATTTCAAAAAATACCTCAACTTGGATTTCGAGATGGTTCGTCAAAGGCTCATCCTCCTTCAATGAAAAATCATCCACATTGCAACTAAAATCATCATTTAAATTACTTAAACCTATAAAAAGTTTGGTTTTTGGCTGAAAACTTGGTTTTTATATGAGAGGGGTAAACTGGTCATTTCTTATAAAATGAAAAAAAAAGTTTGATTTGGGGGTCTCATTATAGCCAAATGGGGTCTCAATATGGCCTTGTCCTATTTTTTTAGCAGTATTACACCATTTAAAGTTGAAAGGTCAAGTACACTTAAGCTTAATATTTGGGATGAGTGTCGTGAGTAATTTTAGCTTTTCTTCCCTTTTAACGCGACATTGTCTCCTCTTCTTGAAGGCTAGTTTTTATGAAATTATGATTCTCATCATTCATACCATTTTTTTAATATCCTCTTTCAAACAAAGAGGCGACGATTATTGGAGACCGATTTTGTTTTGTAGAAATTGTTTTTTTGGAGTGAGACATATCTTCTGACAAAGTGTTTGTGATCTGGTCGAGCAAGAGAACAATGTATGGCGACCCTTGTAAAACTTGGTTGCAGATAACATGAAGGTTAATTTTTATATGCTTCATAGAATCATGGATGGCAGAGTTTAAAACTAAATAAGTGTGCCAGTATTGTCGCATCATACAATCGGAGGTTATGAAAGAGGGAAAATAGTAAAAATTAACAATAAATAGGTGAGCGAATGCTCGGTATTCAAACTCAGTACTAGAGCGAACAACTATTTTGTTGCTTTTTGGAGGATAATTTGATGAATGAATCATCAAAGAAGATGCAATATTCTCATACATAAAGTTTGTTATCAGATGAGCTAGCCTAGTCAATGTCGGTGAATCCAGTTATATGAAAATCAATGCTAGTTTTTATGTGGAGACTAATACTACGAGTGCCACATAAGTATATTATGATATGTTTTACATATTGCCAATATACTGAAGTAGGATTTTGCTAGAACTGACTGAGTAATAAGTATTTTAGAGATCTTAATTTTCTTCTTCGTAGGTTTGGCAAAAGAGTGCTATCATGGATTGAATAAGAAGAACTAGTTATCATAGGAGTGGTACAAGGCTTGAACTGGATAAGCCCTTCTATATTTTTAAGTCATTTATATACTTTGCTTGAGTTAGCTAGAATCCAGTATTATATTTTTTGAACCTCGATACTTAGCACTGAATTTAGTTGTAATAGTAATGGAGGAGTCTAGATTTTATAAACTTCCAGTGGAATAAGGTATGCTTGAGTTTGTCATAACAGGGTATGGATGTCTGTTTCAAACCATGCAAATATTTGTTAAGTTTTCAAACATAAAAACCATAAATAAAACCTCCATTTAGGAAAACATTGTTGATGTCAAGTTGTCTAACATCCACTTTTTTGTAGCAGCTAAAGACATGATAATTTTTTTGGTATAATCCATTAAAACAAGGTTGTAGGTTTCAGTAAATTTAACTCCAAAATTTCGGTGACTCTTTAGCGACTAGTATGGCCTTGTGACGTTATATTTTAATTTGAAAATTCACTTGCATCCTACAACATTGATATTAGGTTTCTAAGGCACTATGGTCCAAGTGCTGTTAAGTTATAGTGCATTATATTCTTTTTATATTTTAATAGATTATTTAGGATCATTCAAAGCTTGAGATGATTTGAAAGGGACCGTGGGTAGGTTTTAATAGGTTGTGGTTAAGTTAAAGTAGTTTGGATTTGGTTTAATTATGCCACGTTTTGCTGGAACTTGCATGAAATATTTTAGCTGTATGTTTCTCTATTAGTTTTCAAGGATATATATGATGGTGTATGTGTGTGTTGAGTATATATTTATGGTGAATGTATTTGTGGTATTTGTGATGGTTGGTCGGGTAAGATAGCTGGTAATTAGTCTTTTATATGATATGTTTGTTACTCATTTTGGAAGTGTATAATGTATGCTCTTGTGTGATTTTTGAGTGTGTATGTTAGTCGGGAATAGATAAGATATGTGGCCCAAGAGGACGTCTAATGAATTCTCGTTGTAAGTAGAAGAGCATTCAACTATTTTGAGACTCAGTTATAAGAAACCAGGGCATAATAAACAGACTACCAATATTGAATATAATATCAATGTTGTTTTTCAAAGTTATTCTCATCTCAATCATCAGAAACATAATATACGCCATCATCATCGTTTATAAACTTATCTACATTTTCATCAAACTCTTCTATTTTAAGAATCTCAAAATGTTCAAGATCAACAAGATCGTTACAATAATTTAGTTTCATATATAGCCACCATACAAAACCTTCCAAATTTCCGTTATTTGACCATAATAGTCTAACTTATTAGCAGTACGAATGTACATCCCATCAACAATAACACCACTATTGTTTGTCTTATGCCCTTTTCCATGCTTGGTATCGAATACGAAACAATTAGTGTAATACCCCTCAAATTTTCAAATCTTGTGATATGGACTCTTAACCAATGTTGATATACAGTAGTCTATTGCATGAATATTCATGGCAGCCTTAGAAGAAGAAAAATAAATCTATACTAAAGTTAATCATATCTAGTGTCAAGAGATTGTCAAGAGTTTAAAAAATGAAAATGAATTAAAAAAATAATGAGAATGTCAATTTATAAGTTAAGTTAATCATGTCCATTGTAATCATGTCCATCTAATAAGTGCAATATATTTATTTGTAACTAAGTATAATTATGTCCATCTAGACAGATGAACAAACATGTAAGCCAAACTAATTGATTTCCAAATTGTTGATGTAGAAATTTCTTACATTACTTTACCAAACAAACCCTGAATAAAAGGCCACTAAGACATGACCACCCATCTCCTAAATGACCCACCCCGTCACTAGTTGAGGCTGCAACCCAAACAAAAAGTCTAACGAGAGCGAGCACATGCACCAGCAAAATAACAGTATAAATAATTTATATATAACTAATTGAAAATACTAACCTAACGACGCGTCTAACAAGAAATTACTAATAAACAGAAGATAGTGAAAATATTTAGTTTCAGTACCAAGCAAGCAAATATTTTTTATAACAAGTCTAACAACTCTTTAATGAAATTGATACTACTAATACAATGATTGATTATATCTAGATGAAGTTTAAACAATTTAAGAAAGAAAAATGTGACTAAAGAAGTAGCAAGTAGATTGAATTACATATTCTTCCAACCAATGACCAAAGCTCTTTATGAAGTACTGATCGAGCTCCGTTGCACTAGAATCTAGATTGAGTTGAAGAATTTGTGCATTATAAGAGCTATAAAATAAAAAACAAAGTAACTCTAACAAATAATCTCGACATTATTAGTAGTGTAATTTTTAGATCATGGAAGATCAATAAAAACTCACTCTAAAATAGTGATAAGTTCAGGAATATTCTTCAAAACATATATGTATAACATATTTGAATATTTTCAAACAAGTACACAAGCTTCCTCTTGCGTTTTTTTGGTTTGCGGGGCTGTTAAAAGATTGATAAGCGTTCGCCAGTCTCCACTTCCCTTCCATCATCATTATTTGATGGTTGTCGCTAATTATTTTACACAATTTCATCTAAATATATCCCACAAAACAATGACTTTTAGGAGGTATACTTGTGAGATAGATCCTTCAACATATGCTTTTTAAGTCATCATGAGGTTTAGCTTCCCAAAAACCTAACAAAGTTTCAAACATTAGTCTTTAATAATATATACTAATTAAAAAAAATTATAAATTTATTTAACTAAATATTATTATTTCTTTCTTTGTGCTTAAACTCTATACTCCTACATAAAATTAATAAATTTCATGAAGTAAGACTTATAAGAATTCATTTCTAAACATAGTTTTTCTTTTCTATATATTTTGTTGTTAACAGGTATACATATGTTTTTTTACAGTCCTTTTCGTGATGCATGACAATTAGATCCACGTTTTGTTGATAAAAAACATAAACAATTATTAAAATTTATTATAAATAACTTATGGTTTAAAATGATACATTCACCATTAATTGCTTCATATAGAAAATGAACCGAAATATGTGCTATTATATCGAATAATATTGGAAAAAATATCTTCTCCAATTTACATATTATTTGTGCCATATTTTTCTCTATCACAAGTAAATGTTCCACACGAAGAGTTAATGAATAGAAGTCTCGAAAAAAAAACATAATAAACCATTGCATCCCATATTGGATTAGGTAACAAATGACGAAATGTAACATGTAACAAGTTATCCATAAGGATATGACAATCATGGCTTTTCAATCCAAAAAAACCATTTACATCTGCACAGCGTGATACATTGCTTGCAGAACCATCTGGTAGCTTCAAATTTCCATGGGATGTGCAAACTCTCTATTGTTGGTCTTTGTTAAGTGCGTAATTAGCGTTGGGTTTGATCTTTTCAAATCTTGTGTCCTCTAACAGATGCAAATAACCCATTGAGGATAACAATTTCATATATTCCCTAGATTTTGCATTATCTTTAGTCTTTGATTTAACATCCATAATAGTGAACATTGGGTTCTCCAAAAATAAATTCTCGATATGCATCAAGTCAATATTTTTCATAAGCAAATTGTCCTTGTAATAAGTTAGCTCCCATAAAATGCTTTTCTTTGTCCAATGATGGTTTGTACCATATCCGAGTGACTTACACGTATAATTCGAGTCACCAAATTCATTAATAAGAGCAACCCGTAAAATATAATATAATATTTTAGCCCTGCAAGTCGCTCATTTTCAACAACATGTGTAACCACTTTGCTTTTAATAAATATAACTGGATTTTTCCTATCCAGATGGTCCATATGTAGAAACTTAGGATGATTATCAAACCAACATACGCGCATCGTAAAATTGCTTTTATTTTCAGCACCGTATGCCAGGACATCATCACCCGTATGTACTTAAGCTCATCTATTAAAGGATGCATTAACTCATAAATATGTATAGGTACTTTATGCATAAACCATGTAGAAAATTATAAACCCACACCATCACCAGCCAACAATATTAATTCCTTGCAAATTTATCAAATGGATTGAATCCATGTGTACAGAATCCAATGCTCACATTATGAGGTTCTGATGCAAACTCTATATATAAATTATTGAAAGCTTCCACGCATTACCATAGCTTGGGTGTGTCATGACATCGTTCACAGATGGATTACGATGGTGCCATGTCATATGCTTAATCGTCTTTCCCTATATATACAACCTTTGAAATCGAGGCCTTATATGAAAGTAATTGATCTTCTTTTGAGCCACACTTCCTTGTACTAGATTATATTTTATAACTTGACTTGTCTTATTATGAACGATATTCTAGGCTAGATGCATCTCCATAAAACAACATACAAATTTTCAACGCATGTGTTTATTCTTCAGTGAGGGAGATAGAGAGGCATCAACACCTTCTTGGCTTGCAAATATGGAGACAAAATATTAATATATTTATCTTCTGTAAGGAATTTTTGTAATAGACACATAACACTCGTGGTTCCGTTTGGAAATTCGTGATTAGATTTCAAGTTGATAACTTCATACATCAATGTTAACTTAGACATTATGGTGCAACCTTCATAAACAGATTCATCAGCATCACGCAACAACTTATAATATGCAACAACAATTACATTTAAAGCATTACCCTTATTAATGTGCTCCCTGAATCCCATACCATCACATATCATTTCATGATATTTATCCGCAACAAATTCCTTAGAACTATCCTGAGAATTTCCTCACTTCTAAAACTCTCTTGATGATAGTCCCAAAACAAGTAGTCTTGCACAAATATATGTTTCACTATACACTCATGCACTATATTAGTTGCTTTAGGGTAAATAATTATGCACTTTAAACATGGACATAATATCAAACTACTCTCCCTCATCCAATTTTTGTGCATTTGAGCGTGTAAAAGGATGGCATCCACATCATCAAAGAATATGTTTGTAACATGCTTATTAATATTTAAACGATGATACATCCATGGACGATCAGTTCGCATATGTACGGACCTGCGATTCTAAATAAAAGTAATAATAATTATTAACAAGTCATGGTTTACACTAAAACTACTGATATTTTGAGCAAGTGAGAAAATAGATAGACTGATAAACTTAGAATCCAAAACAAAACTGACATAATGATAAATTGAGAAACCAGTGTAATGTAAGATACCAAGCTACTCGTGGTTAACCTGAGAAACCAGTATAATGTAAGAAAACAAGTGATTTTACCTTGGAAAACAATCAGAAATCGAATTTACCAGATTAACCAATCATATATTTAAGACTATGGATAGATGCAGAGGAGTGAAAGGGTAGGAGATAAAAAAAATCATTTTGGTATGTGAAGTAATGATAAGTTAAGTTGATTTAGGTTATGTGATATAACTGATAGGTTAAGTTTTAGGTTGAAAGAGTATGTGAAATAACTCATAGGGTAAGTGTATTTGGGCTCCCTCAAATAACAAATAGTGTATTTAAACGGTTATGTTTCAAACAATTAGAATTGAAGGTAAGGATTGTACACAATAATGTTATTAAGCACATGTTACCCATAATATCAAAAATATCTGGTGAAAGTAATTATAAAACAAATTTTATTAACAAAGCAAAAAAAACCAAGGTATAAGTAATTTTATTATGCGTATATATTATGACACAAATTTATTAACCAAGCTACAGTAATCTGCTTATAATATATTTATCTAATATAACGGTATACCTTCTTAAGTGAATCAGTTTCAAACCATTAGAACTGAAGCAACGATTGGTATATTTATTAGATTCTAATGATTTAAAATTCTAATATAATTTACATGACCATCCACAAGTTATATAAGTGATTATAATATACTTATTTATTTCATTAAAAAATTTATTAGTTTGCACTTTATTTTATAGGTTAACTTAAAAGATTGGTTTTTAATAAACATAGCACAAATCCATGAGAAAAAACATATATTACAAAACTCATAAACTCGAACACAAATAAAATTCCAAGATAAAAAAATTCAAGAAGTAACAAGTTACAAATCTGAAAAAAACAATCACATAAAGTAAATATCAGCTCATAAAATGAAACAAAATTTGCCGACTTCGATAAAAAACTTGTGTATATAATACAAAGAAACTAAAAGTCATACAAGTACCACCAGATCCGGCATACAAGTTTTTGAGTACCACCAGTAGCATCATACAAAAATCTATATCTAAAACTAACATATTTAAGAGTACCAACAGTAGCATTATACAAGTCATACAATTCAGCGAGAACAATAAGATGCATGATTTAAAGTAAAATGTTTATCAGTATTACCAGTACCATCAAGTCAAGAATAAACTAAGTTAGAGTAGATTTTTCATCACTACCACTGGTACCATCAAATCACTTTACTTCGCCAAAATTAATCTTAGAGGCAAAGTCACACTTAACCTGTTGAGCAAGAAATTTGATAGTCCTCTCAAACATCACAATCGAGTCAACCATCTTTTATTTTACCTCTAGAAAATACTTTGCTTCATCACAATCCAAAACATGGGAGTTTGATCCTTGCGATGAGCTCTCTTGTAAAATTATAAGAATTCTTGGTCAGTCGGCTTCCAATTAGATGTTTCTTCCTCTTTCTCGACTTTACGGTTGGAAAAGACAAATATAGGTTTGGATCATTTAGGGGTTTTGGGTCATCATTCTCACCATGCTTTGACTTGAACGCTTCATTCCACTCTTTCGAGTAATTATGAAAAATAAATCAACAAAATATGCTACCAAAACATGTTATACAGTGAACATAACACCATTGATACACTATTACTCTAAAATATCATATAATAAATGTTAGTATAGATAATCCGATAAAATCTCTTAAACATATATATAATTATCAATCATAGGACTATATAAGCCTGATGTATTCTAGGAAAAATTGAACAAATATAAAACCTATAAGATCACTTAAAGCAACAAGTTCAATAATATAAACATACAGTAATTTAACTCATTAAAAATCTTTAACAATAAAATTACCATGATTTTGATGATAAGGGGTTGAAAACTTCAGACGTAGCCTTGACCAAGTCATCTTTCTTGTCGTATTGAAGCTTTACGTATTTTTCTACCGACAGCACCTCTCCAGTTTTGTCATGCTTTACAAGATGGTAAAAATTAATTAAATTCAAAACAGAAACTCATTTTAAATTAAAAAAATTATAAAACTTACAATTTGACTAACTGATCAGGAATGGCTCGTCGACCCACCAACATGAGTCATCATGCCATCATGATAAGCTTTAAGATTTTTTTAATTTATTTCAGACAACTTCTGGTGCTTATAAATACACCAAAAATCACTCATTGCTTCCATAATCTTATCATATATGTTAAGAAAGGTGACCAAGCATTGATCAACTCGGGTGATGGATGTTATAGGTTGGCTTTCTTCAAGACACTTGCTTTCATCCTAGCAACAAAATTCTTGTAACAACTACTTAGTTTTTCTAAGAAAAGTCTGTGTACAACCTCATGAAGGTTCTCTAGTATAGTCTAAAATTTCTTCAAACAAAACAAAAAACCAATTACGTAATTTTTAAAATAAGAACATAGAAAATAAATACTACAGTTACAAGTGAATGTCATAAATGATTTCCACATATAAGCCTTAAAACCAGGGGGTGTCTTTTCAAAAGTCTCCCACGAACTTGAAATCTGAAGCCTTATTTCAAAGAAGAACCAGCGTGGATATCGTCCGCCGTAGTCCGAAATGAAAGCATACACATGTCAACAAATGAATAGTTTTGGAAAAATTAACAATATTTAAGAAAACAAATTTAATTATACAATGCACTTGAAACTTACAAATTTTCGTAGATTATGATATTTTTACGATCATGAGTGATCTTCTCGTTGGGTAGAGCATACCCACAACATTTGTAATGCTTGAAAATATCCAAGCCCTATTGATCATCCCCTTGTTGGTCTTCAGAGCCACTTAGTCGTCCCTTTGTTGGTCTTCTACGTATTTTGGATTGTATTTATCTTGATTGTGAACATCTTCCATCTCATCTTCTAAAATATGATTAGATTCATAGTATTGTTTGAGTCTTAAAATACTCATAAAACTACTGATTAAAAAACAGGTGTAAATATTTTTTTATTTATTAAAAGAAAAGAAAACTAAAAATAAATTTAACTTAGAGTTGTAAACTAGGAGAAATTGTTTCGAGAGTCTATTGAACGCACTAACCGCGAGTTTAAGAAGAAGATGTTGAAGAGATTCAAAAGTTGTTCTTATGCTCCCAAGGTTGAACTTTTTAATGAGAGACTTTCCAAGTTTTTAAGTAGAGGTGGTAAAAAGAATAAGGCTTTCATCGAGAATTTACCTCCCGAAAAGTACGCCCAGCCATTCGTCGTTGGGAAACGTTACGGGGAAATGGCATCATCTGCTGCTGAATCCTTTAACAATCAGATTAAAAAGTTTTGCAATCTACCAATTGTTGAAATGATATAAAATATTAGAGTGATGCTGATGACTCATATTTCTAGACGTTATTCAGAAGGGCTAAGCTGGAACAATTGTTTATGCCCCGAATATGAGAAGCAGTTTAAGGAGAATGTTATAATCGGTCGAACCTGGGTGGTATCTAAGTCTTCTGCAGGTTCATTCAAAGTTTATTATGAACCAGTTATGGTTGTCAACATCCTTGATTTTAAGTTTTCATGTGTTTCATGGCAGCAAGAGTGCTTTCCATGTCCTCACTCATTGGCTGCAATAACATCCGTTAACAAAGATCCTATGACGTTGGTAGAACCATTCTACACTGTAAGTAATTATAGGTCCACCTATTCGTTTAGCATACCTGCAATAACCGACTGTGGTGAAAGTTCATCCTATAACGAATCCGAAGGACCTGTTGTTCTACCTCCTAACATTAAAAAAGCGAGCTAGAAGGCCAAGGAAGAAGAGGATTCCATCTAGAGGAGAAGTATCATCTAGCCACTTGCGATATGGCCGTTGCTTGAAATTTGGACACAACCGAAGGACATGTGATATCACACTATGAGCTTCCCGTCCTAATATTTGTTTCATGTGTTTTATTCAGTATGTATTAACGTGATTCCACTTGTTCTGTATCTTTCTTACTCATTGTCCCAAACTTTATGAGTTTATACGCTTTAATTGTCTCACACGCAAGTTATATTCAGTTGTTTCACTACACACTTTTCATTTACATTTAAAACACTAGTTAGTTAGAACTCCCTTACATATAATGCGATTTAGGTTTGTACAAACTCCCGTCGTATTTGCGCGATTCGAAGACCACTTATCAGGATATGTGAAGGTTACCTGACGCGAGTTGTATTACAATGGGCCTACGCGAGTCATATATTATGGTGGTCTTACGCGATTCATGAACTGTCTCGTACCATACGATGTTCATGCCATATAATACGAGACGAATTGAACTGGCTGCTATTACGCAATGTTCAGGTCATATGACGCGAGATGAATTGAACAAATGTAACAGACTAAACTAACGCGTGCCTTCCTTACGCAAGTCACTAAGGACCTATAACGCATGACATGTGGTTTAATATACATTTCTACTGTATTGTGTCTTTCCATTAACTACTGTCAAATACTTTATCAAATTAGTGCAACCAGACCATTAAACTTGCTTAAAATTCGCAATGTCAATACTAATTCTTAAGCCTAAATAGTTCTAATCAATAATACTTAATATTACATTCTCAGGTGAAAGCACTACAAACCAAACTAAGAACAGGTTGTAACTTAAATCGATTATGAATTTGAACATTTCAAAGGACTGCAAAACGAACTTAGTACATACCGATAACAAAGCATAATTAGCTAACAAAAGACCCGAAAACACAATGGGCCTACACATGCCCAGATAGTAAACCCTAATCCAAAACAACTACATATTATAGGGTTTACCAATTCTAATGCCAAAAAACTACAACACGTTCAAACAACCAGATACACTTCTTAATTATCAGAAGAGTTATCCTAATCTTCAGTGTCCTCTTCATCCTCAGACTCTGTTTTCCACTCATTTTTAGACTCTTCCTCCTCCTCGTCTTCATCGTCGTCAGTTTCCTCGCCCCAGTATTCATCGTCCGATAAATCCTTGGAAGACTTCATAGGAGTTATCTTCCTCATTATCATCTTCTTCTTCTTCATGGTCCTTTGTCGTTTCGGATTCTAGTCGTAGTCAGAATCCTTGTCCGGCCATGACAAAGAGTATTTTGAGTCATACTCATGCTCCGGTGAAAGTGAGAGAGATAAAGTATCTTTCGATTTGTCGGAAGAGTACACCGTCGTAGTCGAGTGCTTGTAGTCAGAGTACCTAGAACTGTCGTCGGAATACCCACCGTCAGAAGATTGGTAGCTGAAGAAGTCGGCTGAAGAACCGCTCATTCTGTCGCCAATAGTTTTTTGCAGAATACCAAAAGCCTTTAGAAGTAGAATAGTTTTGTGAATAACCATGCATGCGCGAGAAACTTATTTATATTATTTGCAAACCTAGCACTACCCTAGTTTTCAATTAATGCACATGTAATGAGTACTTTAGCTACCCGTGTCAAATCATGCATTAATAAACACAATGCCCATTAGTGAAAAGACAACCCATTGTCTTTTCACTAGCCAGTAATTATGACGCGAGTTAAATGTGAATCACAATAACCAACACGTACTACTACCATCTTATTTGATATCTCCCACCTTATTTTATATCGTTAATGATTTTTTCAACGTCCTTTAATCGTCAACTAACTATTTAGTGGTATGTCTATGCGATTGATTAATTGTAATTACATTTTTGGTACAGTTTATTATTAGGAAGTGTTTTTGTAAATAAATTATATATAATTAAGTACTCGACACATAATTCAATAATTTACCTTGGTTAACCATTGTTATAACATTTGTAATTGAGTCCCATTTAGGTATATCACGTTAAGATAAATGTGTCTATTACTCCGCAAGTTAAGTTTTAGAAGTTGTAAACTTACAAAACACCTCCCTGAAGCTATCGCGCGATTTACGTGAAAATAATTTCAAACTTACTACGCGAGTTACAGGTCCTACAATTATAACCCAATAATTAACTCCCTTGTTGTTCGCGCGATACAGCGGCCGTAGTCGATGGACAAGCGTGTTAGAAGCATTAAATTTACTTAATAACTTCCTTAAACAACGAAGTGATTCATGTGAAAATTATTTCCACCCTTCCGTGCAATTTTAGGGGGTACTGATCCATCGTATGCGCGAGTTATGTATCATATTCAACGCGATTTAGTTATCGGATAAAATTTGTCTCTTACATAACTCTCTTCATTGAACGCGCAAGATTGGAAAATGCAATCATTAAGTAAACCATTTCAAGCAAAGTACAATTAAACCATTTAAAGTCATACGCTTATCATTAGTAAATCGCTGCCATTACATCCATTTTAGACTACTTCGTTTTTTGAATGAAGTTACATTTTTAAATTCAAAAAAATTGGCAATCGCATCTTCTCTCTCAGCAATCGCTTCCTTTAGGTACAAAATCATATCTCTTGATATCCAATCATTAAGTTTCCACTTCCATAAGTTTGTTGCCTCTTCGCGCAAAGCTAGACAAAGATCAGACACACGTAGCAAGGGTTCGGATTTTAGTTCGTTGTACCTCGAAACGACTTCTTCTCGGCTGCGAGCGTGGGGGGCGACAAATCCAAGCCTCCCATAATCAAAGTACATCCTTCATAACACTTGATCGAAAAAACATCGGTCGTTTCATCAGATATTGTTGACTTAAGCGTACTTCACCGCTTGAAGCAAGTGTTGGTCTTCATCGACGCACCAACTCATACTGTTTTCCTATTTGGAGTGTGTAAATTGTTTTAGTTTAGAGTATAAGTTGTTTTGTGGAGGTTTATATAAGGGGGAAAAAGTAGGTGGCTAACTAGGCGGGTAATAATGAGTAGGTGTACGTTTTGGCGGGACAATAGCAATCGTACACTAATAATTGGCGAGAGTTTACGGGGAAAAAATTCAGAGAAATATGTATCGGATATCATGTGTTTCGCTCTATAGCCAACACGCGTGATAGGAAAAAAATGGTAACACGAGATATACTTAGTATTTATCACGCGTCCCAGCATGAAAATCGTAACACGCAATATACTCAGTACCTATCACGCGTCCCAGCATAATACTTTAAACGATGGTTTTTATACATACTTAGCACGTGTGATAGACCCGGAAGGTACATATTTATCGCGCGTGATAGGTTTATAAAATTGAACTCCCAATGCGAGTCATCCACTCCACACCGCGTGAGTTAAATGAAAATTTTCCTAATGATTGTTCAGATGTTACCCAATAACCAATCCAAATTAAATTACATACGAAGAATTGCTTCTATTGAATATAAATTAACAATTACGCATCCAACGCCCTTAGATTAGTATTCTTATCATTTAGGAAGTGGTGAAACATTTCTGTGCGTGCTTCAGCTGGCATATAATTTCTATATTCCTTCGGTACAAACCCGTGCTGGATAATGTCTTTGACATACTGACAAACGAACACTCCACAGTCAAGCGAATCCTTATGTTGCTGGGGAATCTCTCTAGCAGCTCTAACTTTGTATCCATTCTTCACACGTGGTATGTATCTCTTCTTCATACAATACTTCAGCTGCTCAGATAAAAAAAGGTTAGTGTTTTTTTTAAATAACATGTAAATCCGTAATGTTGCGAATCACTTTACATTAGGACGCGAGTTCCATCTATAACACGTGATTCGCATATACACTAACGCGATTCGCGAGCAATGACAGTTTAGAATCTCGCGATATGAACACGCGATTCGTACATTCACATGCAAACAATGAACATACAACATCATCCAATAAGGTTTCATACTACTTACCAATGCGTCGCCTGTTTTCCTAGTGTCATCTGGAGTGAATTTGCTAAGAGGGAACACGGGATTGTAGTTTTTTGCCAAACCATTCTCCATGTCTATTACCAACAACGTCCAGTGGTTAGTACCTTTTTCGTTTATGGTGCATACCGGAATGAATGCGATAAATGTGTCGTCTGTCACATTTTCAAAAACTGTGTCAATAACGTTTGTAACATCTTCTTTTTTTGTTAGTAATTTCTGTAATAAAACCAGGGTACACCAAAACAATATCAAACTTCTGGGTCACTTTAAATTGCTATTTAATAATTAAATACTAACCGTTGCGACACCGGAAATCTGAATAGCTTTATATCTACAGTTGTACTCGTCATCGAGCCCTTTGAAAGGTACAGTCCAGTTTGATTCTTTAAGCAGCTTATATATCCAGGCATCGATGATCTACAACACGTAAAAATCAGAGCTATATCAAAGTAGTTGTCAATTATTAGTGTTATATCAAGAATACAAATTTTACCTTGAATGCCATGCGCGAAATAACGAATGGACGAACCCCCAACTAACCTTCCATTACAGATCCCATGCTACGGGAGACACATACTAAAACTACTATAAACATCATACGATAAAACATTGAAGCAGACGCGAGATAATCTATAAACATTATGCACTACCCAGGTTTCAATTCCAAACAAACATGCACGTACAGGAAAACACAAAACCAAGGCACGCCTGAGACCACTCCTAAAACGACATGTTACCCCTGAGACGACGCCTGAAACAACATGTTACGTCTACCTCGCAAACAACATACATTCAACCAGACAAAACCAGCAATCTATGTAACTGATTCGAAAGGCACACTTTCCCTTAACCGGCCGACGAATGTATAGCCAATACTTCTCCGATAACGAAGTTATCAGACAACCAGTCGATAACGAAGTTATCGAACAACCAGTCGGCAAAATAAGTAAAAACTGTCGACGGTTTCATTAACAAAATAAGTAAAAGCTATCGACGTACCTTAATGGAAGTTTCGATTGACGAAGTTCGCCGGCAATGATGGTTCTAGGTTCACAAGAGGAGATAAAGATGGAGTTCGTCGATGGTTTCGAACAAAAGGACTTCTATAGTGGTCGGAGTTTCTTCGGAACAGATCTTCGCCAGACTTCTTTTAGAGTTTCACTTTCTTCTGAAGTCTTTTGGTTTTCTAAAGGTTATTGAGATTTGGGAGAAGTGAAAATTAAATTAATAAAAAATAACTATTAACCTACTTTCTCTTTCTTCTAGTAATAGGGTTAATTTGGTAAAAAAAATTGACTTCTAACTACTAGTGGAGAAGGACTAATATTTGGATATTAATTTGGAACTTATACTTGAAAAGATATTGTGGGATACTTTTATCTTAAATTTATCGGCTTGTTGTTTGTTGTACTTCATACTATATTTCAGAATACTTAATACGTATTGTTGTTCATTAATGCTACTTACCGAGTTACAAACCTTCGTGACGGTTATTAGGAATATACCCTAAACCGTTTTATCAACAATTATTTATTTTTATTTAATGCTTCTCATAAAAGGAAAAAAAGAAAACATTTTCACGCATTTTGACACAAAATGATGGAACTGTTGTAAAACTATTCTTTAGTCTCCAAATGCATTATTAGACTCTATTTCTTAAGGTTCAAAAGTCATCAGATGAGTAAAACAACATCTATTTTTATAGATAGTTCACCCAATAACTTATAAAAGAAATGTATTTTTAAGCATAAATAAGATCAAAGTATTTTCACTCTGAACCATGCTAAATCTACAACTTTATTATTTAAATATTATAGAAACGGATTTATCAGTTAAAAATTAAATACATACTTTCATAATTTTCGAAGGATCCCCTGTTTGTATCTTTAACTATGCCACAAACTAGAGGGGTTCAATTTTGTAGTGAACCAAACACGAACAATCCTAGGCGAGCTTTGTCTAGGATACCCATCAAATTATTCCACACAAAAAAGGCTTATCTCTGGTTGAACTTTTACATAGGTTTGAAAAGAATTCAGAGTATTTCAAAAGGATCTGCAAGCTATCCACCACCAGCTGGAAATCTATATTAACCTCTGTTTATGTGGGCTCGACCCTGAGTATAGCTCCAATAATATCAGATACGATGACTTTCATATGAAACTAAATAACTATTTTGAATAAACAGCCTCGACTTTAGCAGGGGCACCACACTCGAATCCATTATGACAAAAATGGTGATTGAATTTCATTCAGTTTAAGTTAGTCTTTCAGGCCAAACTAATTTGAGCTCTTAAAGATCTGCCGCGTGAAGCCTGACAAATAAAATTGAACCCGGATATCTTTTTATCTCGCAAGCAGAGCTCGAATAGCCAGATATTCGGCTCACACTATGGTTGGAGCCTTGGATACAACCCTAGTTGCATTGTACGCATCTTTGATGTTGAGATCAGCAATCCTTATAATTAGACTCGATCAAGAGGAGTGCGAAGAATTTGATGCATGATACTGAATTATACGAATCTCGAGCAACACACAGTCTCAAAATTCTTTATACCATCATCTTCCGTGCCATAATCGGTTTCACCCTCATCACTTCCCTATATCTCTGCCTCATACTTTCTTCTATTCTTCTACGCACTTCTTCATCCAACAAATCAGCCTCCCCCACCGAAACCAAAGCATCACAAACCAATTTATACGTATACTCTCGAGGAACAGAGCCTCCATTTACTAATTCAACGAGAAAATCCCGTGCGTCCACGAATCTTCCTGCTTCACACAAATTGTGTATAATCGGTGTGTAAGTACTAGAAGAAGGCACACCGTGGTTCATCTTCTGCATTTTCCTCACCATCTCGATAGCCTTATCAATCTCATTGACCGAACTGTAATATCTAATGAAAGAGTTGTAGGTAATCTTGTTAGGGACACACCCGTTTTTGTTCATATTATCAAATAATTCTAAAGCTCTTTCGATCCGATTAGTTTTACAGCAACCGTCGATCAAACAATTGTATGTCACAACATCAGGAACAAAACCCTTAAACAGCATAGCTCTAAACATATGATTCGCTTCCCACATTCGTCTCCTAATCGCTTTTCTGCAACCGGTTTGCATACTATACTTACAATAAGCACTAATCAATATTGTGTAGGTGTATGTATCTGGTGGACAATTAAACCCAGGCAACTCCATTCTTTCGAGCAAAAACCTAGCTTTCTTGAAATTACCAATTCTACAAAGCGCATTTATAATCGTATTGTATGCGTAAACATCAGGTTTGCACCGGAACTTACTCATCCTATAAAAAGCAGACAACGCCTCATTAGCTAAACCTTCTTCGGCTAGGACTTTTATCAAACAGGTCACAGTCGTCGTACTCACGATACTCCCATTTTCTCTCCTGGACATTTCTTTCAGAAATTCCCAAAGATTATTTAACTGATTCCCTCTAGCTAGCACACAAGCCATCTCCCTACAAGTCATCTCGTCGTGTGTGAACCCCAAACGACTCTCTGTTTCTACCCATTGGTAAAACTCCATTGCTTTGTCTAACCCTGATTGGATCCTTTCCGGGTCTCTGTACGCACCTGGGCCAAGGACGAGGACGTTCTTCTTAAACTTTCTGGATTCTTGTCGGAGGTTCCGTTGCTTCAACGGAGATCTACGGCGGTTGGTATTTTGACGGCCGATAGAGCGCGGCGATTGGAAAAAGAATCTTGGGATTGATCGTAAGATATCGGAGACGAAATCTGGTGTCCATGGATTCCAAATGGGTGATTTGATTGTTGAAGATGCGAGTTTGGTGTCGAATGGGCGGTTTTGGACCATGATTGAGATTACTTGGTGGATCAAGCGATTACGGAGTTGTGTTGCTCCAGTCATTGTATTAACGGAGTTGAAAGCTGGAGTTGGGTGAATGTGTGTTTGGACTTGAGCAATCGATTTGAATCAGTAAAGTTGTAGAGTCTGTCGAATGTAGTTTCTTTATAAATACAGAGAGCGAGACAGAATTCAAATTGTTGTTGTGGCTAGGACTTTTATACGAAACACGGGACGCTGACATGTGGTTGACATTTTGATCAAAATTTAATTGTAAGGATTTATTTATAAATACCTAACTAACTAAGTTATTATTATTTATTATTCAAAGTTAATAAATTATTAATTGTTATTTAGATTAAAAGAAATTGACAAAAAACCTTAGACATAGATGTTTTAGGCAAGCATGTGTTTTTTTTAAATGAACGAAAATGTATTATCTAGGTTCTCTCCGTATTCTTTCAATCTTAAAATCAAAATACACGAACGAACCTCGATCCAGTTTTTTGGAACTTCGATTTGGACTTCGATTTGTCGTTTGAAGTTAAATTAAAAAATCAGTTCTTTAATATCTGTTTAAAAATACTTTTATTTGTAGGTGCAAACTCCATTGAACCAGAACCTCTCGCTAACGAATTTCTGAAATTTAGGTTGAAGTGCTAGTAAAAATTTGATACGATTTCTTCGTTTTTCTGTCACTATGGTGTTTTAGGTTTAGTTTGGAGGTGTTGAACATGATAAATAGGTTGTTAGTTAGGGTTCTCCATGAAATATACATTCGTAATCTCATGTTTATGTTTGGTTAACGAGGGTTTGAGAGTATGAGAAGCTCACATCTTTTGCATTTGATGTGTTACATTTTAGTAATTTGGTTAGAATGTATTCTCTTATGTCCTATTTTTTTATGTTTTGAGTGATCATTTCCGATTTTGTTTAGTGCAAAGGTGAAGTATCATCACGTCTCGCATTTTCACTATATGTCATTGTCATGTCTCGCATTATTTTGCTTGATGCGGTTCGGTTTTACACATGAATCGCACATTTGGACGTTTTTTTATGCATGCCATGTTTAATTAAAATATGTCTCGCATGTCTCTAATGTCTGGTCTCATATGGTTTTGCTAACTGGTTTATAATCTCGTATATTTTATTAAAACGTCTTGCTTTTTTGTTATACGTGGTTTTGCCTCTTTTTTATAATTGGTCTCGCATTTTGTTGCATGAGAAAATTACTTTTAAAGCATGCTTTTTCAGATCCGGTCTAGTGATAAGAGGATTTTTTATTATGTGATGATAACCCGAACTCAAAAAAGAAAATATTTTTTTGTTAATAACATACCTTTTATTAATCTGGAAATCATGCTTTTTTTCTTAGGTTTTTATTTATTTATACATCATAAAATAAAATAGGTTCCACCTCTCAATTATTTGTCACAGTAGTTATTATTTATAACATGTTCTTGTTATGTAAAAGTTGATCCACACGTTCTATTGGTGGCGTACATCATAGCATTACGTGTTTTTTCCAAGTAACTATCATTCTTTATCCATCCTTCATCAATTATTACATTATGGCGAGTCCTTATTCCCTTACATTGTGTCGTTTTTCTGATCACATTCTGACTAAGGGCTTGAGCTTGGTTACAACGCGTCTACTCGGTCGACATGCTTGTTATTGATCGAGCACAATTTTCCACTCGTATTGAGCTTATATAGTTGTGTCAAGAATAAAATATGCCTGATGGGTAAAACTTATTTGCTCACTCGATCATCATCTTATCATTTATCGAGCTCACCTCGTCGTGATGAGGAGTATACCTTGGTCGAGGGGTATAACCTTATCAAGATTCCTCATAGTCCTTTAAGTACGATTTTGTTGACATTTGTTACTTAAAAGAATAACAATAACAATAACTGAAGATGAGATGATCTATATATGTGACCATCCTTTGTATGATACGTGCCTAATTTATTTTAGATTTTATTTTGTTGTACTAGTGTTGTCAGGCACACGGTGATTTTTTCATTTTTATGTTACCACACATCAGTTATCCTTTATTTTTAGCCTTTCTTTATTTTGATATCTCTAAAGATTCTCCCATACATATGAGTAGGACGACTTTTTATACCATTTATTTATATGTAAAAATAGCCTAATATTCTAGGTCATTGATTGTATCTTAATCTAACGGTTGGCAATATCAGATTTTTCCAGTATAAAAGTTGAAATAGACTTACTATTTTGTACTTTAGCATACTAGGAGAGAGTATAGAGTAGTTTATTCCTTTTGTTACCGCTGCTCATCGATTTTAGAAACCAAGATTACCAATGCTTTTAACAAAGTGATTCATAGGTAATATATTGCATCTTTTTCTCAATTGTATTGTTTGTAACTATTTTGGGGTAAGAATTTTAGGCTTAGGTGAATTTAATTAGAGGTGGAATAGGGTGCTTATTATCTATTACCGAAAAACCCTAGGTAACTCAAAATTTCAAGTGTAAAGGTGGTGTAATCCTCGATACTTTAAGATTTCATATGTGTGCTTAATTTTCTGTTGACGACCTCTCTTCCTGCACATTATAAGTGGCTCAAAAATAGGGTTCAAAAAAGAGGAAACCGGCAGAGGAATTAACCCATTACCTTCCACCATAGGACAAGGTGTAAGACAGAGTATAAAAAATATTTGTTTGCTTAGCAGACTTCTTATCTAGAATTTATGTGTGAAAGTCATCATGGACTCTTTTGTTTTACGTATCGAAGAATAATAGAATTAAGATTGTCAACATAACCTCGTATGAAAATATTGGAAGACTTCATTTATCTTCATATTGGGTAACTAGGAACACTCGATCTGGGAGGAAAACCTCCAGTTGGAAACTAGGTGGATGCAGACATGTAAGCAAGATTTTACGCCCTCTTTTTGTTAGGTATTGATGGATTTAATTTACGCATATATGTGTGTGTATTGTTTAAGGTTAATACTCAAGAAAGTATCAAGAATTGTGTACAAGGGGCTCAAAATTAATGATTTAGAAAGGTTAAATGTTGTAGCTTATTAGATGTACTCATTAGAATATTTTCAATTATTTACTCATGTAAATGTCCTTTTATTTAGGTCTTGTAAACTTCCTTACGGTCCCAGGCAGGAGGCCAATACCGATCTACTATGAGGTATTTTAGTGGATCATATTTATAGAAAATACTATGATGGTGTTGGCTTAGATGTGCTGATAAAACAAATTGGCAAAGAGGAAGACATGTCATCCTTTAGAAAGGCTGTTAAAAAACGAACCAGTCGGGATGTTGACCTTGGCCAGCAGAAACCAAAGAAAAAGAAGAAAAAACTGATGTGTGATGTCATGCCCAACACTCGGGTGGATGAGATTAAAGATACACTAAGCAAGTTGGAACAAAAGGAGTCTAGTTACTGTGTAGTGGTTTCAACCTATAAATGGGACAACGGGAAGGTAAGACAGAAGTATAGGAGGGTACTTACAAATAATGGCATTTTTATTGGTGGGTAGAAGAGTTTTTATACGATTCTGAGACCTCGGATACTCGTGAAACCTCTGACAGGGAAAGGTTAGCCATTGTTGCTAGCGCAAGTGTCAGAATTGACCGCGATGATGTAGTCGCCATTGGGGCTAACGATGAGGGTCGTGAAAATGATAATTGTGTTGTGCAATCTACACGTGAGAGCGAGGAACCCTGGTTTAGGGGGCACTCTAGTAAACAGACGGTCGCTGGTTCCACTATTATTCTTATCGAGGCTTACAAAGAGGCAGTGAACCTGGAATTGAAAGGGGGCAATGTAAATCTGGCTGAAAGGCTTAACGCGGACACCTCCACCATCCATGAGTCATTTTTATTAAGGGGGTCATTTCCTATATTCACAATTCATCTTTTAGATTTTTTTGGATATATGATTTGAAAGATATGATATTTTAAAAAATAAAAAATGTAGCACAATTGTTTTTTAAGACCAAAATCATATTTAACCAGCGATTCTCTTCTTACTTACGAACTCATTTGGACCGAATTTCGTAACTGAAAACAATTTTCGTTACAACTTAATTACGCAACTGGAACGCATTTGCATTTTCGTAACCAAATTATTCTTAATTACGCAACTAGAACACAGTTTTTTTCAAACTAATTTTGTAACTAGATTACTCCTATTTTTGCAACCAAATGCAATAAAAAGATTCATAAAAAATATATTTCATAGATCTAGTTTTATTCGTCTTTAAAAAAAATCAGTTGTAGTTTCAGATTTTTTAGAGTTATATTTTGAAAGATATGACATATTAAAAAAAACAAGAAACTTTTTTCAGGCTAATTTCACAATCAGAATACTCTTATTTTTGCAACTAGATACATAAAAAAAATTAAAAAATCTTTCATGGATCCATTTTTATTCATTTTTAAAAATAAAACATGCAATATTTTTTGATTTTTTTGGAGCTATGATTTGAAGATATGATATTATTTTTAAAAATGAAATATTAGTAACACAATTTATTTTTGACAACCAAAGTCTTAGTTACGGAAACTTTTTACACAAACACTTACATTATACTTTTAGGTAAAATAATTTACGGCAACCGACGTTTTTATGTGATTATTATATTAAATAAAGAAAATTAAAAAGTAAATCATCAAAAAAAAATTGTATTTGTTGGGAAAAAAATCTAAAAACTAAATCATTATATAATAGAAATAATCTATTTTTAAAAAAATCTAAATAATTAAAATCTAAAAACAACTCATAAAAACATGTATTTGTTGGAAAACAATTGATAACATTATATTAAAAAAACTAATAATTATTTATATTTTCATAAAAAGTATAAAAACAAACTCAATATGAAATAACATTAAATTTTACGTTGATGACACTTAATGTATTTTTGGATGAATGGAGTATAAAATTACATTGTTCTAAATTAAAATTTTAAAACATCAAAAGACTAGACAAGATCTTAATCTTTTGTAGTTAGATTTTATCCTAAATTTTTTATTTTCTTTCAGAAAATTGAAAAACCTAAAATACCCCAAAATATCTTACATATTTACATTTATATCATTCAACCAAAAAAACATCAAAACCTAATTAAACATTAAACTAAAATCACTCTAAAATTAGTTTTAAAAAATTAAATCCACATTATCTTTAAAATATGGATTTAAGTAACGAAAACAATAATTTTAGCTGTGAGTTTAGTGATTTTTGTTCGGAGGATGAGAAACCAGTAGCTTAGAATCATCATACAGCTTTGGATGTATATTTCTTTTTTTAATTATGTAGTTTCAAATTTTCTGCTATATATACATGAAGAGTGTACCACTTTATCACACCCATTATATGGTTATATTGATGAGACATGAAATATAATCATAGAGAAGAAATATATTTTGAAAGAGATAGAATGTTAGTGAGAGAAAATGATTTCCTCATAAATGAGATTGATCCTCTCTTTATGATGCACCCATCCATATATTTATATTATATATATATATATATATATATATATATATATATATATATATAGAATCCTAAGTGGTTATATGGGTTAAAATCTAATATATCCTCTTTAATGAGTATATTAGCATTTAATATAGAGTAAATATCTCTATATTATATAAATTCATATGTTGTTTTATCACTATCCGAATATCATATCCTTATTATGACTCAGCTCTACTCTTTCAGTTTGAATATTAAATGAAACCGGAGGACTATAATTGATCAACTATAATTTACGGAAAATAGAGTCTTTAATTCAATCATTCTTTACCCCGCCAACTTCTAATTCTTTCTTTTTCTATATCTCAGGTCCGTACTTGAGCTCATTAACCTTCATTTTCTTGCATTGTTTATACATGCCCAAATATTTTTGAACTACATGGATACTCGTCAAACTTATTTATAACAAATTGTGGTAATAGCTTAATCTTGTATATGAATAATAATGATTTCCATTTAATTATTTAGCTCATAGTTCTTCAATATGTTGATTTAAATCTAATCCAAATCATCAAGTTGAATGCCTTCCAAATTATTGAGTTGAATATCTTCTAATTCATCATGGGGAATGCCTTTCAGATCCTCAAATAGAATGTTTTAAGTTTGTTATTTAAGTCGAATATCTCTGAGGTTGTCATGTCAAGTCGAATATCTCTCAAGTCATCAAGTAATACTATTTTCAATTTGTCAAGTTAAACTATCTTCAAGGTTGTCATGTTAAATATTAAGTCACTTTCATTCTTTAATACTCAGTTTGGACTACTTACCTCATTACTTTAAGTTCTTCGATTTATTTATATCACAAACATCATATTATATTTTTTACTCCTTGAAGTATGATTTATCTGCCACAATATAGGCAAGTGTGTGGCCTTCAAGGCTTGTCTTACAACCATGTTTATGTTTGACACGGTGTTCATGTTACTGTATGGGCAATCGAGTACCCCGTAGGGTATTACTTATAACCATGTTCGCATTTGACACAATGGCCAAGCCACCGTATGGGTAATTATGTACCCTGTAAGGCGTGACTTATAGTCGTGTTCTTTTTAATCGGGTGTGAGGCCACTTAATATTTTGAAATATTAACTTGGCTTCCATCTATTTTTTTTAAAGATTGATTTGTATTATAGCCATTTTCGCTTCTTATATGCCAATTATGATCAATAATCATATACATCGTATAGCGGATATGTAGCCCCACAGTTCTTGAAACAAATATGAAATATTTATTCAAGAACTAGAAGTTGTTGTAGACGAGGTAACTTGATATTTTGCAGACACAATTTGTAATGGAGAATTTATTGGACCAATGGCTTGATAATTGCTATTTTTCGAAGGCTCATTACATAACTTTATTTTATATGAATAATTTTGGCTTATAGCCTTGTATAAAATCATACACAATATTTGTTATATGCATGAAAAATAATATTAAACCTCTTAAATATATGCAAAATGACGAATTCTTCCTATATTTATGCATGTTCCCTAATATATCTCATGATGATTACCTTGAGTTATAAGATATAGCTCTATTTTGAAGCTTGAGTTATAATATAAAAAGCATTGACGAATATTAAAAATTATTTTTAAAATATCGTTTGACGAAGTCATTTTAGATATTCGCTTTGTTGACGCAAAGCTGTTTTTTTTAATTGATTGATGAGGAATCTTATTAATTTACATGCTCGTGAACTTTCTCTTTTTTCTTGTTTTAATTGATTGACGAGGATACTTATTAAATTTGACTACGCTATTATTTACATCAACCATGAATTACTTCATAAGTCTAGAAGACATTAAATATTTTTCTTTTCTTTTCCTTTGAACTATTGTGGTTTTATAAGAATTGTTGTAGTTTTTATATTTTAATCATTCTCTAAACTTTAATTTTGACAGACTATATACCTTAAAATATTTATTTTAAACCAATTTTATATTGTGAAATTGTTTACAAATCTATATTTTCATTTCTTTTAAATTTATTAGTGAAACTTCATATCTCATAATTCCTTTTAACTTTTCATAGTTTCGTCACTAGTTTTATTTTTGTACGAATATGTTTGACTTAATGTTGGGTCTTTTTATATTAGACTTTAGGTCGTTTTAAATTTGTTAGGCCATCCTTTTGTTGAGTTGTATCACAGACTTGTCAACTTTACTACTTTACTACTACTTTTATATTGTATTTTATTTCTTATTTTATAGTTGATCTCGTGTTGGATCTTCATCTTTCTTTATTTAAATATAGGAATAAAGGCAAAGGTTGGTAATGCCTTTATGTAACTCATTCTTCAGTGTCTTTCCTGAAAACTTTATTCTTCAAGTCATTTTTAGCCACAAACCCATATAAATTCATTAAATATACATACTCATCAACATAATAAAATAGTCACATTTTTGTAAAAAAATATATCATTGTAATAACATTTTCATCATTCAGAATGATGTGTAATCAACAAGATGAACCACGACATGATATGAGGTAACACTCCCATTCTGGATTCTTTCAAATATTCATAAAGTGTCACACCAGCCACATTGCATTAGCATGATTACGTGTAGCATCATACATTATAATAGTAAACACATATATATAGCAAGCATATGTTCACTAGTAGTAAGTTTACCAATTCATTAAAAATTCTCTAAAAACAAGGAAATAGGGCTCCAAGAAGAAAAAAACAGCTTTCTTGAATCCTAGGCCACTAAATCAACCCGATTGATAGACTATGAGCCTTTTCTCTTTCATTTCTCTCTTTTTGCCCCTTTTTAAATCCTAGAACACAAATGGCGATTCGATCGGGAGTTCCTCATCTCGAAGAACAGTTAAAGGATTTCTCAGCTCCGCAACATGAAAATAGCCCTAACCAAGGATTAAAGGTTTATCAACAAAACTTTCCTTTGATTCAAGGCTATAAAGGCGACATGCAACCTGAAGAAACAATCCATGCTATTTTCAACAACCCGATGTATGAAGAGGCTACAACAGTTCTTCAACCGAAGAACACAAGAAGATATTATGCTGAAATGGTGAAAATTACAATGAAAGTGAATCCAGAACTGAACAGAGAATCTAGGTTGGGGTTCTTGCATACTAACGTATCCAGTGAAGATGAGGAGGACTACAAATATGTGAGATTCGAAGAATCAGATAAGTCTATCCTCTCCTCTCTATCTAAAACTACTCTGATTGCAAAATTCTCATTTGGAACCCCTTCAATGGACAATTTTTAGTCTTTCTTTGCATCATTTAGATTCTTAGGTAGTTATAGTGCCATTAAGTGGGATTATAGACATATATTTATCGAATTTGATAGTTTAGATTATATCAAAATTCTGGAAAAGAACTGTTAGAACAACAGGACAACTTTCATTTAGAATCCTCAAATGGTCTACTGAATTTCATCCCAAACGAGAGTCTCCATTGACTCTCGTTTGGGTTTTTTTCCCGAAAATTCCTGAATATATGTATAACCCTGACTTTATCAAGCACATTACCAAAGTAATAGGGTTTCCTTTGGCTGTGTGGATACCCATTAGAAACCGTGAAAGCTTTAACATATGTAAAGCTTGGACAATAGTAAACACCTCAAGTCTCCTTCCCCAAAAAAATTGAATAATCTTTGGAGAAAAAGATGGTTTCTGGCAGGATATCACTTACAATGACATCCCTGCATACTGTAAAAACAAATGCAAGCATATTGGACATAGTGAAATGTTATCTAAAATGGAAGAACTTAAATTAAAAGATTCAAAGGAATTCAATAAAAACAACAAACTCAAACCTAATGAAATCTAGATCCAAAAATTAAGTCAGTAATAATTGAATCCAATAAACAAAAGTCCCCTAAACATGATAAATCAAACAACTTAACAGAACCTGAAAAGAATGATTTAATATAGAAAACATTCATGCACAAAATAATGCAACTCATGATCATCCTTATAATAATAACCCAAGACAAGTATTTAACATATCTGAAGAGAGAACACATGAAAAGAACAACCTTATTTTCAACTAAAAGGACATTCCACCTGATATTAATGAAATTGATGTGATTGAAGCAATTCAATCCATCAATTTAAGTAATTCATTAAACATATTCAATGAAGATAACTCCTCTGGAAATGAATCCTCTAAACCTTCTGTAAATGTTAGACCAAACCTAATTCTACCTCAGTCTCCAGTCAGGAAAACCAGCAGGATAAAGATTAAAGGACTCAAAAATAGTTTAATAAACAAGCCATTGAACTTCAAAGGATCTGTTAGATCCTCTAAACCTTTTTTAAAAAATGACTATTACATTTCTCAATTGGAATGCTAGAGGAGTATGGAACCAAGTCACTATAAGAAGAATAAAAAATATTGCCAAGAAATATTCAATAAATCTTATAGTGCTGCAAGAGCCTATGATATCTATTGAAAAATTAGAAAAAACAACTAAACAACTTGGTTTTGAAATTTTATTTGGTAATATAAACAATAAAATATGGCAAACTAGTCCCCACTATGGTACACCACTCTGCTTCGAAGAAAGAAATATTGGTTATCATAGTGTATGAAAAATGTAATCGAGTCCAAAGACTGTCTCTTTGGGACCAATTAAGGAGTTTGTCTGAAAATAATAAACCTTGGCTTGTTGTTGGATATTTTAACACAATCTCCACCACAAGAGAACAACCGAACTGTGTAACTTTGTGTATTAATGGAATGGATGAATTTAATAATATGATATTGGACTACAATCTTGAAGACACTGGATTTACAGGATCAAACTTTACCTGGTCCAATAATCATAAGTGGAAACGCTTGAACAGAGTTTTACACAATGATTATTGGAGAGAATATTTCGATATCACTAGGGTGAAGCATCGAGCCAGAACTGGTTCAGATCATTCACACTTAGTGATATTAGTCTCAATAATGTCAACAGAACCTAAACCATCATGTAGATTCTAAAATATGTGGTTAAACCATCAAGATTGTGAAATGACGGTGAAAACTAATTAGACTCTTCAAATAGATACAACACATTTTATTAACTCTCCAATTCATTCCTTTTTGGTACAAACTAGAGGCTTAAAAACCACATAAAATTTTGGAATAAAGAAGTTCTCGATAACATATTTGATTAAATTGAAAAAATTGAAGAGGAAGTTAAGATAATTGAATGCATACTAGAATATTCTAACACCATAGAGAACAAAATGAAAGTTTATGAGTTAGAAGGCTAATCACTTAACTTTGCTTGCCAAAGAAGAAAGTTTATGGCAGCAAAATAATGCTGCAATAATACCAAAACGATGCACAATTTTATTAAAAAAAAGAAATAGGAACATAATTAATGAGATTCTAGATAATAATATTCTTTTAGAAGACCAAAGTTTAATAGGAGAATCTGCAGTCAAGTTCTTCAAAGAGTTATTAATTTATCAATCAAGTGATTCAGTCCCTGAATTTATATATGATATAATACCTAAACTGATAAATGATCAAGATAATAGTTCAATACTAGAAAATCCAACAATTGATGAAATACAATAGGTTATTAAGAGTCTAAATAGTAATAGTGTATCTGGAGTTGATGGATTCAACTCCAGATTCTATAAAAATGATGGTCTATCATTAAAGATGATTTATATAAGGCCATAATTGCATACTTTAATAACTCTATATGCCCAAAAGGTATGTTTGCAACCTCAATTTTCTTAATTCATAAGACCAATTCACCTAAAACTTGGTCAGACTTTAGAGCAATAAGCTTGTGCTTTGTTTTTAACAGAATTATTTCAAAACTAATCAATAATAGATTGTCAATATTACTACTTAAAATAATATCAAAATAACAAGGAGTTTATGTACCTAATAGGAATATTCAGGACAACACCTTAATCACACAAGAATTAGTGCATGATCTTAATAAAAAGATATAGAGGTAACAATATAATTATCAATTTAGATATGAAAAAGGCATTTGACAAGTTAATCTTTAAGGTCATGTATCAAGTAATGCAGGCTTTTGGATTTAATAACCAAGTTATTAACTTAATCAAAAAGGGAATTGAAAATATCTTATACTCTGTCATTATAAATGAGATTGCTTACGGATTCTTTAAATCAAGTAATGCTATCAGACATGGGGATCATTTATCCCCTCTCTTTGCATTATAGCTGAAGAGTTTTTAATAAAATGTATTAATAAAATTGTATCTCAAGATCCTCAACTCATATACAGAACTAGAGGTTCACTCAACATCAACCTCTTAGCCTTTGCAGATGATGTTGTGTTGTTCATAAATGGCCCAGTTAAAAATGTTAAAAAAATCTGTACTTTCATGGATACATATAAACTATTATCTAGTCAACAAATGAACATACAAAAAACTACTTTTTATATCTTCATCTTTCATGACTAAACAACGTATTAGTACTTTGGAAAACACTCTAGAATTTAAACACATCTATCTATCTTTCAAACATTTAGGAATAGCTATCTTTTTATCTAATAACCAGTGTTATTATGATGAACTGATTGAAAAAATAAGATCAAATATTATTAAGTTTTGGTGGAAGGCTGATATTGATTAAATCAATCATTTTGTCTTTTCCTATTTACTATATGCAAAGTATGTTATTACCAAAGAATATTGTTAACAGAATAAACAAGCTACTTAATAAATTTATTTGAGGTTATAGTAAAATTAATAGGACTATAATTTGTAAAACATATACTGAAAATGGTCTTAATGTTAGAGATCTCTCAGATACTCAAACTGCATTCTCATTCAAACTATGGTTGAACTTTAGGGAAAACAAATATTTGTGGGAAAATCTAATGTATGATATTTATTGTTCAAAACTTCACCCATTACAAGTCTTGGTAAAACAATCTGACTCAAAAGTATGGAAGAGAATGACTAAAATTAGGTTTCAAGTTGAGGAAAATATATTCTGGATTATTGGTAAAGGGAATATGGACTTTTATTTAGATAAATGGCATCATTCTAACTCATGAATAAAACTAGTACCTAATGTAAGAAACAACTGGTATAAACAAACCAAGGTTCATGAACTTTGGACCAATTTCACATGGAATATGCCTAAACTAAACACTGAAGTAATATTCCCAACAGAAATTCACAGAATCTTAAAAATACCAATCAATCCAACTTGTGAGGATTCTATCATATGAAAACTTTCTCCATATGGTAAATTCAATCTAAGATCTATTTGGAATGAAATCAGACCTAAACATATACAATCTAACTTCAAAAGTAAATTATAGAATAATATTTCACCTAAGAAATGTTCAATAGCCCCATGGAGAGTACTAAACAACTCGATACTAGTAAATTCAGCCCTTCAACTAAGAGGATTCATTTGGCATCTAAGTGCCACTTTTGTCTAGAATGTGATACCTTAAATCATATATATATATATATATATATATATCTTTCCCAATCTCTTGGGAAGTATGACAACATTTTTCTGGAATATTTGATATCATTATAGGTCAACATATGACTATTAATCACATTATTAGTAAATGGCTCTTATCTACAAACAAAAAAACACATGTTAGAACGCTTCTACCTTCTTTAATAGTATGGTCTATCTGGAATGTAAGAATCCAAAACAAAAACATAATAACTTACCATTTTCTGCCAAATCTACTATTAACCATGTTATATATCGTATCTCTGTATTAGATAGAGCTCATCTGATTAAATCAAAACATTGGAGTAAAGATATTCATAAAGCTAGACGGGATACAAGGTTTTAACCAAATGCCAAATACAAAAAACTGCATATATATTAAAAGGCATCCACCTCCTATAAACAGATTGAAGCTTAACTGTGATGGCTCCTCAATAAAGAATGGTGATTCTAGCAGTGGGTTTATTATAAGGAACACTGATGTGAACTAATTATTGAACAAGGCACATTGTTAGGTAAATGTTCACCCTTAATAGCTAAAACGTTAGCTTTGTTAAAAGGATTGGTGTTTTGTAATCAGAATGATCTGAAAGTTGTAGATGTAGAAATAGATTCACTCATATTGTTTAACATGCTAGCATTTGGTAAGGGCCCTTGGTTTATATCTAAAGTTCTGAGCTGTTACAGAAGTTTATTCCACCGACAAATGGTACTAAAGCATATATATAGAGAAGAGAATTCAACGACAGATTGAATTTCCAAATTTACATTGAAAGAAAGGGAATTTTTTTTAGGGTCTTGATTCTCCTGCCCCTCTCAATGTTATTCTTTTTCTAGAAAGCTTGAATGCGGGATACATTAAGACCATAATTTAAAATATTAACTAACCTATGGCAGGTTTTATACCTGGCCAATTATTTTCTTCATTTTGCAGGTAAAAGAACAAACCACTCTCAATCAAGTAAGGTGATAGTCAACTAACAAGTTGTTGCGAATAAGATGGAGTAGAAATTGGAGAAACAAAAAGAGGAGAACGTTTGAAGCTATAGGAACTAAAGATTGCTGTTGGAAATCAGAATTGTAAACCAACAAGAATAGATAATTTGTACTCATATCTTCATTCACATCATGTGTAAATATGAGATCAACTATCAAACTTGGAATGTAATATAATTTCATTAATAAAAAAATTTATTTCTTAGGAAAGAAAAAAAAAAGTAGTAAGTTCACCAAGTCACACATATAGAGTTGTATTTATATATGTACTTGTGCAATTCGAACGGTTTATATTTCAATTCTATTAATATATATATATATATATATATATATATATATATATCATTTATTAGAATTTTAAACAATTCTCACACTTTTTAGTTTTCTAACATTACTTACTCCATAATAATCTAATTATATCATGAATCCTTCAAATAGAAAACATAATTAACCTTCTAATTATCAAACTTTATTACACAAACATATACATGTTACGTACTTATAATTTATAATGTAACACATATTAATGTAGCAAAATCTACCTCATGCTTCACCAATCATAAAACACTGTCAACCAGGTCGTAATCTTAGTACTTATGCTAATACAACTCAGACATTCAAACTCAACTTTAATTATGTTTGCATGATAAGGGAGTGTTTTGCACGACCATCACTAGTTCTAGGGTTTGCATCGATTTTAACCATCTGAAAAAACTTTATAGCTTAAAATACTAAATAAATGATAGATACTTAAAATAGATTGGATTATTCACAGTGTGAACCACTCGTGGATGTGTTCCATAAGTAATAATATAGTATTATTTATACTTTGTATTATGTCGTATGTATGTGTGAGTATGTGTAGTGCGTATGCAATATGTAAGAACAATACCATTTTTTAAAAGTGCAATAATGTATGCGTCGTGCATTCAATATTTCACTATTACAGTGTTCTATAAGAATGTTACACATCTTGTATTTATGCACTCAACATGATGTAACATGTTAATGGTGTAGTTATAGTCATGTGTGTCAGTATGTATAGTGAATGCTAATAGTAATATAATATCTTATGAAAACTCGTTACGAGTGTGTATACCATATAACAATCACGTGTACAACGCCGTATATAACAAAATTATATTAACAATCAAAATTATGCCACCATAAGCGTGATGTAATACAGTAGAAACTCTATAAAATAATACACTTGGGACCACCAAAATTTATTAATTAAAAGAGTTATTAATTAATCGATAAATTAATAATTATTAATTTATATATTAATTAATATTTTATTAATTTATAAGTAAAATACTTAATTTACAAACACCTTTCAAGCTTCCACTTAATTATTGTACAGTATACAGTGCATGTATATCAAATGAAGGGCCCAATTTGAAAGAAACCTTCAATCTTCCACCTTATTATGCTTCTTGTGTTCAATGTATCACTTTATGGACATTAAAAATATTTTCTATATAAATACAAGATCAAAATAGGTTAACACAAACAAATTATTGAAAGCGTTATTGGAATTAATAAAAATGATATCGATGAAGAAGATGGTGAAAGTTCTACAATGGAGCCCCCTTCGCGAAACGAAGCTATTAAAGCGGCAATCACATTGAAATTTTTTTCGTTGAGCTATGAGAAAACAACACTAGAAGTTCTTATCATGTTAAGGAAAATTAGAGACGAGATTCAAGGGGAAATTGATTTCAACAAAAAAACAAAAGACAATCGAGTCATTTTTCAAGAAATCTTCATAAATCATTCATGTAATATGCTATATATAAGGAATTATTAATTTATATTTTATATGGGGTCTAAAGAAATTATCAAAAATGTATTATCTTATAATTTTAGCGAATTATTAATTTAACATCTTATCCCCGAGTCGGGACCGGCCAAAAATATTATCTTAGAGAGTTTATTAAATAATTGAGTATTAACCATAATACAATCAATTATTAACTCCAATAGAATTAATCATAATCATTAATACTATCAACTACGAACTCTATTAGAATTGACAACATAAATCAAAACAAAGATTATCGTCAATACAAATTTTTATTTACTTCACTCGATAATCTACAACAAAGTTATAATTCATTAAAGGTAGAATATTACTTCACTTGATTGTCAACCAAAACCTAACTTTTGAATCATAAACTGAATCAAACCGGATTATTACTAATTTTTGAGCTAAACACGAAATAATTGACGAATGCCTAATCGAAACACCTTGAAATTTAACAATCATTTCGAAATAGAAATTGAAAGTTTCTTAAATATGAATAATCAATTTTATATTAGATACATTACAGTTTAATAAGAAGATCTTCATGTCTCGAGCGCAAGCAAAAGTTTGATAAATCAATTTATTAATTTAAGTTTAATAAGTAGATCATCTATGTCTCGAGCACAAACAAAAGATTGTAAATCAATTCATAAATTTAGGTTTAATAAGCATATCCTTCCTTAGGAATCAACAAATCTAACATTAATGGAAACCTAAATTCCTCAAACCTAAACAAAAGATTGATAATGAGGAGTCAATTTAGGGCAAAGACCGATTAACAGATTACCTTGATTTCTAAATGATCGATTGCCTAATTCTTTGAGAAAGCTCGAATATTTAGCAAACAAACTTAAATCACACCTTCACCTTAACCGATCTTAATTGTTACCATTTTTTATGCTCGTCAAAACTTCTATAACGCATTTTATGAATTTTGATTATGATTTGCTTTAAATCTTGAAGAATCACTTGATTCATTGCTCAAACTTAACGTTGCGAGGCTTTATCATTAGAAATTTATCTATTTCTTCGATTTTCCATTTTCAACAAACGATTCTAAAATGAGGATGCATAAAACATAATCATCTGAATTCCAAAGGGTTTCTAAATTGAATAGATAACTTTTGAAATACAAAAAAAATTATAGAGAGAAAGTGAATTTCGGTCGATTGAGATTGGTCCTCTTTTTAAGGTGCACATACCCATATATATAATCATAATTAGTTATATGGATTAAAGTCTAATATACCTTTATGAATGAGTATATTAGTCTTTAATATATATTAAATATCTCTATATCATATAATTATATAAATTTCAATATTATTTTGTCAATGGATACTATGACTTTATTACATGTATCATAATTTTCGCATGTTGCATACGACCTTGACGTATAAGTTTCACGAAATCCATCCAGTATTTGGAAACATATTCAACATGTTCTTACAACATTTTGCATAATTTTTTCTATATTTTACAATATTTACGTAGCATTTCAAACCCGTTACGCGACATATAATCATTTTAATATATATATATATATGGCAATTCTTTCTGTACCCGTGGGTACCCAATCCAAACCGATCAGATGGGCCATAGGTTTTAAAAATTTCACGCGAATGAATTGTGGGCTTATAAATTTGCTACACGTCATATTTGGACTGAGTTGTGGGTTTTAAAACAATCTGTGGATATCCATCCCGATCTAACCCATCGGATAATACCCGACGTCTATCCGTAAATTAATATTATATAAAATAATATATTATTTAATATTATTTATATAATTTTAAGATAAAGTTATTAATATTAGATACCAAAACCATATATTAACTATTAATATATAATAACTATTTTTTAGTTATTATATTTTGAAAACTATCATTCTATATATAAATATTAAATTTAAACCTAAGACCAAACTGGATGTTGTGAAGAAAACACAATGTAGATAAAACAATACAGTTGTCCCTTCTTGTTAACGGAAAGTCCATTGAAGGACAACTTGGTTATTGACGATTATATGTGTTAAATGGGAAACACGACCACAAATCAATTTTGCACTTGAATAGTCATTCCATAGTCGGTAGACTCAAAATGAAAGAAGATAGTTATTTAGTCGATTAACACTAATCGATTCTCATCATATCGAAATACATTAGGTTTGAAGTGTCATAACCCTAAAAATATATCTAATAGACTCACCATCTACAATATTCTTTAAATTCACCATTTAGTCGAAGAAAGTGTGAAACCCAAATGAAATTATTGTTGGATAAAATAAAGTAAACCAATTAATACGTGTAGCTTCGATCAACCCAATCAAGAGACGAAACTGCCTGATTTTTTTTCGTGTATCCTACAAGTATCGAGTTGTTGCACACATTTCCAAACTTTTTTTTTCAGGACATTACTTACTAGGCGACGAGTTAAAGAATGTCGTTGCTGAAAATTATTGTTGTAACATCAACCAACCAAATATTGTGTCTTACTTTTTTCGTTATAAGTTTGAAGCAACAATTGAACTTCACGAGAGCTTTGGTCGTTTTAAGAACAATGATGGTGGATTGTATATGTTAATGTCTGATTATTATCATCATCGATCGAGAGTTAACGTTGATGTAAGCTATCGATGATGTATTTCTGGATACTATATGAATTATATGAAAATGAAATATAAACAAAAACATTATTGCAAACACTAAAAAGGTGAAGGCCAAAAAAGAAGATCTTAAAGAGTTTACAAAATTTTATGAGGTTGTTGCCCGAGCAGACACGGAGGAATATTATAACACAAAAATGGCAACGTCGAACCCAAAGAATATAAATTATGTTATGAATTCATAGATAACATTATACAAGGAAACATTTATTCATCGATTCACGACCAAGAATCAACATATATATAACAAACCAATTGCTAAAAGAGATTTCATTTTAAAACTTAACAGTTTTATTCAAAATTCACAGTTATAATAAAAATATTTAATTTTTATTTGTATAGGGCGGGAGCGCTCATGCAAGCCTAAAACTCTACATAGATTCAAGTCAACTTAATTGTAAACTTTTTGGGGGCAAAGGTCATAAATTTCTTGAAGCTCAATATTCAAACATTTTCGAAGTATTTGAGAGAGGTAACTTTTGGTCGAAACTGTATATATAATTCATATCTTTAAATATTATCAATGAGAATCATCAACATGGTAGAAAATATAGTTTGTGGTTGTCTTGTTAGAAAAACACAAGGGTTACCGTGTGCATGTCAACTAGTTATAACTAATAGAGAAGGTATATATTTTCCTTTTCTTTTTTTTAAATGTGATATACATTCGAGTAGATATAAAATGAGTACTGAAGATTAATTCACAAGAAAAAAGAGAATAATATATAGTTTTATTTGTAGTTACGAGGAAAATATTTAAGATATATTATAAATAAGGTAATGCAAATTCTCAAACCTAAAATAGGTAACGTATTATAGCCTAGGGAATTGATTGTTACTAAAGATAAGAATTAAAACCAAACTGGATAAATTGAATAAACAAGACCAATATTTATGAAAACATGACATTGAGGAAACAAAATTCATTCCTAGTACCTAAAGCTAAAGCTCCCCCAAAAAATAAAGTTAATCGACTAAGTAAATCTAGTAAGACAATGATCCAATTAGTTACGAGCGATGCTTCACAAAACAATTACATGATTATAAAAGTAGGGTAGTAGATGTTTCTCCAAACGGTCAGTAAGGTTATTCGACCGTAGTTGGAGTGATATACGGTTCAAAGAAATTATGATAATATGTGAGACATAATTATATGTATGAATTGAATGAGAATCTCGAATTTTTAGTGGTATTGTTTGGTTATGCAAAAGCTGTAGATAATCCACTCTAAAGGTTAAATTGGTTTAAAGTATAATAATGTGGTAATCGTTATTGGATGACATTAACTGATATTATCTTACTGATAGACATTTGGTATCAATGTGGGGTATACCATATTTATCTTAAAAATTATTTTACATATCTATCCTTACACAGTTTTCCTCCTTAATTGTGTCATACAAAATAAGTTGGGATTGATTTTGTACATCATAAAAATTTATTTCACGTAAGTAAATCAATAAACTTATTTTATATTATATTTTTCTACGGCGTGTTACATTGCAATAAGTTATCTAAATTTTATTTTTATAGGTTAATATACCCAGTATGATACGTTCACTCTTAAGAAGAAACTATATAGGAAATTTCACTCAAAATATTTAACCAAATTAAATTAGTCCTTGTATCTAGTGCGCGTGATCGAGAAGTATATTTTACTCATTTAAGCTGAAAGGTTTGTGTATAATATTATTGTGTGAATGCGTTCCGCATGTAACTTATTAGGTTTCATTTTCATAACTTATTTACTTATTGTTCGGATCTTAAAGTTTCATATATGAAATTTTTAAGTATTATGTGAATTGGAGTTTCAATCCTTATAGGTATTAGTGCAGGTATTAATTAGTCCACGGCATGCTAAACATGATATTTACCATATATTTTGTTAAATACAGTTCACAAGCCTCACTGAAAGTGTGACACACGGTCAACATGTTGCGCACTCGTAGTGACATGTTGCAGTAATGTTCATGCACTCAATACGGCATGGTGAAAATATTATACCAAGTGCGACAATATGAACATTTCCCTACGGTCCTCTGCAAGAAATTATCTGCATTAAAGAAAAAAAATTCAATTTACACACATGTTTTAAGTAAAATTACAATCTGATATAAGTTTCCATCCTAGAAAATTGTTACAAATACATGGTCTAAAAACGACGATAAACAAATATTGAAATTTGATTGAAAACAACGAGAAAAACTTAGAAATTCTAAAATTAAGATAATGATAACTTAAGAATTTAGAAATTTAAACAATGATAACTTAAAAAATTTAGAAACTGAAACAGTTATAACTTGATGATAATATAGACATTATTTATATTCAGACGAATTCTATTTCATCAGCATCTTTTCTTCCTTCTCAATTTGGTAGTTAATATGAGCCTTTTACATAGATTCTTCTATTTGGTTTTATTTGGGCATGCACTTGGTTCATATATTCTTCGATTAAACTATCGGTGACCTTACACTTAAACAATCAAAACGCAGTTTGGTATTCTTTGTCATCGAGATTAAAAACCAAGTGTGTTCGTTGATCCCTTAAATATATCCACATAGCTTTAACCATATATAAACATCATAAAACATTTTACGCTCGACATGATGTCTACCATATATAGTACAAATTGAAGATAATTTACTCATAATAATGTTTACTTTATTTGTCTCGATAGGTTTTCTTCACCTCTACAACATGTATTCACCTTTACAGCATCGTTTTTTAATTATATTTAAGACTGATTTTTATAAGACTGAAGCGTCTATTTACTGAGTCTTGGTTGAGGATAGTTTAGTCCAAATAGACAAATCCAAATTGAACACATGTAAGTTATGGATATTTTAGTCCGCCTATCTAGTCAGTTTAGAACACATATTTCTAGTTTAATATTACTAGAAATCTCACAATAACTAAAAAAAGAAATAAAATAGACTTATCAATATCTGACTCATGTAATCTGTGGATATCATAATCTATTAAGACCAACCGTGAGAGAACATGTGTTGGGTAAGTATTTTACATGATCTTATCCAACCTCAATATTAATATAACTCTCATTGTGATTAAACAATCCATATAGATCAATTAATTTAAGAAATCCATATTGATCATTCATGATAATTAAACATTCCAGTGCAATAACTTAGATTTTAATAAATTCATAACAGTATTAAATAACAATAAATTAACATAAACTACAATAAGAGTCATAATAATAAAAATGCATATATAACGAGATCGTCATATTCGTACGTAATAAGATCATCAATGCAAACAAGAGAGACAAAATAAAACAAAAAAACATGTATCAATAGGGGTGCGTAAGTTAGAAGCACTCACGTAAACAATTATATCTCTTCTTTATAGTCATAAAATCATCTATCCTCTCTATTTTAGGTATATCATCTGAAAACTCATATAACATGGCATGATAAATGGTCACAGAGGGTTTCACCTCAACTGTCAATCGACGTGAAGGGGATAGTAAGCTTCAATGGTGTCCCAAGACTTTAAGGTAGCATATATCTAAGAAAGCTCACATAAAGGTCCAACATCATGTAAATATCCATATGGCATGAATAATACTTACAAAATAAAAATAATTTTAGAATAAATTAAATTCATATTAAAATGAAAGAGAAGTAAAGTAAAAAATTACAAATGATAAACAAAACTTACATCGTCCTTTTGAAACTAAGATATAATATGACGAAAATCATCTCGAGTCTATTGTTTCGATCGATAAGTTGGCGATACATATGTACACATATATGATTGGGTGATAGTATAGGATAAATCGATAACTTGGAGGTACACATCCTCCCAAAGAGATCATAGATCAATGTTTCTAACAATCCAAGTAAATTGATAAATCCTTGAGGTGGTATGTGCATAAATCTTACCAGGCATGTGGTATAACTGGGCTAATGTCCTTTGACCCTAATTATACCTACATGGGTTGGTATGATTATGAATAAACTGTAGATCGTTCAGTAAAATATCATTCCCATTCTTGTTAAATGCAACTCTGAAACATATGTAGTAGATAATTGTGGATGGCATAATGAACCATCTCATCAATGGCCTTATCATAGCAATAAGCCCTAATGGTATAAGTGTCACGAGACTACCGTTGGAAAATATTTTTACCACTCTTACTATGGTTTTCAGCTAGTTCATTACCAAGTCAAACATGATCCATACCAAACATTTGGAAAATATCTTAGTTCTTTTAAGCTGACTAGAAAACGGAACAACGTCAAAACTATCAGATGTGGGAGGTGGACCAGTGATCATGTGGATATCGTCTGGCGTCAACTTCATCTTCCCAAAAAATAAATTGAACGAATTGGTCTATGCATGCCATCACTCTAAGAATGCCTCAAATACGTGAACGTCAGTTACCAATGCGAGAGACATTATACAAGACAACCGATTCATGTCTTCATAACCATGGCTCTGCCCCAAATCTTATGAGTGAGATCCTACTGGCAATGAGTATTGTACATGGTGTAACATCATAATGATAATCTAGCCTAAAAATATATGAAAATAAATTAACAACATAATTAAGTATCTTTATTATAACATATGATTTTAGGAAACTTACACAAGTGTTTAATATGATATATGTCTCGTGCTTCTTGTAGTCACTGATTTTAGAGTACAAGCTAGGTACATGAGGATTAACGTGAAGAAACACGTTGTCATTTGTCATATATGGTGACTTACTCCTAGAATTCGAAGAACGTGAAGCATCATGAGCTACAACCATACTACAATAGTTGTAATTTCTAATTCGTACACGTCATAACGTCTAACACTGAGAAATACTCTGTGCTGGTTGCTCGGTCTCACTCTCATACGAAGATAGAGATAAAGTTGGAGCTCGACAAATATGCATCCTGAAATTATAAATAAAAATAATTTTCAAAATAATAGCAAAGCAACCAATTTTTTTGTAAATTTCTCACTAATCAGCCAAAATTGGGTACAATGTTGGACCAATCATGCACATTGTGAAAAATATCGCACGATGTGCGGGGAACTTCCTAATTTTTTCTGACTGGGTGCCAATATTTTGAAGTTCATCGCATGATTCGTGTGATTTGTTGCACGAAAACAATGGTTTCCTAATAAACTCAGACCTTTTATTTCAACACAATTTTTTACAAATAAGCATTCATAACATAGATCTATGCCTACCCTAAACAATACAACTAACTAGGTACCAAACAAACGACTATATATATATTGTATTTTTATTATCCAAAACTTCTAACTCAAATATTTACACATACATAGATCAAAATCCTAAAAAAATCATAGATGGAGTAAGTACCTTACCAATATGGTGAAGTCGGATTTCGAAAACAATGAGTTATTTTTTTTTAAAATATGTGATCAATTTTATGAGGTGCACTTTTTTCTACCCTAGTGGTACGGAAAGATTTTAATAAAATAAATATATTTAATAAAATTCATTTTTCTATACATATCTCTTTAATAAATTTATCCAAATATAGTTTCATTACATCCGGTACCCAGTAAGGATAGTTCATGCAAAATAGAAATAAGACTTCATCCAGAACAATCATAAATATTATGATATTTTCTCTACCAAGGACAGTTCATATTCTTAAAGTTTGAGAGCTAAAATAAAGTAACAAACGAAAACCTCAGCCGATGTCGTTCATAATTCGAACTTCTATGAGATTTAAAACAAAAATGAGCGATATTGGAACCTAAAAGAGTGCCATCAAGACATAGACTAATGCAAGCTTTTTTTCATTTTTGGTCTGAGCATGTTAATAAGATCTTGAGTATAATTTTTTATTAACCCAATTTTAAGGAAACTATAATTTTAAAAAAGATTTGGGCTTAAATTGTATAATCTGAAGGTTTTAGATCGAACTATAGGCTAAGTGGAGGTTAGAATTTAAACCTAGGTCTATGCATTTCTGAGACCCTTGTAACTCCTATAATTATAACTAATGTCTTCAATGTTAGAGAGTAATACATTTTTGAAAAATACAAAACATACTATGTTTCTCTTGTTAACCTTTTGTTCGCAAATTCTCCTTTAAATTTGACATACGATCTCCATTACTATTTTATATCTTTTTACTACTTGTTTATTCATCATTTTTGTCAATCTCTGCCCAAATTATTTTTAATTCTTTTATTTATTAATACAAGATTGACACATTTGCACTATCTCACAGCCGAAGCTTCGATTCATCACTTATCGCTTCGGCTAACTATGGTCATAACCAAGTAGGCTTTGAACAGTACATCGTCCCTCAACTATCGCGTTTGGTGGCAAATAGTCCCTTGACTTTCAAATGTCCGTTGACAGTCCCTGGACTATCGCGTTTGGATAAAGTTAGTCCACCAGATCCTCTGATCCATGAGAGGCTGCCACCTGTCACCATAGTCCCCAGATTTTTGTATCACCACTAGTCCCTTGAGTTTAGTTTTCCGTAATATTCTACATTTTGGGTTTGACCTAAACTCAAGGGACTAGTGGTGATACAAAAATATGAGGACTATGGTGACAGGTGGCAGCCTCTCATGGATTAGAGGATCTGGTGGACTAACTTTATCCAAACAAGATAGTCCAGGGACTGCCAACGGACATTTGAAAGTCAAGGGACTATCTGCCACCAAACGCGATAGTCGAGGGATGATTTACTGTTCAATGCCTAACCAAGTACATAAACCCATAACAATATATAATATTCGTAACTTTTATAAAAATATAAAGCTTATATGATTCATCCCGTATGAATGTATCTTTTAAACCTCTTTTATTATTCTTTTATATAAAAAATTTGAAATAAACCTAAACATTTTATAAATAAAATTATTAATACTTTAAATTATCATTTGAATTTTTAATACATTTCACTTTAGTGCATTTATAATAATATTATTATAGAACAGATTATCCTTACACCTAAAGCACATAGATAAAGATACTAATTAAAAATAGTACAATTTTGTATTTTTATCGGACTAAAAAATTGTTGAAGTATTTTTGAAAAATACATCAATATATAATATAAAAAACATAATTAGCATAAAAAAAACTAGTTAACATATTATAGAACAAATGATATATGAATATGTTCGAATACAAATTAAATAAGTTCACCGTAACCAATTGTAAAAAATCGTATTTTTTTGTGTTTGTTTTACAAAAAGAATATTTTGAACCATAACATTAATTGAAATATTTATGAAGGAGACATGAACATATTTTGTATACAAAACTATTTTTGAACTGTATAATTTACGAACCACTAGTGTAATATCATACATGAGCGACAATAGTTTATCAAGTATTCTTCAACAATGATATTTGTCTTTATTAAGTACATGCTTATAAAAATAATATATAAAATATATTACCACAAATCATGGAACGTCAAATTATATGTCTTTTTAAAATATATACAAGATAATATTTTTTATTAGATATCTTAATCCAAAAAAAACTTACGAAACGGTTGGTAAAAACATAATAACTTATATTTACACAACTATAGATTAAATGTCACTCAAAATTATTACACTATTTTTGACAATAAAAAAATTATTGACAACGGAGTTTGTTAGATTTTAAATCAGATTTAGTAGTATTTATTGAGGCATTGAACAGTAAATCATCCCTCGACTATCGCGTTTGGTGGCAGATAGTCCTTTGACTTTCAAATGTCCGTTGGCAGTCCCTGGACTATCTTGTTTGGATAAAGTTAGTCCACCAGATCCTCTAATCCATGAGAGGCTGCCACCTGTCACCATAGTCCTCATATTTTTGTATCACCACTAGTCCCTTGAGTTTAGGTCAAACCCAAAATGTAGAATATTACGGAAAACTAAACTCAAGGGACTAGTGGTGATACAAAAATCTGGGGACTATGGTGACAGGTGGCAGCCTCTCATGGATCAGAGGATCTGGTGGACTAACTTTATCCAAACGCGATAGTACCAGGGACTGTCAACGGACATTTGAAAGTCAAGGGACTATTTGCCACCAAACGCGATAGTTGAGGGACGATGTACTGTTCAAAGCCTATTTATTGATTATAAAAATAAGTTTAATAAAGAGTCTTTGTATTTATAAGTTATAGGTTCTCTCAGACTATACTCCCTGTAAATATAACTTGTCACACTATTTACGTGGGTGGTCATCATTATTATATTTTAAGAGAACTTAATATTATTTCTCGCTATAATCACTTTCTCTCTCTATTTTATTACAACTCTATTTTTTGTGAGTGCACCTTAACGAACCGGTCCTCATCAATATAAATTACAGTAGGAGTAACACTTTATCATGATCAAGAAGTTATCTTCCAAAACTAGGTTTTTTAAAAGTAAGTTCTCGTCTTTATTTTCTCGGATAACATGGATGTCCAAACCACATGAGAAATATATGTCATCTCGGAGGGTGAAGCTACACTCGAAGAATCAGGAAACCCAATAGATTCAACGTTGTTGCAGTCTCAATTAGAAATATAAAGATAATTACTAATGGCCGAAGTGGTCACACTTCGTGCTGTGAGGGAAATATTGACCAAAGTCTATGCACTTCCTCTTGAGAGGTAAACATTGGATGCAAGTCATTTGGCTCTCCAATCTGATTTCAAGATATAAGCAAAAATAGAAACTACTGAAGCGGATGGCACAAAATCTATAGATCCTACGGTCTGGACAAGTGCTACAACTCCCCCGGGAAGGGCTATTGGGACCGACACAACTACCTTTCACCCATATCCACTAATGAGTATCGTTTTGATAATGAGGAAAATTTACCCTCGCCTATGAGAAAAAACGAACTAAGGACTGGCGCACGTACAAAATGCATACACCACTCTTGGTCGAGATGATCAAGACACTTTTAGAAGTGAGTCACATAGAGACCGTGATCCTGACCACGATAGAAATATAAGAGTCATCCCATTATACCAATAAAAACAGAGCGAGTCAATGTTGGGCCTGGGATCCAGTGAAACACACACGCTCTTCCAACTATGCCCGTCTAGTTTTCATCAGCAGATACTCTTTATCCAATGGCTTTACAAGTTGGCCCCAACACCAAGATTTTAACATAAATTATTTCTAATAAATGACTTCATGGCAAGTTCCAGAATATGGATACCAAATTCCAGTCTACCAAAAAGTACGACAGTACCATGTAGATTTGTATTGAGCTCCTGATGCATTTCAGGATGAGGACCAGCACATTTGTTGAGATTTTTCAGTGACTTCCAAAGGTAAAACTTGGAATTGGTTCAATTAGTTGGCTCAAATGTTCATTGCTAGTTTTGAGGCTTATGGACTTTGCTTATATATTAGTTTGTGAGGAGTAAAGAGGTCAACTATCATGGAGATTTGATTATGCACTATAAACATGAATGAGGAAAGTTTGAGGGAATATACCTAACATTTTACTCAAACCAAGATAGCTTCGAGTACTATAGTGAAGAAGTTGTTTGCATATCGTTCCAGAAGAACTCTTCTAAACATTTTGGTTGATGATGGGATAAAAATAAGAGCTTTATCTTTGGGTTATTGTTAACTCAAGAAGAATCACAAATTAAAGCCGATGAGACTATCCAGCTTTGGCTTGTACCATTCAATCAACCTCTACATAATTATTAACCACCTCACCCCCCTGCTCTCATCTTAATGTCGACCACAACAGTGTACCGAGTCGTACCACATACAAGATCTGGGTAAAGAAAGCCATCAACTTCTTACAGATAAATATTTGTTGCAAGTATGGGGTACCTCAGGTCATTATAACGAATAACAGTTTGAAGTTTCAGAATGCTCGCAATGCTCTTACACCAAACCCTAGGTATTAGATAAAATTAATCTTCTGCCAAATAGAAGATATCAACACAAATTTCTCTTCACATTTCCACCCAGACAAACAGAAAAATAGAAATGACAAACCGAATTATCTTGGAAGGCATCAGACATGTCCTAAAAAGTATAGTCGATTAGTGGCCAGAATTCATCCAAGAATTTATGTGAACATACCAAACCATTTAACTTACTACCACTACCGAGACACTTTTTGCTCCGGTTACGAAGTGAAAATTATAGTTCTCACAGAAATGATAATATTTATTTTGTATATCTAATTGCGATAACGAACTAAAGTATCAAAGACCGAAGGATGCACACAGAGCACTACAAAGCTCTAATGAAAAATATATATGAATCTAAAGTTAGATTTTGAAGGTTTGGAATAAACGACCAATTGCTCAAACGCATATTCCTACACACCAAGAACAATATACTCAGCAACCTCGGTTAGAACTGAGTGGGACCTTATACCATATCAATAAAGATCAAGTTAGAGACCTACATACTACTCGATGAAGATGTTCGTTTGAGTTTCCATTACTGGTCTATTCCCAAACTTGTACACTTCTTGAATGCCCAAAAGACGTCGGATTTGTTTTCTTAGTTTATATATATTTTTATTTTTTGAGGTGTATTTTTTTCTATCCCAATAATAAGAGACGATTTTAATGAAGTATACATTTTCAATAAAATTTACTTTATATTTTATATTTGTGGTTGAGTATCTCTAAATATAATTTAAAAATAATTAGTGAGATAACTCACGAAATAACAAAAATATTTCATCTAAGACCATCAGAAATTGTGTTCTCCTTTAATACTTTAAAATCTCAATCCTTTATTCTTTTTATTTAAAGTAACGAGCAAAAACTTCAGAAGATGTAGATCATAATTCGAACCTCATACACGACTTAAAGCAAAAATGACCAACATTAAAACCTACACGTGTCTCATAAAGACATAACTAATGTGCTCCCAGGGGCAGGCGAGTTGGTTGAGTATGGCATTCTTATGATTAACAAGTCATGAGTTCGAGTCTTTCTACATACGCTTTCTCGGCTGAGTCTGTCACCTTGTGTGGTTTACCTTCTAGCGTTGGTTTGCAGGCTATCGCGTCAGACTGAGGGTTTACCCTGTGCGCACTCATTGCACTCTGAGTAGCGGTTGCGGATTCCCCGAAAAAAAAAAGACATAACTAATGTAAAGGATTTTCATGTTTGATCTGAGCCCTTTTAATAAGATCTTTAGCAGAATTATAGTTTAATACCAATTTAAGAAAAAATAGTTTTAGAAAGATTTAGGTCGACCGTAGACTAACTGATCCTTAGAAATTAAACCTGAGGCTTATAAATGTATGTGGCCCACTTTGACTCTTATAAATATAACTAATGTCTTCAACCATGAAGGGGCTATATTTTTAATAAAATACAACGTCAACTATCATTTTGCTCACAATTGTTTATAGGCTTTCGTTAAATTTAACTTTTGTTAACTTTTTCCAAATTTTTTAAAAAAATTGATAAATAGTTTTTTACATTTTTATTTTTTGACTAAGAATTTTTTTTTTGGGTTTTAGTAGATTTTGGGTATAGTTAATCAAAAAATGAAGAACACAAAATTATTCCTCCTAACAACCCTCTTATACTTAATATTTACCAAAATTTTAAAAAATTAAAAAATTAAAAAATTTCAAAAAACTAGAATCAACTCCCAAACCTTCCAAAAACCCACAAATCTTCAAAAAACCCAAATTATTGAAAGATGAATTCAGGCATGAGAAGCTTGCTAGGAACATGGAACTCCAAACATGGTAGTCTTTCCAACCAATCTTTTATAAAAAGTTTCCTTTTTGGTAGATCTTCTATAATTAGAAAGCTAGACCCGACCTCTCCAGCCGGTAAAGACCTATTCAACTGGCGGGGATGAAGAACAAACATTTTTTACATGAACCTCTCCCGCCGAGGACGGTCATCCCCAACCACCGGGGAAATCGGTGCCCAACCGCCGGTGGAGTTAGATTTAAACTGTTGTGGTTTAGCATCAGACCAGTCGGTTTTGAACCAAGTTAATTTGTTAGGTGTGAAGTTTGTTTTTGAACTAGGTCCTCGATGGGGCTACAAACATCAACCGTTGGTTTGGAGTTTCGAAACCGTAGGTTTAATGATTGTCAACCGGCGGTTGACATACCTTAGTTTATTTGCACATGTATCAACCGGCGGTTGACAACGTCCCCGACGGTGTAACAATTGTCAGCCGCCGGTTCGAGTCGGCCATTTTGTGTTTTGTGTCACATTGACATAGTTTACGTTTGTTTTATGTAGGAGGAGGAGAAAGAGTTAAAGGATGATTTATATGATTCGTGCATGGTGAAGGAGGAGGAAATGGCGGATCCTTTCTCCGTCGATTATAACCACTTGTTCGACAACAAATCTCACTACACTCAAGTAGAGTTGATTGAATGGGTTAAGCAAACCGCGTTAGACAACGTGTTTGTGGTTACATTACGTCGATGCGATAAAATTGCTCGAAAAACTCCGAGATTAGTTTTTGTGTGCGAAAGATTTGGAGTTTACACAAAATTGGTAGATATGAAGCATCTAAAGAGGAATTCTACCGGCACAAAACGATGCGGATTCCCTTTCACCCTTAAAGGAAAGAAGATGGATGATGATTTGTGGGGATTAGAGATTGAATACGGTGTTCACAATCACGATACTACATCCTACAAAGAATGTCATTCGTACTTGGGACGATTTAAAAAAGAAAAGATGGATTTCTTAGTTAGTTCTATGAAAATGGGATCCCGTCCTCGTGACATTCTCGGTGGGGTGAAGAAATTGAACCCTAAGAATTCGTTTTCAATGCGCACCGTGTACAATACTCAACTAGAACACCGTAAGATCGAGAAAGGCGGTCGGTCGCAATTCCAATACTTGTTGAGTGAACTGAAGAGGTTAAACTACTACAAATTCCATAGAAAGTCGGAAGATGGAAGTGATATCATAGGCGAGCTTTTCTTCGCACATCCGGTTAATTTGGATTTGTTATGGACATTTTAAAACTTCATTGAAATGGATAACACGTACAAGGTAATCAAATACGGGATGTCGTTGTACGAGGTCGTCGGAGCCATTGGTACCGGGAAAATTTTCTACATTGGTTTCGCGTTTATATTGGCCAAACAATTTGAGAGCTACAAATGGGTGTTAGAGTGCTTACATTAATTGATGGTAACTCACTGCATTGAACCATCGTCCATTGTTTTGACGGATAGAGACTTATCGCTTGTGAAAGCGGTGGAGGAAGTGTTCCTCAATGCAACACACATGTTGTGTCTATGGCACATCAACATGAACGTCTTGGGCAAAACAAAAAAAATCATAAAGGCGAAGAAAGTGTCCAACGTCTTCTTGAAAGTGTGGAATCAAATGATGTTGGCGGAAACGGAAATACCTTCAACGACTATCGGTCCTTATTGCACCATGACTTCAAAGAGTATCTGAAAGCAATTGAATATACCAAATGTTTGTTAGGCCCGTACAGTGATAAGTTTGTCACGTGGAGAACTAACAAGTGGATGTATTTTGGTAACCAAACCACAAACCGCGTGGAGAGCACTCACTCGAGCCTCAAGCGTTTCATCGGTACGAGCAAAGGTAACTTTGAATCTTTTTTGTTGAAGTTGCATACTTTGATCAAATTGCAATACGGGGACATCAAGGGTTCATTTGAAAAGAGACGGTTGTTAGCGCTACACAAATTTGCGAATAAGGGGCACAAAAATTAAATTACTAAAACTCTTATGCTTCATTTCTTTATCCTCTTTGGCTTCCTAGTAGCGCATGAGCTAATAAAATGGATCGGCATCACCAACATTCTCTAGTTTTGTCTTAATCTTAGCTTCGAATCCTTAGCTACCATGTAGTTGAGTTAGCAGGTTGAAGCTTGCCAATACATTCTAACTCCCTCTCAGTATTTTCCATATAGATTTCATTGTTCAAGGTGTTGGTTCAGAACATAATATAACCTTTGGCATACACGCTTTTGCAAGAGCATGCCCGGTCTAATTTGGAATACTTATTGCATTCCTTCCTCGAGAAGCTCACAAAAAATAGGGGCCATTGATAAGTAAGCAAGTTTAGTAATATTTATTAATCATAAATAATAAGTCCAATAAAGACTCGTTGTATTTATGAGCCATAAGTGCTCAAAGATCCAATATGGTCACTATAAATATAATTTGTTACACCACTTGGATTGGGGTGAACAATAATTATTCTATTATAAGAGCATTTAATATTCTCTCTCTAATCACTTTCTCTCTCTTCTTGATTACACCTTCATTACGATGAACCCAAAATTACTGAATCCGGTCCTCATCAGTTATAAAACATATTCTCTTAAATGATAAACAACAAATTTTAACCTCAAATAACTCAAAATCGTATGCTTTTAAGATATTATCAATATCATTACTACAAATGTAATTATAAATAGAACTAAAAGTCAATATATATTAAAGAACGTCGTCATAAAAAATCGGTTTTACTTATTTAGTCATAGACTTAGTTTCAAATAAATTACTTTTAAAAGTCACTTATAATTCTAAATTTTTTATAGAATTATTCAAATTTGAATAATTTTATTAAAATGAATAATTGAATTTGAAATGCTATTGGTGAAATTTACAACCAATTCTTTTTTTTATAGCTAAAGAAACAAAATACTATGAACTAGATTAATAAGAGTAAGATGGATAGAAAGATTGATAAAATCTAAATGGATTGGCTATAATATAATTTAAATATTAATTGATAAGTCGATAAATGAATAGCAAATACAAAGTTCAAACCAATTTGAAACCACAAAAAATATTCATAAAAATGATATTGATTTTTTATTTATCGGTTTATAAAATAAATAAATAAATAAATAAATAAATAAAATTATAGTTTAAAAAATATATAGTTTAAATATAAAATTAATATATACAAAAACAATACGCATAAAATAAAATCTAGTAGAATTTTAAAGAAAATAATCTTATTAATAAAAAACAAAGAATTTTTATTTTAAAAAATATAAATAAATACAGTAGAATATTGAAAATCTAGTCATTATTCAATAATATGACAGAATATAATTTGTTTTAGATTGATTTAGAAGAAAATTGTTAAAACTGTTTGTGGTGTGGTTTATTTTTGTCTGAGGGTAAGTTTGTAATTTCTGTTTAGAGTTTTGTGGAGTTTTGTGAGTATTTAATGTTTGGATAGAATGTAGAGGGAGAATTAAGGTGTCTGGTTGTATTTAATTTTTATTACCCTCATTTAATGTTGGTGGTTGGGTATTTATACCTTTATATTTGGGACACATGGGCTTTCGGGTCGTGTTTAATGGACTCGGGTCGAGTTTAAGGACCCATTAGTTCTAAGTAAGGAAACAGGCAGCTTAGTCAAAAAGTGATTAGGTTTTAAGTACTTTAGTTCTGTTCGGATAGTTCAATGGATGATGGTGTCCGGACTGCCCCTGTCCGGTAAGATGGACATTGTCCGAATTGACCCTGTCCGGTTCCCATAAAATGTGGTGACAGAAACCAGACTCATCAAGTTGTATCCATAATATGTAATCGTCATGATATTTTAAAGTTTAGTTTTTTTAGCAAAAAATAAAAAATAATAACACACTAATTTATGTGTCAACTCATCAATGTTGCAAATCTTCTTAACCATAGGTTAATTATTATCAAATAAGTTCTAAATAAAATCATAAATGATAGGAATGTATTTAGTCATAAATTAAGTTTAGATTTTAAAAAAAATTAAAATTTATTATCGTTCCTTTTTTTCAAAAGCATTACAATTAAACAATATATTTTACGACTTCTCATATAATACATACTCAACTTATGTAATTGAAAGAGTATCATTTTTTGAAGTTAGAATCTAATGATATTCTCGTACCATTCAATCGTACACAAATCCAATAGCAATTTTATTATCAATATTACTCATAATATCAATGTCAGAAAAGATTTTAAATTTGAATAAGACTACCGTTAAAGTATAAACATGTATCTCAATAACATTTCTAGTATCTCATGATCCACTTATTTATATTCTCTTATTGCAACTCGCATTGCATGAGCAATATATGTTTTAGTATCGAGTATAACTTGCATCAGTGAACTAACTATTGATGCATATAAGTTTTAGTTACATTTTTTCATTCTTCAATTCTTTTTTATGAATTGTATTTACTTAAACTAAACTGACTTGTTAAAGGACTACTCATAAACTTAGTCTCATACATGTTGATTTTGTTAAATAGTTTTTTAGTGTTCTCTTCCTAAATAATAAAGAGAGTATAATTATCTTTATCTCTAATTATTTGCATGTCAATAGTCTAAATTGATGACTCCAATATATGTATGATAAACATTATAGACAATTTCTTTTTTGGATTGTTAATCTCGTCCATACGATCGTGCAATCAATATATAATCAACATATACCAATAAAATAATGTATGATATCCAAATTATCTGACATAACATCAATAATTTATATGATATCTTGTATATCTCAAACTGCACATAAAACTATCAAAATTTATTTTTCAAATATATGGATTTAATGGAAGTTTACTTTGAGACTGCAACCACTTCATATATCCCTCTCATGTGATTGAGTAAGAAACTTCGTAAGTTATCATTTTCTTCTATTGCGACAACAATTATTGTATCATCTTATATGAAATATGTATAAAGTTCCCACATATTGGCTATGTACATATACTTATCAAACCATTCATAACCTTTCACGCATTACTTGAGAAGCTTAGTGTATAAGAATCATCAGGTAGTTGTCCCAATGATGTTAGTTTATTATTTAATTCATGGATATATCTTATGTTTAATTCATTCATTCATTCATATATATATATATATAACTATTTATTTCATCTTTAATTTTCCCGACTATAACATTTGTACTTATATTGTTATTTTTCTTAAGTTACTATTTTTATTATCATATATTCTACCATGATTATTAATATATAATGTGAAACCTAAAGATTCAAAATAACCTTTGTGATGTGTTTATTTGCTATAATTAGATCACATATATAAATCTTATTTTATTTTTATTTTACAATATAATTATTAGAAATCATTTTCATATCGTCTCAATTACTTGGTAACAAAGTTAATAAGGTTAAAGTTGTAACATCATCAATATTAATTTTGATAATATATAATCGATTCGTAATTGTATTAAGGTCACTTAGATATTGGCAAAGTAGCGTCCAATCATCTTCGTATCAAACAACGGCTTCATCAAATACATAATGTTATTTATCGGACAAATCCTTGTATATTAATAACACTAGTTTTGAAAATGATAACATAATGTTTTTAAAAAATATTGCATGTAACTCATCTTGTGAGAATCAATCGAACAATTTTTAAGACTTATAAATCCCCCACTTTCTAGTGATGTTCTTTTGTATCTTTTGCTATAATCCTTTTTAGTGGAGTACTACGTTTTATTTCATGCGTAAAATATTTTCTACCATAATTATTAATATATAGTATGACACCTAAAGATTCGTCGAATCCTTTATGATGTATTTATTTAGCAGGAATTAGATCATGTATATTAATCGTATTTCAACTTTATTTCCCAACATAATTACTAACAATCATTTTCATACCGACTTAATTACTTGGTAATGAATTTAATAGAGTTAAAGTCGTAACCTCGTCATCAAAATTAGTTTCGAAAGTAGATTGATTCACAGTTACATTAAAATCGATTTGATATTAACTAACTAGTATGTGATATGTCATCTTTCGATCACACAATTACTTCATCAAATACATATTTTTATTTATCAGAAAGAATCTTTTACATTCATGACAACATTTATACCAATAATAACATAATAATTTATATGATAACATTACATGCAACTCACCTTGTCAGATTCAATCAAAATATTCCTAAGACTTATCGATCTTTTATTTTCTAATAATGTTCTTTTGTGTCTTATGCTATAGTCTATTTTAATAGATCATTAAATTTCAATTAATAAGTAAAATATATTCTAAAACTATTATTGATATTTAGTGTGGAACTTGAACACTCATTGAATTCTTTGTAACCTACTTATTTAGCTAGAATTAGATCACGTATACTCATCGTATTTCAGTTTTATTTTCCAAAATATTTACTAACAATCATTTTCATATCATCTCAATTACTTGTTAGCGAATTTAATAGGGCTAAATTCATAACATCGTGATCAAAATCAATTTCAATAGTATATTGATTTGCAGTTGTATTAAGATCACTTATATATTGACTAACTAGTACGTCGTTTGTCATCTTTGTATCACACAACTACTTCATCAAATACATATTGTTATTTTCAGACATAATCTTGTACATTCATGACAACATTTTTACCAACAATGACACAGTAGTCTCCATGATAACATTACGTGCAACTTATCTTGTGAGAATCAAGCAAATAATTTTTAAGACTTATCGATCCCTTACTTTATAATCATGTTCTTTCGTGTCTTTTGGTATAATATCTTTCAGTAGAGCATTTAGTTTCATTTCATACGTAAAATATATTCTACGACGAATATTATAATACAATGTTAAACTTGAAGATTCATCGAATTTTTTGTAGCGTATATATTTAGCTAAATTTAGATCACGTATACTAATCATATTTTAATTGTATTTTTCAACATAATTACTAAGAATCATTCACATATGTCTTAATTACTTGGTAACGATGTTAATAATGTTTAAGTCGTAATATCATCATCAATATTAATTTCAAAAGTAGATTGATTTGTAGTTGTATTAAGATTGCTTAGATATTGACTAATTAGTATGTTTTCAGTCATCTTTATCTCACACAACTGCTTTATCAAACACATATTTTTATTTGTCAAAAAGAATCTTGTACATTCATGACAACATTTCTATCAATGATGATATAATAGTTTCCATGATAACATTACATGCAACCGAGCTTGTAAGAATCAATCAAAGAATTTTTAAGACTTATAGATGCTTTATTTTCTAGTCATATTCTTTCGTGTCATATGTTATAATCTCTTTCAGTGGAGAGTTTAATTTCATTTCATAAGTAAAATAAATTCTACTACGATTACGAATATGTAGTGTGGAACTTGAAGATTCATCGAATTCTTTGCGACGTACTTATTTAGCTAGAATTAGATCACGTGCATTAACCATATTTCAGTTTTATCTTCCATCATAATTACTAACAGTCATTTTTATATCGTCTTCATTACTTGGTCACGAAGCTAATAGGGTTAAACTTGTAACCTCGTTATCAAAATAAATTTTGATAGTAGATTGATTCACAATTATATTAGGATTTCTTAGATATTAACTAAATAGTATGTCGTCATCTTTCTATCACACAACTTATTCGTCAACTACATATTGTTATTTGTCAGAAAGAATCATGTACATTCATGACAACATTTTTACCAACGATGACATACTAGTTTAGGTTATAATATTACATGAAACTCATCTTGTGAGAATCAATCATTGAATTCTAAAGACTTACCAATCCCTTACATTCTAATCATGTTCTTTCGTCTTTTATGGTATAATATCTTTTAGTGGAGAATTTAGTTTCATTTCGTACGTTAAAATATATTCTACCAAGAATCTTAATATATAGTGTTAAACCTAAGGATTTATCGAATCTTTTGCAACTTATTTTTATTTAGCTAAATTTAGATCACGTAAACTAATTGTATTTTAATTTTATTTTCCAACATAATTATTAACAATCATTAGCATATCGTCTCAATTACTCGGTAACAAAGTTAATAGGGTTAAATCCATAACCTCGTCATCGAAATTGATTTCGTTAGTAGATTGATTCGCAATTGTACTAATATTTCTTAGATACTGACTAACTAATATGTCGTCTTGTCATTTTTGTAGCACACACAAATACATATTTTTATTTTTCCAAAAATAATCTTATATATTCATGAAAACGTTTGTACCAATGATGACATAATATTTTTCGTGATAACATTACATGGAACTGATCTTGTAAGAGTCAATTAAAGAATTTTTAAGACTTATCGATCCCTTACTTTCTACTTATGTTCTTTCGTGTTTTATTGTAAAATCTATTTCAGTAGAGAATTTCGTTTTTTTCATACGTAAAATATATTCTACCACGAATCTTAATATATAGTGTTAAACGTGAAGATTCATCGAATTCTTTGCGACATGTTTATTCAGATAAATTTAGGTTATGTATACTAATCGTATTTTAATTTTATTTTTCAACATAATTACTAACAATCATTCGCATAGCGTCTCAATTACTTTGTAAGGAAGTTAATAGGGTTAAAGTCATAACCTGGTCATCAAAATTAATTTCAACAGTTGATTGATTCGCAATTGTATAAGATGACTTAGATATTGACTAACTAGTATGTATTTTGGTATCTTTGTATCACACAACTGCTTCATCAAATACATATTGTTATTTGTCAAAAAAATCTTGTACATTCATGATAAAAGTTTTACTACCGAGTACATAATAATTTTCTTGGTAACATTACATGCAACTGATATTGAGACAATCAACCAGAGAATTCTTAAAACTTATAGATACCTTACTTTCTAGTCATGTTCTTTCGTGTCTTATGCTATAATCTCTTTCAGTGGAGCATTTAGTTTTATTTCATAAGTAAAATATATTCTACTACGACTATTAATATGTAGTGTGAAACCTGATGATTCATCCAATTCTTCCCGACGTACTTATTTAACAAAAAATAGATCATGCATATTAATCGTATCTCAGTTTTATTATCTAACACAATTACTAACAATCGTTTTCGTATCGTCTCAATTACTTGGTAACGAAGTTAATATGGTTAAATTCGTAACCTTGTTATCAAAATTAATTTCAATAGTAATTTGATTCACAATTGTATATAGATCGCTTATATATTGAGTAACTAGTATGTTGATTGTCATCCTTGTATCACACAATGCTTCATCAAATACGTATTATTATTTTTCAGAATTAATCTTGTATCTTCATGATAATATTTTTAAGAACGATGGCATGGTATTTTCCGTGATAACATTACATACAACTGATCCTGTGAGAATAAGCAAAGAATTCTTAAGACTCATTGATCCCTTACTTTATAGTCACGTTCTTTCATGTCTTGTGGTATAATCTATTTCAGTGGAGCATTTAGTTTTATTTCAGACGTAAAATATATTCTACAAGACTTATTAATATATAATGTGAAACCTAAATATTCATCGAAATCTTAGCAACATGTTTATTTAGCTAGATTTATACCGTGCATATGTTAATATGATTAAAATCATTACTTACATAGCTCGATCATCTTCGTATATACCAAACTATTTCTTCATCAAATATTCAAAGTATCTTATACATTCATATCTTACTAATTCGTGAATATAGCATAGCTCGATCATTTTCGTACATACCAAACTATTTATTAATCAAATATTCAAAATATATACCAAACTATTTATTAATCAAATATTCAAAATATCTTGTACATTCATGTCTCACTAATTCGTGAATATGGCATAACTCGATCATCTTCATGTATACCAAACAATTGATATTTATTCATCAAATATTCAAAATGTCTTGTATAATCCTACCGATCTGATTCGTGAATATAGCATAACTCGATCATCTTCATGTATACCAAACAATTGATATTTATTCATCAAATATTCATCTTCATGTATATCAAACAATTAATATTTATTCATCAAACATTCAAAATGTCTTGTATATTCCTGCCGATCTAATTCGTGAATATAGTATAACCCGATGATCTTTATATGTACCCATTATCAAATTATCAAATATTCAAATACTTTTGTACATTCAAGTATAACCCCTTCATATGTACCCAACAATTGATTCATCAAATACTCAAATACTTTTGTACATACGAGTATAACCCGATCATACTTCGTTGATACCAAACTATTGATTTATCAAATACTAAAAAAAAATTGTACATTCGTGCGTGCCTGACTAATTCGTGAATGGAACATAGCTTGATCATCTTCACATATACCCAACAATTGATTTATTCATCAAATAGTCAAAGTGTCTTGTACATTCAAGCCAACATCTTTACTAACGAATGACATCAAGGGAGTCAACAAACAATTCTTAACTTTAATCGATCTTAAGATTCTTTTAGTGAAACATTAAGTTCTGAATTTCTACATACCATCCGAATTGCTTGAACTGGATTCCCTATATGATCTTCTCACCAAGATGAGAGAAGTCAGAAATGGACAATAACTAATGTGATTTCCTTCATTTCTTTCCTTTAAAACATAATCTCACTCCATTGGAGGAGAGATAGTACAACAGAATTACATCAGAGGACAGAACATTCACTATAAACACCATTAAAAAAAACAAAAACCGAACCTGAACCTTGCTTGCAATTTTGAAAACCCAATACACAAAAGTCCAGTATTTTCTACTCAAAAGTATAAAATGATCACCTCAAATCACTCATGGGGTCAGTGCGACGGCGACTGATTCGGCGAAAACGAAGTTCTTGGCGTCTCATAACACGTAGAGTGGGATCGTCTAGATGATTCTTCCACATCCGAATTGTCTTCAGACTCAGTTTCGGATTCGGATTCAGGTCCAGATACTGATTCAGATTTCGGTTCGGGTTTCTGGATTTCCAGTCTACTTTTCATCACTGTCTGCGAGGAAGAAGGAAACCATTCGCATCGATCAGACAGCCAATGGTCCAACCGGGAACCGGGAGTAGACCTAAACGACAAGGTTGCACGACCAGACGGAGTAAATTCAACTGGAGGTTTGCCTTTCTCTGTTGAATCCCGTGTTGATCGACGGCGGATTGAAAGCGGCAACGGCGGTAGTTTTATTTTAGACCACCGTGGTAATTTCTGGGTACGAGGAGAGGTTTCGGATACAGATCCGGATTCAGAACGCGGTTTGTGAACCAACCTTAAATTCTTCAAACGGGTCAGCGTCGGCGTCAGAAAGACCCGTGGAGAAGAGCATGCAAATCGGGTCGGGGATGGCTGATCAGACACCGGAACCGGATGATCGAATTGATCATTAGAAGTAGACCAAAACGAGACGCTTCTCTGATACGGTGGAGGAGAAAGGTGTTGATCGAGTGTTTTCGGCGGCGATGACCAACGAAGTTTTCTGGACTTCATTGGTTCCTCTGTGTACTCCGGCAGAGATTTCCTTGGGAGTGGCGGTGGTGGCTTTGGCCTGTCTTGATATTGTGGTGGATAACTCCTGTGAGGTGACTGGGTTTGCTCTGGTTCCACTCGCGGTGATACTGCCGGTGGTTTCTTCGGCAATGGCCGGCTAACTGACGGTGGTTGCTTTGATTTATGTTTGATTTGGTAGTGCCGGTTAGGTACACCGGGTCGGATCTCCCATTCAAATGGAATGGCTCCAGGTTTTATACAAGAATCATAGCTTTCTGCCATTTTGACAGTAACGAAACTTGTGTGTTTTATGAACGTTTTTACTAAAATTTTGGGTAAACTTTATCAGGAGATGAATATTGTTGTGCCACCATAGTACTTATATGTATATATATACACACAGAGACACTGGTATTCACCTATATCCATTGATTCGGTACCGTATTAATATCGGTTTTATCGGTATCTTATCTATTCTTACTATGTATACAGTCATTAGTCAAAATTTAATATTATTAATTTTATATTTAATATATTTATTTATTTTCTTACTAGTTATAACGGCTATTCAAATCCGCTCTAATAAAAGGAAAATTCACTTTTGATCACCCAAATTTTATATTTCTTTTTATTTGTATCATCCATTTTCGATGGAATGAATCAAAATATATATTGTCAAGAGATTTCTAGTCAAACTATATGGGTCTCATCAAATTTGGTCAATATTTAGATTGTTTTCAAATGTTATTTACTTTATTTTATTATATTTTGGTTTACATGAAGTAATATATCTCATATTTTTATGGTTTTATATCGTAATGTATTTTTTCGGGAATTAAAAGTTAACTATTATACATTAAAAAAAATGATACGATAAAAATTAATGAAGAATATATTGAAATAGGTTAACTATAATTATAAATGGAGAAAAGTTAATCCATTTACAAAATAGGTTATAAACAATCTAAAAAAAGGAGTTCATCTACCTAAAATAAAACTTTTCAAATTATTATTTTTTTTTCATGTTTTCAACTGGTTTATTTTTATTTTTAACAATTTTTTATATGTTAAAAGTTCATATTTTTAGTGTTGAAGATTTTTGGGATACGTGTTTAGTTATAATTCGAAAAAAAGAATTAAAATATACAATTTGCTCTTACAATTCAATTAAAGATACTACATCGTTCTTTACACTTTATAAGCAATGATCGATTACTCATCATTGTTTTAGAATGAGTTTTCACTCTTATTATGTTGTTCATGGATGAATGTCTTGTTATGTTGTTCATGGATGAATGCTAATCTTTCGTATTTTGGTCTTAGAATGAGTTTTTGCTCTTGTTATGATGTTCAAGGATGAATGTTAATCTTCCGTGTTTTAGACGGTATGTCTATATACACATCATAACTCTTCACTGTCTTAGAAGTTGTCACTCTTGTCATGATGTTCATGTATAAATGCTAATCTTCCGTGTTTTTGTCTTAAAAGGAGTTGTCACTCTTGTCATAATGTTCATGGAGGAATGCTAATCTTTCGTGTTTTAGACTGTATCTCTATTTATATATTATAAGCAAAGTTCGGTTACTCTTACTATTTTAGAAGGAGTTCCCACTCTTATCGTGATGTTCGTGGATGAGTAGTAATCTTCCGTGTTCTTTACGTCTTTCTGATAATAAGTTTAATGGTTTCATGCAGTAAATAGTCGTCTTTTATCGCGTTTTGGATCGACAATTACTCTTTTATACTATCGTCTTTTCGCTCGATCATATTTTGTGCGGCAATGTTACTTGTCGGTTACCGAACGAGGATATTTTATTATCCATCTTAATTAATTTCCCAGACGTCCTTTTGCTATTTATAGATCTCACTTCGGTATTCTTGATATGTGCTATCCGAAGTAAAAGATTTATCTCTTGTTAGTTAGTCCTATATGTTTAAAATTGCTTAAGGCTAACACGTAACAATTAAAACAATAAATTTTTTGTTTCACATTTGATCCCTCTAATTTTTTTTGTCAATAACACATCTCCAATTTTTTGTTAATAATATTAAAATTTAAAGGTGAGTATTATTGGTAAAAAAATTGAGTAACTATATATGAGACGAAATATCTACTCTTTGAATTTCCCCACGACAAATAGTAAACAATTGAACATGTGAAAAAATATTCTCTTTTTAAAATAAAATGAAGCTTTTAATATAAAATGAGATAATACAATGGATTGGTCCAAGAATTAGAACAAACTTGAAACTAGGGATAAAAAAATGGGAGGGAACAAGAAATTAAGTAAAAAATCTAGCACCAAATCAGAATAGACTTCCCTAATGAGCAAAAGAACATCAGATTCAACAATGGTCTTCTTCCAATTGATTCACTGATATTTCAATCTTCCATACTAGCGAACTTAGCTAGAGTTTCTAGAGATTTTGTTTACAGCTAGAGGAGAGTAACTTGGATGAACATAACGTGAGACAACAAAGCTACAAAGATCGGTTGATATTCAAGCAATGAACACCACGATCTTTCAGTTCCAGTTGATTTAGAGAAAATTGGAAGAACAAAATGATAAGAATCGAATAAAGATTTAAAGCATGACAAACGATAAGAACAGGCTCCATTGTGTCAAGAGCTATCATTTTGTTACAAGCCACCAAGCCTCAATCATGAAGGTATGTTCCAAAAACGAGTCAATGGACTCACATATTCACTACTTGATGAATTATCTTGACTAGCAATTTTGGAGATCAACAAGAGATTAACCGGAAAAAGATTAAGTTACAGCAAACAAAAAAGTTGGTAATATAGGAGATTCCAAAAAAGCTTGATGAACTAAAGAAAATCGTGATGAAAAGCAAAAAAAAAACTCAAAATAAGAGATTATTTATAATTTTTTTTGTCATACAAAATTTTAGAACATAAAATATTAACGAAAAATAAAAATAAACGAAAACGACTAATTAACAACAAACGCAAAAAATAAAAAAGAAACTAGTGATGAATTTTAACTAATATTATATTATATTTTATTGGAAAAATTATATATCAAAATATATTGAAAATTTGATGGGATAAAATTAATATAAAATGCACCGCAAATTACTTGTTATTATAGTTAGAGGAGAAGATAAATAGGTATAAATGAAAATTTGACGTGTGCCATGATGTAGTCGAGAAAGGGGAATTAGGTCCAGCATTTTGGTTCTATCCTGCGGGGATCTACTTCACGATGAACGGTGCTACAAATAGATAATATCATCACGAATCTGATCTCTCTATTCCCACTTTCGATCCTATCGAATTTCATTCCTCACAATGTTCCCTCCAATTTGATTACCTTCCATACGCAAATCCGTACGAAAAGGAAAATGATTCAGCGCACTCAAATTTAGCGGACCAGATTTAAAATGACTGTGCTGAGAAAAACCCTATGAGTATATTGGAGAGCCATATAATAATTGATAATCTACGAAAAATAAATACAAAATTGAGAAGATATGGTTTTATGAAAAAAAAATAAACTATAAATCATTAAACGACGACCTAAGTATATAATAATTGTTAGTCTCAAAAAATAATACAAAACAAAATTAAGAGATATTGATCCACTATTAAAAATTAAAAAAACTAATAATACAGAATAATCAAGATATAATAACACCGGCAGGTGGAGAAAATTCTAACATTTGTAAATAAAAGAGAAATAAACAAAAATTAAATAATCCTCTTACAAAAATTAATATTTTACTGGTTTAAAATAAATTGCAATAAGAGCAATATAAACTGTTGAAGTGTGTGGGTAAAATGATTGAAATAGTTCAACTACAATTTTTTTATTGAAAATTTGACTGTTTATTTTTAAAAATATTATTATCACAAAATTATAATTTTTATATGAATTTGAAGCTTAAATCTACTCCATAAAAATGGGGGGTTGGTCGTTAAGAAAATAAAAAGTATGAGCCCTCTAAAGCGAAAGTAGTTTGACTTTGCAAAAGAAACGAATAACAATACATAATAATGGCAGTAAATTAGCAACTCATATATTTGATAACAAACTATATTAAAATTTTATATTTTATATAAAAAGATTCGTTACTAATAAATGTTGTCAGAGGTAAAACAAAATTTAATACTATTAAACTTTAGACTTCAATTTCATATATTAATCTTGAATATTTTTATTTATTTTTAGGCTACTATTACATTCAACATTTATAATTTGAATCTAAGTTCATTTTAGACTAAGATTAGACTCTGGATATAGTTTAGTATTATGATTTACAAATTTTATAAAAAAATTCAAAATTTATGGTTTAAAATTAGATAAAATACATTGACCATAAAAAAAAGCCTAGATATTCATAACTTGGTATAATTTGTTAAAGCATAACGGCTATTCAATTTGTTAAAGCATGATTTAACTAATAATTAATAGTTAAGTATGAATATTTTAATAAATAGTTATGAAAAAACAAACATTATTAATGTTTTAATAAATGTTCTAAAATAATTTTTAATTATATAATTAATATTAATATTGTAAATTCTTAAACATAAATCAAATTCAAACAATATATAATTGATACTCAAAAAAATAACTGTTAATACAAAACTTATTAATAAATAATAAAACAAAAATTTGATAAATTAGATATAATGGTACGGTGCACATAACGAGTTAGGGCTGAATGTTTTAAACCGTTTTTTTAATTTTTTTTACATTTTTTAAAACAATATTATATCTTTCAAATCATACTTCTAAAAAGTATTCAGAAATATTATTGAATTTTCTTCTTCTTTTTATAGTTGCAAAATTTTGTATATTTTGATTGCGAAATAAGTTTAAAAAAATTGAGTTATAATTGCAAAATTATGTGTAATTTGGTTGTAAAAATAATTGTGTTTCAGTTGCGAAATTATGTGTAAATGTGTTGCGAAAATAAAACGAAAATAGTTGCGAAAATAGAACTTTGGTCGCTAAATAAGTATAATTGTGTGAAAAAAAAAACAAAATACAAGTTTGTTTTGTGAAAATAAGTGTTAATTAAGTGTGAAATAAGTAATTTTTTGTAATTATTAAAATATGTGCATTTTGTGTTAATTTTTTTTTGCCTTTTTTCTAAAAATGGAGTGTGTTCAAGTTGTGAAAATATGTGCAATTTGATTGCGAAATATGTCCGAAAAAAACATTGTGTTTCAGTTGTGGAACTAATTGTAACTTGGTTGATAAAAACAATTGTGTTTCAGTTGCAGAATTGCGTGCAAATGTGTTGCGAAAATAAGAAAAAAGTAGTTGCGAAGAGTTTTGTTGCTAAATAAGTCTATTGTATGAAAAACATAATACAAATTTGTTTTGTGAAAATAAGTGTTAACCAAGTGTATAACAACTAAATTTTTGTAGCTACGAAAATGTGTGCATTTTTGTGTTGAAAATACTTTTTTCTTTTCACTAAATGGATTATGTTTCAGTTGCAAAAATACCTGCAATTTGGTGTTGAAATAAGTCTGAAAAAAATAATTTTGTTTTTGCTGCGAAATTCCGTGTAATTTTAATTATAAAAAAGAAGTGTGATCCAGTTGCGGAATTACGTACAATTTGGTTAGAATAACAAGAAAACGAATATCCAAAAATATCATTCATTTATTTCGTATTTTTCGTCTTTAAAATATAAATACATGTGTTTTTTAAAGAAAAAATTGAGTTAGGGTTTGAAGGATATGGAGTTTTGACGATTAAAAGTAATTAAGTGTTTAAGTTTGAATTTGTTTATGTGTTCACGAGTATTGTTGGAAGAATTTATGTTGCGGGTGATTTTTGATTAACTTCAAAACTCAAGTGGTTATCGGTAATTTAATTCTACCTGTACGGTTGTCAGTAACTTACCCTAAAATAATATTGACGATGTATTAACAAATAGTAGCGGAGTTTATGTTAGGTAGTAGTGTCGAAGTGTCAAATTTGTTATGAAATAGTAGGAGACCTTAACATAAGGTAGGAGACAACTATTGGTTGTGAGATATAAAGTTTTTTATTTAAAATTCATGAACTTTAACTTTGAAGGCGTGTATCATATTTATAGATAATGTTCTGGCCTCAAGACTTTTGTGGACATCGGTCCTCGAACCTAAGATTCTTTATATATATAATCAATTTGAGTGCAGTGGGCCAACTCAAGAGATATGATTAAAATATTCAAAAGTAAATCAGGTCTCAAGACACTAGTGTTTAACGAGTATCCATTTACACTAGTGAAACTAGAAGTAATTCATTTCTTTTATTGGAAAGATCTAAGATTCGATTGAGAGCTAATCAAGAGCGCTAGACTTTGAAGAAACTTAGATATGCGATTTGAGAATCCAATTGGATGAGGCGAAGCTCTTTTTCGAAAAAAAAATATGTAAGATTATGTTTTGCATCAAGAGTCAGATCTACTAAGCTTGAGGGTTAGCTATGGTGTGCTGAGCTTGAAGGGGAACTGAGGTAAAGGTTCGGAGAAGGACAAATATAAGGATAAATATTCCAACAAAATCCCCAAAAGTTTGAGTACCCACTGCTTTCTCATAAGCTCTTTCTCAAGATTTAGAGTACCCTACTTGGAGACTGAAGACAACAACGAAGTATAGCTTCAATAATCAAAATCTGATGTTAGGAATATTCTATCTTCAGGCAACATAATTCCCAAACCCTGAAGAATCCATCACAACGTTTCTCACAGTGGTAGAATTCTCAAAGAGCACTAGAATTGGTCTGATTTCCACCATTATTTGAAAATACTATATATGAGTGATGAATTCCATGGTAAAGCCAGAGTAGTACATCAAGATATGGTGCAATGCTTTTTCAGTAGCCATTTCTTAAGATTATGAATACCCCTTGCTTTGTAGAAATCAAATGCTCGATGCTTCTCACAATGGAAGATTTCTCAAAGAAGCGTAGAGAATGGCTTGATAGTATGGGGAAGTAGAGCTTAAGGGAGATCTAATTCGCTTCAGGAGAAAACGATTCCCTTAATTGGATTTCCCAAACCCTGAAGTGTCTACCATTCTGGTGAGGGAAGAATCATTTCAACAATTGGGGTCTACTAATAACACAATGTAAGCTCGATTGTTGAAGATTTAGAGCTTAAGAGAGGATAATCGCTATATTTGGAGAATGACACCCTTAGGTTGGTCGATCTTGAAAGTTGTTGTTATCAGAGCTTGATAGATATGATTCCAAGCTAAGTATGGTTTCCTTCATTAGTTGAGAAGGCTCTACCTGAGAGTTGAAACCACGGTGAATCCAAAAAGAGTATTACATCAAGATATGGTGCAACTGAGTATTGACTCGACGGTGAATCAAAAAAGAGTAGTCCATCAAGATATGGTGCAACTGCAAAATAAAGATTCTGGTAAGTTGTAATAGCTTATTAAAGCTTTTGTAGAGTACTTAACTTTAGTTTAGGCTCAAATAATTCTCTGATAGTATTAGTTTGCATGTTGTCCAGCTGTAGAATAGATTTTAGATGATTAGGGAGTTGTTCAGGTGGATAATCAAGTATGAATTTTCACTTATTAGTCCAGTGAGCAAGCCAATTCGCTACTAAGTTTTTCTCCCTATATATATGAGAGATTGACATTTTTGGAGTGATGAGTGACCTGCAACAATTAAGTGGATGTAGTAAAAATCATGGCCCTTTGTTAGTAAGTAACATATTTAAAAGAATAAAAGAATCAGTCTTTATTTAAAGGTTATAAATTTTCATTAAACTACAAAGAATTAGTCCATCTAGGAGTGCCCAATTTTCAGTGAATATAAAATTAAGGTTGCCATAAAGGATTCCAATAGAAGCCTTAAGATTCCCTATAGAATTACGAATTATGGCACTTCCAGAATATTCTCCAGATTGAAGCGTGAAACGTCTGTGTTTAAATTTAGGGTTGAACCAATAAGAGGATGCTAATGAAAAGATCTGATTCGTCTTTTCTGAGTTAAGTGTTGAAAACCCTCAAACTCAAAATCCAGATTTAAGTTATTCTTCCAGAAGTCCCTATTGATGAGGTCAGCCATATCCAACTTTTGGATAGAGTGCTTAATATGTGTGATGACCATTAGAGTTGAAGTGTCTAGATTCTCATAAAATTTATTGTTCCTTATTTTCCATAGAGTCCAGCAAATAACAGAAGGAAGTGTAAATTTAATATGGACTTTAACAGTGGTAGATATGATCCTTATGTTGACAATGTGTGTTAAAGTCATATGATGTCCAATCATAATATTGAATATAACACTAAAATGCTTCCAAACAGAACAAGCTAGGTTACATTGCACAAAGTATTCTTGAATTGATTATGTGTTACCACAGAATTGGAATTTAGACACTACGGTGATGCCTCTTAACTATAGGATAGTGTCCATAGAAACCTAATTATGTAGAATTCTCCACATAAAAAATAAGCACTTGACATGAACAACTTGATTCCATATTTTGAGTATAGAGAAAAGTAGGTGCATTTTGTCCTTAGAGCATTCCAAGTGTCTTCAAAGATAAATTCACCTGAAGAACTTGATGTCCATATAAGCTTATCAGGAATGTTAGGCTTTATAGAAAGATATTTTATTCTGTTTACATCAGTAGGTAATATAGAAGTCTCTAACCTGTTAATATCCCAATTGTTGTTAGTCCAATATATTTGACACTAGTTGGAGTGTACCACGAGTTTTCCATATTGTTAGTGAATTCAATCAATGGTTTAGAGTGACTACAACTATCTAACCATAAATCACAGGAACCCTGACCAATAGACCAGAAAATAAGTGGTTCTGCAATAGATCTGACTTCAAACATTCTCTTCCATATCTGGGATCTTTTAAATTCTAGATGAACCTGCATAGGATGACCATTAGAGCAATATATATTATGCATTATTTTAGACAAAAAACTAGAGTGTTCTCTGAATTGTTTCCATAGTTTGCATGAGTATGTTTGTTGAATATCTTCTAGTCTTCTAACATTAAGCCCTTATTCCTTGTAGGGAAATCATACTTTGTTCCAATTTACTCAGGATATTTCTCTTTGTATATTAGAGGAGCCCCAAGGGAAACGACTGCAAATACTTTCAATTCTCTTGATTATTGAACCTAGCAGAAGACAATGTTGGATTGGTTATTGGGGAGAGAAAGCAAGATTTTCTGAATTAATGTGAGTCTCCCTCCAAAATAAAGAGATGAATGGTTTCATTCTTGAACTCTCTTTCTTAAGTTGGTAATTAATCCCTCATAGTGTATTTCTTTGTTGTTGATATGTATAGTAGCACCCATGTAGTTCATATGACTGAAACTTTGTTTGACTCCCAATGTTTGATTGATGTAAGTAGTTATGTTAGGAGGAGATGATGTATGAAAGATAAAATTGGATTTTTCCTTGCTAATAAGTTGACATGTTAGATCTTGAAAATCAATTAGGAATCTGTTAAGAAGAAGAACATTAGACTTAGAACCATTAGCAAAAATGATTGTATAATTTACAAAGTATAAACATGAAATAATATCATTATTAGGAATTTTGTATCTCGGACTAGGATGAGCTAAGTATAGGTTTTTAAGTCCTCTTATTAGAAATTCCTAAGAAAAAAATGAAAAGACAAAGGGAAAGAGGGTCCCCTTGTCTAAGAGCATTTGAAGCTTTGAAGTATCATTTGGCTTCTCCATTAATAATGACAAAGAATCTAATATTATTAATGGGGTTCAATATTAGTTTAACAAGCCTGTGATTGAACCAAAATGTTGTTTGAATATTTTTAATGAATAGAAAAGAACTCCATCAAAGGCTTTCGAAAGGTCTAGGGCATTCTGCTTGTTCGGTCAAGATCGAGGTCGAGATACTCAGAATCCACATCAAACTCATTGTAAGATCCTATTATGACCATTGCATTTTTTTACTTAGGAGCGGCTTTTATTGCCTCGGTTTGAATTATGGCTTGATTGCCAACTGGAGCTTGCAACCAACCCATGGATTGTGCTTTGACAAATGTAGTCAGTATTCAATTCTCAATCAAGCTTTAAATCTCTTGTTTCAAAATGATGCAATACCTTGTATTATGGCCTATATTTTGATACTTGCAAAACTTGTTGTTCTTATTTTCCTCCAGACTTTATATTGGAAGTGGTTTTCAAAACTAAATAAAATTCATTGTATTTTCCAAATTAGTAAGAACGTTCTTTGTTAGTTCTGCATAGTTATCGGGTCAGACTCATTGATGCTCTATGGATTTATATTATTGTCCTTGTGCGTGTTGGTTTACCCTAGGTTGAGGCAGAGTCTGATTTGTACCCGTCAGATTAAAATTAGTAACTGTCTGAGGCTGAACGTCGGATAAAAATTAGTAATTGTCTGATGGCTCGATGTTGTGGAACATGTCTTTGCAAAGGGGTCAATTTTAATTTATTCGACTTCTCCACTTTGATCTGTTTCTCAACCTAAGCTAACAAACCTCCAAACATTAAGGCATTTTTATTGGTCATGTTATCAGTAAATTCTCTTGGGAGAAGCCTTTTCTAGTTATAACTGCTTACTCATAGCAATAATCCAAGACATTTTTAGTATGTACAAAGTGTTTAATGTAATCTTTCAAAGGCTCCTCAATCAACTAGCGACATTAAATTATTGTCTTATATACTTGCTTCTCACAAAATGTCTTTAGAATACAGTCCTGAACACATCAAAATTCTTGATTGAACTATGTGAGAGCTGGTTGTACCAAATCTAAATTTAGAGAGGTTTGCCGTCGTTTGACCATTACCTCAACTTTTATTCTATATTTTTCTTTCAGATACTTTTGCTTATCCAATGAGGTATGTTGTTTGTTCGAGCTCTGCTTGCATTCCTGGTTTTGATACTGACGGGTATGTCTCTTTGTGAAATGCTTACCACCATAATTTCTCTTAATTTTATGACGATGATCCCTATTCGGAGAAGACGAAGATTATTCGGACTCAGACTCATAATAATCACTAGACTCTGAAGGAGTGTATCGATACATGGCCTTTTGTTCCCTTTTTTAAGAAATGTTGTGATTGATTGGTCTCTTCGGTGTTTTTTCTTGACTGCATTGGAAATCAGAGTTACCACCTTCCCCCTCAGAACCTTCTAGTTCTTCAAGCTTTTGGACTTCTGATTGAACGTTTCTTCGTTGCATCATTTCTTCTCTTTGGATTCCAATACCTCAATTTCCTCCTACAACTGATCACAATCCATGGCCAACTATTCGTGTCTCACTTTATCAGAAATTTCCTAAACCAAGTGATCAGAATCTTTTCCGGCGTGACTCTTTAGTAACTATCGCAAGATCCACCTGCATCTCAAAATCCATTCTTCGGTAAATTCTGAAGATAACTTGAAATAAATAAGGTATTGTATTTTTTATCCAGGTACCTATCTAGGCTCTCGATATGGTCGTCATTGATGGTCTTATAGATTTTTGAAGGGTGTTTAAGTAATAAATAAATAAATAAACTTTGGATAGAGCCTAGAGATATAATTGAGTTGCTTGGATTTTAGTTTAGAAAGAGAAGGTCTGGTAAAAATAGTTTGGAGTAAATGCAATAATAATAATTCCGTAATTCGTAAGATAATTCCTTATAAAGCCTTGTGATCCTAGTGGGCTTATATGGTCCATAGGTCCATTTGGATAATCTAGGCTCATATAACCCAAGCTCATATATTATAATCTCTTAATATTACATTATTATTATTATATCACCATGATAAAATAAATTTTGGTTAAGTAACTTATTAGTCCGACTTGCCCCTCGGAGAATTTGAATCCTTATTATATTAATATCATAAAATAACTTCTTGTCGAATTTATTGGTCCGACTTGCCTCTCGAAGAATTCAGTTCTTATGAACACCCATTTATGTTAGATTTATTTGGCTCATTTAGTTATTCTCTAGCCAATTGATGTCAAACAAATGAACTCATAACATTCACAATAACTCTCGGGCTGAATGGGGGAAGTTCAGCATCATGAAGTGCTTTGCAGTAACCACCAACGCGAAAAATAAAATTCATTAACTTTATTTGATGATTCATACAAAACACAAGATCATCGAGGACTTCCCTAACTATAATAAAACACAAAATAGACCTTTTGTCTTCATCAACCGGAATTGGGAAACATGCAACTCTTAGCCTCAGCCAACGGTGCCTCGTAGTTGGTCACATGGAAGTAAGTACTTTGATTTCTATGTTTGTCTTCATGGTTTCCTTGTTCTGGATGATTTATGAGGTTGGATATTGGTTAGACGTTTCACACTATAATTTATCTTCTTCTCGAAAGTTTCATTGTAGTTTTAGGGGTACAAGTCTGTTACATGGGATAACTACATTGTTCTCTTTCATTTTGCTACTTCTGGTTGGGAAAAGCAGCTCCACATTCTGCTAACCTAGGAAAAGTTTCTAAAACCCGACTTATGGGCGAAGACCAAACGAATTACAATAGCCACAGTAATGTCAAAAGAACGGGCCAACATTATGCAAAAGATTTCGGTCAAGTTGCAGATCGATCCTTTTGTCGAGCTCTCCACTAATAGATGTTTGATTGTATTACTAATCTTTATTAGTAAAGATAGTTAGCCGTCTATGACTCTGCCTCTTTTAATTTTCCAAAACAGAATTTTTAGTCAGGAGAGCATTCTTAAGTTTGTAAAGAATACGCACCTTCCTGGTAGGAAAAGGGAAGGAAAAATAGATGAAGCTATGCTACCTCCATAGATCCAGAAGGACAAGTTGGATAGATACACTGCTTATGAAAATCGTGTAGGCCATAACATGAAATAAACAATATCTCAAAGAAAATCATAAACAGAAAAGGTAGACAAGATTAAAGAATGCACTAAAGATTGGGTCCATTTGGTACAAGAAGTCACCAAATTTGGTGGTGCGGGTTAAAAAAACATATGTTCCCATAACTTTGTATTTCCAAGTGCTGGATGAATAATTTTTTAGCTTCGACAATTTAATTGTATTAAGTAATGTTATTCTTGATATAGAAAAAAGGGAATATATTACCAAGAGTTTATTAGCCTTAGTGGAGTGATCAATTCTTAAGGTATATATTGATTTGAATAGGCTCGTATACATTAATAACCTATTTAAAACTATACTTCGATAAATTTCTCAAATAATAAATTGGTTACAGGAGCTCATGGTCTCTCTAAAGTGTTAAAAATTACACATTGAGAAAATTACTCAAAAACTAGATTGGTTGTGGGAGCGCGTGGTCTCCATATCGTGTTTAGAACTATACTTATTAGAATTACCCAAACACATAATTAAGATTGCAAAAATATGTTATAGATATTCAATTCCTCATTAAAACCTTCTTGTACCACTAGAGTAAGAAAGTGTCCATGCTAAGAGTAAGAATATTTGAATATATATAAACAAATTCAAAGTCACATAAGACTTTCTAAGAAGTATTCAACTGAAAATGTTCTATATTCTAAGAGTAGAGAAGAGGTTTTCTATTTTTATCCAACAATATGTAGGTTCCAGCTTTGACCTTTGTTGCTACCTTGTACGGTCTCTCCTAGTTTGGATTAGACTTTTCAAGCATCTTATCCTAAGTGTGAAGAAATACACGTCTCAGTATTTGGTCACCTATTTTGATACTTTAAAAGTGAACTTTAAAGTCATATTTACATAGGTGAACTTTCATTCATTTCTTTTTTATTAGGTCAAACTAAAATACTTGACCTTTAGCATTCCTTTATCATAGTTAGATATTTGGAACAAAAGTAGAGTCATGTATATTGGCATTATGAATTCCATCTTGTAGACCAAAATATTTTATTTATTATATTCGTACTAAATAATTTATATAGCCAAAACAAAATATGTAAAAAGAAACAAAAATTGTTTTTCAGGGGTTAAAATCAAACTTTAAAGGTTGTTTTTATTTTTTATTTTACTTTTTTATAGACTATACAAAAATTCAAGCATAAAAAATACATTTTAATAGATAAAAGTACCGGTAAATACCCACTCAAGTATCTAATTACCCAGTAGTACCCAAATTTTGGATAGTGTTACTTAGTACCTCGAGTAAAAAATTGGACAAAATTACCCCCCGACTATATATACCCATTTTTCACTTCAAACCCACTTTTTCCCTTCCCATTACCCTAAACCAACCCAAACACGTCTAATTTTAGAAACCACCAGAAAACCGTTCAACTTTGTGATTCTCTCTCTCTCAAACCTGAAACCCCGACAGCTTCTCACCATTCGAAATCAGTCGTCGTTCTCACCTTCAACGGAATCGCATCGGTCACCGTCTTTTACTCAGTCCAACGAGTAAACACATTCTATTCGACAAAGTTGCCGTCAAATCGTCTCCGACCGGTGAATAGTACAGTGTCTACAAGTAACTAGGTAAGCATTATCGTGCCAAGTGTACTTTTTTTGCATTTTTTGATGACTTCGAACCACTATTTTCTGTTATTTCATGATCGTCGTTGCTTTTTATACCGGAACGAAGTATTTAGTGATGATAGTTGGTCAGTTTCTGGGTTTATTGTCGAACGCAGGGTAGAAGTTTGGTTGAATGTAATGTTAATACTTTTCTGAGAACTGTGATTTATGTTAGATGTGCATTAGGTAGTTGATTGTTAATTTTTGTGTTGTTTCCATATTTCCCAGATCCATGCAACGTGCATGTAAAAAATAGAACAGTTCGCAGCCTGCACGTTTGCGCTGTCATACAGTTCGTATCTTCATAACCCAGTATGCAAGCAATTTGCACCTTCATGTTTATTTATATTACAAGCAGTTCGCAACTTGACATGCGAATCGTGTAACACATTAACTGATAAATCGGAAGTTCGTAGCTTGTGATGTGAATCGTTTGACACTTTAACTGATGAATAGGAAGTTCGCATCTTGTGATGCGAGGTGTGTGACACTCCAACTGATTTGTATTTATGCAGGAAGTATGACAACAAAACTAAGCTATTACAGATCAGGGTTGGTGAGCCTTCTGAAGCTTCTTAAAGAGAACCGTATTACCCATCCCACATTGAAGCTGCAAGAAACACACCCTTCTACATGCTTTTGAAAACGACTTTCGACATCCGTAATGAGGCAGAGCTGCCAAAGAAGAAATTCTACTCGATCATTCAGTATCTCGTCGAGAGGTTCTCTGTTGATAAAGACGCCTTCCATATTGGCTCAAAGTTTATAAAGTTAACCGAAGACGGTGTGAAGGTCATATTCGGTATGAAACATGGCACATAGAAAATGCAGTTAACGAAAACTGGAGCATTTCACAACAAATACACTCCCGACGAGGATGATGAAGAAATACTTCATGGGTAAAACTGGCAGGAAAGTAGGACCAACAAATACTAAAACAATAACGAATGCCATTATAAACGTACGTGTAAAATCGACTTCATCTTATAAAGCAGGATATTGTACTTTACAAACATAGCATGCTGTCGTTGGTTTTACATGCAGGGATAGAAAAAGCCATAACCGAAAGGGGGGGAGCATGAGTTGGAAGACGTCACGAGGCTGTTGATACTGTTTTTGTGCTCCACCCTATTCTACTCCGTATCTAGAGATGTCCTGGGTTGGAGCACAGTTTATTATGTTGAAGACCTCAGCAAAATAAACAATTATGACTGGTCCGGATCAATACTATACAAACTTCGACAGTCTATCAGGAGTTTCTTAGCAATCGAAAAACCCGATAGAGTCGTCGGCTGCGTCGCCCTTCTAATTGTAAGATTAATCTATTCAGTATAAAAATTAGTTATGTCTAGAGCATCTTGATGATAAAACTTGTCACCATGCAGCCCTTCTTCATGGAGCACACAACAATCGGCCTCGAGGTAGTGAAGCCGACCTTGATACCAAGGTTTTTCAAATTGTTGGGATTAGAGTGCCAAGCAGCAACGGTGGCACTGCTTATTAAAATACCCAACCTGAAAGATGATCAGGTATGAGTTTTTTTATAGGTATTGAATTGGGGTTGCAAACAGTTCGCAACCTATATTTATTGTTTTTTATCAATCATTTCGCAGCTAGAGATGCGTTCTGAGTTCGCAGCTTATTGTTTCCACGCAGTTCGCATCATGTTGTTTACACACAATTCGCATCCTAACATGCGAGTTGTTTGAAACTCTAACATGGATAGAATTTCACACATTCGCAGCCTATAATGCGAACTGTTTGTAAAATAAAATTTGTATGTCTGCACCCTCATACTTTCAAAAATAACCCACTTGCATCTATTTACTTACATAAGCCTCTGTTGGTAGGTTTTTGAAGGTCCACTTCGTCTTACTGAGGCTGAAAGCAAATCTTTCGGAGAACAAATAGATAGTGGAGATGCAGATGAGGAATCCATTTTACCGGAAGAAAGACCAAGGAAGAGGAAGAAAAGCACAGCCCCAAAACCAAGGAGACGAGCATCACAGAGACCGAAAGAAACGGATCAGGTGATATCACCAAGACCACAACTACCAAGACTCAACGATTCCACCACAAAAACTCCCCAAGCAAACGATTCCACCACCACCGACTGGCACATCCAGGCAGGAGCCCGACGACGAGGGCACAACCAGTATGAGTGACACAATCGATAATTTTGTCCTCAAACGCAGAGCGGCTACTTCAACTAAGTCTGCAACTGTTGCTGAATCAAAGCGTTTGAAGACATATGCCGACAAGAACAAGTACGATAGGAAGATAGAAAATAGGTCAGAGAAGTAAGTATGAAATTGAGTCTTAAATAATCGCTATAATCAGCACTTAATATGTTTATAAAACGTCTTCTATCATTTTTTCAGCTGGAAGAATTGAAACGGAAGATAGAGGATCTTGAAGCACAACAACTCAACAATGCTATCTCTCAACCAATTTTCCAGATTGGAAGCCCAGTCGTTGAGAAGGTACCAGCATCCACTGAATTGCAGGCATCTGTGCCTGATGCTGATCAGAACGATGCTGATGAAGTACTGCCAGAAGAGAGGGATGATGATGGGAACCATTCACCCATACCGGTACCATCTGAAAGGATGCAAGCATATTTGTTGGTTTCCACATAGATGGACACCACGGAGACACAGACGGAGAAAGAAAGACACGAGTCTCTTCCGAATGACCAACAGCTCGTACTTTACGGGGCAAAGGACATAGAAGAACGTGAGAAAGAAGTGGCAGATCCAGACATCCTAGAAGATGTAAGTGGATTAAAAGTTCACTAAGATTGCAATATCTTATTTATTTGTTGTGATGGAATTGTTTCTATAATAATATTTACTGTGGTATAAATATTAAAACAAAGTCAGTGTATCTATTTAAAACAGTAAGCGGGGTTTTCTAGTTGAATACATATTCAAACAATGCATCACATGATATCATGATATCAAACAAATATCAGGACTGTTGTGTAGTACTGGCAGAACAATTCGCATTGTATATTGTGAATTGTGTTTTACTATAGTTAGCTGGTTATTTTACAATTTGCAGCTCAGCATGTGAATTGTGTTTACTTTAGTTGCTTGGTTATTTTACAATTCGCAGCTAAGCATGCGAATTGTTTGAAATGGACCAAACAAATATGAGGCAGCATGTGAATCGTTCGCAACTATGATTATAGTATGCTTAACCCTTCCACCTTTTTATGAAACAGGAGACCGACAGACAACAACACCAACAGCGCAACAACAACAAGTTCAACACCAACAACAACAACAACACCCTCAACAACAACAATAACAACAACAAGTTCAACACCAACAACAACAACACCACCACCACCAACAACAGCAACAACAAGAACAGGTTCAGCAACAACAGCAACAAGAACAACAACAGCAGCAACAAGTTCAACACCAAAAAAAACAAGAGCTATAAGAACAACACCACCAACAACAACAGAAACAGAAACAAGTTTAACAATAACAGCAACAACAACAACAGATATCCTTAGCAATGAGAGAGAGGCTAACACAAGAGATATCGCCGCAAGAGTCAGAACATGTCCATCCCTGTGAGAAGATGGAACTACTCAGCCAGGAAGGACCATCCTTAGAAGACAACACCACATATGGAGATGAACTTCAAAGACCAACGGTGGTGTGCGCAAAGTCAGAATTGTTAAGCCAACGTGAAATTGTAGCACCAGTAACAAATCAACCGCAAGCTCCAGAGTCAAACGATAACAAAGTAGGTTTACCCGATGCTTTTGTTGATGATATTTACACTCAAGTTTCATAGACATTTTTAAATGAAATTGATAATGTATATTAAGATTGTGCAATACAACGGTCTTTGGAGAACATGATGATGACTTTAATGATTTTTGCCGACACGATCCAGATCCTATGCCAAACAAGTCAACGGCATTGGTTGTCGCTGACCGTGTGGTAAGGGCTATTTATAATGATTTCGCATCATACCATGAGAATTGTGTAGATTTATTTAGACATATTTACAAACGAATATCAGGATAGCATGCGAACTGTTCACTGGAACCTAGATCAGTTCGTATGTTATCCTGATAGATACCCTGGAATGTATTCAGCTATAACCAAACAATCTGCATATTAGCATGCGAACTGTTTGGGGTCGTTAACATTATAATGACTGACACGCTCTTTTGATTTTTGTTATTTACTAAGCTCGATCCAAGTAAAGAAACAGAGGAGCCAAATTTTAATCTACAGACACCAACACAGCCTCCAGTGGCAAAGGAAGAAGAAGAGATAATTATAACAGAACGGGAACCACCAAAAGTAAAATATAGCGGTTGGCCAAATAAAACAAAAGTAACTGACTGTATCGATGGTGGAGAATACCATAAAATACAGTTAGTTAAAGCCTACGAGAGTGACACCCCAGATCCAGTAGTATGGCAGTTACAAGAGTCCAAATTTACAAACGGAATTAGAGTGCAAGCGAGTGATGCGATGGCGCTACCTTTAGAAGTGGAGCTGGACGTAAAGTTATCCAAATGTCAACCAATTCTCTTTTTAATGTTTCAAACATGTCTTGTATATTTTAACATAAATAAACAACTCATTTCTTAGGTTATCGACGCTTGGATTCAAAAGATGCTTGAATAAACAGACTTCAAAGTTCTATGAAAAAAAGTCGAATGAGTGTTACATGATACCGTGCTGATTTCAGGAATGACTACGGTAAGTTTAGCTAAGGTGAATTTCAAAGTTTCAGAAAATGTTCTCATGGTAATCTACTCTCGCTTGGATGCAGCATCAATTGGAATCAAGCTGGGAAGTAATAAATTTGGTACACGCAGCTTTTAGCAAAGCGCCTAAAGACCCCAATATCATCATCATTCCAATATACACCGAGACAAAGGACCAGATAAACCATTGGACGTTGCTCGTCATTGATGTCGATGGCAGGTCCATAACAAACTACAACCCACTGCTGCTTAAACTTGAAAGCGATAGACCACACCACAAGGACACCTATCAAGCTGGTAATATCCCAGCTATTCTATTACTTTTAAACATATTTACATTATTATGATCAAGATATGCTGCGAACTGTGATCAAGATATGCTGAGAAATGTGAGCAAATCAGTTGCATATCGCAGTCTATCCATAAAAGAATTTGCAGCTTGAGATACGAATTGTTTTTGATGATTAACATTTCGCAGCATAGGATGCGAAATGATTGCAGATAGAATGGCTTGGATACACTCAATTCACAACCTAAGCTGTGAATTGTTTGACATGTACATGTTGGAGTGGTTGTCAAGTAGTTCGCAACCTATGATGCAAAATGTTTGACAACCATTGTTTATGTTTTTGTGTTGATTCCTAACACTAATGATTGTAACCAGATCAAATATTTAATGAACAACGGATTCATACCTTCTTCAAAGGCAGGGTGAAAGGTGAAAAATGAAAGAAAAACTCCACAACAAAAACGTGGCACACTGGACTGTGGTATTTTTATCTGCAAATACGCGAGAGATATTATCCAACATGGATATGTGCAGACAAAATTCGATGAAGATATGGTCACTGCCTTCAGAGTAGAAATGTTTGATTTCTTCTTAAACGACCAAGACACAAAAATGTTAGATTTTTTGGTGTACATACATTGATTATAATTTTTTGGTGTACATACATTAACATTATTTTTTACTGTGCTTGGACTTTTTTAAATTTCAGAAAATGTGCAATTCCCAGAATTATGTAGGGTTAGTTAGTATTCGAATAATTCACATCATAACCTGATAGATGCTTCATTGTTATTTTTCGCATGATAACCTAATATATATAAGGGTTAATTAGAATTTGAACAATTCGCATCTAGTCTTTGGTATATCTTAAAAAATTATCCTCCCCAAACAATCCGCATCATAACTTAATAGATGCTTAATTATCTCTAAACATTTCGCAGCTACTCCTGGTATATCACATTAACAAACAATTCGCATCAACCCTCGTATAAAATAAATAATTTAAAATATATCGTTCAACAATACAAACAGGCTATGGCGTATGCCTTGGTAAACGTTAACTGCATTGAGCACGCAAAAAACAATCTAATCACCAGAGGCCCATAGCCCATTAAATGTTGATTAGACATGGAGGATATGTAATGATTAATATAGCCACACCACCTCAGAAGTTCAGACTCTCTCATTTCCCTATAAATAACACTAGTAACCATAGGCTAATTTTACAGCCAACTTTATATTTCTTAAAAAACACCTCATGTTCTCTTCAAATTCAAACAGTTATGTCGTTTTCCACCACCACAACCACCAGCACATACTCATACTCTGGTTCACTTGGTTCTCTGGGTGACTCATGGCCATCCTTAACCGTTAACTGCAACGATGACCTGATCATGCCATCAACACCACCAAACAACCCTGTCTATGTCCTTGATATAAACATAGATGATGACTACTTCTCTGGTGACTCTCAACCAGTGGAAGTTGTTCCAATGGCTGCTCATGAACCTCAGACAGAAGAGGTTCCAATGGTTGTTGTTGTACCTCATCCAGCTGAGGTTCCACCGCAGACGGCAGAGGTTCCAAACAACAAAAAGAAGAGGGACGACAAAGCCGGTCCATCAAGGAAAAAATATTTATGCATGATGGACGTAGATAACGAAGAAGAAGAGAAAAAGGTTGATGATCAGGACACAAAGGAGAAAGATAGTGAAGAATCCTCTACTTATGACTGATAGAGTTGGCTTTTGTTCTTTGTTTTTTATAATGCAACTAACAAACAGTAATAGGTTGTAGTGATTTGTGTGAACATTTGTTAGTGCATGAAAGACTGTAATCCTCTTTTTTGTAATCCAATTTTTTTACATACTTTTAATCATATATACGATTCGCATCCAATTACAACTTGCAAATAATTCGCATCGTAACCTAATATATTACTTGCTTATCAATATTACTGATTTTCATGCAATTCGCAACATACCATGTGATTTGCAACCCACTGAAAAAGTCCTGTTATTTTTATGAAAACACGCTTCGCAACTAAGAATGTGAGTAAATATCAGGACTTCTGGTTGTTCTCCATTCGCATCATATCTCTACACACAAGCAGCCAGAAATCCCGATATCTGTTCTGGTCATAATTTGCAGCATAGCATGCGATCCGTAGTTAAGTAAAAAGTCCATGTATTTGTCTGAAAACTTAATTCGTAGCATAACATGCGAATCGTAAGCAAATAAGAGTCCTCATATTTTTCTGAAAAAGCATTATGTTATAGCTAAACACAATTCGCAACATAAATACTGATAGTTGTTTGATTTTACTAACGATACGCATCTTGGTGAAATTTTACACAAATCGCATGGAAACCTGATAGATGTTTGCAACATGATATCAACATATTGTACACAATTCGCAATACTGGATGCGAATTTCACAACCAACTGTAAAAAAATTGTGCTTAAACTGTGCTTAAACTGGAACATCACAAGTCCTCATGTTATGGCCTGATTTCGAACAACGGCCACACCTCAGTTGCTTGGTTGAGATTTCTCCTCTAGATGGGATTCACTTTTTCTTAGGCCTTTCGGAGCGTCTCTTAACGTTCGGAGGCAGAACTTTAACAAATGAAGGATCGTTAGCGCTGGACCCTTCCCCGAAATCCGTTATAGCTTGTATGCTGAAAGAGTAACTTATCATGTAATTCTTAACCGTAAAGAAGGGCTCTATTACGGTAAAGGGATCTTGGTCGGTATACTGTATTGCGGCTAAAGCGTGAGGACATGGAAAACACTCTTGTTGCTATGATCCGCAAGAACATTTGAAATCCAACAGATTAACAGCAGCAACAAGATTAGAAAACACTTCGAACATGGCGGATGATGACTTCATTACTGCCCAAGTTTGGCACGTGTCAACATTCGGCTTTAGCTTTTTCTCATACTCGGGGACCAAATTAGTACTCCAGCTGAGACCCTCTTCGTATCTTCGTGAAACTTGAGTCATAAGCAAGTATCTAATACAGTCAATAAACTCAACAATCGGTAGGCCGCAATATTTTTTGATCTGATTGTTAAACAATTCTGCTGTAGTAGAAGTCATAGAGTCGTATCGTTTCCCTTTTACGTAAGCCTGCACATACTTTTCCGGGGGTAAATTTGCAAGAAAATCACTCATTATATCACCACCTTCACATAGAAAAACTGATAGTATATCTTTAAAAAGCTCTCGACTAGGAGCATAAGCAAGACGATGGAAGAAACTCAACATCCTTTTTATAGTCTCTGTTAGTATGTTCAAGTTTTGCTTTCAAATTCTGCATGAGATGGAAATAACAGTACGCGTGATAGAAGTTTGGATACAAGACAGAAATAGCGTTAACGATACCAGAATGACGGTCTGAAATAAATGTGATTTGGTGATCCAACAAATGTGGTTTTCAAACACCCCAAAAACTACATCCAATTGTCCCAATCTTCAATCCTAACTATACCAAGAGAAACAGGGAATAGTCCTGGAAAAAGGCAGATCAAATGAATAATACAGCAGTACTCAAACATTAAAAAAATGCAAACAGTTCGCAAGATGTCCTGAGAGTTGTTCTCAAAATGGACGTTGCGAACTGTGTACAAAGAATAAGTTGCGAATTAATCACATTTTTACAACACTGATTAATTCGCAGCCTCGAATGCGAATCGTTCTGAAATATAAGGATTTCAACAACAAATGGTGTGCATATATAGGATGCGAACTGGTGCCCAAAATTTCATCGCCTAATTCGCATCCTCTATTGCGAAATGTCATCACCTAAACAACACTGCCTAAATCGCAGCCTCCGATGCAAAATGTTCTCAAATATCAGGATTTCTTGACAATAGAGTGCAAAAAATATAAGATGCGAATTGCTGCCCAAAATTTCAAACAAAACATCATAATCATTCAGATTAAATAGTTAAATGAAACTAACCGTTGTTGCCGTCCTTTGCTACAGCAGTAAGCAAGGTCCCATTATACTTGCCATATAAGTGGGTTCCATCGACAAACAACATTGGACAGCATGAATGAAAACCCTGAAGGAACGAACCAAATGCTACAAAACAACGCTTAAATCGGTTTCCAGCTGATAACTCCAACTTGCAGTCTGACGTAATACCTCGGCTCTTCAATCGTTTGAAGTATCCGCTGAGTAAACTCAAAGAACTAGAATTGTCTCCAAAAACTCCCTTCATTGCCTTCTCTAAAGCATTCCATGACAAACGGTAAGAGATGTCAAGACCATAATTTTGTTTGACTGTCGATTGTATGGTTTTGGTTGTCAACGAATGGCAGGTCCGGAGAGAATCCTGAATTTCATCTGCAATCAAATCTGATGTCAAATTCCAGTGCCGCTTATGCTTCTGGGAGAAAACGGGACTGCAAGTATGGTGCGGAACGTACTTCTTGATCGTCGTCAAGCTGGTGTTTGCATTAATAGATGCATAAAGCCTCTATTTGCATCCGCTTGTGAACTTATTTTCACAATAAGCAGTGATCTTGGTTGTTGTGCTGTGCATGTATTTGAAAGCAAAACCATGCTCTAAAGCAAACTTGCACAAAGATAACCTGAGACCTACAGCACATTCTTCAAAAGCTTGACCCACTCCTGTAATAACATCAGCCCAACCAGCAGTAGCAAGTTGTTTTTTTCTCTGATCAGAATTAACTAAACCGTTACTACTCTCCCCGCTAACTAGTTGATCAGGAGATGGTTCTCCCAAACTCAAGCTACGCTCTTTACGCTTTACACCACAATCCTTTCCCCCTGAGCTCTTATCACCATAACCTTTTTCACCAGAACACTTATCACCAAAACCCTTATCGTAGACGTGTTGTTTTATGAGAAAACTAACCCGTTTTAAACGCTCCAAATCAAGATATAACAACAACCCAACAAAATCCTTCTGGTTATTAAAAAAACAATTATTGTGATCCTCGCAGGAGTAGATAATTAGGTAGTCACCTGCGACAAGTTCCTCACATGTGTTCTCCACATAAGCTTGGATACTTTGAAAGCTTTCAAACTCCGTAAAAGGCACAATTGCAGTTTGTTGACCATATTTAAAAATACAAACTCGTGATTTGAACATATCTTACCTTACCATGCACCGAACAAGCTATTAGTTATTAATCCCAAAAATAAAGTACAAATTATTTGTTACTGCATCAAACATATCGCATCCTATATTACGATTTGTGTATATCTACAAGTTGTGAACTATGAATAATTTGCATCCTCTCCTAGTAGGTTTTTGTAAATCAACTAAAAAAAGTGCTGATATTTGTTTTGAAATACAATACTCAAAAGTTCTACACAGTTCGCATCTTATCATGCGAATCGTAAAAGGCTACTAAAAAGGTCTTGATATTTCTTTTGAAATACAATACATTATAGTTATACACAGTTCGCATCCTATCATGCGAATTGTAAAAGGTAACTAAAAAGGTCCTGATATTTGTTTTGAAATACAATACATTATATGATTACACGGTTCGCATCCTATCATGCGAATTGTAAGAGTAACTAAGAAAGTCCTGGTATTCGTTTGAATATGCAATACTTTATAGTTTCACATAGTTCGCATAGTATCATGCGAAACGTAAGAGTAACTAAAAAAGTCCTCATATTTGTTTGAAAATGCAATACTTGCGAGTTATACACAGTTCGCATCATGTAATTCGCACGTGATCATGCGAATTGGTACACAATTAGCATCTTCATCACTGAATACATCAAACAATTCGCATCTTGCGTGGAACGTCTGGACAACTAAAACTCGTAATCTACACATGTTTAACGTCCAAAATAAAAATCTAATACACTACAAAATTGGTATATAACATCAGAAAACAAGGACATGAGTATATAACAACAAAATATTAACACCACAAGCACAAATCACTGGAACAAAAAAAAACAGAGAAAAGCTCGAAATCAGGCTATGGTGTCTAAAACAGTGAAATAGGACCTATTCCAACAGAGAAAACCAACAAATAACTTCGAAATCGGTACGTAATTACCTGAAAGCAAGCAACACGATTACTTGTAAGCCAACAGATTCCAAAAAATCACGATCAGCTCCTGTACGTAGAAAACAGTGGTTAGACAGGTCTAACACCACAACCTACATAAATAAACAAACCTTCAACAGCTTCCGATCACCGGAATTGTGCTTTCAACCGTGCTTCGTGGTGGTTCGTAGCGTTATGTGGTTAGAGCGGCTAACAAATTCAAATCTTTAAAAAGCTAGAAAAATAGAAAGAAAACAAAAACTTATGCTTATATAGTGGGTTAAGGGTAGTTATGGTATTAAAATAATATTAGGTAGTAAGTGACAATTAGATAATTGAATTGGGTATTAAATAACAATTGATAAAACTTTGGACACTAGATGAAAATTGAATAGTTGAGTGGGTATTTTAAATGCAATTTCTCTTTTTAATATTTCTATTTTCGAAACTATAAGTAAACATCGAAATTTAATTTTCTTATAAAACGTTGTAAGGGTAGACTTTTTAGTAGGGGGAAACGTAAGAGCCTCGTACCACGTTGATAACCAAAAATATAATTTTATTACTTTATCTTGTTCCTATTGTAAGTGCATGATTATGGTCTATAGAGATGCGGAGAATTGTATGATTATAATTAACTGCTACTGTATATAATATTTGACTATTAATTATATAAATAATAATAATCGAAGATACTTTTTAGATTTTTGTTTAATTTTTTATAATAGTGAAAGATTGTTTTACTTTTAACTATTAATTTAAGTTTTAACATCTTCAATCATACAAAACTAAAAATTAACGTCTTTCGATTATATAAATTTAATATCTCAACACATCTAAGTTGTATATTTCATCATTCCATCTTTTTTAACCACGGAAAATTTTTTTAAAAAAAAAAAAAACCAGTTCAAATTATTTCAGTTTTTTTATTATTTTTATATAATTTTGCATCTTAAATTAGAATTGTTTTTTCTGAATTGTAAGTTTTTTTTTTAATCTTAAAGCATTAAATAAATAAATGTATGTGTTTTAAAAATAATATTCGGATATAGTGCCAAGGATATAGGGATGGCAATGGACCGTTCGCAGGTCGGGTTCGGGTCGGCCCGCCTGAATCCGCTTTTTTGACACTTAAGTCTGAATCCGGCCTGATCCGTTTTCGGGTTCATATTTTAAAACCCGAGTCCGTCCGTTAATGTCCACCGGTCAACCCGGCCCGATCTGCGGATATTAATTTTAATATTTTTTAAATATTTTTTAATTTATTTTAAATATATTAATTTTATTTTTTAATTTTTTTTATTATATATAGAAATATTATTTTTTATATATATTTATGATTTTTGGGCCGAAACGGGCCGGACAAATTTGAAACTCGAACCCGACCCGACCCGGTTGCGGGTTATAATTTCTGAACCCGAACCCAGTCCGTTCTAAGTTCGGACCGGATCGGGTCAGACCGGACAACACCCGAATTGTCACCCCTACAGAGACAAACAAAGATAGGGTAAACATGAGTTTAATGATGTAGCTCGACATAAAATACACAATGATATAAGATGACCGAAAAGAACAAAATATCGTCGATGATCTCGTAATGGTGTACTAGGGTAACTACCAAAGAAAACAGTCAAAAAAATAGTAATGCACTAAAGGACTAGAGGACAAATTGATGGGATACATAGACACATTAATCACGATTAGAACTCGCTCATCAAAAACCACAATCAGATAGCACCGGAAAACCACGAGTGTCGCATAGCAGATTCCCCAAACATAAAAAATTGAAATATAATTGTAATATAATATTAACAGCTTGACTACAGTAAAAACCACCTAAATTTAAATAAATAGATATACAAAGATCTATAAATGATATCACACAACCAAAGATCTAGATCAGACAATCCATAAACTGAGGGAGAAAGTACGAAAAATATAAAACCAAAAAATCCTTACAAATCACTCACCCATATGAAGAGAAAAATATAAACACATGATAGATCTCAAAAAAAAAATACAGATCTTACTATCCAAGTCTATTAAATTTGGAAAGATAGATATAACCACCAGCTATGAAAATAAACTTCCATACAAATAAAATCGGACAATAAAAAATCGATGCTATAAAACCTTAACCCGCGGTGGGAGGAAACCTCGCATCCAAAAACCTATTGTGTTCTATGCACTAGCATGCAAGGGACACCGGACGCCAACTGGAGAACCAACATGTTGGTTCTAACTTGATGGAGCATCATCGACAACCAACCGTAGGGCCTCCGTCGACAAAGGACAGTGAGAGAATGAAAATCCTATAGCAAAAGAACATCATAAAATAAGCTCTGCAAAGAAGGGAAGGTTTGACATGTAAGAGAACATGGTCGGTTGAAGAGGATAGTGAGATCGGCCTGTTAGAGCAGAGAAGGAGATCCACCATCTTTAGTAAGAGAGATATATGGCCTACGTAATAGCTCCTGGTGGCATGCTCGAGATCCAATGTCGTTGTTTGGGACTTTTGGTTTGGAGAAGATTGAGTTTCTCTCTAAAATATTTTCTCGTATTGTATGTTTGTAATGAATTTGAACAAATTTAAGTTTTGTTGTTGTGTGCTTGTGAAGAATTCAATATAAAATGTTTTCCATAAATTTATGGATTTACATAAATTTGTGTATTTTTTTGTAATAAAAACGTCAATTAATTGAAAGGATTCATACATAATTGTGGGGTATACCCCGCGAAAATACATCAACTACAATAAAAATCCATAACAAGACAACAGAACTACTATAAGACAAATCAGTGTCTAAATACCCAAAAAAGATATGGCACAATAGATATGACATAGCAACAAAAATCAGGCTAAAGAGATGAAGATAGGGTGACTCATAAGCTTTAAAATGATTCCGGGTACTTTTAGTCAGAAACCACGCTCCAATCCAGAATGAAGATCATCTGAAACAAAATTAGAATAGAATAAGTTAGAAGAGAATTAAACTACGTCGACCAGACAATCTTGGTACCATGAAATCTGTATCGGAGGTCCGATAAGATTTGGTATGAAATCGAGGAGGCCATAGCGGGAGCGGATCCAAAAATACTTGAATTTCGCTCCTTCCAAACGTGATAGACGACCGCGTTGAAACACGTGCGCCAAATAAAATGGTCATGCATATTTTCCCAACTTGATGCCTCAAGAGTCCAATATTTCCAGCTCAAGGATTGGAATGGGAACCCAAGTTTATTACTTGCAGCATTCCAGATACTTTGAGTGAAACTACATTCAAAGAGAATGCGAGATATAGATTCCAAATCAGAGGAGCATAGAGGGCAATCAGTTGGAGTATTGTAACCCCAACTAATAAGCTTGTCTCTGGTGACTAGCTTGTCCTTAATAGTTAGCCAAGTTATGAAGGAATGTCACGGAATGTTGTATTTGTTCCAAACTAACCCCGCATACCCCACGATATGGGCAGGAGCACGAATAGCGATGTATGTGTCCTTGATTGTGAAAGTGATGCATCCATCCTTCACAGTCCAGTATGCAACATCCATCAAGAGAGAGTTTGGTTGGGGGAGAGAGAAGATTAGTCTGTTGATTTCATCCATATGACTCCGACTACGAGCTCGAGCCGATCTCAAGTTGACAAGACATTTCAATTCACCATTGTTTATGATGTCAGAAACCTTAAGGTTATTTCCCATTCGTGAGTCTGAAATTATGTCAGTTCCATAGTGGACTGCAATCGACGAGAAGAGGAGCCACGGGTCGTGCCAGAAAGAGACGTTAAGACCATTTCCGATTGCAACCTTGTATAAATTACGAGCCAAAGGTCGAAGACGGAGAATTTTCCTCCAGATCCAAGATGGGGAGGATCCAAAGTAAATGTCCCAAAAACTTTTATTTTTAATCTTTTCTGTTTTGATCCAAGCGCGCCAGATAGATTGGATCTTATTACTTACTATGGACCAAAGGTGCTTAAGGGCGGCCGCCTTATTCTAGCTTTTTAAATCTAGGATCCCAATGCCGCGCTCTTTATAGGGAGTGGTGATGGTGGACCAGGCTACCTTTAACCCATGGGTTTTCATAGCAGATCCAGACCAAAGGAACCGACAAAGATACTGGGTTAATTCTTTAATTATTCTAGAAGGAAGAATAAATATCGAAGACCAATATACCTGACCAACAAATAAAACTGATTTAATTAATTGAAGCTGACCTGCGTAAGAGAGGCGTTTTACGGTCCAAGATTCAATTCTAGAGGTAATCTTGTGCAGAATGGGACGACAATCCGAATGAGTTAGCCTACCAATGAGGAGAGAGACTCCTAAGTATTTTACCATGAGGCTTCCTTCAGGGAAATTCAAAATTGGCAGAAGATCCAATCTAAGTTGATTATCAATGTCGGATAAAAAGATATGACTTTTAAAGGGATTGACTTTTAGACCAGAAAGAATATAGAAGTCGTCTAGAGCCTCTTTAATAAGATTACGGGAATGAGTATCACCATGACAAAAAATCATCAGATCATCTGCAAAGCAGAGATTAATGAATTTCTGCTTGTGGCATTTCTAGTGATAATGGAAATTCTCATTATGACTTTTCTCATTAAGGATGCCGGAAAGCACTTGCATAACAAGCACAAAAAGAAGAGGGGATAGAGGATCACCTTGTCTCAGACCTTTTTTGCATTTGAAATTTCTATGAAGGTCTCCATTAATAATATTAGATTAAGAGGGGGAGGAGATGCATTTGACAATCCAAGTGATTATTTTCTCAGGAAAATGCATCGCAACAAGAACATCGAGAATAAGATGCCAGCGAACGTTATCGAAGCCTTTCATTATATCGATTTTAATGGCAATTATTTTGCCTCTACCATTGTTATGATAACCTTTTAGAAGCTCTTCGGAGAGGAGAATATTATCAGATATATTCTTTCCAGAAACGAAAGTTGATTGGAAAGAGTCGATAAGATAAAGAAAGGAGACTTTAATTTTGTTGGCCAGAATTTTAAAGATGATTTTATAGACAACATTGCATAAACAAATTGGTCTAAAGTCAGCTGGCTCAGAAGACGAGTTTTTTTGGGGATAAGAGCGATGGAGGTGGCATTCCAAGATTCGAACAGAGTGCCAGTGAGGAAGAATTCTTGGACCCCTTTACAGATATCAGGGCCGACGATGTTCCAAGATTACTTAGATGACTTAACATCAATAATAATAATAATAATAATAATAATAATAATAAATTTGTTCCATAATACCTATCACACCCGCTAGTGTGTTGGGTCCATTAGGCCATGAACTTGTTAATCAAGTTTGGAGTATAGAAATAATGACACTTTAAGTCATGTAAGAAGAATTAAATATATGTATTAATTTTCTTTTATTTGTTATACAACTCATATTGTATTGCCATAAATATGAATTTTATTCAATGGATAAATAATATGATATTTCATCTTCACTCTTGAACAATTAATGTTCTTTTATCTTCTTTTCGTCTTATCTCTCATATCAATTCAGGATTTTTATCTACCTAACCGGATTTTATTCCTCTATTGATATGGTCTGTGGGAATGATCGGTTTCTTAATATATTTTTTTCTCAAAAACCACAATCAAATTATAAAAAAAACAACTTAAATATTTTACAAAAAATTAAGAAAACCATGTCTTTACGAGTAACAATCTATTAAAGATCTGCATCAAAACAAGAGTCCAATAAGATGATCTGATTCTTTCAATCATTGATGAACAGTTATAGAACGTGCAAACTTTCACTTATCGTAAAAATAAATTTAATCGATTTCATTGTTTTTATTCTCTTGTTTTGTATTTGTTTCTATATGTTAATCAAACCCTTGATTTTATGTAAGGAATTTAATTGAAGAAGAGATCGAGCGGACCGATCTCGAGGATAAAAAGAAATGAGACAAACCTCATGAAGTGTTCTGTTCCAACCACATAGACAATAATATCCTCTCGTGCAACCATGAATCCCACCAAATTATCACCCTTGCAGCGAATATGTAGCAACAACGTACGACAAATTTTGAATTTAAACATTCTATTGAATTTTGAATTTTAAGCTACAGTCGTTCTAATTACCTTGGTTGCATTTGTTTGGGAAATCCAATAGTTGGTGAAGCAATTGAAGGGAGAACAAACTAATAATTTTAGATTTTTGCATACCATGTGACCACTCATACTCGTCACTTGAGATTTGAGATATGATGACCTTAAGGAAATCGAGGATATGATGCCACATGGTCTATATTCTAAAAGCATTATCAGAACATCGCAACCACGCGCAAACTACTCCTCCAAACTAAAGTCATTGTTTCAAATAAAATTCATATTACAATATTCAGATATGAGCAAAAAAACATAGATATTGATGTCGTGGCAAGAGGAGTGGGACCTAAAAGTCAAAATAAAATATTGAAATAAGGAGTTGAAGCATGACCAAGAGCGTCAATCAACCCCACCAATAAGTTCATTGTGTTGAGCGAATGACCAACAAGCTCATCCACCTCAATTGGGGATCCGGACTATCTAGAGTCACGATCAAGGTGTAGATCTAATACCCAACCACTTCATATTCAAGATCTAACAATAGGAGGTAAAATATGAAGAGAAATAATAAATGTCTAAGATGTACATGGTATCTAACCTTATGATCTACGCTTGAGATCAGAGATCCAGCTTCTAATGGACAAAGATGAAGAGGAGTTGTGTGAGGTGTAGGTTAACAACTTTAAAATTTTGCAAGAAATATTGTCCATTCAGGTCGCACAAGTAAGATCGATGAACCAGTTTGTGAAGAAAAATGAGGAGGAGAGAGTTGATAATGCAATAAGCTTCATGTTAAGGAAGGGTCACAAAACAACCACCAACATGCGCAAGATCCCTTCTTATAGAGCTAGAGATGAGAGCAACAATGATACTTCGGTCACGGATGTCCCTACCAGAATGAAATACATTGACGTAAGAAGAGGAGAAAAAAATTATTAAAACCCATGTGTCAAACCATATTTATGAAGGAAGAGATGGGCAAGTTTGGAGTACGGGTCTCCAACCATGGGTTTGGTGAAAGACAGACCGACAACCAACCAACATCTAGCTCTATGTGAATGGTCAACAACTACCACAATTATTACTGCGACTGTAACAAATTTTCAATAGGCTCATATGGCATTCCAGACGAATATTCAGTAAGCCTTTCTAGGGATCCAACTATTCTGAATCTGGGTATACTTTTTATTTGCATTAACCTAGATTCAACCAATCAAATACAAACATGTGAATAGATTTGGCTCTATTAATTTCGGAGGATACAATATTTTAGTTTGTCGAACCTTTACTTTCTCAATTATTACCAACTACGCCGAGCATAATTAAAATATTGTCCACTTCGAACTAGTGAGTAAAGATCGGTGATCCAGCATCTGGAAAATAATAATGATGAATGTAATGGTATTACGAGATACATATTAAGAAATATCCCATACGCGCAACACCATTTCCTCAAATGTCATAGCTGAGTAAAAAATGAAAAATTGATTCGAGAATCCCCTGGGCATAGTAGAAAGCGCCAACGCAAGAAAATAAGTGATAAAATAAGCATAAAAATTCTCAAAACAAGTTGGTGAAAGTAAGGGGCAAGTCTAATATTAGTGGTCTTCCAATCATGGGCTTGGTGAAAGGCATGTATGGTTACCATCAAGTTGTTAGCTCCAAGCAATTGGGCAACAATGTCTACTAGTAGGACCAGGACTCCAACTAGATTACCAGTAGGCTCCCCTTGTGTTCTATCAAAAACTTCAGCTTGCCAATCCGGTATTTCAGCCAAATCATCAATATGTTTTTCCATATCATTTGGTGCAACCAAACCCCCAGCAGTATTTGCAAGAGGTGAAGGCTAGCAATTTTAAAATTTTACAGGTTCTACTAACCACTCTTGTATCATGAGTAAGATTAATGATCTAGAGTTCATAATATAATTATGAGGAAGAATAAGATTGTGCAACAAACTTCATGAAAGGACAAAAAAACATAATTAATATACGCGTGATTCTTTACTCATAACCCAAATATGGTAACATCAAGAGTGATTCGGACCAAGGATCCTCCAACAGGAGTGGAAGGCATCAACATCATAGAAGGAGAAAAAGAATAAGCATGACCCTAATGTCAAAATATGTTGATGAAATGGAAGTGCGTCTGAGATATTTAATACTCTATCTATTAGAATGGTAAGGTCATACGAGACTACTATTAGACATTTTTTTCCATCATACATCCATAAAGTCATAGGCTTGGTGAAGGTCATGTCGGACCACTAACAAGCTCATCCCTCACAATCGGGTATCCCACTGAATTAGAGGGAATCCACGACTAAGCCTCAGCAAGTCTTGGAAGCCTCAGCAAATCTCAGGTCAGCCTCTGTAAGATTCGGTTCAGGATCTAAAAGAAAATAACTGAGTTAAGCCCAAACATGACTCAACCCCAGCAACACTCGGTCCAGTTAATAAAGATTTAGCTTAGCCTCGTAAGGATTCAGCTCATCCTTAGAAATGATATAACTCAATTTGGCCCAGCCATAACTTAATCTCCATAACATTTAGTTCAGTCTTAAGAGGATGTGGCTCACCCTCAGCCAGTCACGGCTCTGTTCAACAATACCATAACTCAGTTTAAGAGATTTATGTATTCAACTATCCAATTAAAATGGTGGATTTCATTGAAATATATATGTTGCATAGAGTTGTGTGGCAATTTGGAATGATTCAAAATTCATCGAATCCTTCCCAACTAGTTAGAAAATCCTTAAAGAATAGAGAACCCGTCTATTACATGTGGTCGGAGTCAGTTTAGGTGGATTGGCATCAATATTTACTTTCCGATGACTTTATGATATCTACCATTATATCATATCACAAATCTGATGATGACTAGGTACGTTGACTATATAAGTAATTATTGATGGCATGTCATTTCTCCTAGGGATTTTAGTGATGTCACAACAGTTGAGGTTATTCATAAGATCAACAATATTCATATTCGTGTGTATAATTATGAAAATTTCAAGTTTTTTTATGGGTTGATTATTTTTATTTTAAGAGTTCTATTGTTTTTCATTGCTTAATTATTGTCTTCTTTTATTTTTAAACGATGTTGGTTTGAATTAGACAATGTTCAATTATGTTTTATATTCGACACTGGTGTATAATGTTTTAAATTTTCTTTGTTTTTATTACTCATTTACTTATCAAATATAACTCCTTAAAAAACTATGTTAGTGAAAAAAATTACATTCACTCAAAAACATTGTTTAGTAAAACTTTATTTTTATTTTTCCAGTAACATACTTGTACCTTCGGTGCATTGCCCTTTGCATCAGGGGTTTAAAAATCAAATAAACTTCAAACCTATCAGGTCATTTTGAGAAACATAACCGATGGTGTATGGGCATTGCATCGTCGATGAAGAGTCTACTGTTATTATTTTAGTGTATTGATGATGTAATTTGCACCACTAGTGCATTTCCCTTTGTATTGAGGGTGTCAACGACCATATAGTTTTGAAACCTATCTAGTTATCTTGGAGAAACACAACGAGAAGTGCATGGGAATTACACCACCAATGCGAAGTATATTATCGGTGAATAGTATATCGATAGTGTTTTAGTGCATTGATAGTGCAATTAACACCCCTGGTTTGATTCTCTAAGCAGCGTTGGTCCATTAAATTTTGCACCATTGGTCATAAATATTCAACCAACTATAACTTTCCCATTAACTGCAATATTCTATCAAGTTGACAAGTACAATAAATTTGATAACCACAATATCTCTCTTGTGTGTCCTACTTCATCATTCACTTGTGTGTATATATATATAGTTAAACATATATATTTTATCTTTATCTAAAAATATCACAACAAATCAAACTTCTATTTCTTCGATATGGAATAGACTACATAAGAAGACAACCATTTATTGAAATTCGTCTTCGTTTTAAAGAGAACAACAACGGATGAAACTATTATAGGATTTTTAATGCAGTTGTATATAAGATGTATTACATGAACGGTTTGAATCGTACATGTAGTCCATATATGATATTGTCTGCACGAGGTCGTAAAAAATTATCTATAATGTTGGTTAGAATTTTTTGGGTTTTTTACCTCCCACATGATGTCATACATAATTTATATAAGATGTTTGGTTTGCGCATTGCTGATTCCTTTAACCAAAAAATCCTTGACAAGATAGATTTGGAACTCGTTAAAAAATTATTGGAACAAGTACATGAGGATACTTATCTCTTAGTATTAGACATGCAAATACATAATTCTTCCTAAAGTAGTATGTTATTCGAGTCGCATATTTCTGCCTAATATATTTACTTCTGATGTATTTTATTTTCTGTTAAATGCATTTTCTTATGATATATTTTTATTTTATGTTTAATGTATTTGATTATCTTTTTTTCACCTTATGTTTAATCGTACGGATTTAAGTTTAAATTTTTTAAAATCTTTAGCACAATAACATTAAACGAGCACGTCAAACAAAAATGTTTAGTATAAATAAATTACAATAACAATTCCAAAATATATTGTACGTAATATTAAATTATTGCTTTAAATCGATCATATTGGGGTTGTTTATCCAAGGTTTACAAATTTAAATCTCTTGATATATTTTATAACGAACTATAATTGGTAGTTTCTAATCTGCCACTATTGGGCTATAAAATCTTATAGTTACAAAGATGTACTCGTGGAGAGGGTCCGTCTTTCTCAATAGAAAACTATATAAAAATAAAAATAAATAAGGATGCCAATTTCATATTAATAAATAAGAAGAAAAGTATCAAGGATCAATCTCGCGATTGAAAAATCAGAAACATAGAGCTGAGCATGAATTCAGAGGAGTAACATTTTTTAAGAAGACAGATCAGGATAGCGATTGGTTGAGACTCGATGAGCTTGAAGCAAAAATCAATATTTAGAGATGAGGTAGGAAGCATCTTTACTTAAACCACAAATCTTTTCGAATTGATAGAGCTTGAGACAATTGTAAAGATTGACAGCTCTCGAACTTTGCAATATACTAGTCAAGGGTTAATAATGAAGCAGAGATTAGAAATTACAGAAGAGCTCGACGAAGCGAGGGGATACATATTCCGGTTAAGAACTTTAATCATTTATAATCATTTAGGATTGGTTATGATGGCTCTTTTGGGCTCTACGAACTGTATGAACTTGATGATTAGAGAGCTTTTTTTCTTTTTGTTCCTGGCTTGTTTGAGTTTTTTGTTTCTAAAATTTTGAAAAGTTGTGTCAATTTCCTTTTTCTTAAGAATCGGAGTAACATGCAGACTGCCTATATTGATGTTGTCTTGTATTCTTAAGAGTTGATTTATTGTTTAAACAGGTCTATGCAGGGCAGGTTGATGAAGATTTGGAAATTCTGGTTCAGGGAGGACTGCGCGAAAATCTATAGTTTGAATTAATGTATAACACGGAGGATTTTAATCTACTGCAATGGTAGGTATTAAGAGGACCACAAGAAAGGATTAAAGACTGCAAATTAATGGAGAAGGAAATTTTCTTAAAGACAATAAAACGTTTCTTTAGATAGAAATTTAATGGATTAGTGAGTAGTTTTTTTTAATGGTACAATTGTAATTAAATAGGTTGTTATGAATATATTTGGTAGATAAAAATAAACACTTAGTAAAAAATATCGATGGGGTGATTATGGATCAAGTAGTATTTTTTAAAAAACCAAAAAAATAGGCATAAATTACTTTAAAATTGACGGTTTGAGATGGTTTTTTTATCAAAATTGAGAAATATATTGATATCAAAGCTTGATTACAATTACATATAGATTATAAGGACTCAAACGAAATTTTCCCAAAAGTCCAAATTTAAACTTCAAACCTACATCAATCATTACTGAAACAGACACAAATCTCCACCCGCTTATCAACAACAGATCAATCTCTCCAACTCCGGCCACCAACCAACCATCAGCGAAAAGAAAGGAAAACATATCGGAAATGTTTTCACCTCAGGATACATCCTTTATACAAGAAGAAGATGAGCTAGAACTTGAATCAGATTGAGCAGATTATAGAGCAGCAACTAAGCATCCGGAAGTTAATTAATGTAGCCAATACCTAAAATTTTCAACAGAACAATAGAGAGAAGCTCCAGTGGTGCATCAAACTGGTGAACAATAATTTTTTGCTTACACTTGAGTGTCCACTTTGTGAGCCAGTTAGCAACTCTGTTTTGGTTACGAGGAACAAATTGTATGGTCATGGTAGGATAGATGAGGCTTATGCAGATTATTAATAAATATTTCAGAAGCAAATAATATTTCCCTTTAGTTGATACTCCACTATAGCTTGATAATCAGATTTAATATCCACGTTTGTACAACCCTTCTCACGACAAAGCAGCAGTTCTTCCATTAAAGCTCGAGTTTCTGCAGCAATTGGAGACAACTTTCCAAACGTCTTTCCCATACCTTTCACCATATATCCATTTGAATTTCTGACAATCATGCTTCTAGCAGCTTCACTGTTTTGAATACAAGTTGCATTTACATTCAGCTTCACCCTTTTTTCGGAGGGAACCGGCAGCCGCTACTCAGAGTGCAATAAGTGTGCACAGGGTAAACCCTCAGTCTGACGCGATAGCCTGCAAACCAATGCCAGAAGATAAACCACACAAGGTGACAGGCTCAGCCGAGAAAGCGTATGTAGAGGGACTCGAACTCATGATCTTTGGTCACAAACATGTCATACTCAACCAACTCGGCTACCCCTTTGGGGGCTACATTCAGATTCACCTTGTCTCCTTTTGGATGGGATCATTTGATGTAAGTCACCTTACTGATCTTATCAAACATAGAACTACATCCCATAGTTGTTTAGACGTCATAAGCCTTAAACCAATATTTCTTAGTTAGCTTTTTTGAAATGTCCAAAGTATACAGAATTTTGTTAACATGGTATATTGCAGAATTTATTGAAGGACTTTTATTTTTGAACTTAAGATCATTTCTACTTTTCCAACCAATCCAGCAAATAATCTAAGGAATAACATGAGTTATATGGACTTTACAACTCGAAAACCAAATCCATTCTCGAACCATATATGTTAAAGTCATATAATTCTCAATTCTAATGTTAAATAACAAGCTAAAACTATTCCAAATGCTCCAAGCATATTTACAGTTCACAAACAAATGATTTTTGGTTTCACAATTTTGGCAGAACATGCATTTAGATGCTAAACTAACATGCCTAACTTGCAGAATAAAATCAATTGCTAAGTAGTTTATAATGAGCTTCCACAAAAAGAAAGAATACTTCATTAGAGTTAGCCGATTCCAAAAAAACAAAATTGAACAGCGAGGATTTGTTGAAGTGTTGCCTTGTGTTGTTCCAAGTATTCCTTGTGTTGAAATCCAGATTAGGAGAATCAGACCAGATCAATAAGTCTTTCTTAAGGGGATTGACTTTGAAAAGAGACATTTCATTAATTCTGTCTTCACTTAGGAAGCTGCTAAGCGTAGCAATATCCCACTGCCCATCTTTCCAGAAAGTGTTAACATTTTTGTCAAAAAACTAGAGATTGGCAATAGAGTCTCTATGGTCCATGATAGGAGCCTGGTTATGTCAGTTCTCCACCCAAAAATCCATGTTGCCACTACCAATTATCCACCTTATGTTAGATTCAGCACAATCTTTAATCATAGTCACCGTTTCCAAGTGTGAGAGCCAGATTTAGAAAAATCAGCTTTAAGAGGGTGCTTTCCTTTATTATATATATATATATATATATATATATATATATATATATATATCATTCATCAAATTAGACCATAAAGTATCATTTTTTCTATGACAGAACCATAACCTTTGAGAAAGAGTATTTTGAATATCAGGTGAATTCCTGATATTTAGATCTCCTTCGTCAAAAGGCCTGAAAAGCATTCCCCAAGTAATCCAGTGAATGCTTTTGACATCCAATTTAGACATCCAAAGAAACTTGTTAAGAGTTTTTTCAAGCCTTTTAATAACACTTAGAGGTAGTAAAGTACTATACATCCAGTAACAAGGAATAGACATGAGAATAGAAGATATAAGAGAGAGCCTTCCCCCGAAATAAAGTAATTTGCAATCCCATTCAGCTATCTTTGAGTTGATGTTATCTATCAGCTTATAAAAATTCTTTGCCTTGTTGTTGCAGCTTAGGTTAATCCTCAAGTAGCTTATGGGAAGGAGATCAGGTTTGAAACCAGTGTTTGTTTCCAACACAGAGATCCTGCTTTGATGAAGCTTGTTAGAGGTAATGATCTGCGTCTTGTACTTGTTTACAAGTTGTCCTGAAATCGGTTGATATTTAACTAGGAAACAACAAAGAAAATTTATGGATGAATTTAAACTGTTAGTAAAAACTAAGATATCATCAGCAAATGAGATACTAGGGATAACCATAGATGATCTCGACCTAAACTGCATATATTTGTTCTGATTAAACAACTTGATTAAACCACGAAGAGTCTTGGGGACAATGGGTCACATTGCCTCAAGCTTCTTAAGATCTTGAAGAAACCATAAACCTTTCCATTGATTAAAATTTTGATATTGACATCCTTTATCATGTTTTGAATAAGATTAACAAACTGATTTGAAAACCCAAACAGAGCAAGAACCTTTTTAACAAAGGATATAGACATCATTTCAAATGCTTTAGACATATCAAATTTACCATGATGTTACCCTTTGAAGGTTTCCAGCTTAAATCAAAGGCGATTTCTTTCGCAACTAAGATATTATCATGAATGGATCTATTTCTTACAAAACCACCCTGGGTTCTAGTTATGATCTTAGGCACAATGCATAATAGCCTATCATTTATCAACTTTAAGAAAATTCTATTAATCATTGTACACAAGCTAATGGGACGGTAGTTATTCCAATAGGATAGGTTTTGAGTCTTAGGAATTAGGTATAACCCAATAGCAAAGATTCTCGTAGGAATATTATGCCCATAAATAAAAGCATTTAAGGCAGTAATCAAATTTATCTTAATAATACTCCAACAAGCTTTGTAAATAGAAAGATTATACCCATTAATCCCAGAGGCACTAACAGTTCATAAAGTTTATAGTATTCCAAAGCTCTCTTTCATCAGTGTCTTTCATCAGGGAATCATTTTTTGATTCAGTGACATGCTTAGGGATAGAAGATAAAATAGGATCTCCCAAACAATTCTCTTTCACCTCATGATTTTCATAAGGATTCTTTATGTAGAAATACTTAAAGTACTCCTCAGCTGAATTACCAATTTCATCACAATTGAAAATTCGAGTGTTGCCTTCCTTAATACCTTGAATGGTATTCTAACTCCTTCTAGAGACAAAGGCATGGAACATTTTTGTATTACTATCACCATCAACAAGCCAGGAATTGTAAGATTTTTACTTCTAATAATCCTCCTCAATTCTTAAAGCCTGCGTGAACAAACTATTAGCTTTCTTCAAATCCATTTTAATAACTTGATTGTTAAGATTTGAGTGAAGCTTTTTAGCTTCTTTGACCATCCTTTCAGTCTCCTTAACTTTACTAAAAATATTTCCAAAACATTCATTACTCCAGGCTTTTAGACAGTCATTTAATCTCTTTAACTTAAACCAAAAAATCTCACTAGGCACACCACTAATATTTAAACATCAGTTTGTTTCTACAACCCTGATAAAAGAAGGATCATTTATCCACATGTTCATGAATTTAAAGCTTCTATTTTTTTTTTATTAAAACCATTAGAAAGATCATTTTTAGATTTAATAAGAATAGAGGCATGGTTAGAACAAGTTATGACCATGTGAAAGACCTGAGTTTTGCTGAAAACATTAGACCAACTAGCATTGTACATAGCTCGATCGAAACGCTTCCATTTTACGCTTCTGTTCCAAGTAAATTTTGAGCTCATGTACCATGCATCCTCCAAATGGCACTCACTAATAGTTTAAACAAAGTCATCGATGTTATTCTGATCATACAGATTACAACCCATCTTCTCATCTGAAGATGTTATAACATTAAAGGCACCCACAATGAGCCATCCCTTATCAGTATTTGCAGTCATCTTCAATTGATCCCAAAGATTCTGTCTAAGCAACCTGTTACACTTTGCATAAACCATTGTTAAAAGGAAGATGTTATTATTAGCAATTTTAATTTCTAAGTTTAGGCACTGATCATGATTAATCAGAATGTTTATACAAAGATCATTAATCCAAAAAAACCCAAATCTTATTAGAAACATTATGAGTAAAGTTAAAAAAAAACCCAAAGAAAAAGCAATATCATAGATTTTGTCAGGCTTCACCAGAGGCTCTTGAATAGCCAGAACGATGATCTTGTCTTTAAAGATAGTATCTTTCAGTCTTCTAACTGTTGGTGGGTTGTTTATTCCTTGCAAATTCCAATTAAGTATCTTTATCATTATCAGATAAGGATTTGTGTTTCTTGTTTATCCCAGTATATTTCAGGGATTTCATTATTCTGTTACTTGGTTTTTTAATCTTCCTTGCTGACTTAAGCTTTTTCTTTATTATAGTGCTGAAATCCTGAACAACTGAGAAAGACTCATTTATGATAGGAGAGTGTTGCAGGTTGCCTATGTTTTCTTGAATAGGCGAGTTTAGACCAGAGATAAATTTATCTCCCTCATGTAAATCATGTTGATCACAGTTGCTGCTCAGGAGCTGAATAACCTCAATTATTTCTGTATCAACTGGCATATTTCCTTCAAGCATTTTTGAATTATTATCATTTATTGAAGTAGAGTTTTCCTTTTGTTTGATTGCGTAGATTTTCTCTTTTGATGAAGCTTTCTTCTGGTCTTTGCGAACAATTATAGATTTAACTATTGGAACAAACTCAGTATTGGAACAGACAGCTTCAAGATTTTCCACATCCCATGATTTGTTATCTTTATCTTTAGCCTTTTTTCCTGTTACAGGTTGAATTTCACTACTCTTAATCTGCCATAACTTATCTTCATTTGGAACCTTTCTATTCAAACGATTCTGCCTGCAATCTTTTACATTATGACCCAAATGGAAGCAAAAACTGCAGTATGAAGGCATATTTTTATATTTAATTGATATTCAACATCCATCATTTATGCTAAATCCAATCCACATATAGCTATGAATTTTCCTTGAAACGTCTAATTCAATCAATGCGTAGGTTGCATTTTTACAAGCTCTGTTTTCATCGGGAACTTCAACTCTGTATGTCGTTCGTATAGAAACAGCTTTTTTATGAAGGAATTCCTTATTATAAAATAATCCAGGGATGTTTTCAAGTTTAACCCATACCATAGCGATTGGGCTTTCAATTTTAAGACGAAATTTAGGGGTCTAGCACAGAATCCTCATCGTATAAGTTCCCACCTTCCACACATTCTTGGACCATAGCCTGCAAACATCTTCTTTCGACTCAAAAACGTGATGAGAATCCCAATTAGCAACACACACGAAAATCCATTTAAGCTTGAAGGTGCTCAAGAAACTGTCCATCACATCTTTCTTTGGTAAGCCTAAAGAGAATTTCTTGATGAACGTAATCTTAGAATTCTATAGCAGAGCCTCTTTCGTTTCATTTGAACATTGAACCGATATATGATCCTGTTTTCTGATAATGCATTCTGGTTTGTAATAGTTTTTTGGATGATTTAAATGTTGTTTTTTTAACATATCAACATAAGATTTCTTTTTGACATTTTCTTCTGGTATGCTCTGCTTTTATCTTGAGACAGAGATGAGAAATCATCTTCTTCAAATAATATGTTATTTCTTATCTCTATGATAGAGATAAACTAGGGCATGAAGAAGAAAGGTAATTAGAGAAGACAAAGGCTAGATGAAGCTCATCAGAAAAGATTGTCGGAGAGAAAGAAGGGGAGGATCTTAGAGCGTTTTTTCAATTAGCATATTTTTTTAGGAAAAGAATTTCATCTTTTCCGGTTCTTTTTTTTTAGAAAAAGAATTTCATCTTTTCCGGTTCTTTTTTTTTTAGAAAAAGAATTTCATCGCTTCCGGTTCAGGCCTGATTACGCACACGGTTTTTAATCGGTTTGATGAATTCCATACCATATTTTAGGGAGGCCATTTTGTGAGGTTTGGTGGTTGAGGCTGTGCAGTTATTGTAAAGGAATAGGTTTGTTAGATGTTTTTGAGATAGATTAGTTAAAAATCTGAAGGTTAAATAAATTTTAGTTTTTAGAGAATTTGAAGAATCGACATTTTAAAAAAAAAACTTTGAATAAGTATATTTATTAATTTAATTTATACATAGAAAATGCGACAACCAATGTTTTCGTTAAAAACATAAATACAAATAGTAATCGTAACTTTTTCAGTACTAAATAAACCTTTCTCGATACGGGTTCCATTTTGGTAATTAAATTCCTGCAGTAAAGAGCAATCATACAGTAGACGGCCCTGTAAACCACACAGCCTCATCATTTTCATATCGCTAACCAAAACTGGCTAATCTTGCTGGTTTCAGGGTGTATAAATTAAAACTATATCGGAGCATGTCTTAATCCAGTGACCGGATTTTCGCCACCTCTAACCAGAGATCACTACCAAAAAATTGACACAGTAAAATGTAAATCCTACAGATACCATAACTCTTCTGTTTTTGCATCCAGTTTCAGATTACCGAAACAAAAATGATCTACAATGACTTTGAAAGAAAAAAAAACAAAAAAAAGCCCAGTACCAAGACTCGAAAGTAAGCAACACGGATAAATTTCTAAAGGTAGTCTACAATGCCTTATCTGACTTTCAATAAGACAAATCCATAGGCATATTGCTACAAGCGAGAGTTGTAACACTTGCCACTTCCAGTAGCTGTAAGTACTCATCTGCACCATCAATGAGACACTGCATCCATATCACAAAGGTAGATACCAGTCAATACTAAATCGTTTCTTCAACACAACTTTGAGAAAAGAAGGCAAATTTATTAATATTTAAGATATTTCACATTAGTATAATATGTTAATTTTCATAATTCCTTTTTTATTTACTATTAAAAATACTTAATGTAGCTAACGAAAGAAGCTTATTACTTTATCTGCTTCACCCAATCTTTGGCAAATTCTAGCCTTCTGTTCATCAGATATATCATCTGCCTCCACAACTATATCAAATAACTGCCAAAGAAATTATATTAATGAAAAATATAATGCTTCAGAATTCCACTGGTTTTAGTGAACCAGCTAGTAAAATTATAAAACAATAAGGAAAAGAACCTGAGAAAGCATTTGAGAGACTGGATATCCTTCAGCGATTACATCGTTGACTTCATTGTGTGCCAAATCAAAATTACCACTTCTACATGCTTGCAAAAGCTTCTCAATCACCTCTTTCGGGATGACCTGATATTATTTTCCGAGTCAACAAAGGTTCATTGTAAACTACATAACTTCATTTAATTTTATCACATTAGTGCAAAACAAGCGAATATCATAACTTCGTTGGTTCTTTCTCTCACAAGCTGCAACTTGAGTACTCATGGAGAGAAAAAATTTCAATGTAAGTGGTTTTCAAGATCCAATTTTAAACACATAGATCCTAGACTACATAGATATTCTTAGTCTTGTGTTGACAACTGCTTAAACTTCTAGAGAATGTAGCAGAATAGATTTTTACAAGATAAATCATGATAAATACTATATCCTTAAATTCAGTATGACCTAGCTTACTAACATAAAACATCAAATACTGTTTGAAAATAGCAAATATATAAAGTTGTTTGATATGCCTTTGGAATGTGCCTATACTTTTAGTCTATTACTTACCCCAGACACACTAATAAGCTCCATCGAAGTTATACTTGATCCAAACAGTCGAGCTGCTCCCTGAAAAATGCATAACATTAGTTCATGTTTTTTTTAAAGCTTAGAATCTCCTTTGACCAGATCCCTATAAGGATAATATTTCTTTGATGAACTTATACGAACATGATAAAATACTTTTCAAGGTGCGGTATCTAATGTTTATGTAACTAACACTTTGCTAGTGACTTGCAAGTTTTCTTCCCGAATTATGAAGACTAACTAAATTATTGTGCAACATAAAAGACTTAACGGCCTCCAAAATAACGGTATATCAGTTTTGTATATCGCTCTAGCTTACTATAAATTGGGGGGGCTATTATGTTACATTTTCATACCTGCAAGTATGTAATGGCTCGACGGAGATCACCTTCTGAAATAGAACTCAATGTTGAAAGAGCCTATGATAACCAAAATAGTGAGGAGCCATAGTGACAAGTAAGTTCTTAACACAGGTAAACAAAATAAGTGCACACCTCTGGATCGAGATATAGATTTTCTGCTTTACAAATGTGCAGTAAACGATTGGTCATGACTTCCTGCGGAAGCGGCTTGAACCTAAACTTGGCACATCTTGAAGCAAGCGGATCTATGATCCTACAAGAGAGGAAAATTGTGTGGAAAAAGTACCAATTACATGGCTTCCTGAATAGACCTGAGTATGAATACAGTCTCATGCAACCGAAGCAGCATGTTACAAAAGGCCTACTAAAATATGGATATCTTTACAGCAAAATATTTCTTCAAGATAAATATTTCAACAAGACATTTACACTGAATTAGTTATGGCAGGAAGAGAGAATTCTTATAACTAGTTGCATAAATATATTATGTAATAGTTTAGTGTTTAGACAAATTTATTCATAAATACCTTATATGTGGCTACAAGATTCAGTGTGAGTCTAATCCCTCTTAATTTAATTCTCACTAAAACAGTGTGCAAGTTTTGTCTCTTTATCTTTCCTTGACCCTAAAATTTTCTCTTTAGAGTATAGAACAAGAATGTACAAGCTGTAATGTTGTTATACATGTTCATCATCACACCCGCATCAGGAATGTTTCGAATTATCAATTCGTACTGAAGCTTCTCAAAAACACATATTGGCAAACAAAGTTTATCAAAAAGAATAAAGAAACAGACTGAAGAACACTCCTGCAAGTATTCTAAGTCACAAAAGAATTGTATATACCTGCTGATGTAATTGCATATATAAAAGAATCTTGTGACTTTTGAATGAGTTTCCATCGTCCGTCTCAGAGCATTCTGATTATCCACACATAAAGTCGATCACACATCCACCCAACAAAGATATATACTAAACCGAAAGAGAAACTAAAGTCCACATACCTGAGCATCTTCTGTCATTGAATCTGCTTCATCCAAGATGATGATCTTGTAAGGCGGACAAGGGTAACCACTGCAGTATCATATTAGCACTGTGGGTATTCCCACCCAAGGAAAGCATATAATACAAAAAGGGAAACAGAACAGACATAGAAGGAAAGCACAAAAGTACATACGCATAACTCTGTGAACCCACAGCCACAGCAGCGAAGTTTTTTATCTTTGTACGAACAACATTAATCCCACGATCATCACTTGCATTTAGCTCTAGCACTCTAGACTTGTAAAGTTCGGGTCTGCAGGATACCACTTGAGTTAAAAATCTTGGAGACAACAAAACCTACAGAGCTAACATGTAAGAATACAAAGAATACCCCATACTTTCGTATTTAATATGATTAGAGATAGTCCTAAGACGGGTAGACAAAGGTACCATATATGCATATTTGTAAATAGTAATATATAATCACCTCCATTAGTTTCAAAAACTTTCAACTCTTATAGCTTGAAAGTTCTCCATTTCACTTAAACAATTAAAAAACTCAACGATTGAAGAGGCATTGAATATAGTTTAATCCACTACAAACAAAACATAAACTTTGCGGAGCTGGAAATAAATAAAGAAAAGATACAGTACCCGTAGAGCTGATGGGCGATGGCAAGGGCAGTGGTGGTTTTGCCAGTACCAGGTGGGCCGTAAAAGAGCATGTGCGGGCACTATAATACCCAATGATAAGCAGTAAAGTAAAATAAAATCAATTAGCAATTCTAGGGTTTCATATTTGAACAATGGTGTTTTTAGATTATCAATCATGATAAGGTAAAGTAGATGTTTGAAGGTGTGAGTATCTTACATTTGAAGTCTCGAGAGTGTTAGTGAGGACCCGAACCACTTCTTCCTGGTGAGCCACATCTTTCACCTGTCTCGGTCGACTTGCGTTTTCGAATTACAGAAGAAGAGAAAGTTCAAGATCGTAATATGTATCTAATAATATAAAAAACAAACAGAAAAAGGTAAAAATTGAAAGAGATAGAGATAGGGAAAGGGAGAGAGAGTACTATTTTTCGACCCATGGCTGTGTGCTTTCCGCCATAGTTTGTGTGTGGAGAAGTTTCAGTGTTATTTGTTTTATAGGGTTTCTGTGTTTCCCGCTTCTCTATAGAGTCCCTCGTTACCTTCAAACGCAATGCCTTTTTCTGAAAAGTATATGGGAATTGCTAAAAAAACGGCCAAAACTACTCCGCGAAGTCGCTTATAATTTTTTTTAAAAACTACTCCGTGAAGTTATTTTGTTTGGCGATTTTACCCTTACGAAATCGTATAAATAGTCAAATTTACTCCGCGAAGTTATCATAATTTCAAAAAAAAACTCAAATTCTCTAACTTTGCTCTACCTTCTCTCTAAAAAAATTTATAACAATTATAACTACAATTATAACTAAAATTAATACTAACCTAAGCTAAATTAAACTAAAAAAAACCTAAACCTAAATTAAGTCTAACTTAACTTAAATTAAATTAAATTAACCTAATCTAAAAACTATAACAAAAATAAATTAAAACTACCTTTCTCTACCCACCCTCTCTACCCACCACCAAAAGTGAAACCCACCCCTAGACCGTAACCCTCCCCTAAACCGAAACCCACCTCTCTCGGCAACTCTTCCACACCCACCGGCACCCATCCAAACCGAAATCGTGACCGAAAATTCTTGTCGGCGTAACAGGAAGGAGACGGGCGAGATTTCGGAATCGAAAAATTATTGTAAGTTCATTTCGTTGTTGTTAGATAGGTTAGTTAGGTTTAGTTAGGTTTAGTTAGACTAGATCGGTAGAAAATGCGGGTTTTTGGGCTGTCGGTATGCCATGGTAGAAGCTTAAAGCTCCTGCCATGGCGAAAATGTTCTTCGCCACACGGGGGCGAAGAACATGATCCCTACGCCACGCCATGGCGTAGGGTTAGTTCCACACGCCATGGCGAAGGCGTGGGATCCTGGCTTTACGCCTTCAGGATGGCGTATAGCCAGGATCCCACGCCTTCGCCATGGCGTGTGGAACTAACCCTACGCCATGGCGTGGCGCTGGGATGCTACAGTTACTGGAATGGCCCGGGAACGGTTTCATATTGTTTGTTGGTGTCGATCATATGTGTTTATGCTATTTTTTTAACAAAAACAGATATCCAAGTGAGTTTTAGTATTTTCAAGCACGCCTTCACATTTGCGTTTCTATTTACAGGTTATGGAGTTAGGTATGGACTTTAATGATCACGAAGACCATCGGTTGCTTCAGGCCGTGAAGTTTGTTAAGCAAACAATGTCCGATGATACGACCGATGCTTTTTTTGATCGAGTGGTTTGTAGGATGTTTTATGATTATGGACGCTTAGAGTATCCTAATCCAATTCCACGTAGTCGTGAAGAAGTCAAAAGCAGGTACAATCGTGCGAAAGCTGAACCACTTCAGCTTTTGGCCAACTTGCCTTACAAAGTTCAACAAGTAGCACTTGTTGATTGGAACCTGTTTAGGACAGATTACGTTACCAGACATATGTTGGATCATATCGAAAGTAAGGTTGATGAGATAGAAGATGACATTGCGAACTTCGGACATATTCCAGAGAACAGTATGTACGGTTTCGAGTAAGAAATTATATTTTCACTATGTAATGTTGTTAATCTCACCTTGCTATGAGATCGTTTTATTTATATTTTGTATCAAACGTATCATTTTGGGTTTCGGATTGTATGATACTTTCGGATTGTATGATACTGTTTTCTATATTTTGGTGCTCTCGTTGATGTTTCGGTCCAAAGTTTACATTCATTACAAAGTTTAAGTGGTGAAATGATGAAATTATAAGCGTAGTACGAAACAAGCGAAATTTCACATTGTGTAACATCCCGCAACACATAAGAAGTAGTTAAACCAATTGAACCGGCATTCCGGAATAGTTAAATGGATTTCGCCATAAATGTGGCGCCGAAGATCGTGAGTTCGCCACAGGTGTGGCGAAATGCAGAGTGCCCACGCCATTAGTTGGCGTGGGGAACCCAACGGGCGCCACACCAATGGCGTACGACCCACCAGCCACGCCAATGCGTGGCGACGAACAGGAAAAACGGGTTTTCTCCGAAATTTCGAATTTTCGCATAAATAAGAGGGGACTAAGCAATGTAACTCCTCGGCGTCCATAGTGCTCCGGATGGGAAGTGGTTCCGACTCTCCTCCGGCCATGTTTTGAAGGTTTGGAGGTTTTTAAAAAAATGGGTTAATAGGTTGTTGATTTTGGAGGTTTTAGGTAGTTTGGAGAAGATGATTATGGTGGATGTTTGAAATTGTGTTTGCAACTTCATGGAGTAGTTAGAAGTGCTCAATGGCGTGGGTTGTAATTAATTAGACTTCAAAGGGTTTTTTTGGTTTTTTGCCTAGTGGCAAATTTGTAAATATTGAAAATCAGAAACATGCGACTTCGCGGAGTAGTTTTCGCCGTTTTTTTAGCAATTCCCAAAGTATATAGCTAAATACTCACCTAACTTCCTCGTTACCTTTTATTAATATATGGTTTTAAATTCAAACTTTTATTTCTTTTCGGTTTCATTAAACCCATAAACTAAAAAAGAAACCACCCCGACAACCTTTCGCGATTTTCGATATACTCATGCCATAGAGTTCAAGTTTCCGTCGTCAATTTTCTTATTCGGTCTAAGCTTAATTTTATTCCGCGACCGTTGTCGATAGCTTCAGATCGGTAATAACTATTTACATTTACAGAAATTAGTGAGTATACAAAATTGAAGAGATCAATAGTCATGTTGAATATATTATAAAACTATTACATTTCTATGTTCTTATTTAGTTTATATTGCATGCAGGTAGTTCATTACAATCGAAATTGTTTAGTTATACTGAAATTAGTTATTACGATTGTGTATCAGGTAGTAGGTTATTGATATTTTGTGGTCGATATCAGGTTTTGTAAGTGTATGTACTCTGTTTTATTTTTTGCATATTGTGTTGTCTATTGGCTCTAGTTTATTCAGTTGCTTCTGGAGGGTTTAGTGGTTGTGTTCTTATTTTCTAGTTTTTGTCACTGCACTTCCACTTGACACCTATCGTAATCATAAACGGCTCGTCTCGCCGTGACCTTCTCTTGAATTTTCAAAACTTCTGTCATTCCATCCCCGCAGGGGCAGAGAACCCGTTGTTGTCTCGGCTGTGCTACCGGAGGCTCTGGGGAAGTCGGAATAGGTGAGCACTCATCTTGGGGTGGGCTTAGCTATTGCTCTTTCCTTGTGCCTATTTTGCTTTAGGGGGTTGGTTCATTCCTAATCTGTAAAATAATAATTTCGATCAAATCACACATCGCAGTATACTAGGCCTTCTAATTCTTTAAGAGGTTTATCTAAAAGATTCGCAATATAGTTGAAGAGAGCGTCAATACACTTTTTGACACGGGGCATGTGAAATTTACAAACACTTCGTGAATTCATCTTATATAAATTCGAACAATTCGTATCCTCATCGTGTAGATATTCGAATAACTCGCATTATCTTAGTTTGTTGGATAGAAACTCAATCTTTTAGTGTTTCAAACAACTCTTTAAGTGAATGTTTCATACAATTCATTATTTTATTTTGTAAAACAACTTGTGATGTCAATGTTTCAAACAACTCGATATTTTGTAATATTTCAACACAACCCGCTAGGTATTTTAACAAACAACTTGCATTACTAAATTTAAACACAACAAGCATGAAATTAGTGTGATTGATTAAGCTAGTTAAGTTATCTTATCGTATGGGAGTTCTTTGATCAACCATGTTGGTTCATGTTTTTGCAGCCAATATGATTGCGAAATGAAGCTTTTACAAGTCGGGATTGGTGAGCATTATGAATCTGATGAAAAATAACTTGATTACCTCTGCCACATCGAAGCTACGAAAGACACACACCTTCTACACATTTTTGAAGGTGTCATTCGACCTTCGCGGGGTTAAGTTCACAATGGAAAAGTTTAATGCACTAATTGAGCACAATATAAGGACGTTTGGGGTTGAAGAGGACGCGTTCCAAATAGGGTTGAAGCTGGTCAAGCTAACGAACGACGATGTAAAGGCCATTTTTAGCCTTAAGCACGGCACACAGGAAATGCCTTTAACTAAATTCGGAGGATTCGTTGGTCGATACGTAAACGGGGTCGAGAATGAATCAAGGATAATGTGAACATACTTCATGGGTGAAAGTTCAAGGAAAATTGGACCGGCAAATACGAAAACTGTATCAAATAATATTATAAAGGTACCTCTAAGTCTAATTTATGTTATAAGCAGGATGTTAGTTGCATTAACATAGCATGTTGTCTTGGGTTTTACAAGTATGTATAGTCAAAGCCATCTAGAAAGGGGGGCGCATGTCGTGGAGGACGTTTCTTGACTGTTGATATCGTTTCTTTGCTCAACCGTATTACACTCAATATCATAAGATCTAATGGGTTGAAATATGGTATATTATGTCAAAGACTTTGGCAAAATAAAGGACTATGATTGGTCCAGAGCAATATTGCAGAAGCTTCTCCAGTCGATTAGAATATGTGTTGCTGAAGGAAAACCTTATAAAGTTATTGGTTGCACTGCACTTCATTCGTAAGAATGTTTTCTCTTAGTTAGATATAAGGTAAACCAAGATATCATGATGATAATATTTTTTGTGATGCAACCCCTCCTCATGAAGCATACAACAATTGAGTTAGACCTCGCGAAGCTGAAAATGATCCCAGGGTTCTTCAAATGGTGGGGATTATAGTGCAAACCAACGACCATGGAAATGATTGAAAGGATAAACAAGTTGTGAGATGATAAGGCAAGAAATATATATGTTTCGGAAAGAACTCGCTTAGTTTTATATAAAATAACACGCATAGTTAAGTATAAAACAACTCTCAACGTGGTAGTAACATCTAACTCCCACAATTCCAACATAAAACAACTTGCATAGTTGCATTATAAAAGAAATCTCAAAGTGGACTTATTATGAAAGAACTCTCATGTGGTTGGTAAAATAAAACTCTCATATTTTTGGTAACACATCTCGCAACATTGTAATAACATAGTTACATAAAGTTGTATCATAACAGAACTCCCCTCATATTTGTAACATATGACTCTCATGTTTTTTGAACACAAACAATTCGCGTGATCTGTTTATGGTATTAAAAAACTCGCTCACATGTATTAATTGGGATGCTCTTCATTGGATAGGTTGTGGAGGTTTCCCTAGTGTTGACAGAGGCCGAAAGATCAATATTCGGATGATTTGAAGGAAGTGGAAGTCCACATGCTTCACTGGTTGTACCAGAAGAAAGGTTCGGGAAAAAGAAGAAAAGCACAACCCAAAAAACAAGTAAAAGGGCGCCAGGCCCAAGGCAACAACCTAATCCCGAACCAAACAACCAACCCTAAATAGACCGAACACCAACGATTCCATCAACAACACTCCAGATATCCCAACCAGAGATCGAGGACGTACAAGATGATAATATGGATGTACCGTTTTCTAGTTATTTGTTCCAACGCAGGCCGACTCTAACGAAGAAGATTGGATAAAATAGAGATGCAACAACGTCCAAAGGTCGGACCAACATCCCCTTAAAGAAAACAACAAGTTTTAAGCATCATTGTAGTTATGTTAATTGACACAGAGTTGAAGAGAAAAAAAAATAAGGTCATGACCTATACTGATAAGAATAGTCTGGAGCGTTTGGTTGGCAGACAGGCGAGAGAAGTGAGTAAATGATTTAATTTGTTATATATGTTTTATTTTTTAATATTTACAAACAAATAATAATGTGTCTGGTATTCTTGTGGAAAATTGAAGAGCTACAAAAAAACTAGCTGAGTCGTATGCAAAGCTTAAAGAACAACAACTTGAAAACACATGAAATATGCCTTTTTGATATGTTGGAGGCCCTTCCGCATAAAAGCAAGTTGTTATATATATATACATATAACAACTTGCAAAGAATGTATATATGTTATGTTCAAAAAACATGCATGCTTAATTATAACACAACTCAAATATGTATATTTTGTTGTGTTCAAACAAATCACAAATGTGATTGAATAACAAACGACTGGATCATTTACCTTCACAACTGATCTATGCATTGAGCACGCGTACAACTATCGAATCATGTCAGCATTTAAGCTGATTTATTGATGATTTGACAAAAATAGATAATTAATTATTACTAAATCCATTAATACAAACTCAAAAGGACTTCATGCCTATGAATAACGGTAACCAACTCATACCATCTTCAACTTCAAATACCATGGCTAGTCTGGTTCCTCTTTTGACTTGTGGTCTTCCATCACGACCAACAAAAGCTCCGCCACGAAAGTGGTATCCCTCCTCTTCAGGCTCCGTATTATCGTTTCCTCTCGGCTACTTCTCTGTAGAATCTAGGTCACTATCCGGAGCTGACTCTTACCTCAACGAGATTCCACGAGTAAAAAGGAAGAGAGAGGAGACAGAGAAGATGATTGAACGTCATGGGAGGTAGATGAGGTGGAGGAAGATTATGAGGACTTCGAGACTAAACGTGAGGAAGATGATGATGATGATGAAGATGAAGATGAGTCTGAAGAAGACTCATCTATTGATGATTGATTGTTTTGCTTTTGTATGTTTTTTTTGCATGATAACTGACAAACCCTAAAATATGGTAGTATTTTTTGTTAATATTGAGTGTATGAAGGTTGTTATGACCTTGTAATCTCTTTTTGTAATCTATTTTTATTAATGTAAAAAGTTTATGAAGTAGTATGAATTGTTTAATATCCAAACAACTTGCGCAGTATGATTACAAAGAACATGTAGGTTTAGTATCAAAAGAACTCATGCAACGTGATTACAAAGAACATGCAGGTTTAATATATAAATAACTCGGGCAGTAAGATTACAAAGTACACTTATGTATATAATATACAAAGAACTCTCATGGGAATAATATATAAATAACTCTCATGTTGAGTAGTATACAAAGAACTTTTATGTTTAAATTACAAAAAAACTTGCGTATGGTTGAGTATAATATACAAAGAACTTCCACGATAAGAATATACAAAGAACTCTCATGTTTAAATTACAAAAAACTTGTGCATGCCTAAGTAGAATATACAAAGAACACCCATGGGTAAAATATACAAAGAACTCTCATATTCTCAGTGTAATGAACACAACTTGCAATGTTAGTCGTATACAAAAAACGCGCATGTTTATTACTGTAATAATGTACACAACTCTCAAGTTCTAATTAAATATACAAAACTCTCATTCTCCTTATTATCACAAAGAATTTGCATGCTAAGATACAAAAAATAACACACATGTTTGTGTTAGAAAAACTCTCATGTTTAAAACTCAATAAAGCTCTCATGTTCTCAAATTAATGTAACAAATAAATCTCACTGTAAAATAGAACCTCATAGATCCTCTTGTTATGACCTTCTTTTGAACAACGACCACGTATTAAATGCTTGGTTGTTACTTCTCCTCGAGAAGAAATTTTATTTTTCTTAGGCCTTCAAGTGCGTCTTTTAATGTTATGAGGCAGAATTTCTAGCTCGGACGAATTGTTAGAGCTTGATCATTCACCAAAATTGGCTATAGTCGGTATGCTAAAAGAGTAAGATGACCTATAATTGTTAACCGTGAAAAACGGCTCTATCAACGTCATAAGATTTTGCTTAGTCAATTGTAATGTCTCCAAAGTGTGAGAATATGGAAAACAATCTTGTTAACATGCACTGTAAGAAAATTTGAAATCTAACATATTAACAACCATTACAGGGTCTGAAAAAACTTTGAATAAAGTTGCAGACGACTTACAGACAGTCCAGGTACGATATTTTTTGACATTCTACTTTAGGTTTTTTCGTACTCGGGGTATAAATTAGTACTCTAGCTTAGCCTCTCTGAATATCATCGTGAAATTAGAGTCATAAGCAAGACTTTAATATTGTCAACCAATTCAACAATGGGTAGGCTGCACAGTTTTTTTTATCACTGCATTAAACAAATTTATCGTAGTAGATGTTATAGCACCATATCGTTTTTCTTTAACAAATGTCTGAGCATACTTCTCCATAGGTAAATTTCAAGACTTTTTTTAAATTTCATTACCACCTTCACACGGAAATTCTGAAAGTATATCATTAAAAAGATCTGTAGCGGGAGCATAAGCACATCAACTAAATAATCATAGCATCATAACTTTAAATTTTATGTTAGTATGATCCAGAACACTTTTCAAATTCCGAACATGATGGAAATAACATTACACATGATAACAATTTGGATACAAAATAGAAATAACATAAATGATACCTAAATGACGGACAGAAATAAATGCGATCTAACGCTCCAACAAATGAGGTTTCAAACACTTTAAAAACTACAACCAATTGTTATAATCCTCACTACCCATTATACCAAATGTAAAAAGGAAGAAACCTAAAAAATAAAACAAGTAGACTAGTTTTGCATATCAAACATGGTCAAATGTATACACAGCTTGCAATATTTGTTGTAAAACAACTCACAATAACATATAAATGTACATAAAACAACTTGCAAGGTTAATCATGCACACAACCCCTGTGTTTGATCATGTAAATATGAACATAAAGAACTCGTTTTGATGTACATACGAAGAACTCATAATATTCCGTAACAAACAACTAGCACGTTTATCTTATATTGAACAAGTAACACATTTGAATACAAAAGAACACGCATTATAATTTATAATTTTAACCAAATTATCACAGTTCATCAAATATAAGAAAAGCATGAAATTAACTGTTGTTACCGTCCTTTCCTACGATAGACAACAATACACCCACATACTTGCCAGTTAAAAGGATTCCATCGGCATACAACATAGGATGTCGTGAATGGAAACCCTGAAGATGTGAATCGAATGTTATAAAACAACGTTTGAAGATGTTTCCAGTTGATAATTCCAACTAGCAGTCGGTAGTAATATACCGATTTTTCAATCATTTGAAGTATCCCCTTAATAAACTAAAAGCACTAGAACTATCTTACAAAACTCGCCTTCTTGCCTTTTCTGAAACATTTAATAACAGACGGTAAGAGATGTCTAAATCATAGTCTTGTTTAACAGATGATTGTATAGTTTTGGTTTTCAATAAATGATATTTCTTAATAGAATCATGGATTTCCTCTATGATAAAATTTATGTCACAATACCTCTTCAGTTTTGGAGAGAAAACGGGGTTGTAAGTATGGTGCGCAACATACCATTTAATCATCATGAGGCCGGTGCTGGAATCAACTGATGCATAAAGTCTCCATTTACATCCACTTGAGACTTTATTTTCACAATAAGCAGTGATATTACTTGTTGTATTGTGCATGTATTTGGAAAACCATGTCGTAAGGCATATCAGCATAAAGATAACCTTCAAGCTTAATTACTTCATCAAAAGCTTGACCAAACCGTGGGATACCATCAACCCAACTAGTAGTAGCGGGTGAGGGTTATTTCTGATCGAGGGTAATTTTGTAAAGCGTTTTGGGAATTTAATGTTTAAGGTGAAATGTAGACAGATAATTAGGGTGTGTGCTAGTAGTAAATTCTGATTACTCTCATTAATGAAAGTATTTGGGGTATTTATACTTAATTAACAACCCATGGGCCTTTCGGGTTGGATTGCGGGTTTGGGTCAAGTTTAAGAACCCATTAGCCTAAGAGATGAAAAAACCAACACCTAGCTGAGTCATGTTCCACTAATTTATTCTGTATGGTTGGGTATGGTATTGATTTTGTCCAAACTACCCTTCAGATTGATATAAGGTGTAGTGTCAAAATTATCCAACCTTATCAGTAGCCTCTTTAGGTCTTTACAAAAAATCTTTAGAAGAAGTAACTCGAAAAAATAAAAATCAACGCATTTTCAAGGTGATCCTCCGATCCGTCTTTTGCATCCGAACTGAAGAGATTAACTTTACCGTTAAGAATTCCAAGAGTCAGCCTGATCAGATTTTGAAGAGACTAAACTTACCGTTAAGAATTCCAAGAGACAACCTGATTAGATTTTGAAGAGAATAATTTTACCGTTAAGAATTTTAAAAGCCATTTTTCGACGTGGGACACGTGTCGAGTTTTTGTTTGACCTCTCAACCATTTTTATCTTAGATGCCTATATCTACTTGGCTAAACATTTACTTAGGGTGTAACCCCCATACCTCATAGCCCTTAATCATCACTTTAACCAGGTTGTCTTCCCCTAGGTAAACTTCCACACTTTCATCTTTATATAAATTGGTTCCACTGTTTTATTGTTTCTAAGAACATAAACATTTTTAAAGAGAGAAAGCTTGCTATTCTTATTAAATTGGCTATGGGTAAATTTATGTTCATAAGCATAAACGCGTTGGTAAAAAGAGGTTGGTTGAATTTATCTCATTTGGAGAAAGCAAAAAGAGACGCAAGAGTTGCAGATGATCTCCCTGCCTAAATCAATCGACTTAAAACAAACATAGACCAAGGCTCATCATTATCGAAGACATCAAAGGTCAGAAAATTACTTTTTGTCCCAACCATATCTTCTCTTCGGTCAGGGTCTTATGTTCAAGAGTCTCGAAACCCCATACCTAAAGAAAAGGCAGTTTCTAGTGTCAGGAAACCTATACATTTCCTGGAAATAGGTTTGGATGTTGAGAAATCTATTGAGAATACCACCCATCCCAGAATAACTCACTTCCGGAGTGCTTGGAAGGGAAAACGGGGCCAAACTTTCAGAAAGTCAGATGTGAAGTACCTGATAGCCCTCCAAAACATAGCTTATGTGTATACCCATACTGCTGAGTTGGGTCGTATCCGAACGAAGTGGGGCTTCCCCAAATCTGTTAAAGTGAGAATCCCAATCACTCTAGGGACTCCTATAGACTGCAAGTCCCATGAGATAGTAGTATAACTGAAGTGCTGAATTGGGGACTCCAGGTCCCTTTAGATCCAGAGATAGTCAGGTACTTTCATCTGGTAAAACTATGTTCGAGCCAACTAAGTCCAAACGCATGGTACAAATTTCTGGCCGGTATAATGACATCAAGGTTGTCAAAAATCCCATTACCCATGGAACAATTTGTTGTTGTGGCGAGTCTGTACAAGAACCACCGCATCTCTTTTTACCACTATAACATAGGGAACGATTATAAGGTGGTAAATGACTTGTTTGAGTCCGAAAAGCCATGGAGGACCCAATTTCTGTTTATCAGTAGAGTATGGGAGAACAAGAAGAAGATAAGATTTGCCAGTAATCCAAGTCAACTAACCAGTCGTTGGAAGAGTATATGTTATCTTTATTTATGTTTTTTTTAGTTTCTAGACACTGTGTTGTTATTCCGAACTGACGGTTGTGTTTCCTTGTAGTTTTTCTGAAGAATTTTTTGGATTATTTAGAGGCAGGCGAAAACACATGTATTAAACTAAATGAGTGAGCATCGGAGAATTGGGCGAACGGTTTCCACAATTGCTTTACTTCATGGAACTTCGTAAGGTCTCTCACCTATGGAACACTTCAGGGAATAGAGAGCTCAATTGGGAACAACTGACCACTCCCTCATACAGATGTCATCTTGAAATGAACTGAGGCTAAGGCTGCCAAACTTTATTTGCCTTCCAGGGTCAAAGCCCCTAGCCACCTGGACAAGATTAAGAACAACAACTAGAAGAAAACCATAGCGGACCCATCTCAGCAGGTCCCCAAATGGGTCAGTTCGGAAAACCAATGAGGAATCAACGCTATTTTCCTGGAGGCAGTTGAAGTTACAGTTAAAGAGGCTGGTGGATTGGATGATCCACCTCAGATCACAAGGAAGGATAAGAGACGCAAGGCAAACAGTAATGAAAAAACTGCAAAGAAAAAGAAAGTTACCTTGGGATCAAATATAATTTTGTGTCTTTCTGAACTCCCTCCTCCTATTCCTGCTGATCCCACTTTGCAAGAAGAAATTCCACCTAACCTTCATTCCACACATGCAACTACTGAAGGAGATGTCAAGATGCATTTCAGAACATTAATATATATTTTAGTGATCAGGACAATGATGATTTTGCGGGGCCTTATCCTTATGTTAATTCGACGAACGATGTAACCCATAACGGTGAGACTACGTGATATCAAGCAAACAAGACACTATGAGTCATGCCCTCTTAGGTTATATCCATCCGGTGGTTGACCTGGAAAGGCAAGTGAGGGAACAAATAACTACCATAACCAACCTAACTACAAAAAACCAAGGTTAGTCTCTCTACCGCTCAGCAAAGCATCGAATCCTTAAAGAAGGAAAATGAGGATTTAGCTGCCGAACTGCGCAAGTCACAAGATGCTCAAAAAGATCTCCAGACCAATTATTTTAGACTGGAAACTTCTTCCTCTAACAAGATCAAAACTTTGAAGGAGCAACTAGATGCTAGAGATAGTATTGTCAAGACTTTATCTGAAGACAAAGTAAACTTGGATAATCTTCTTAAGAAGAAGACATAGAAGAATACATCCTTAGTAAATAAGAAACCGAAGAGATAGCTGCAGGAATAGAGAAGTATGCTTCTGGAGTGGTGGATACTTTGGAGAAAAGAGATGACGGGATTAAGTCTGACATGGTCTTACTATTTTACGAGACCTTTCCAAAAAGAACCCTTGGTCCTTTTTGGAAATTTGTGGAATACGAAGGCCTTTCTTTCCAGACAATGGTGGATGGTGATAAGCACAACTACGCAAGTGAAGAAGACTCCGAAAATAATGAAGGAACTGGTGAGAGTTTGAGTACTGAACTCAAAATTCCTAAGAAAGGTAAAAGTGATGAAGAAGCCGAAGGGGAAAAAACCCTAAGGGTTTGTTGTTATTTTGTGTTTAAAACTAAAGTCCTTGGACGACCAAGGCAACTGTGGATCGGGTCTATTCCGATCAATTTTTAATATCGTATATTTATTTGTGTGAATCTTGTTTATCTATTTGTAGCCAATGATTAAATAGCCTTCAATATTTCTGATTCGTTAAATAAATGTTTAATAACCATTAAATGATTCCAATTACAAATTTTTAATGAATGTGATCAAGTGTTTAACAAATCTGATCAACTCAAAAATATTTGAGAGCCGGGGTGTTTAATGGGTACTTAATATCCGATCACCTCATACTATGTTAGGTCAAGAAGAATTTTACGCCAGACTTTTGAAAAAGGCATAGAATATTATTGAAAAAACCCGGACACCTCATTAAAACCTCACCGCGCCACCAGGGTAGGAAATAGTATGCCCCCCTAATATTTACATTCACGTATAAAAAAGTAAATATTTACAAGAAAGTTTTATTTAAGGTATAACCTGAGATGTTCAATATTCCAAGGGTGTTTTAGTGTTCTACCCTCTTTGTCTTTAAGTCTGTATGTCTCTGGTTTGACTTTTTCAGATACCACATATGGACCTTTCCAGTTTGGAGCCAACTTGCCGAACTGCTTCTCCTTAGTGTGCAAAAAGACTTTTTTTTTTTAAGAATTTGTCTACGAATTGAAAATATATTCTTTTAAATTTGGAGGCAAATATACTCCTCATTAGACCGTGATATTGTGATGTTCTTAAATGCTTTTTAACTCTTATCTCTTCAATCAAATCCAACTGATTTCTAAGTACCATACCATTTGCCTGTTCAGAATAGTTCTGGATTCTATAAGATATTAAAGTAGCTTTTATAGGTGTGATTGCATCAATCCCATAACTCAAGGGCAAAATAGGATTCTTGTGTAGCAATCCGAGGAGTAGTTCACTAAGCCTATAGTACTTCTTGCATATAACTTGGCCATTTTCCTACAGCTTCCTCCAGATTTTTCTTCAGCCCAGACAAGATTATTCGATTAGCAAATTCAACTTGCCCATTGTCTTGAGGGTGGAATGAAGAAGAAAACAGTGTTGAATTCCTCTGGAGATGCAAAATATTTCCATGTCTTTATTATCAAATTGTGGCCTATTATCTGTGGTGATCTTCTGGGAAACCCCAAATCTACAACATATGTTGGATAAAATGAGTTTTATAATTGCCTTAGAAGTGGTTCCAGCTAATGGAGCTACCTCTATCCACTTAGAAAAATAGTCGATAGCAACTAGGACAGTTCGACATCCACCGGATGCCATGAGAAGAAACCCAACCAGGTCCAACCCCCATCTATCAAAAGGTATTGGTTCAGATATGGACTCCACATGAACTACTGGCATATGGATTTCATTTCCATATCTCTGGCAATGATCACGCTTCTTTACCATATCGTTGACATCTGCCATTATCGTTGGCCAATAGTACCCTTCTAATAAGACTCTTCTGGTCAGGGATTTGTAGCCACAATGTGCAAAACCTTCCCCGTCATGTAGTTCGGATAACACATTTAGGAATTCTTCAAATCCTAAGCAATGCAAGAGGGGTCTGTTGAAATATTTCTTGTAAAGAATTTCTCTTAATACCAGGAAATCACGAACCTTATATTTAATTTTCTTAGCTAGGGCTTTATCCGGAGGCAAAATCCCATCAAAAATATATTGAAAAATATCATACCTCTAGTCCCTAGGTTGAATGACAAATATGATCATACTTTTTTCATTCTCTTTACCTTTTTCTTGGCCTGCTTGTATTGATGGACACTATAACATCAGAATCTAAGAGTAAGATTCAGATAAGCTATGGCTGCCAAAGAGTCAGCCACAGTATTCTCCAATCTAGAGATGTGTTCATAGTGGATACTCTTGAAGCTTGCAACAACTTCTCTCAACATAAGAAAATATTTTATCATTTTTCTTTCTTTACCTTAGATTGCCCCTGACTATGACGAAAAAGTAGTTGGGAGTCACTCATTAATCGAAATCTTTTGGCCCGACATATAAGGGCTACCTTGAGACCGCCTATAGTTGCTTTGTATTCAGATTCATTGTTAAAGGCTCTGAAAGCAAAACATATAGCCTGGTACATAGTATCACCATAGGGAGAAGTTAAACGAATTCCAGCCCACACCTCGTCATCGGTTCAGACTACCCATTCTTTCTTAGATTGGTTTTCTTGTATTTGTCTAGGGACTTATAAGCATGGAATTCTACCAAGAAATCGGCCACTCATTGGGCTTCAATCGTCGTTCGGGGCACAAAATCAATATCATAATTACCCAACTCAACCAACCACTTGGTTATTTTTCTTGATACGTCAGCTTTTTGGAGAACATTCTTCAAGGAAAAAGATATTCAAACGAAAATTGTATGAGCTTGAAAGTATGTTCTCATTTTTCGTGCGACAATAATCAAACTCAATACCAATTTTTCTAACTTCAAATAACTTATTTCAGCATCCAATAGACTTTTGCTAATATAATAAACCGAACAAGGGTAATTATCCACTTATCTTACTAGCACGACACTTATAGCATATATTTATACAACTAGATATATGTAGAGCTTTTCCCCTGAACAAGTTTAAAGAGTGTCTTGGGTGAAGACAAATGCTTCTTAATTTCAAGAAAGGATTTATCACACTGTGGAGACCAATTAAAATCTTTGGCATTTCTCAACACCTAGAAAAATATAGCACATTTGTCTGATGATCTTGAAATAAACCTGTTCAACGCAGTCAATCGTCCAGTTAATCTTTGAACTTCCTTGGTGCTCCGAGAAAGATCCATAACTAATTGATCATTAAACTGATAAGGATCAGGTTGAATTCCTTTTTCACTTATTACATAACCCAATAACTTTCCAAACCAGACCCCAAAAACACACTTTTTAGGGTTTAGCTTTGAATTCGCACCCTTCAAATTGAAAAATGTTTCTTGAAGATCGAATATGTGTGCATCCTACTTCACTATCATTTAATCTATATAAACTTCCATATTTTTGCCAATCTGGCTAGCAAAAGCTTTATTTACTACCCTTTGATAGGTGGCCCAACATTTTTCAATCTGAACGACATCACTTTGTAAAAATGAAGACTTATATTTGTAATATTAGTGGTGTGATCTTGATCCTTCGGAGCCACTTGTACTTGGTTGTATCCTGAAAATGCATCCATGAAAGACAACAAATTGTTCTCTGAGGTGGAGTCCACCAACTGATCTATCTGAGGGACAAGATAAAGATCGTTGGGACATGCTCTATTAATATTAGTGAAGTCAATACACATGCACTACTTGCCATTCTTTTTCTTGACCAAGACAGGATTGACAGCCCATAATGGGTACTGAGATTTTCTGATGTGGCCCATTTTGGTCAAGCGATCAACTACTCTAACAATTACATCTGCTTTTTCTTTATAGAATGACCTTATTCTTTGTATAACTGGTTAAACCTCAAGTCGTATGTGATGAGTCAATAATTGTTTGAGAGAATATTTCGGATCTTGTGTCAGATGTGACTAGAGAGAGAAAGCGTAGATAGAGAAAGATAGTGTAATAGAATATTATTCAATGTCGCCCCTACCAAGAAAGTGGGTCACCTTTTATACTTAAAATAAGGTGGACCCGTTTGAGGCTTTAGTGGGCTGTTCACATATTTGATGAGGCCCCTACATTTTTACTAAGTTTACACATCGGTCCCTGAGAGACTCTAAATTCCTTAATTACTACGCCAAGCCCCCTTTTATTACAATTAAGTCCTCATTATTTATATCGGTAAATTCCACCCTCATCAATATGGACAACTTGTGACAAATTACATCAGTAGACACTCTGGTAACATCATCATTGCATTATGCAAGTACATGTAGATTATTAATTAAAAAAGATAATAGCCCGTGTTTCAAATTTGACGCTATCTTGGTACCAATTTTAACATTTTTTCCCTCAGCTAGGGAATGAACTTCAACTTCCTTTATATGTATTATAAAACTAGGAGCCTCCATGGGATCATCAATTTCATTCTCATCGGTGGAATGCTCTAATAGTTACTAATATTTGTTAATCTTGGCTATCTTCATTGACTTAGATGCAAGAGCTGTTGCATAACATTCCCTAGCTACTTTCTAACTGCTCTGGATAACACTATTTGTCCATGGACAACGTATTTTAGACACTGATGGACAGTAGAGGCCACAACATGCATTCTGGAGAGCCAAGACCTTCCAAAAATTGCATTATAAGATATTAGGCAATCCACCACCACACACAATACTCTTACTATTTTCTTAAAAGGTCCTTTTCCGAGCAATACTACTTCTTCGAATTCTCCAATCACATTTTGCGAACTCCCTGTGAAGCCTGCAATGGTTATGTTCGAACGTTGTATGACCGAAGGGTTTCTCATCTGCTTGTAAGAGCTTAAAAATAAGATGTTTACCAAACTACCTGTGTCAATCAGGATTCAACATATATCATTCCCTCCTATCGATGCTCCTATCACTACAACGTCTTCATGAGGTCTTGAAAAGTCTCTTAGGTCATTCTTATAAAAAACTATGAAAGAAGCTTGAGTTTGGTACAGATGTGTGAAAATTCTTCCATCCAACTGGGTGGTCAAACTGTTAACATACCTCTTCCTTGAAGAACTAGAAGGTGCAGCCACAATGTCCCCCCAAAAATGATTAAAGATTCAAAATACTTAATCAAACTTGATACAGTAGTAGTATTGTTTGTTATTAACCCCATCTGATTCCGATTTGGATCCGCATCAAGGTACTCAGAGTCCACAACAAACCTTTCAGTAATTACCATAGTATATTCCTGTCTAAACGTTCCAGTATTGCTTGAAGGAGTAGTTCAGGGAGTGTTAGCATTGGATTGTGCATTATCCGGTCTCCTACCCATATTTTTTTAACATAGCCCCCCCCCAACTTACCTCTTTTCAGTGAGGTTCTCGACTTCTTGCTTCAAAGCTATGCAATCATGGGTATCATGCCCAATGTCATTATGGTACTTACGGAAACGGGTACTCCAGTTTTCTCTAGGAGACTAGAATGTTGTTGGTTTTCTAAAATGTACTTCATTTTTAGTTTTGTCATATATTGTAGCCACACTTTTTCCCAATTCAGCAAACCCTTAAGGTTGAACCCAACGTCCTCTTTTAATCCTAACTTGTTGGTTTTGGTTCTAGTTGGACTGATTTTGCCTTGATCGGTTAGATCCATGTCTAGTCTCCTTTGATCTGTAACTGGACTTATTAGCAACTTGAGGTGTTGATGCTGTAGCGGTGGACCTAATCTGGTGTGGCACTCTGGATTTATTTGTTTCCTCAATATTAATCTGTTTTCCAACCTGATTCAACAACCTCCTTAGGTCATAGCCTCCTTCCGAGTCACTGAATCAACTAAGTTTCCAGGATTTAAACCTTGCCTGAGGGAAGCAATTGCAACTTGTTCAAAGTAGTCTGCTAACCCATTCTTTGTATTCACAAACCAGCTGGTGTACGCTTTTAGAGACTCATTTGGCTCCTGAGCGCAATGGATGATGGTATCATCATTACACTTAAGCTCTTTGCTTCATACGAACTGCCTTCGGAAGGAAACCCAAAATATGTCAAAAATAATTATAGATCCCTAAAGGAGACTATTATACCACCTGAGGTCACTTCCCGTGAAGGTTTGGGAGACATCCCTACACAATAGTTTGTCGTCATTATCAAAGTTCATCATGAAATTCTTAAACTGCTCAAGATGGTTGTCCGAATATTTGCTCTCATCGTATTTTTCCATTTTAGAGTTGTCAAACCTTTTAGGAAGATTTCTAGAGAGTAATTTTGCAGATAAAGGTGATTACCTTTAGTTTTTGCTACGGCTAAACACAATATCTTCATTTGGAGTAGGAAAAATACTTGGTTCGGACTGGAAAGAAAAAGGATCAATCAACAAACGGTCAATATGCTGATCGACTGAACCCTTTATCTTCCCATGATGTTTCTTGAGCCTGCCATGCCTATTCCTTTTTCTTGAATGCTTTTTAGTAAGACTTATTTCTTTTTTTTATCGTCATTCATCACTGCTGGATAAGACTGACTCTTCAAGTTCTGCATCATTAGATGAGCTGATGGAGGATTCCGAAATGGAGCTCCTCATATCTTTAGATAGATGCATTTAATTAGAGCTGAGATCAGTCTTTAGGAACTGTTCATTCTCTTCAAGATTGTCAATATGGTGAAGCACCGACATACAAAAGTTTATTCAACCCTTTTCCTGCTTGTTTTAGCGCTCTAAATGCCTATATCTGAAGTCTCAACTGATCGCGTTCCTCAATAGTGTATTCATTGTTTTCTTTTTCTATTTCCACCTCGGGAGGTGGAACATTCTGTGCATTCGGATCCATCCGAACTAATTTGTTTGCTGGTTTTGAATATGAAATTCAGCCACCGTCGTGCTCCCATTGTGGTCGCCAATTTGGTGAGGGTTATTTTTTATCGACGATAATTTTGTAAAGTGTTTGGGAATTTAATGTTTAAGGTGAAATGTAGAGAGATGATTAAGGTGTGTGCTAACAGTTAATTCTGATTACTCTCATTAATAAAAGTAGTTAGGGTATTTATACTTAATTAACGACCCATGGGCCTTTCGGGTCGGATTGTGGGCTTGGGTCAAGTTTAAGAACCCATTAGCCCAAGAGATGAAAAGACCAACACCTAGTTGAGTCATGTTCCAATAATTTATTCTGTTCGGTTGGACATGGTATTGATTTTGTCCGAACTTCCCTTCAGATTGATATAAGGTGTAGTGTCAAAATTATCCGACCTTATTAGTAGCAAGTTTTTTTTTTCTGATCATAATTACTAGTTAGTTGACTATAAGAGGGTTCTCCCACACTTATGCTAGGATGTTTACATTTTTGAGTTGAACCCTTGTCACCATAACCTTTATCAACGAGTTGTAGTTCTATAACAAAACTAACGCGTTCTATACACTCAAAATTAAGATATAAATCTAAACCAACAAAATATTTCTCATTATTAAAGAAAAAATTCATGTAATCACCACATGAATAGGTAATAATTTAGTTACCTCTGACCAGCTTCTCCCATCTACTTTCGACGTACTCTTGAATACTTTGAATTTTTTCAAACTTTGTGAAAGGAACAATTGGAGTTCGGTAACCATGTTTGAAAATAGAAACTCGTGATTTAGAGATACCTTACCATGCATTGAACAATTAAGAAGTAATTACGAGCATACAAATACCAGTAGGTTATTTAGTACTGAACAAAACTCGCAAAACTAATTACCAAACAATTACATACTAAATCATAAAGAATTCGCGTGTCAGATCACGTAAAGAATTATCGTGTTTAATAATCAATACAACCCTCACGTTCTGAATATAATGTACACAACTCTGATTGTGAATATTATATAAATAACACGCGTGTGTATTAATGCAATGATATACACAACTCTAAAGTTCTAATCTAATCAAGAAAGAACTCGCATTATCAACTAAACATATATGCAACAAAACTCGCAAGCTCATATACCAATGTTATTTTATGAAATAACACACACAACTCACATTTTTAAATTACAGCTCGTATATAGTAGATAAATCAAACAACTTGTATTTTTCTATACATTAAAAAATTAAACAATTCACACATTCATCGAACAACTCGCATCCTCTATCACGCATGTCTGAACAACTATAATATCGAGTTTATATATTGTTTCAATCTCAAAAACATATATATTACACTAAGAACAATATATAACTTATTAAACAACGATTGTATTCTTCAAACTAAACTAAAGAACATTCGTTCTCTAAAGCAAAGAACATGAATCACACTTAGGTAGTACATGATGCTCATAAAACTAATGAAACACATTGATTAAGAGAGAAATTAAGAAATAACCTCATGAAACTAGTATTTAATCCTCACCAACTCCTTGTATGGTAGGATGAAACAACCAGAAATTAAAAAAATCGATAACTTGAAAACCATTAGTTATAAGTAGTTAATATATATATTACTGCAATATACTGATCTTAAAACCGTCTACCACCTGAAAATTATGGTTTTTAGGTAGTTTTTTGTGTAAGGTTAAGTTCTGTTGGAAGGTTTTTAGAAGGCGACTATAAAATATTGAAATGTTTAAAAGGTAGAAAGAGGAAGAAAATATAGCTTATAACAAAAAATGACCTTATATAGTTAGTAGAGGGTAAATTAGGTATTAATGTTGAGTTAGATAGTTAAGATGGGTATTGAATAAGCATAGATCATAAGTTGGGTATTAGATGGGAGTCTAATAGTCAAGTAGGTACTTTAGGGGTCATTTTCCTTTTTCTTACTCAAAGATAAATTAGTTTTTTAAAAAAAACTATTGAAAAAAAATATATTAAATAAAAATAAATACTTCATACAAATATGTGTATTATATTTAAAATAATAATATAAAAAACCGAGATAATTTTTTTTACGATGAAAAACTGATCTAGTTTAGATAAAAGAAACACAAAATAAAATAAAAAAAGTAGTCCAAAAGAAAAGATTAGAATAGACTACACAAAACCAAATGAGCAAAAACAAAAAGTAGCAAGAAAGGATACAAACAACGTAAACAACAAATGTAAATTAAAAATTAGGGATTGTGAGTTAACGTTCGTACAAATTTTTTGAACTGAATGTCATAAAATATAAATTTAGAGAAGAAGAGAACATAAAATTCTACCATTTATTTTTTTCGCCATACGTAATAAATTATAGCGCCAAAAAAGACACTAAGAATAATGTAAATGGAAAGAAAGTCAATTGAACATCTCATAAAACTTAGAATCCCAATTAATATGTTTAAAAACCTAATAATAATTATTCGGCATTTATACTTTATTATTTGTTTATCTTTTTATTATAGTTTCTTATTAATCAATTAATTAATAAAATTATAAATAAATAATTAATAAAATTATAAATAATTGATTTATAGTTTATAATTTATAGTTATAATGAAAATAATTATATATATATATATATCTTTAGCAAACAACATACTTCCATTAATGATTGGTTTTAAAGCTTGAATGTTACAGATTGGTAACTATAGGACGCAAGTTGTATAATGAACTAATTTTGGAGCGCATTTGTAGCAGCCTAATACAAACATGTTACGTGGCCTGTTAAAATTATGTAAGGATTTTTGAAATCTTTACGACTGAATATCCAAGTTATATTTGAAGAGTTTTAAGATGGTCCAGGGGTGATTATGCGATACGAGGATTACTTAGAGGCAATTCGGCGATACAGAAATGTCTTAGTGTTAGTTTTAGAGAGAGAAAGTAAAGATTATTAGGTTAAGTAGAGAGAGAAAGTCTCATATTATTCATCTCGGGATTTGTGAAGCGTGTGTGGTCCTTTTATAGTACAATTGCGGACCCCACACGCTTTAACTTTGGTTAATTACATTTTTTAGTCCCTATATTTTACTTTCTTCCTATTCTGGCTATCTCTTTATGTAGTTTGTACAATTCAGTCCTCACACAGTTTTCTCTGTGCTATTTTCCCCTATCACACTTTTCATGTGCTATTTTCTCCTATCACACTTTTCCTGTGCTATTTTCTCCTGTCAAGTTTCTTCTTCACACTTTTCTCCTTGTCTTTTATTCTTCCTTATCAGTAGCCCCCCAGTCTTAGTAAAAGTTATTTTACTGGGACTGAATTATTCTCCGATTGCTCACTTCATATGCCCTCGAATAGTTACTCTTAACAAACAGAAACCATTTTCCTCGAATATCTTCTCTTTTCAAATTTCCACAATGCCCCTCGAACCGTCGAGGCTATAAGTCGCTTCTTCGAATTTCCACAATGCTCCTCGAATCACCAAGGCCACAAACCACTCCTCGAGAAATCGCTCTTCGAATTTCTCATGTTAACCGAGTAGCCCCCCAATCCTTGCACCATTTTAGCCATATAAGCCCCCGAATGATTTCATACTAAGGCTAAAAGGTGTGCCAGGATTGATTTTTATCATGACGTCATTTGACAAACACATGTGTCAGCACATCTTTATGGAAAACGTTACCTATTCCCCTGACATTTTCTGACAAAAAACTCTTCATCTTCTCCTGACACTTTTTGACAAAAAACTCTTCTTCTTCCCCTGACATTTTCTGACAGAGAAATCTTCATCTTCCTCTGACATTTTCTGACAGAGAACTCTTCATCTTCCCCTGACATTTTCTGACCGAGAACTCTTCATCTTCCTTTGTGGCTGGTGTCAGAATAATTCGCACCTATATGGACCATAATGTCCCTAGGCAAACATCATAAAAAGTCCCCGGGACTGATCTGTCAGGAAAGCCCAGCTTCATCTATAAATACTGATCTTCTCTCTTCATTAACTCAACTTATGTTCAATCATTTATAGAGAGATAAAGCTGGCGAATAAACCCGTCGGATTCCTAAGTGGTTGTTGATCAGTAAGAGGTTCGAAGCGAGAGTTGCTGCCGGCGAAGACGTGAGGCCTCATCCTCCACCATCGACTACTACCTTCTTTGGTGCCTGGCCTCCCTCAGCAGATTCATCTGCTATTATCCCCCTCGAAGTCGCTCGACAAAGCTTGCATAGCGATTTGAACCCCCTCGGAGAAATGGGTAAGGACATGCTACACAAACACTCATCTGGGAAGAGAAAGAAGTCCCACAAGGATAAGAAAGGCTCTCACGAGCGAAAACGTGCCAGGGAGGCACCCCTAGTTATTCGGGAGCCTACGCCACCAACAGCCCTCGAGAATCTCCCTCAGAGATCTGCTAGCCCTCTTCGAACGTCTACTAGACCTCTTCGAACTTCTGTCAACCCTCCACGAATATCTACAAGAGCATCTACAAGCCCTCAACGGACTTCTTACAGTCCTCCCCGAAGAAATGAAGTGGATGGGTCAAGTCTACCTTCCACTCCATCCATGACCGTTCATGGAACTCAATTTTCCCTTTCGAAAACGCTCATTACCGAAGAGGATATGCTCAATAGACGAGATGAAAGTCGAGATGCCAAAGGGAAAAATCCTGCCACCAAGCCCCTCGAACCCAAAGTACCTATTATCCCCTCTTTGGGTCCTTCGAACACTGCAACCTCTTCATCCCCAATAATATCCAAAGAGCAAGCCCGTCGAATTGCTCCAAAATCAAAAGGGGACATTGTGCCACCCTTGGAGTTAGACAGTATTGCTGGTCATAACATTCGGGGCATCGAAAACAAACACATGGTAGCCCTTGCCAACATCAAATACAAGTACTTTTCAAAAGACGAAGAGGTGATGCTAAGGACCCGATGGTGCATCCCTTCCTATATTACTATTAGATTTCCCTCGGAATGAGAGACACCTTTATCAGTGAGGGACAACGAGCTGGTGGTATACACAGAGATCATGAACTGGGGGCTAAGGTATCCCTTAGACCCCTTCTTCATCGAATATTTGGCGAAGATAGGCCTTTGCCCTTCACAGGTTGGTCCCAACATGTGGTTTACTCTGATGGCCTGCATCATGGCCTTGAGGCTCTCCGGTCTCGAATTTTCGTTAGAGCAAATTATTGGCCTTGCTGGTTTGGCCAAAAATCCTTTCTTTCCCTTTTACTCACTGACTTTCAATCGAGGACAAAAAATCCTGAGAGATCTACTAGAGGCTGACAAGAAATGGAGGCAGCAATTTGTCTTTTTTTCTGGTTGCTGGGAGACAGGGTCAGAGGCCACTCCCTCAAATCCTCACAAGCTGTCTCTGATGTGGACTAATAAATGTAAGTGCCTCCTCGAATTTTTATGCCTCCTCGAATTTGTTATGCCTCCTCGAATTTTTGATTGTGGTTGGTCTTGATATTGGCTACTTGTTGCAGTTATGACTGGGATATCCAAGCCCTATTCTGACTATGTTGAGGGTGCCACAAATGTGTTCACCAAACTTCGTTTGTGGGAAAAGGAACAGTGGGAAAACCGATTTCGTCTCTGCTTTACTGATAACAATCTTGCCAGGAGTCGATTGTGGAGGCTCAATACCCTCGACCGCATTAGTATGAGAGGATTGATGACTCCTCCCTCAGAGGGAGAAGTGATGGAGCGGTGCAGCCAAAAAGACATAGTGGTATATTTGCCCAAGCGCTCCTGTTCGCAGAGTCATCTTGGTGATCCTCCAGAAGATGAAGTTCAAACTCAACAGCTAAATCCTGAAGGGCTAGTCAACACTCAAAGGCCTCCTCCCTCGAACGATGCTGGGTCATCGAATTCCATTCCTCCTCCACCAAACAATACTAGGTCATCAGATTCTCTTCCTCCTTCCCCTGCTCCCATCCTGCCTTCAAAAAAGGATTCCAAGACAAGAGACAGGAAGGGTAAGGGTATCCTAGAACCCATCCAAAAATTCTCCGAGGGAGGAGAGACGCCCGAAGGCGATCAAGAGGCTCGTCTAGAGAAAAATGTCCAAGTAATCACAAATGAACCTGAGGATAGAGGTGGCCAGTCCCCTAGGGAAAGTTCTCATCAATCCCCACATTCGCCTCTTACTGAGGCTTCTCACCCAGTCCTCCTCGAAAATAGTCCAAGATTAGCTCCTCTCCCTATTCCTCGGAGGAACCCTCCTCAGCATATTGACTCAGATACTCTTAGAGGCGGGTTCTCTGAGTTTGACTCTACAGAATTAGGGTCTCCTTCTAGCTCCTTCGAAGTTCCTTTGGACGATCAGTTCTCACTGTCCCTTCGGAAATTGCTACATACCTCAGTAAACAGAGGAAAAAAGATGCGTCACCTTGAGAAACGCAAAAATAACTACAAGTTTAAATCGTTGTCGGCCGCCTCTCAGCTCGAAGAGGCCAAGAAGCAACATGCAGTGATCGAGGGCTAAGCTGATGCCTTGTACGAGCGTCTGTCTGCCTCCGAAAATTACGTGATAATGCTAGAGAGGTGTTGTCAAGAGGAGAGGGACTTGAATAAGAAGAAGACTGATGCTCAAGAGCTACTGATAGCTGAGTACAAAAAGGGACATCGTTTGGCTTGTGATGGATTCACAGAGTGTACCGAGGCCCTTAGAAAGGTGACAGTAGACCGAGATCAGTTACTGAGACGGGTTGAAAACTTTCCTGGACAAGTCAAGGAAGAGAAGGACAAAGCTGTGGATGCTTATGCAGCAACGTGCACACGTAAGCTGCAAGCCCGGGATGCCACTACTCGAGCTGGTTTGCTTACCCAAATCCATGCTGAGCATCCTGAATATAACTTGGGGGTCTTTTGGAAGCTTGTCCCCTCGGAACTTCGTCCTCCCCATATAGTTGTAAGTGAAAGTGAAGATTCAGAGACTGAGGGGAGTATCTCTTCGAAAAATTCAGACTGAGGGAAGATGCTGAAGGAGTTAATGTTTTGTGTATGTCCCAATAGGGCCTCTTTTTGTAATGGACATGTTGTACTGTGCTAATTTTATGGGACAGGTCGATTTTTGTAAGATCAGTGATCAACTATTATATCTATGCATAAGTTTTCATATGTTATGTTTTCATCAAAAATCCGAAGAGGCGAGTCCTTCGAACCATGATTATGACCTACTTGACAATTGGAGGAGATGATATCTTGAGTCTCATTATTGTGACCCAAATAATGATAAAGTGACATCGGGTTCGAGGCACACATTAGTGTGACCCAGACATTAATAAAGGGATATTGGATTCGAGGCACACATTAGTGTGACCCAAATATTAATAAAGTCATATAAGATTCGATGCACACCTTAGTGTGACCCAAATATTAATAAAGTCATATAAGATTCGATGCACACCTTAGTGTGACCCAAACATTAAGAAAGTGAGATTGGATTCGAGGCACACATTAGTGTGACCCAAAGAATAGTTCGAAGGTCCTAAAATTCGAGGCATATATTTCTGTGACCCAAAACATAGTTCGAAGGGACAACAATTCGAGGCGCATGTGACTGTGACCCAAAAAATAGGTTGAAGGGACAACAATTCGAGGCACATGTTACTGTGACCCAAAAAATAGTTTGAAGGGACAACAATTCGAGGCGCATGTTACTGTGACCCAAAAAATAGTTAAGGCAAAAGAACTCTTTGTATTTAAGGGGCTCATCGAAACACCTCATTAAAACCTTCATGTGCCTAACAGGGTAGGAAAGAGTGTGCCCTCACCAAAGTTTGTTCTGCGGGATACAAAGAAGAGGAAAAGAAATACAATTTCAGCTAGCTCTTTTAATCAAGATACAATTTTAAATGCTCAATATTCCAAGGGAGACGAAGGTATCGCCCTTCCTTATCTTTTAACCGATATGTGCCTGGTTTTATCTTTTCAGTGACCTCATAGGGGCCTTCCCAATTAGGTCCCAACTTCCCCAAACTCTTATCTTTAGTGTGCAAGAAAACTTTGCGTAAAACCTTGTATCCCACCTTAAAATCTCTGTGCTTTACCTTAGACGCGTATCGACTCCTCATGAGAGTTTGATAATGGAGGGATGTCAACTGTGCTTGCTGTCTCTTTTCTTCAACCAAGTCTAAAGCTAGTGCTCTACTATGGTCATTTGTATCGGAGACATATGTTGCTACACGATGTGATGGAAAAAGAATCTCCGGAGGGACAACGACATCCATTCCATAGACTAAGGCAAATGGGGACATAGCAGTGGCCGTTCGCAGAGTCGTTTGGTACGCCCACAATAATTCCTGTAAATAGTCGGGCCATTTCCCCGCTTTGCCTTCCAAGTTCTTCTTCAAACCATCGAGAATCGTGCGATTAGTCACTTCCACTTGCCCATTAGCCTCGAGACACAGAAACTCCGGAACTCCTTGTTATCAAACTGAGGTCCATTGTCCGTGGTGATCTGCAATGGTACACCAAAACCACAACAAATGTTAGATATGACAAACTTGATCACATCTTTGGCCTTTGTCCCTGCCAGCGGCTCAGCCTCTACCCACTTTGAAAAATAATCGACTGCCACGATTATAGTCTGTCGGCCCCCAGACGCCATTGGTAGGGGCCCAACTAGGTCAATGCCCCATCTGTCAAACGGGACTGCCTCGGAAATGCTTTCCAGTAACGTCGCAGGTTTGTGAATCACATTAGCGTAGCGTTGACACGTGTCACATCGTTTGACTAAATCTTTTACGTCGGTTGCAATAGTAGGCTAATAATAGCCAGCCAGAAATACCCTTCGAATTAATGCCTTGTACCCACAATGGGCAGATCCTTCACCATCGTGCAATTCGGATAGGATAATTTGCGACTCAGGCCCACTTAGATACCTCAATAATGGTTGACTCAGAGATCTTTTATACAGCACTCCTCCCAACAGAATATAGCCATGAGACTTAAATATAACTTTCATGGCTTCGGACTTTTCGACAGGTAAAGTGTCATGGGCTAGAAAATCAATGATGACCGTCCGCCAATCGTGCGTAATCACGTTGCTTTCCTCCGAGATGTTCATCGTGTGCTCCTCGCGGATCGAGAACGAAGGGCACTCCTGAACCAGAACCCACGGGTAACCTTCCGTCCGTGAAGCGGAGGCAAGAGAATCTGGGACAACGTTTAACTTTCTTCGGACATGCTCGTAACTGACTTCCTCAAATTCAGATACCAAATCTTTCAATAGCTTCAAAAACTGTATCAGCGTATCTTTCCTAGCCTCGGACTCTCCAGAAGCTTGATTTATCACCAACTGTGAGTCACTGATCAGTTTGATCTTTCGAGCCCCACATATCTGAGCCAAACGCATGCCTGCTAGGACAGCTTCATACTCAGCCTCATTATTAGTAGCCTTAAAACCGAAACGAATGGCTTGGAAGATAGCTACCCCTTTCGGGGAAATTCATTGGACACCTGCCCCACTTCCTGAAGTCTTCGACCCCCCATTCGTCTGTATCACCCATTCCTCTTCGTCAACCAAGTCATGCACTTCATGTTCCTCTCTATCCGAATGGAACTCGACCAAAAAATCGGCTAAAACTTGTGCTTTTATCGCCGTTCGAGGCTCAAATGTTATGTCGAAGTCTCCCAGCTCTACCGACCATTTAGTCATCCTGCCAGAGATGTCAGGCCTTTGTAATAAACTCTTCAGAGGAAAAGTCATCCGAACAATGATTGGGTGGGCCTGGAAATAAGGTCTCATCTTTCGGGCTGCCGTTACCAACGCTAAAGATACCTTCTCCAACGTGATATATCGCTTCTCCGCATCCAACAAACTCTTACTGACATAATAGATAGGCTTCAGGAGAGAGTCATCTTCGCAGAGGAGAACGACACTGACATCGCATCCCGATACTGCTACGTAGATAATTAATGTCTCTCCTGCCAATGTTTTAGATAAGACTTCCGGGAACGTCAAATACTCTTGGATTTGACGAAAAGCGGTCGAACATTCCTCGGTCCAACAAAATTGTTTCGCATTCCGCAACACTTTGAAAAATGGAGCACATTTATCCGAAGACCTAGAGATGAATCTGTTCAGAGTGGCTAATCTTCCTGTCAGAACTTATACCTCCTTAATATTTCGAGGGGGGGTGGTCATCGTGATCAAAGCTTTGAGCTTCTCGGGATCAGCTTCGTTGCCTTTTTCGCTGATCATGTAACCAAGAAATTTGCCTGAACTCACCCCGAAAATGCACTTCTCCGGGTTGAGTTTTAAATTGACTCTGCTTAAATTTCGAAATGTCTCTGCCAGGTCGGCGAAATGGTCTTCGTCCCGCTCACTTTTGACCAATATATCGTCAATATAGGCTTCCATGTTCCGCCCGATCAGCCCCTCAAAGGTTTTATTGACCAGGCGCTGATAGGTTGCCCCCACGTTTTTTAATCCGAATGGCATGACCCTATAGCAATATAAACCTCGCCCGGTGATAAAAGAAGTGCTTTCCTCATCGTTAGCGGCCAATCAGATTTGGTTGTACCTCGAGTAAGCGTCCATAAATGACAACAGTCGATTTCCGAAGGTCGAATCCACAAATTGATCGATGCGAGGCACAGGAAACGGATCCTTCAGACAAGCTCTGTTTAAGTCCGTGAAGTCAACACACATTCTCCACTTGCCATTTTTCTTTCGTACTAACACCGGATTCGACGCCCACATAGGATAATGCGACTTGCAAATATGGCCTATGCTTAGTAGCCTTTCGACCTCCAGCAGAATTGCCGAGGCCTTTTCCGGGGAGACAGGTCTTCTTTTCTGGACTATGGGTCGGACATCTAACCGTATTGCGAGTTTATGACACATGATTTCCGACGGCACTCCAGTGACATCCTGTGCACACCAAGCAAACATATCGAGTTTATCAGATAAAAAAGAATTAATTTTTCCTTAAATTCTGGAGAGAGGTGGACTCCAATCTTCAGAACTTTGCCACTCGCAAATTTGTGGGTCGCAGAATCTTCTTCTGGGACCTGAAATCCGGGTGCCTCCCTCGGATCATCACAAGGGATGATTTCGGGGGGGGGGGGGGGGGCTTTAATTGATATGCTTGGTCTGAAGTTTCCCCCCGAACCCCTTTGGAGGACAGGGCTATTTGGTAACATTCACGTGCCATCTTTTGGCTGCTTCGGATTATCCTAATATTGTTCACGAGCACGTATTTCAAGCATTGATGCACTGTGGAGATTACGCCATGCATCTGGGACAACCAAGAGCGACCCAGGATAGCATTATACGATGTTGGCGCGTCAACCACAATAAAAAGTACCTCCACCTCTTTCTTAAATAGCCCACGACCCAACTCAACCACACACTGAAACTCTCCAACCACCACTGCTGTAGCGCTAGTAAATCCCACTATAGTCCTGTCGGATCTTCGGATAACAGGCGGGTCAGAGATTCGTCGGTAAGTACTCATAAACAATATATTCGCGGAGCTCCCCGTGTCGATGAGTATCTTCTGAATTTGATCACCAGCGATGCCTGCCGCAATTACTACCGCATCCTCATGAGGGCATGCAACATTTCGCATATCATCATCGTCAAAACAAATAATTAGGGAAGGCGATCGGTGCATCTGCGCCGACACTCCCGCTTCAATCTGGGTGGTCAAGTTGACCATGTGCCTTTTCCGGGAGCTGTTAGAATTTCCCGCAATAGTGTCTCCCCCAAAAATTGCCAAAAAATCGAAGAACGCACAAAGGCTGTCCACTCTCCCCTTCAGAATTTCTTCCTCCACCAAGTTCACATTGTTCCTTCCCACCTTGGGATCTAAATACTCTTGCTCAATGTCAAAATCGTCGACCTTTTTCGGAAATCACCATGGCTGTGTCAGTGTTCTTTGAGACAGATTTCGCCACGACATTTTTCTGGGAGTGTTTTTTGACGAACTCTAACAACATTCCATTTTCAATCAGGGCTTGCACCTCTTTTTTCAAAGCTATGCAATCCTTGGTGTCGTGCCCAATATCCTCATGATACTTGCAATATTTATTGACGCTTTTGCTTTCCCTCGGAGTCTGTATGGGAAAAGGATTCCTGAATGGGACCGTAGATTTTGCCTTATCGAATATTGCAGCAACATTTTCTGTCAACTCCGCGAAATAGTCGGGTCAAACCCATTTGTTTGACATGAGTCTTGCTCCTTGATTGTAATGTTGCTGATTGCCATAGTACTGCGGGTTTGACTTTTGCCTCGGAGGATATTGACCCGTACTTTTAGTCTGAACATTCGAACGAGGGCCCTGGTTGCTCGACTCAGTCCTTTGAAATTGATTCTGGACCAACTGAACCCCTGACCCTTTCTCCGAGGCTTGGGTCTCTTCTACCAGGATCCTCTTCTCAACCTGATCTAGCAATGCTCCAAAAGTCATCGCCTGACTTTCTGCCACCGTATCCTTCAACAATCCAGGGAGCAGGCCCATCTTGAAAGCTGCGAGTGCCACTGAATCCTTACAATATTCCATATTTGTTTTCGTTTTAACAAAACGATTAGTGTAATTCTTGAGGCTCTCCCCCACCTTCTGTCGGCAATAAATGATCGTGTCTCCGTTAGCTCTGAACTTCTTGCTCCCCACAAAGTGTTGTCTGAAGATGTTCCAGAACATATCAAAATTCTTTATCGAGCCCTGAGGTAGCCTGTTGTACCACTTAGATGCTACTCCCTTGAAAGTCTAAGAGAATGCTCTGCATAGCAGCTTATCATCGTCGTCGAAATTAATCATAAAATTCTTAAATTGCTCGATGTGATTATCCGGATCCTGTGTCCCATCGAATTTCTCTAGCTTCGAAATATCAAAATGCTTTGGGAGATTCCCCACCAAAATACCCGGGGACAGGGGGGAAGCTCTCCAATTGTGACACGCTCGATAGACTCCAGATCTTAGGTTGTCATAGTTCGGAAAGTATAAACCCTCCTCAGATGGTAAGGTATATTGGTGCTGCCATTCCGAAGTTCGAGGGCCCATATCCTCTTTCCTCTCAGCATGCTTCGCCCGTTCATAATATCGTTCGCCACCTCGAGCATGGCGACCATTCTCCCTCGGAGATTTCCTCTCAGAACTTCTTCCTCTTCGGAAATCGGTGTGTCTGCGATCATACTTTTTCTTTCTGTAGTATTTCCGCGGGGATGAGTCCGAGGAGCTATATCGAGAATAGTCACTCAGGTAAGCTGAATCCATATGTCGCCTCTCTCTCCTCCTCGGCGATTGCCGTTCGTCTCCCCGGTATCGGTCGTCCCTTTTCTTGGGACGAAGTTCAGTTTCGTGATCTTCCTTTTCACTAACCGGCTCCCTCCTTATCTCGGATCGAAGATTCTCCTGTACGAGGTTCTTTTCTGCTTTCAGCCTTTCGATCTCTAGCAACAACTCATTTCTTTGAGCCAACAGATCTGAGTCGTCAAAGGTATTTCCGACTCGCTGGCCCCCTAGTCCCTCGTACTCCATATCGTTCTGATAGTCATCTCCCACCAGGTTCTCCTCGCAATGATTAACCAAGTCGTCCCCTTGGCCCTCCATGATTCTCCTCGGAATAGGAATTATTTCCAGGAAGCGATTGTCGTCAGAGCGATTTTCGCTTCCCACAGACGGTGCCACTAAAGAGTTTTAAGATGGTCCAGGGGTGATTATGCGATACGAGGATTACTTAGAGGCAATTCGGCGATACAGAAATGTCTTAGTGTCAGTTTTAGAGAGAGAAAGTAAAGATTATTAGGTTAAGTAGAGAGAGAAAGTCTCATATTATTCATCTCGGGATTTGTGAAGCGTGCGTGGTCCTTTTATAGTACAATTGCAGACCCCACACGCTTTAACTTTGGTTAATTACATCTTTTAGTCCCTATATTTTACTTTCTTCCTATTCTGGCTATCTCTTTATGTAGTTTGTACAATTCAGTCCTCACACAGTTTTCTCTGTGCTATTTTCCCCTATCACACTTTTCCTGTGCTATTTTCTCCTATCACACTTTTCCTGTGCTATTTTCTCCTGTCAAGTTTCTTCTTCACACTTTTCTCCTTGTCTTTTATTCTTCCTTATCAATATTGATGGTGTTTCCTTGCTATATCTGTTCACTTGTGACTATATTTGGTCACAACTATCTTTTATCCTCCTCATTGATTCTATTTTTTTATCTTCATCTAACAATTTGTGTCTTTCCATGTTCTTACAAGATTAATTTTTTTTGCAAGTATGCAGGTGTAAATCTGTGTGGCAAAGATTGGTAACATGTAATATATTTACAAAACCCTATAATCATTCAATTTTCTAGTCTAAGGTATGCTATATTATTACTTTCAAACATCAGAATTGATTTTAAAAGGCATTCTAATTTAAATTTTTATTGTTATTAGAAAAGTGAATTAAGGGATCTTGAAGATCCTTTAAAGCTTATAGATTTAGAGATCAAAAGACCTTTGTATTTTTTTTTACCTGGATTATTTTATATGTTTTTATTGGGTTTTTTATGGAAGTTTTCTTATCAAAGTTTAGTGATAAGGGTAAATTACCATAAGTAAAATTTTTGGGAGATACTAATTCATTTTCAAGAATATTAAGGTCATTTGATCAAGAAAATTTGTTACTTAAATCATCTTGTGTTGAAGTCAATGTTAGTATTGTTTTTTTTGTTACCTGTATTATCAAATTGAAATTTTTCAATTTTATTTATGATATAAGTTGTGTTTGATAAGGAAGTTTTGGATAACAAATTATTATGAGAATTTCGAGTTTGATGGCTGTTGTTGTTTGAGTTTTCCAGTTCATTAAAGTTTATAATATTGTTGTTTGTATAATATTGATTGTTCTTTACTGTTACTAACTTTATTGGTTGAGCGCACATTTTATTTTTAGGATATAAGTTCATTTTTGATTGAGTTATTGACACATGTTGGTGGTGTTTTCAATTTTGTCAAGTTTTTACTATATTTTTAGATCCTTATTATAGTTGTTGTCTTTATATCCAATGTGTTTACAAGTTCTACAGTAGGCAAACATATTAGTATAGGTTATATCATGCCAGAAACGATCTCTATCCTCATACTGGGTAATACGGTCTAGATTGTAAATATATTCAAAAAGTGTTGGGAAGGTAATCGAGACTTGATTTTGGGGGCACTCCATTATAATATTGAACTTTAGTGTCCACTTTAACAACCTAAAGGTAAATTAATATATACTTTACACAATTTTTTCAACATTTTTTAAGATCTTCTATTTTATCCAATTCAATTAACAAATGTATGTAATCTCAGATCGCTAAGTTATATGAACCAGAGAAGCTAAAAAATCTAGAAAAGTTTTATTTTATCTACTTTTAGGTGTCCAAACAATTTTTTTGCAATTAAGGTTAAATTGGAAGCGTAGATTATTTATAATTTCCACGCCTCTTGGAAAATAACGATTTTATGTTCTCTCTTGTTCTAGTAAAGGATTGTTTTGTACATTAATCCTTCTTTTTTAGTCTCGTGACTTCTGCATACGATCTTGTTATGTTGTTGTTGGAACATCATTGTTGATGATGGAGATTTAGGGATGGGCTTTCAAAAACTAGATTTAAACTTACATTTTGAATTTTATTGACTCATTGTTGATTGATTATCATTTGTATGTAGGGTAGGGGGAAATCCAATATATGTGCTTCGATTTCTTGAGCGAGTGACTATTGAACTCGAATCTTTATTGATTTCTTGGGTCTTGGATCTTGTTTGGAGGAAAGTTTTGAACTATTATCTTCTTTGTTGTGGCAAGATTGAACCTCAATGTTACGTTGTGCATCTGGTTCCACCATTGACTTAGTTTGATTGTAGCTTACGAGTGGGTTATGATTTAGGAATTTGGGATCGAAAAGAGAAGTTAAGAGGTGTTCCTCGGAGATAATGAGAGGTCTGATCAAACATTTTAACTTGAACGACTAAAAAACATATTTATTGCAAGAAGTTAGTTGACTCAGACAATGATATTTAAGTATTTTTAGATACAGATCAATGCTGGAAAAGTTATAGAAGAAATAATAAATAGAGAAGGAAGCAATTTATGAAGGCATAAAATCTCTAAAACCTAATTAAAATATGTATATGTTAAAAGAATAATATTTTCTATTTTTATTAGAATATTCCATAGTTGAAACATGCTACGGTATTTAACTAAATTTTACCAAAAAAAATTAATTCAATAATATCCCTAATATTTTATTCAAACTAAATTGAAAAACAAATATACATAGTGTTGTGATAATCGATTTTGAAAACTTTGATTTGAAATAAATTATGATCTTGGTGTCGAATCAAAACGGCTACAGTTTTAATTTAGAGTATATTGGCGCCAAAGTTTTGACTCATAACATATTATTGTAGTTTGTTTCGAATTAAAATGCTAAAAGAAATATAATGAAAAATAATAATTTTTTGTGTTAAATGAAAAATACTCTTGAAATTTATAAAGCGTTAGTGATATAAATCTCTTATTATTAAAACGTACATATATATAGATTAATTAAAACATATTAATTTTTTTATTATAAAAAAATGAATTTTGAAAAAACCAAAACTTTTTAAAAAATTACAAATTACAGGCCAAACAAAGAATAAACGAGATATACATGCTTCAACTCTAAAGGTAATAAAAAATTCAAGATAGGGTAAAAAAACAAATAATTTAAAAATTATGGGTATATTTAAGCTCACTGTCAATGTCGATGTCATCTAGTCACATTTGTTTTCGTAAAGTTTTACTTATAACGCGCGAAGTAAAGATTTGTTTTGCAACTATAATAACGACTATAAGCATCACATCTAGGATTGTTTATAATCATAAACTATAATATGACATAACATTTTTGGATATTTTTCTTTGATAATTGTAAGGTTGAATATTGTCACATGATAAAAAAAATTGAACCTATAATTGAATATTACGTCGATGCTAAAAAGAAATATAATAATAATAATAATAATAATAATAATAATAATAATAATAATAATATGCACAATCAGTTTGAAACAATAAGTACTTATGATAATCATTAGATGATATTCTTCCCCATGGATTGAGTTATTCCTTGTGGAATAGACATTTTGAGGATTTATAGGTGCAACACTAACAACATATTTTATCGCACTATACCGCTAAACTTATTCCAACATCAATTTTGATAACGATGATCTTCGAATGAAAGTTATACTAGAAGATTCCTTAATTAGAATGATGGATATTACTGATTTGGAAGATTAAATATTAATTGTCAACATGAGCAGTTATGACAATATGCATGGCATGTTGTCTCATTTACCTACAAATTGAATCTTGATAAGCTATATCGGGTCATCATTCTTACAAAACAATTAGAACTATAAACGACTCTCGTTTATTAAAAGAATGTAGGGAACTAATCATTATTTGTATAATAAATACCTCAACCTTTTACAACGGAGTTTTAGACATGTAGTGCCTCATGTTACGGGAATAACAAGTTCTACCGAAGTAAAACCTTTGACTTTTTAGCCAGAAAAGAGATAAGGCAAATCCATCGATGGGTTTTTCCTATTTATAATGCCGTGAGTTAGTGGGAAGTTACAATCGTTTACACTTTATGCACCACTAACTCACTAAAATCATTTCTCCTATAATTTTGGAACCACTACTTGAAATGGTTTGAGTTAAGAGTCAAAGTGTTCGTTATACAATAATGAGAAAATCTGTGCTAGTTGCGCGTTCTCAAGCTCACCCGACCACGTGGTCAATCAATCATCTTCGAGCTTGCACTCTTCTTGGATTTAAAGTCAATTAGTTTATGTGCGAGCTCATCCCTTGTCCGTTTATCGCCTTCTTAGTCTGGTCGATCAAATCAATGCTTCGAGTATCGTTGAGCTCGTTCTCCACTTCTCTATGAGATCGACGGTGGTATAGAGCTCGTCCTCTACTTCATTGTCGTTTTCTGCTTCCTTGTCATCCTCTGCTTCTTTGTTTCTTTATTATCTTAACCCAAGCTCGTAGTCCATATTTCCTGCTCGTGCTCCTGCTCGTACTTGTACTCACTCATGGGAATCTCCCCTTATCAGGGCTACCCTCTAGTTTATAGGTTTATTAATTTTTAGAAAAAGATTAGTAAACCTGTAAAATAAAAATTACCATTAAATTAAAATGCATAAGTAGTCGCGTGGTTATTCCAAATGTCTTTTGGCTTCATCTGTTGACACGTGTCGTTGATGTAACTGTGACGGTTCTAACACCGCCGTATTTAGGATACAACGCCTGACGCTTCAACTTTTGGCACAACTTTCAACTGTTTGGTGATGTCACACGTTTATATTGTAAGAGTTTTTACATATCCAACTTCTTCTGTGTTTAATTACTTGAAAGAAATATAGATTTTTCTTAGACATCCCATGTCATTCTTGTTGGAGAAGAAGATATCAACTGCAATCTAAAAACTTTCTATCACATTTTATATCACTAACCAGGTACGCGACTCCTCAACACATATAATTATATCAATCTATGTATAATGTAGAACCCTATACTTTTGGAGTGCAACTACTGTGAGTAGGCTATTCCCAAATGCGCATACCTTCTCTACGATGAATCAATCACCCTTGCGTGCCATAAACATGCTAATTTGTATCCTTACCTCATTGCAGTTTTAGTAGAAGCTATGGCACCAAAAAGGGCGACGAAGACGAAAGTAGACAAAATTGTGGAACTTGTATTTGAGGAGGCCAATGCTTTAGAAAACTATTTCTCGTAGATAACCCTCAAATACGTCTATTTAGATGAGACTGGAGTTACCACTATCAGGAATAGAAGTGGGATTCCTGAGGATATGATCATAAGAGCACTCGCTATAGGCGAGAATCCCTATCAGGTCCAAGAGACATAGACGTGTTTCTTCACTACTTTGTTCGATTGAGGGTTAAGAATGTCACTTCCCAAACTGATTCGTGATTACTTTAACGTACTAAGCATTTTCCCTACTCAACTTTCTGCAAACGGGTGGAGGCTATTACTTAGTGTAGTGTTGAGCTCGCGTCTGCTAAGGTCTGACATGTGCTTAGCAGACCTGTTAGCAGCGTTACCAAAATGGCCAAAGCCCCCTTCTTTTATACCCACTTCAAAGGGATGAATAATATTGTCGAGCTCCCCACCTCTGATAGGAATTGGAAAATTTCATTTGTTTTTGTTTTGGGGAATTGGGATCACAAAACACATACTTTAAATCTTCAATTATAGAGGAAATGGAAAATAAAGTGTAAGCCTTAATAAGATTAGTTGAAATGCAGAATTAGCTTCTAGCTCTGTTAACCAGTAACTGATAAATCTTTATTTGTGCATGTGAGGTAGCTAGTCAGAGATGGTGGAACGAGAGGAGAGCTAAATTTTACATAAACCCTTTAATTCGAATTGGGAATTTGGCCTGCAAGGCGTGCCTGCAGGACCCTAAACAACTATTTACGCACTATAATTATCTAAAGTCAGGCTTGTTATCCGTTCCAGAGTTGAAAATCACACCAGACGGTGAAGTTAGGATGGCAGATGGGTCAGAAGCCACAATGGATCGTATCAGGGCGATAATAGAGAAGAGATATCGGGAGAATAACAACACCGGTGTTTATCTTGCACTACCGCATATTACCCAAAAGGGTGGTGAGACAGGGGATTTATCATCTACTCTTGTCCAACCGTGTGAACAAGGAGATGACGTAATGAGCAAAAAGGAGAAGGAATTCGAGCAGACTGAAAATGACGCGCCCGAAGTACCAGAAACTGCTCAGACTAGCAAGGTGCGAGTAGAACGAGAAGAAAATGAGAACACTAATTCAGGCTCGTTGATTAAGCCTTGGAATAAGAAATAAAAGGTGATTAAAGACACTGTTCCTCTCACTGTGAGGAAGTTACAACTGAGAGATGATGAGGAAGTTACACTGTTCCCCATCTCATCCTTCACCGAAACAAAGCGAGGGGAAGAATCCAAATATTGTGGAGGAGCTGATTGACTTGGTGGAGGATAGTGAAGATAAAAAATATGAACCTCAGAAGAAAAAGGTCATCCCTCTAGAGCTTGCTGAAATGATGAAACAATGAGTGTATAATTCCAATATTGGAGAGGGTATTCTGCCACAAATGGTGAGGATAATGGAGGAGACCAAAGATGAGGATAGAGGTACTGAGACTAGTCAACAGAGGGTGCCCGTGGAAGAGCTGCTGCCTAAGAAAATCATCATACCACGCCCCTCTTCATTTAGGTTCGAGCAACTTTGTCGAATTCCTGACTTGTCGTATTATGACAAGTTGAGCTGGAAATTGAGGTAAGCCTTTTGCTTTCTGACCGTGTTTAATTAAAAAATGGTAATATAATTCTAACTTTCTAGTGGTACGCAGATTCATCATAACTTGGTCGTACTGGGCTACCGAAACATGTCTCTCGTTGACTTAGAAACTATGGAGAAGTGGAGACCAGAAGACATGGTTTTTGGATCAGCCAAAGCTAGCGCTACAAAGGTTATTTTCTTGAAGCATGCGTACACTTCAGCCAAAACAACCAAACATGAGGCAATTGACGCAAAGGCCAAACTAGAGAAGACAAGGAGAACCTTATAAGAAGCTCTGAAATGCAGCAACGAGAGGTGGAAAACCGCATCCGTCAATCACAAGATGGTACTAAAACAAAATAAAAACTTGCTGAAGAGGAATGATGAGCTGTATGTTCAGAGCTCGGACCTGATGGATAAGAATTTGATTCAATCGAAAAGGGTGGAAAAGTAGGTTGAGCGGATAGCCACTTTGACTGCCGATGTTACTAAGTTAACTGCCCAATTGGAGGAGGGGCGCACAAAGCTCGAGCGAGAAAAACAACAGTGGAAAAGGGACTTGGAAGCAGCTGTGGCATAAAGGGAGACACACATGTTCATTGTAGCCACAAAGATGATATCCAAAGAAAATATGAAAGCTATAGCTGAGCTGATGGCTTTGAATTCTAGGCTAAACTTGGGATCTTTAGCATCTCTGGCTCAGGGCTCTGCACCATCTCAAAATGTGAGCTTGCTACTTGTGCCAATCATCGAAGTTGATACCACTGGAGTAGCTGATGTTACTCCATCAGAGAAGACCAATCTGCCCCCTTCCGCGAGTGCTAAGTAGTGATAGTAATTATTCTTCTTGTTTTCTTTTGTTGTATGTCATGTATATGAAAACTTTGTGTTTCTTGAAGTATTTTGAAAACATATTGAACTTATTTATGCCTTATCTTACGCCAATATGATTACTTCCATGAATATTTATGGAGAGAATGTGGAGTATGTGTTTGTTGTGCTTCATGGACATCATTACAATCCCGAGCTCAGTAGAGCTCATTGCACAGCTTATACAATAATTTCCATAATAGCTTGTTCGCGGCGAGGTCGTGTAGACTCTATTGCGTAGTCTGTTTTAGACTTGGTCTTTAAATAGTTCGTGAATATACCTAGTACAAAGTATAAACATAGTATGGCCATTATATAGCCAGTAGGCGTGGTCAATTAGCCCGCTCATGTTTATAGACACTTAATCTGGACTCAGTATGGTTCGTCGCATAGCCAAGAATGGCGTGATCATTGACCCTTTCACTAATTGTAAGGATAAAACTTGCAACAAACACATAGTGGCGAAAGCATAAATTATATTGAATGAACAAAATGTTGTTCTAGGATGCCTCATTAAAAACCCTCCACGCGTCAACAGGAAGGAAAAAGAGCGCATCGGTACATTCTAAGTATTATGGCGATACAAATTTAGGTGATTGACATTCAATGAGTGTTTGAGAGCTTGACCATTTTGATCTGCAAGTCTGTACGTGCCATGGTGCCCTGTGGAAATAATCGTGTATGGGCCTTCCCAATTTGGTTGTTCCACTGTCGGAGCCTTGAAATACCTTCTTTAAGACTAAGTCCCCCTCCTTAAAATAATGTGTCTTTAATCGAGCATTCAAGCTTCCCCTCATCAAGCTTCTGTAGTGCTCTACTCCTACCCTTGCATGGTCTTGTCGCTCATCGAGGAGGTGCAATCAGGTTGATCTGGCTATTAAGTTTGCCTCTTCTTTATAGTGCTCGATTATGTGGTTTGACACTATGATATCTACTAGAATAACCGCTTATGTGTCGTATACCAGGGTAACGGGTGTGTCTCATGTTTTTGATTGCGAGGTGGTTCGATATGCCCATAATACCTCAATCAACTTATCCGGTCATTTGCCTTTGGCGTCTTCCAATTTTTTCTTAAGTCCTTCGAGCAGCGACCTGTTAGTCACCTCGACTTGGCCGTTTTCCTAGGATAATAAGGGGTGGAAAAGTGCTGGAGAATCCCATATCGTTTGCAGAAGCTAGTGAGTATGAAATTTTGGAATTGCGGGCTGTTATTTGTCATTAGAATCCGCGGAATTCCATATCGGGTTAGAATTTGATTATGGATGAAATCACATACCTCATGTGCCCGTGTTCAGAATAGAGCTTTGACCTCGACCCATTTGGAGAAATAATCTACCGCGACGATAAGGAACTGCCTATTTCCCGTGGCCATTGACAGATGACCCACTAGATCTATCCCCCACTTATCGAACGGGTACGAAACAAGAACGTTTTGCATAGGTTTAATGGGTCTATGCTGTGTGTTTGAATACTCTTGGCATTTATGAAATTGTTGTACAAAAATTTCCGCATCGACACCTAGCTCGGGCCAATAATACCCCACTAGGAGGAACCGACGAATTGGTGTTCGGTGGCCACAATGAGCGTCCTCATCCCCTGAATGCAGATCAGTTAATATCGAATTGGCTTCTGTGCAGTCAAGACATCAGAGCAATGGCTGGCTCAAACTCTTCATGTACAGGATGTTGTCGTGAACACAAAACTTGGCTTCCTTGATCTGCAATGCTCGGGCCTTATTTTTGTTTGCTGGAAATTTGTCATAGCTCAACTATTGCAGGTATGAAATTCTCTAGTCAACATCGCTTGCGATTGAATTGATGGTCGTCGTTGTTGGTATGAGTTCAGTCATGGGAAGCGGTTGGAGTAAAACTGTGGGATGCTCTCTCAAAGCTGCAGTCTTGGCTAAAATATCGGTTGCGGAGTTGTCCTTCGTGGGATCTGCTCGTATGAAACACTTGTGAACTTGGATTCATACTCTTTGAGTATGACAAAGTACTCTTTAATTCCTTCATGTCTTGTGTCATAAGTACCTAGTGCCTGGTTGACCACCAACTGAGAATCAGACTTGTTCCTAATCTTTGAGCTCCACTTATCAAGGACAGTTTCATGCCATAAAGAGCAACTTCGTATTCTGCCACGTTATTTGTTACCGGGAAATTAAAACAAACTGCCTGTTTGATCTCCTCACCATTTGGGCATATTCTCCTCTTATACTTATAATAAAGTATAAGAGGATGATTTTTTTATCAATGGTAACTAAAAGAACAAATGGATGGGCATATTCTCCTCTTAGTCGTAATTGGGTTTCCAAGTGTAAGTTTCCACCTTCACAATCCTCCTTTCTTATTTAGTTTTATGTTTCATATGTTTGATAGTTATTATTTTTTATCATTCTCAACCCATGCTTTATATATGAATTTTATAGAAATAAGGAATAATATGATTGCCAAAATTACAATGCTCTATTAGAGGAAGATGCCAAATTTTCTCACCCATACTCCTTCATCTTGGTGCATGATTAGTTTGTTAAAAACGGGTTATGGTCTAACATCATTGTACGAAGATGGTTCTTTGTTTGTGCTTTCTCTAAGAAATATATTGTTGAACAATATTCTCTACTAAAGAATGAGGTCGAGAAAAAAATATTTGAAAAATAAAGTTATAGAGGATAAAATGCATGAAGATAAAGTGGTTGGGAAGCGTTCCAAAATGGAGAGCTCATAAAAAATACTTGTTATACCTTTTAATACTTTGGAGGCCGTAACGAAAACTCATAAAGCGTGCAAAGTAATTTTAATGAGCACTATTGGTTTAAATAAGAAACGAGTACCCTATTCTACAGTTGTCGAAGATAAGGAGGATGAAATTCCCCTTCAATGAAAAAAAACCATTAACAACTAGTGGTAGTACTTATGACAATATTATACGTGTTTATAAAAATAAATTTAATGAAAGTAGTGTACCTCTGGCTCATATAACCGAGGAGTAAAGTACTCATTTAGCTTATTCATCATCTCCATATCCTCAATCATGTTTTTTTAAAGATTATTCCGGAGACAAATAATGTTAAGGCTTCAGGCCCTATAATTTCCCTTCCTGAACGTGCTCATTTAAAGTATGTAGCTATATCTGATATGATTTAAATCTTACTTCTTCAATTACGTCAAGCTTTGAACTTTAGGCTTGTTTATTACTTGCTTCATCATATGGATGTTATACATATTTTGACCAATATTACTACCTCTATTATATATACCATGGCAAGTGAGATTTCTTTTGTTGTAATTCTATATGACCAAAAGATTTATTGTAAGACCTCTGACTAGGTTCCATTTGCTTTTTTTTTCAACATCTTCTTGATGTCCTCTATATTTTTGTTTGTTAAACTACGGCCTAGGTATGACCCTTGCCTTATTAACTACCACATGAGAAACATTGTTCCATGGGGACTATCGCGATTTCTCCTTGGCTGAAGGATAAACCTTCTTCGGGAATGATAACACATATCGTAGTTTTGCTTGATTGATTTTTTAGAGATATTCAACACAAAAAATAACTTATTTGGCACCAAAAATGTTTTGAAATTCCTACCAAACTCTTTTACCCACTTTATCATAATACCATAACTCAACTCAACACCCTCCAACCACTCTTTATAGTCAGCTACAATACTACAAATAAAAAAAATTCCAAATATACATAATGAGGAATCAATCTATATAGTATAATGCCATCTAATTAATTTAAATGTATTATCCCTTCGCCTTCAGAATCCATATTGGGGAGCAAGACATCAAGTGTTGTACAACACGGTTCTTCCAACATCATGACATGCACACACATTTGTTCTCTCTTACCCTATTACAATCTAGGAGATCATTGAAATCTTGCCAAAGGGCTTTCATATGAAGTAAAAAAGAAGGGTTTCTATTCTTACCCGTCTGTTTATTCATGATAAGGAAGTATCTGAAATTAAAATACCAAAATCGCTCATGCCCTAGAACTAAATTACCCAACAAAAACCTTTAGAAGTTAGGCACCATTTATGTCGGGCACAACCTTCTTACCTCAAAGAATTCCAGAATTTATGGGCTTAAAAGGAATCACGAGCCATTCTTCATAATATAAATGAAAAAGATAAACTCGCGCCTCCTCAAATCAAATAGTGTCTCACCTACTTTCGGGAAATATAGCCTTACATCACGAGGAACATCCCAATTCCTCAACAACTTTACATGTTTTGACTCATTAATGTACTTGTACCTATGATCATGCACGTGCTTGATTTGAGTTTTGTCAATCTTGGCATACACTTTCAAGGATTGTTCTTGCCCAGATATTTCGTCAGGTAACAAAGTCATATTTTCTAACAAAATAGTTTCTTCGTGATGATCCAAAACATAGTTAGAAGAAACAACTCTACATTTCATTTGAACCATCATAAATTAATATAAAATTGATTTGAGAATAAACTTTTGGTAGATGGGAATGACAAAGATCAAATATTTAGAGAAAAAGAATAAATTGGAAAATATGGATTTTTGGAGAGTTTTCAGTGAAAAATAAGCAAAGAGATGAGAAGTCACCAAACTAATCTATGCATATGTGTAATACATCTAACCCTTCCTTTTATTTAATTCAATGGTTTGAATTTCTCCAGGATCAACATTTAGATGAATCGTCTAAGCGCGTTAGTGTTTGCTAGTATTATTTATTTTCGACATGTGCAACTACTGGTTCTTCCAACTCAAGCATGCTTAAATCATTTCTCTTAGGTCCTCCAACTTCTGGTGTATGACCATATTGACCATTTACGTGTTATTTATCTTCAACGATTTTCTTTTATTTAACAAGTTGCACACTTCTCCAAGTATATTCCCAAAATAATGGCATTTTAAAAGTGCTCCCTTCGGCTATGCTAGTTTTGACAAATGAATTACCTCCAATATTTTATTTAGTCATTCCATCATCTTTCATAAAGTATTAGGGTGGCTACTCAATGATATGAAAACTAAAGAATAACATTGCTTCTATATTTTTATTCGCCAACGATGATAGTCCATCATGCATGTTTTGAAAAGATTAAGAGGTTGATGCCTCATACCTATAAGAAATATGAATAATTGTTTTCTAAAGAATTTTTTTAAAAAAATGCAATATTAAAAAAACACAAAATGATTTTGAGGTAACATACAAAACTCTAGCAGCCTACTACTTGTTCATATACTATTTTCTCTTTGGTAAGATTACCTTTTTTTCTCAAGGTAGGTTGCGATTGACAAAGAATTTTTAATGTATGAATTAATCATGAGACGTCTTTAAGGTTAGTACTGTTAGAATATGAAACCAATCTACCAAGGTATTTGAATATTCTTAACAGTCCGACCAAAAGAAGCTACAATAAAAATTGGTATATTTTGGGACTGAACAATTCTATATCAATCACTAAATATGCTTTGGAAAACACATAGTAAGATTTGGTATACAACTATAAAATAAGTCACTCAAGATCACCAACTTTTCTAAGGTATTTCTTCTTAATTCTTTTGTAAGGGTTAAAATGGGCTAATAATAAGTGCGGATTTCACTTGTTCAATCCAAGTATCACCTAGAAGAAGCCTCATACGGCCGAAGTAACATGACTGCAACATCCTCTCGCTCAAACTCATTTGGTTGCAACACTTTTTCAGCACGAGCAATGACATAAAGGCAATAAATTAGTTATAATACTTAAAAAGTTATCGAACAATCAATATGTGTATAATATATGTAAATGGGTTAGACTCTCCTCTATATAAAGCAGATAAAATCTAATAAAAATATATTCACATTTTTACCATATATTACAAGATCAATACTAACGATAAACTCATAAATGTCTATTAATGAGTAGATTTTGAATGTTTTATTATGATAATTAAATCCAAAAAATATTGAACAATATATTAATATATTACAAAATTTTAAGGTATTTTGAAGTGTCTTTATATTGAAATGAAAATAAGTTATATTTTTATGTTGTGAAAGTCAAAACTAGTGATGGCTAGTTAAAATTACAATTGGTGGAAGTAATATACAAATATTTTATTATATTAATTTGAATAAAAATTTATAAACTATATTACCAAACTAAATAAATAAATTAAAAAATTTCTTTTAAGCAAATAAGTATTAACCTTAAAGCCCTCGGTTTAGAAAATTTTGTGGGAGAAATTGAATGTAAAAAATATAACATTGAATCACAGAACTAGAAGGATAAGAAATCCCACATAAAATAAAAGAATGAAATCATTTGTCCGATATATACTTTTCTTGAAACAAATATCAAATTATACTCAATGTAGCTATTATAATTATGGATCGTTGAAGCATCAATGTGTGATTATACGTGTGCACAAAATCTCTACTTAACCCTTTGGATAAATTATCGGCTAAATCATATCGAGTTCTCACAAACTCTACTGCAATAACATCATTCATGATCCGCTCCCAAATCATAATCTGTCTGACACCTAAGTGTCTAGCCTTACCTTTGTAAAAGAATTAGGTGGTATCTTTTGGACCACAACAAAATTTCATACATTAAATTTCTTAGCCACTCACCTTCTTGATGCAACAAACTTTGATTCCATTGTTGAATCAAGTAATACAATTTTGTTTCTTAGATGCCTAAGATATAACAAGTCCTCCAAGTAGAAATACACATCCACTTGTGAAAGAGTGGACTTCCATATTCGAAATATAACTCGCATCCAAATATACTAATACGTTTTCCAACAACAAATCCAATATCTGGCCTAGTGCTAGTCATGACATACAGATACCAAGAAGCCTCTTAGCTTCTTCCGAATCCTTCATCTCAAGACTCGACGATAAGAATTTCTTAATTTCATCAACTTGATTTGGCTAATGCCAAAAATCAATATATCACCCACGTATAAACAAATCATAACTCATTTACGAATAACATCAAAATTTACCAAAATCGTAAATTATAATATATCTGAATAACATGAGAATTGACCAAAATCATAAATTATATTTTTTTTAAAAAAAAATTCATACCTCACTTATTAAAATCTATACAAATGTGCACCCTCTAATATGCTTGCACATCTTTAACCATGCAATAATTTTGCATGGCTCTATTCAGCGTATACCTTTATATGTGTGGGCCGTGTGGCTATAAATACATGTGCAGTTATTAACTCAACTGCTAAAAACTGTTGCATGCTTTAGAAATTACGTTTGTAATTTACTACGGGTCTACATTCTTTAGAAATTACGTTTGTAATTTACTGCGGGTCCACATTCTTTAGAAATTACGATTGTTATACAAGTACACTACTATTAGAAATTACAAACGTAATTGCATGTTATAAATGCACTGCCTTTTGATTTTACACCTTTTTAATAACTGTTATAAGAACATTATTTTACAGCATTTAAATATTATAATTATATATACATGCCATATTCAATTTACTTCTTGAATCTTGTCAGACCCGTACCAAATCCGGACTAGTTGAGTCTGAATCCAAACCTGGTTTTGATTCATAGCACACAAAACCAACCTGGTTGATCGAATCCGACATGGTTTTGACTCATTCCTACTTTGTCAGACCCAAATTATGAAATCCATAGCAGAATAATCAAGCCACACACTCCACACGGATTTCCAAAATCGGATGGTATTTCTTTGCCCCAACCCGGTTTTTATAACTATTCATCCAAATTAGGATACAAACGGAGGTAGTTATTTAATCTGCATCAAACTGTAAATCCAGACTCCATACCTCCACATTCAGACAATACTTCCATGAAGTATAACCATATATTTAATCTTTTTTTTATCTTCCTTATTTAATAACGAACCTCATAAAAAATCAATATTTTTATAAGATTATCACCATTTTTATAATGTGAAAACTAAACACCCACAAATCCAATAACAAGAGGGAGAAAAAAAAACTTACAGGATGATGATTCATAGTTCCAATGCTTTATACTTGATTATGGATTCTCTTAAAGATGACAAAAAATCTTTTCATTCCAATCTTCATACAAATCATGAAACAAGAACCTCTTTGTACAAATCTCTTCACAAAAAAAAACATTTCAATCTTTTGTTGGGAATTTTGTTTAGAGATTTCCGGATAAACTCTGAAGTCTTGTTTTAACAATTTCAGATTGAAATTATTTTGGTGGTTCTCCAAAATTTTCAACCGAATAAAATCAGAGCGTATGCATTTGAACAACGAGAATGGATTTTTGTTGTTGTCTGTTTTTTCTTCAACAGAACCATACTTATTTATTCAACCAAATTTCAAAAACTGTCAAACAGTTTTAAGTCCAATAACGGCTATAATTTTAAATGATAAAAACGGCCAAAATTATTCAAATTCAAATTTGAATTAATTTTCCAAATTCAAAATTTCCATGAATATTCACAATAGCCTTATCATTTAAAATAGATTTAACCACAACCAGGAGACGCCCCTTGGACCCACTAATCATAATATATTCTTACAAGCGTATACTCCACACTCTCCGACTTGCTCGATAATATATTACGACTGCATTGGTCGACTAGTCAATCCAATTACACTAAAATATCCAACAGAATGTGATCACTATAGCTAAAACTTCAAGTAATCTCGGAGAGAGAACCATAAATGACGCATCGTCAAAACAACAATATCAACAACTGCGATAATAAAAATAAGGAATAACATTCGTTATAATTCTCAACATGTAGATTATAAATATGCACTGCAAATTTACAATTAGTATACAAAGATATTATTTGATATTAGTGCAGCATATACCTTTATAGAAATAAATTTTATGCACAGCTTGAGTTTACAACAATTATTATACAAAAATATTATGTGCATTATATAATACTCTAATCCTTATATCACTATAATTATATACACTAATATTAAATCAAGTGTGTAATAACTATCGAACCGACATCGAATAAAAAAAATAAAAGATATGTTAATATTATTTTCCATGACTTGTTTGACATTATTCACAATATGGATTAGCCAATTATTTTCAGTGTTACTCTAACTTATCATACAAAAACCATCACATTTTGTATTCATCGATGAATACAATTTTTTATTTTGTTATGATCCAAAACAAGATTCGTTTATTATTGGTTTTATTCCTCAACTAAAAGAAAATGAAAATATTATTCTAATTCATAAATTCTTATAGAATGCGAATTTAAAAATATATTCAAAGTTATACCTAAATTACCCCAACAAGAGAATTTGATTTTTATATCGATTTATTTCATAGAACAATGTTTATCTAAAAAATAACTTATCAGATGACTTCAACCAAAATGCAAGAATTGGAAAGACAAACATCAGAACTAGAGGATCAAGGATTTATAAAAACTAGTTATATCACATTAGAGAGATCTTATGTTATTTAGAAAGAAGATAAACAAATCTTAGAGGCCGTGTATCAATTTTTTCGTCATTCTTTGACAAGTTTATCATCGTATTTATTTATAATATCTTGATATACTTGAGAACAAAAGAATAATACAAGAACATTAATTATACATAAAGTTATAAATATGTAGATTTAGATTATAGAGTGATTTTTCACATAAAATTTATAACGAAGCAATATCCATATATCATACGAACTTAAAATATATGTTAAAAATAATAATTAACTATATTAATAGAAGTTTAGAATATCTTGGATTATTCAGATACTACCTAAGGCTTATCAAAGGGTTTTACACAAATTGTCGGAAATTTTACTCAATTTAATCAGAATTACATAAAGTTTTTATATAATAATCCGTGTGCACCTTTTTAATATATTATATGAAAGGTTAACAAATTTTTTGTTACCCCCAAAAAATCATAATCTATAGTGACATATCATACGAAGTATTAGGTTATGTCTTGATGCAAGGAAATAAAATAACCGCTTACGCATACCGTCAACTTTGGAACCAAGAGAAAAACCATATAAATCATAATCTAGAATTAGTAGCTATAGTTTTTTCTGTAAAATATTTGAAGTATTACTTATATGGTGAGATATTTGATGTCTTTTCTGATCGTATAAAGTTAGTTTATTTCCTATAAAGATGTGAACATAATACAATGAAGATATATGTAAATTCTAAAAGATTAAGATTATAATCTTTAGTATAATATAGGAAAAGTCAATGCAGTATGTATTAAATAGCATGACAATATCATTTCAAATGATGCTAGAATTGCAAACATTTAAGATATTAAGCCAATTTAATATCCAAATGGTAAATTCTCTATGACCCTTTTACATGTGTAGCCCCATAATTCAACAAACCTTGATTTAAAATATTTAGCTCAAATCAATATAATAAATTATAAGAATATATGAAGAAATAATCACTTGCAAAATTAATGGATTTGAGAAAATGAGTTAATAAATAATGTTGATTTCAGGAAAAGCTCTAGGTTCTGGATATTAAAATAATTAAGACAAAATATATTAGACAAAACAAACAAATTCAAATTAACTATCCATCATGAAAACACAAAAATGGGTAAAAATATTAAAAGATACTTCCGATAAGGATTGAATAAAGATACATTAATTTTGTTTTCCAAGATGTTTTATTTGTCATCATATTAAACTAGAGCAACAAAAACATTTATGATTCTAATAAAAAAATTCAATTGTAAAATATAAATGGGAACACATAATCATGGATTCTATTACAAGATTGTCAAAATCACCACATATGATGACATTATTTTAGTTATCATGGATCGACTATCCAAGTCGATATACTTTATAATTTTTTTATCTTATAGATAAATTAAGTTAAATATAGTTACTCAAAAGAATACGATTATGCGCGGTCTTAATTGTTATTGTACCATACTGCGATGTGTAAAATGCTTTTGGAATATCCTTCGTGCAACGTAGGATCTTCTGAAAAGTCATGCTCGCGAGAGAAAGAAAGATCTAAAATTTGATATTATAGCTTAATATTTTTAAAAGTATCTCTTACACATGGATTTATTCGCTTTAAAAAAAATTATAATTAAAATAAATTGGATCATTTGATACTCTATATATGGTCTCCATTTATTTGTTTGGCATACACAATATACTCTAAGGTATTAATTTTAATGAAATATATTTTTATACGTTGTATGTTATCGATTATCATGCTATAAAGTTAATGAATAAACCTACCTACAACATGATAATATTATCAACCATGATGATAGAAAAGTTATGAACTAAAAAAAATCAGTGGTAATGTTAAATGGAACCATCACAATTAAGATGAAGCTTTGTACAAATTATAAGCATAAGTGAAACAAAAATATTATAAAATTTTCAAGATATAGTTACATAATGTTTTAGAACAAATTCTCTAAAAAATAATATAATATGCAAACCTAAACTTGTAAAAATTATAAAAACAAAACAATACGAATAAATTAAGAATATAAATTGTTACTTTTATATTCATGGTTAAAATACAAATTATAATTTATCATTCCTTTAATTATAGAAATCTAAATGGTGTTACTTTATAATCTATTTTCATATCGCATACTTAAATATGTATAATTAGTTAGATTAATATGTAAATAAGATATAAATTAATATATATTTTATAATTTATTGTAAATAAAATCAATGTATTCGTATATTTTATATATCTAAATATACATTTTAATTTGAATTTATTTAGCACGATCACATATATAATATATAAAAATATATAATTTCACTAAAGTAACTAAATAAAATATAAAGATATTCATCATATATATCATATATGTATTATTATTACATAATTTTTATGAGTGATTTTATTTAGTTTTATAGGATTTAATTTTATTCGTTCGATCATATTATATATATATTAACTCGTTAAATTTTTAAATTTTGTATAATAAATTATTTTAAAATATAAATCGCATTAATTTAACAATAAATATTAATATATAATCTATACTAACTATATAAAATTATTTGTCTATATAATAGAAATGTTTTCTATAGTGTTATTCTAAAATTTTCTTAAATCATTGTATTTGATATTTTTTCAAATTTTAAAAGCTATTTTACACTGAGTTTCGTTTTGGGTTTTTTATCTTTTTTAAATTTTAGATATTAAGTTATTATATTGATATGTTTTCCTATGTAAATTTCGTATGAAATGATAAAGCTCAATTTAGTTTGTGTTATTCGTAAATTAAATATAGTTATTATATTGTAGCTGATATAAAAAAACACCTAAAATTTTATATAAAAATAATAATATTATCTAAGTTATTTATAAATATAACAAACCTCAATAATTATATCATTACTTATTATTTATTTAATAATTAATAATACAGCATAAAATGCTTTGTCTTTAATTTAATCACTACTTATAATTTTCAGTCTAATAACTTTATATAAATTTGATACATATAAATTATATATTTTAAAAAACTTGTAAGAGTTGCACAACTCTCATTAGTTTGCGTCAGTATCATGTCGTGTCATAATAAATGCTAGTGTTCGATTTTTACTATTATTTTCTCTACCGGATTTTGAGGTTGAATCACATTTTCGTTTTCTAATCAATGGTGCATTTTATGCTACTCACTATGTTCAAAGTTCATTTTATATATTTTTATAATTTATTGCTTTCACAATGCACTTCTAACATAAAGATTAACAACTCACACTAACCTTTAACTCACTACATAATGATTACACTTTATTGCAATTGTAATGTCACGTTTACAAAATCTACATAAATTGATAAACCTATACTATAATACCAATTTTTTACCCAATGATTTTGATAAAAATCGTAATGAAAAAAAAATACTTATAAACATATGTGATACTCGTTATATTACTATAAACTAAATGTATATATTATTAAGTCGCATACACATGTTCACGAATTGAAATGTTTGGACGTTCAACGTCAACTGTATGAAAACACAAATAAAAATATGAAATGTAAATATAAATAAAAGATCTAACCAGTCTAAATTACAAATACGTCACATATAAACTAATATATTCAACGACTCATATACAACCTTAACTAATGTTCTAAAGTTCTTCGTATGATCATTCAAAGCCACGACCATAACCTTATCATATAACCTCCATATGAAATCGTGAGAGATAAAATATTAAATAATAAATTATAAATAAGATTGATGTATCTACTTTAATATTAAAATATCATATAAACACCACTTATACATTTTATATTTAACATACGTAAATATCACTAAAATATGCGAAAAGCTATTTTATGCAACAATTTGTGAATCAAATCATACATATCTCATCCATATATAGTATCATCCATGTTAAACCACACAAAATCCATACATGACCACAACTCGTCTACACAAATATACTAGTTTTCCACACATGATATACATATGGATGTTTGTACAAATGTTATGTGCAAATAAAATCATAAGCAAAACCAACATATTCATATTCATCATTTATCTAAAACTACATTTTAGTACGAATTTACTTGATATGAACATATATATACAAATAAAATATATCACATAAACAATCAAATAAAATGTAAATATATTAACATTATTTATAGCCTTAAACCATTATGTTACTCTTCATTTTTGCTTTTGTGGTATAAGTGACATTTTTAGATAAACTTTTATCATTTTAGATAAAACTTTTCATATTCGTACTTTTTTATATAATTATATATGCACTTTTTGTATAAATATTGTCATATTTATATCAATTTCTAAAATTAATAAAATATGGTCAAATTCTAAAATATATATTGTAAACAAAATCAAACATTATAACCAAGTAAACCAACTAACGTACCATTTAAGTCATATTTAATAGTTGTATTAACAAAAATGTAAAGAAAATGATGAACATCATAATTTTGATCTAAAAATGGCTCATGTAACTATAAAAAATATATTTTATTTTAAAATGAATCTCATATTATTAACTAATCTAATTATTTTTTATAATATTATTCAAATATTGTTTGATTAATGACTAATCTAATTGATTATAACAATATTAATAATTTTATACTAAAATTTAGTTATTTACCAATCTACTTGGTAATAGTATTATTCTACTAGTAATTGATTATGAACTATACTAGTGGAATATTGTCTAATCTATTTTATTTCGATAATATTATTCCAAAAGATGAAATAAAATATAACAAAAAACTATATATTATAAAATAATATTTACAATTTTAATATACTATTTTTTTTTTATAATATTTGTTTTTATATATTTTAGACGTGACACGGCATAAGAAGTTTTTGAATGGTAAAAATCATACTCTGCTCGACTATGAGTCAGGATTTTGAAACCTATATTCACCCTTCTAGTCGAAGTGTGTCATAACATGTTGAAGTTTTTTTTGTCATCTCTAGATACACCAAATAAATAGGTCACATATATGATAAATGTAAGAAAAACAAAGATAAATGCTTTAAGTTATCATATATTACATAAGGACACATTTTTCACTCATATTGAGCGAGAATGATGTTTTTTTCAATCCAAATTAGCTTCCAAAAACTTTATTTTCACTTAATTCACAAATTACACATTATTTTATCATATATTTTACATTATAACATAAGATACTACTCAAAATAAGATATCCCAAATAATAGATTGTATATATCACAATGATTTTTTCTCAACGAGTGAGAATATGCATGATATGTTATGTCTGTTGTTAGGCTATCATCTTTCGAGTATTTAAGCTTATTCATTATCACTATATTATTTTCAATTTGTTTTACTTATTTTGTTATATGCTCATATTAAATTAGTTTGTCTATATCATAATATTTTAAAAGTTCTTCTATGTATATAACAAGTATTCATATTTCTAACTACACACTTTTAGAACTAGAATTAGTTAATAAAGTAACCACCATACTTAAGATGAAGTGTAGCCACAGTGAATAAAGCAATATCACCTCTGATGTGGTTTATTTTCGTTTGAGGGTAATTTTTGTCTAGAGTTTTGTGGAATTTTGAGAGTATTTAATGTTTGGATAGAATGTAGAGGGAGAATTGAGCTGCTTGATTGTATTCAATTTTCATTACCCTAATTTAATGTTGGTGGATGGGTATTTATACCCTTATCTTTTGGGCCATACGGGCTTTCGGGTTGTGTTTTATGGATTCGGGTCGAGTTTAAAGACCCACTAGATTTTAAGTAAACAAGTAATTAGTTTAATCATAAAGTGATTATGTTATTAATACTTTAGTTCTGTTCGGACAGTTAAGTAAGTGGAGGCTGTCCGAATTGTCCATGTCCGGTTAGATGGATGATGTTCGAATTTCCCCTGTCCGGTTCTTACAAAGAGTGGTGACAAAATCCAGACTCATCAGTAGCCCCTTTTTAGGTGGTGTTCAAAGGCCTTTGGAGCCGTTTTGATCCACTTTGAAAAATAACCAGTAGCAACAATTATTGTTCTGCGTCCTCCGGATGCCATGGGTAGAGGTCCCACCAAATCCAACCCCCATCGAGCAAAATGTATAGGCTCAGAAATTGACTCTAAAGGGATAACTGGGATATGAATTTCATTGCTATATCTCTGACATGGGTCACACCTCCTCACCAACTCCTTAGCATCTTGCATTATAGAGGGCCAATAATACCCAGCCAACAAAACTCTCCTTGTTAGAGCTCTGAATCCACAGTGAGCTGATCCCTCACCATCATGCAATTCGGAGAGCACTATTTAAGATTCGTCAACCCCCAAGCATCGTAAGAGGGGTTTACTGTAAGACTTCTTATAATGAATATCTCTTAGGATGACAAAGCCACGAGCCTTGTACTTTACTTTTCTTGCTATTGATTTATCCGGAGGCAAGATGTCATCTGAGAGATATTGAAAGAGAGGAAACCTCAAATCTTAAGGTTGTTTTATCTGTATATCGAAGCTTTCTTCTTCCTTACCTATACTGAATTGAATAGATGGGCACTCCAGCACATGAATCCAAGGGTAGGACTCAGTATAGGCTATGGTTGCTAAGGAGTCTGCCAGTATATTTTTCAAGTTCGGGGTATGTGCTCATAAACGATGCTCTTGAACTTAAGCGCCACATCTTTGAGAAGAAGTAAGTATTTTACCAGCTGCTCCTTTTTGGCTTTGGATTGACCTTGTGCATGATGGATAAGAAGCTGAGAATCGCTCATTAACTTGACCATTTTGGCTCCATAAATAAGAGCTAACTTTAAACCAGCTATAGCAGCTTCATATTCGGACTCATTATTAGAAGCCCTAAAAGCAAAACATATAGTTTGGTACATTCTATCACCATATGGAGAGGTCAAGAAAACCCCAACACCACATCCTATGGTACTTGATCCACCATCAGTCCGGACAACCCAGACTTTCTTGTCTTTCACATCCTTTGTTTGCTTAGTATCCCTGTCTGAGTGAAATTCAACTAAGAAATCTGCCACCGCTTGGGCTTTGATTGTTGTTCGAGGAGCAAAATCAATATCGAAGTCTCCCAATTCCACAGACCACTTAGTCATCCTACTTGAAATGTCTGCCTTTTGAAGAACATTTTTTAGGGGATAGGATGTCTGGACAATAATAGGATGAGCCTGAAAATAAGGCCTCATCTTCCTTGCAGCAATCACCAGGGCTAATGCTAATTTTTAAGCTTTAGATAGTGTTTTTCTGCATTTATCAAGCTCTTGCTGATGTAATACACCGGATGGGGATAATTATCCACCTCTCTCACCAATACGGCACTTATAGCACAACTAGAAACTGCCTAGTATATGAAAAGAGTCTCTCCGTCAACAGGTTTAAATAAAGTCTTGGGAGAGGACATATGTTTTTTGATTTCATTGAAGGCCTCATCACATTATGAAGACCAGTCGAATCCCTTTGCACCTTTTAAAGTTTGAAAAAACGGGGCACATCTGTCCGAAAACCTTGAAATGAATCGATTTAACGCAGCCAACCTCCCAGTCAATCGTTGTACTTCCTTAATATTAAGAGGAGGCTCCATTTGGAATAAAGCATTAAGCTGGTCCAGATCAGGTTGTATCCCTTGCTCACTTATTACATACCCCAGGAATTTTCCGGACTGTACTCCAAACACACACTTTTCCGGGTTTAGCTTAAATTTACTTTTACTAAGTTAGCAAAAGTTTCTTGGAGATATGTCAAGTGTAGCTCTTCGTCCATCTTTTTTACCATAATGTCGTCGATGTATACTTCCATGTTTCTTCCAATTTGATCAGCAAAAGCTTTGTTTACCAACCTCTGATAAGTAGCCCCAACATTTTTAACCCAAACGGCATCACCTTGTAACAATGAAGGCCCATATCAGTGACAAACGTAGTATGCTCCTGATCCTTCGGATCTACTTGAATCTGATTGTACCCGGAGAAGGCATCCATGAAAGACAACAGCTTGTTCCTAGATGTGGAATCCACCAACTGATCAATCCGGGGAACTGGGTATAAATCCTTTGGGCAAGCTCTGTTGAGATCTGTAAAATCGATACACATACGTCACTTGCCATTTTTCTTTTTTACCAATACCGGATTGGTTGTCCATAAAGGATACTGGGATTCCTTTATATGCCCCATTTTAGTAAGTCTGTCGACTTCTTGAACTATGACATCAACCTTTTCCTTAGAAAAAGCTCTTCTCTTTTGTACCACAGGTGCTATATCTCTTCGGATGGACAGTTGGTGTGATATAATATCTGCTGGTACCCCGGTAACATCAGCATTGCACCAAGCAAAAACATGCTCATGGTCTTTTAGGAACTTCAACATTTTTCCCTTTAATTCTGATGTCATTTTGGACCCTATTTTAACATTTTTTCCCTCTTCCAAAGAATGTGTTTCAACTTCTTCAATCTCTATTAAAACTCCAGGGGTCTCTCTAGGGTTATAAATTCACCCTCACCCCCAGAAAGCCCCTCAAATTGCTATTCTTCGTTAATCCGAACTGCCCCCAACGTCCGGGGGGCCAGTGCTGTTGCATAACACTCTCTGGCTACCTTTTGGCTGCTCCGAACAACTCCCACTTGCCCTTGCACAACATATTTTAAACATTGAGGGAATGTTGAGGCCACCGCATGCATCCTAGAGAGCCAAGACCTCCCCAGAATAGCATTATAACAAGTGGGACAATCCACCACAACGAACAGTATTCTAACCATTTTCTTAAAAGGGCCTTTGCCCAACAAAACTTCCTCCTCGAACTCCCCGATCACATCTGCTGAGCTTCCAGTGAAACCAATAATTGACATGTTCGAACGCTGAATTACTGCTGGATTTTTCATCTTTTTGTAGGAAGTTAAAAAGAGGATATTGGCTGAACTCCCAGTGTCCACCAAAATTCGTCTTATGTCATTGCCCCCGATGGATGCTCCTATGACAACAGCATCTTCATGAGGACCAGCTATATCCCTTAGGTCATCCTCATCGAAAACAATGAAGGGAAATGGAATCTCCAATTGATAGGAAGTCATGCCTCCCTCCATTTGAGTAGCTAATGTATGAACATGCCTCTTTCTCGAAGAAGCAGTGGGTGCTGTCATGGTGTCTTCTCCAAAAATTGTGAGTGACTAAAAAACGTTGATAAGTCCGGACACCGATTTGCAATTTTCTGCGATAACTCCCACTCTATTCTGGGTCGGATCAGGGTCCAAGTATTCTGACTCTACATCGAATCTCTCAACTATCACCATGGCCCCTTCCGGAGCTGATGCGCCTGCATTGTTTGGGCCAACCCGGTGAGTGTTATCAGGCCTATTGCCTCCTCTTCTTTTAACATATGCTCCCAACTTTGCTCTTTCAATTAAATTGTAGATTTCTTGCTTCAAAGCAATACAATCCTCGGTGGTATGGCCAGTATCATTATGATACTGACAAAAACAATTGTTACGGCTCTCCCTAGGAGATTGTAACGCAGCCGGCCTTCTATAATGCACTTCGTCTTTTGTTTTGTCATAAATGGTGGCTACGTTCTCTTTTAATTCTGCAAATCACTCTGGTTGGACCCAAGGTCCTCGTTTATTTCTAGATTGCTGACTCTGTGCTGGAGCAGCTGGCTGAGACTAAGCTTTGGCTATATTATGACTCTGTCCGACCTCCCTAGCCTTGTTCCCGGACTTGTTTTGGTTTGGATTTGGTGCAACCGGAGCAGACCTTACCTGCCTATGCACCCTAGTTTTCTTTGTTTCATCCACGTTAATTTGATTTCCAACCTGATTCAGTAGACCTCCCCATGTCATAGCCTTCTTTCGGGATACTGAGTCAGCCAGGTTTCCAGGGTTTAAGCCCTGCCTCAGAGAAGCTATTGCTACTTGTTCAAAGCAATCAACCAACCCATTTTTGGTGTTTACAAATCGACTTATGTATTCTTTTAGAGATTCGTTTGGTTCTTGGGCACAATTGATGATTGTGTCTTTATTGCCTTTCACCTCCTTACTTCCAACAAACTGCCTTCGGAAGGCCACCCAAAAGGTATCAAAATTTCTGATGCACCCCTATGGTAGGCTGTTATACCACTTTAGGGCACTCCCCGTAAAAGATTGGGAGAATGCTCTACAAAGCAACTTGTCGTCATCATCGAAATTCATCATGAAATTTTTTAAATTGTTCCAAGTGGTTGTCCGGGTCTTTACTGCCATCGTATTTTTCCATTTTCGTACTATCAAACCTCCTAGGAAGGTTCCCGGATAGGATCTTGGACGACAATGGAGATTGTCTCCAATTCCGGCTACGACTGAAAACGGTATCCTCGTTAGGAGTTGCAAAGATACCTGGCTCATCATGGAAGGAAAAAGGATCCACCAACATCCGGTCTATGTGTCTCCGGCTATGAGACGATCCTTTGCCTATATGCCTCTTTAACTTTCCATGCATATCCCTTTTTCTTGAATACTTCTTAACCAACTTTTGTTTCTTTTTAGATCGGCCCTCGTCACTGCTGGATGACAAGGATTCCTCAACTCCATCTTCGCCCGAGGAGCTACTGGAAGATTCTAAGTCTGAATCAGAGCTCTCCACCGGCTTGGACCGGTGAGACTTTTTGGAGCTAGCATGAGTCTTCTTCGTACTCACATGGGTCTTCGAAGGCTCATGCTCTCTAGGGTTATCAGTATGGTGAGAAACTGACACCTTTGATTTCTCTTTTATGCCCATCTTTGCCCTTTCTGCCCACAGAGCTTCTATTTCAACCTTTAACCTATCACGCTCCTCGATGGTGTACTCATCATTTTCTCCCACCACTTCAAGCAAAGCTGGTGGTACTTCCGGATTCATTCGGAATGGTTTTTCTGATGGTTTTGAATGCTAGATTCTGAGGGTAATTTTGTAATTTTGTCTAGAGCTTTGTGGAATTTTGAGAGTATTTAATGTTTGGATAGAATATAGAGGGAGAATTGAGCTGCCTGGTTGTATTAAATTTTCGTTACCCTCATTTAATGTTGGTGGTTGGGTATTTATACCCTTATCTTTTGGGCCATATGGGCTTTCGGGTTGTGTTTTATAGATTCGGGTCGAGTTTAAAGACCCACTAGCTTTTAAGTAAACAAGTATTTAGTTTAATCATGAAGTGATTATGTTTTTAATACTTTAGTTCTGTTTGGACAGTTTAGTAACTGGAGGCTGTCTGAATTGTCCCTGTCCGGTTAGATGGATGATGTCCGAATTTCCCATGTCCGGTTCTTACAAAGAGTGGTGACAAAATCCGGACTCATCAACCTCCAACGATATTATAATTTCCTTATATATATACGTATGGAATATATATTATATATACGGGCTATATTGTGTCAAGCTACCATCAGTCTCATGTTTAAAACAATAACTCATGACTATGTGGATCTATTTTTAAGGCTTAAAAACTTGCGAATGACCCACAACAAGGAGGAGGTGGTGACCTGTAACATCTTGAAGGTGATGGTGATCTTCGATGTCGAGGAGGCACATCGACCCACGACGACATAGAAATTGCATTTTTTTGCTGTGAATGAGTCGTACTGGTGGTTTGACTGAGGTACGAGGAAATAAAGACGGGCCCGCAGAGATAAACCCTCCATGACAACCCCTTGGAGAAGAACCTTGAAGATGAACCCAAATCATCTAATTTCGATCTTTCGTATGGGTTTTGGTAAAGGCGTTGATCTAGGCTAGATAGCGCACACAGACGTAAATGTGCCTTATTTGCCCCTCGAGTATAAGATATTGACGAAATTGGTACTCAAATTGAACGTCTCAACGAGCCCGATAATTCTCAAAAGCTTAAAATTATTTCCACAAAATTCAAACCTCAAATTCTACTATTTAGGGACCAAAAATCCTATTTTACTATTTTTTCATATTTTATTTTATTTTAGAAAAATATTTTAATTAATGAGTCAAATATGATTGCATTCAGATTTGATTTGATTTTTGTTTTTAATATATTTATTTTATTTTTTAGAATATTTGATTAGGGTTTTTATGTCTTCTATATAAAATCTGATACCCTAATGTTAAGAAAATTGTTTTTCTTAGTGAATAAAATGTTAAGGCAATTGTTTATCCGTTTGTTCTTCTTCTAACTATAATATATCAGTTTGGTATTAGAGCTCCAACAATTAATGTTATGCAAATATACATGAATCATGTTTCCAAAACCTGATTTTTCTTATTTGACTAGACTTGAGAACAACATTTTTGAGTCTACATGAATAATTGGGAGAATAATTTACAAGTTTGTAATCGATTCAAATAGTTATGAGAATCTGATTTCAGAGTAGGCTGTTCAGAAACTGCATTGAAGACTGAAGCTCTTCCGAACCCGTACATACTGTCAGGACTGATAAGGTACACTGAGGTAATATTTTCTAAATGTTGCCTAATTGCATTTTATGTTGGTGGTTATACAGATACAACATTGTGTAATGTAGTTACTATGGACGTTTGCTATCTAGTTGTAGGACATCCATGGCGATTTAAGAGGAATTTGACTTATGATGGTAGAATGAATGAAAACACTTTTGTGATGGATGGTCGCAATATTACATTGGTGTCGTCTAGAATAGTGCCTCCAAAACCACAACCAATTAAGGAGTTTCAGGTTCATATTGCACCATTTATCGATCTTAGTTTTGGCGTTAAAGTTGTATATGATCTTGTATTTGGCAAGACATTATATGATAACGATATCTTTTGAGATGCATATGGACCGATATTTGACAAACAAGTCTACGATGAGTATGATGATGAAGTCGAGGAAAAGAACATTGATGTAATAGAATAGGCAATGCCAGAAAAGTTAGAGATTTTGAAACCAAGTTTTTCATCCATTGTTGATAGGAAAAAATAACTAGTGGGAAGAAAGAAATTGACATGAAGGAAAATAAGATTGACGCGGATTGAGGTAATTTGCAGATAATAGAGGTTATGTTGAAGAATGACTACACCGCTCCAAAGTTTTTGTTTCAGTTATCTGAGGATACATGTTGTCGTGTTTGGGAAATTAAAGATGACATTTCTATGGCTAAGATTACAATATATTGATAGAATAAAAAAACAGTGTTTAATGGATAAAAGGTTAGGTTTTGTAATACAACCTGAATGATTTTTAGGTGATGGTTGGGGAAAGAAAACGAGGAAAACAAAGTTAAAATGGAAGATTGTAGTGTTTTGAATCTGTTTGCAGAAATATACTCTCATGAGGAGTCCTAAAGATGTGTGATTTTGAAATCAGAATGAGTGGATTAAACATTTTGTAATTCTTGGCTTGAAGTCTCCAAAACCACCACCACTTATATCGTCATAGCAGTTGGACATACATTCACTATCAAACAGTTGTTTACTCTATCTGGCTACGTCTACCACAAGAAATTGATAGACAACCAAAAACAAGATTTGTTGAAGAAGTTGAAAAGCCGACTAATGATGATCACATTAGGGATTTTGAGGGTAAATGTTTCCCAACCGAGAGAGGATGATGTAGGCCAGACATCTCACAACTATGTAGTTGTTTTGGACATACGCAAATAGGCCTTATTTGTCACTCAGGTATCAGAACTAGGCAAATTTGGTACTCAAAATGAACGTCTCGATGAGCCCACTAATTTTCAAAACCGTTACATAAAATTCGGACCTCAAATTCTATTGTTTAGGGTATGAAAGGTGATGTAGTTGCACGAGCCCATGACTATATTGCCTTTTCGACAAATGAAAACGGGCTCTATTTGGGGCCCATATATCCGAATTAGGCGTTGCGACCACTCAAATCGAACGCGTCGAGAACCCAACGATTTTCGGAAGCATAAAAAATGATGAAGTCTAGGCCCTAAATTTCATCGTTTAAGCCCTCTTTTTATTGTTTTCATTAATTTTATACATTTTTCTATTTTTGTTGGATTTTATTATAATATTTAACCAACTCCAATCACTTTGAAATTGGACTCGGCTTTATTTTATTTTATAAGGAACAAGCTGTAATTTTGGCCTAGGGTTTCGAGCACTTTTATAAAAAGGCTCTCAAACCCTAGTTTTGTCGCAGACTTTTTTGTAATAGAATTTGAGTTTTCTCTAAAGTCTCTTAAGCTCTGACCTAGGGTTAGAGGTTATCGATCTTTCTGTTTTCGTCTTTCTTTATCTGTGTTACCGCCGGTTATTTCATCTCGTAACTTGGCGCTAACATATTGGTATCAGATTAAGAACACCTACGACGTCAGTAATGAAAGTGTGCCGCCAAAGAGATCCTTGCGGGGGAAGTCCACTCTTCCGATCGCAGAATCGGTCGACCGTGATGAATTTGGTCAGTTTTGATCGTAGGTTGGTGAACAGATGCACTCATTGGGAAATCAGATGAGAGACGTACATGAATCACTACACAGGCTGTTGAACAACCAAACCATAAGATTTCGACCTCCAGGTTCGAGCAACCATCTGTCGGGATCTGAGAGAGAGACCGATCGTGAGCAAAATATGTTTGCTCCTCGGAGAGAACAAGGTAAGGGTCAATATTACCCATAAGAATGTCGTGAATAAGTCTTTGAGCAGCTGGCAGCAAGAGATTCTGATATGAACGCCAACAACTGGTGGGAATCTGGATTCAGACTGGAGATCCCAAAGTTCTAATGAGGTCTCGAACCGGATGATTTTTTAGATTGGATCGCCTCAGTTGAAGAAGTCCTTGATTTTAGGGAGGTTCAGGATGCAAAACGGGTACAATTGACTGCAACTAAGTTCTGAGGCCGAGCTGCATCTTGGTGGCAACAACTCAAGTAGACCAAATCAAGGCAAGGTAAGCCAAAAATAACAACTTGGGCTAAGTTTGTGAAACACTTGAGGGTTGTCTTTTTTCCTTACAACTATGCGCGTATATTTTCCTTGGTCAAAGACTGTTGACGAATACACTAACGATTTTTCAAGCTACGAAACCGTGTCGATATTGCTGATTCAGCTGATCAACCAGTATCTCGCTACATAGGTTGGATGAGACAGCAGTTTCAGGAGCAGTTGAACATGTTCGAATCTGTGAATGTGTCTGAAGCATATCAGTGCGTACTGCATCTGGAGAAAGCCCTTTCACGAAGGCCTTATGGAGGAGATACTACCAGAACAACTCTAATGGCGTTTCCAAAAAGGACGGTTCCAAACCCTAGCCCACGAGTACCAACTGCTACTCCTATGCGTACATGTGCTAATTTACAAGTCCCTAGTCGCGCAAGTACTTCCTCACAGGTACGATGCTACCATTGTCATGAACTAAGGTACGTTGCTTTACAGTGTCCAAAATTACGACAACCGCAACAATCGAGGGGTTTGTTCGCTGAAACTGCTGATTTTTACCTGGAAGGTTACCCACGGTTTGATGAGGAACCAGAGGATACTGTTGATGAGGTTCAAGAGGACCAGGTTATAGGAGGAAATGTTGGACATGCATTGGTTTTAATGAATATTTGTGTGACGCCCAAAGCAAGAAGTGAAGGGGATGATTGGCTACGAAACAATATTTTCTAATTGACTTGTACTATTAGGGAAATGTATACAAATTCGTTATTGATTCAGGGAGCTGCAAAAATGTTATCTCTGAAGAAATTGTGCAGAAGATGGCTCTGAAAACAGAAGACTACCCAAACCCCTACAAGCTCGTCTGGTTAAAGAAAGGTAGTGAGCTAACAATCTCTTGAATATGTCTAGTATCTTTCTCTGTCGGTAACTATAAGGATAAGTTATGGTGCGATGTCATTGTTATGGATGTGTGTCAATTATTGCTAGGCCGACCATGGAAATATGATAGAAGTGTCGCACATGATGGTAGGCAAAACCGATATAGTTTCATATGGAATAATGTTAGGTTCATATTAACACCAACTAGAATTGAACCTAAGTTAAAAAAATTATATTTTTCCGTTACCTACCAAATATAAGTGGTCAATGTTACAATAAATACTCAACTATTTAAATATCTATTTCAAATTATATATTTATAGAATGAATAATAAATACTCGGTATGTAATTTTTGTTTTTTTGCATGATAAATATATTATTTTATAAGAGAATTAAAGTTGTTTGGCTATTTTTTTATCAGAGTTTTTATTTTGTAAATCTTCTCTTTTATTTGAGATCTTGAATGAATATGTATCATTGAAATCCAACCATCATAAGATCTACAAGAAAGATGGAATATAAATCCAAGATATTATACAAAATCACTTAAGAATAAGATGTTGTGTTTATAGAAAAGACGATAAACTTATTTGTAGATCATTCTCCATAACCTTCAGAGATAATGCATTAACCCGATTTAATAAAATTCATCCGGACAATATAAGAAGCTTCGGTATTTTGCCAACTACCATTAAAAACAAGTTAATTGGTTTTAAATTCATCAAATATTGTGAATACACATATCTTTGCTAGCAACAACCGAAGGAGATTCTACGAGACTACACTAAATGTTTTGTCCAAACAAAGGATAGACTGCAAGATTGCCATGACTTAGTAGTTATTGTATCTTAGAGTAAATGAATTCTGCCAATTTTTTTGACATAAAATACCATGAAAAATAAGGCAACAAACTTTGAAGATTTGCTCGCTTAGGTGGAGGAGAAAATTGAAACTATGAGAGAAATAATAAGAGGAGTTCCAAACGTCTATCATTTCTATCTTCCATTGAAAAATGCTAATGAGCCACAAATAGAAGGCCTCGACATGGAGTTTCACTCCTAAACTACACACAATCAAAGTGTTCGCAAGGTCGAGATATTACTATAATCAAAGTCAAGGTTTTAGAGGCAAACAAAGAGAAACTTCAACAATAGTTAAAAGTCATAACACTTGGTAGAAGACCATCTACATAGCCCAAGGTTATCTATATAATGGTTAACGATATGGTCAAGTTTTGATGTCCCAAAAAGATATAGACTTCCAGACTTCCAGGGAGATAAATGATAATAACAATTATTACAAGTTCAATAATGATGTGGAACACTACACGCGAGACTAACATGCTTTGAATAGAAAAATTTAAAATTTAATTGATGATAGTAAGCTTCTAAAATTTGTAAGGAAAATGTATATGACTGAGTTGATACAAGTTGTGATTGAGCCATAATCTCTAGGACAACAGGAACAACCACAAGTTGTGCTATTTTTTGAACCCATTAAAGGTCTGGAAAATAATACCATCATAGATAAAGAAAAGACCTACCTGGCTCCAAACCCAAATATACATATCACTTGGTATAATTGCAAGAGTGGACTCACTTTCAACTATTACAAACATTTCTAGAAAAAGACATAGATGATTTATAAATATAATGACATGGTCGAATGATATCGCACTTATATAGAAACCCTTACCCAATGTGTGGCTTCACTGATGATGGCATACAAAAAGTTGCAACACCACATTAAGATGCAGTAATAATTATAGTAAAAATAACAAAGATAGAAGTTAAAAAAGTTATGATAAATACATGAAATTCAGAAAATATATTTTTATGAGCACATATGATAAGATAATGGGTGTCCTAATCCTAACACCATCCCATATGATTTTGACTGTGTTACAGAGATAAACACACACAAAAATTGTATGAGGTTTAAACTTGGATGTGACTATTGGAAAACAAAAGTTTATAAATATGGTTTAATGTTTGTTTACGATAGTGGATGTGATTTCTTTGTGCAACATGATTTTGGATAGGATAAAAAATACATGAGTTCTTTTGGTACATAGTGAATAGAAATGTTGGTGTAATAAAAAACAACCATAAAATATCGAAGGAGTGTTATAAAGATTTCCTAACCTTTAAGATATATCAACCAATGAAGGACCTAATTATATTTGATGATATGGAAGACTCTAGAGAGGCCCATCACCTAATCTAGCTAATAGAATAAGTGAAGCGCAATAAAACAGATAAAAACAAAATCTTTCACCTCGGGAGAGACATAAATAATCATCTTAAAAATACATTACTTGATTTTTTATCTGATAAATGGATATATTTTCTTAAACTTCTCTAGATATAACATGAGTTCATGGAAAATTTATAAGTCATTGATTATCAATAAATATTAGGTTTCAACCGATCAAGCAAAATAAAAGTGTAATAGGAAAATATAACAAGAGTTGTAACAATTATGGTTTTTATTTATCAGAGAAGAAAAAACGTTTGATATCTCCTTTAAGAAGTTTTGATGCTTATTTATATACTCTCTAAGTAGTTTCGAATCATTATTTAATACATAATCTCACTAATTTAACACGCAAACTAACATTTATTATATGGCCCTAAATTCACGGCCATTACTTTGGTCTTCGTGCGTTAAATGAGTTGACCAATTTATTCAACGTGGCTTTAAATAGTTTCCTTATTTTCCCATTTTTTTTACAATCGACCTTGATCGGTGTCTTATGCTCTGATCGTCCAATTTCTTCGTCCTTAGTTTATTTGCTTGGTTATGGCCCTCGCTCAACTTTGTCCTCGCTCGGTAAAGGTCTAAATACTCCTTTATCACGAATTCATGCTCAGTTTACCAAACAAGGCATCTATTGATCCTAATTATGCTTCCTCATTATTATTGCCCTCGCTATGATACTATTATCATCTGTTATGCCCTTGGTTACCTTGCTATATTTCTTTTGTACCTCAGTTATGTCTCAGCGATGTAGTACTCGCCTTTTTACTATGCGTAGCCTTGATCATTTGCTTGTTTATATGATAACAATCTCGGTTCGATATTATTTATATACTCTTACCACTTCTCTCTACTCGACTATTCTATCCTTCACTCATTTATGTAATAACCAGCTCAACTTAGTATTATTTATATACTCGTACCACTTCCCTCTGCTTGGCTATTATCTGGTACACTAGGTGGTTAGAATCTCCTCATCAAGGCACCTCCTAATTCATGGATTATGCGTAATAAATGCAAAATCAATGAGGTATAATACATGTACTCTTGTTGATAGTTTTACGAATCAGAGGGGATGATGTAATTTTTTTTATATAAATTCCATGACGTATTGTATGTAATAATGGAGTATTTAAATTTGAAAAAGTATGGTAACACGTGGTAGATTCCAAGTGGTGATTATGGCACTAAAATTGTTTTTATGTAAGTGACGCTTGGGTTTTAGGGGAAACGTGTTGGTTTTTAATTACGAGTTAAACCCGACGACACATCACACGTGTAGTAGAAAGTAAAGTGGAATTCTAATAGTTTCTCACAACATGCAAAGTGTTTAGTAGTTTATTTAAAAGCATTTTACTCTTGGCAGAAGAAATTGACTTTCCTTGTAAGGTAGAAAATCGATCTCCATTGTTATCACTCGTCTTCAGTTAACCAAGTATGTGAATATTTTAATTTCCTGATTACTTCTCGACTGGTACTGGAGTATGAAAACCTTATTGCCTTAGGCATAAGTGTTTGATCTATGGTTCATTGACATTGGGAAAAGACTTCCATTTCTAGTAGTGGTAAGTTGTCTTCTCGATTTGCTTGCTCGAATACATCATGTTGGCTCATTACGGTCGTTCTAGTGGACATGATGGCCCGAAAAAAGATTGTAAATAAGAAGGAGAAGTCTGTTAAAGCCGTAGAAATAGAATTGGAAGATCCTGCGTTTTTAAAAAGATACTATGGTCGATTAGCTCATAAATATGATTATCTTGATGGTAATGGTTTTCTGGGTTTTAGAGCTAGATATGGGATACCCAATGATGTCACAATTAGATTACTGGAGGTTGGGGAACATCTTTATCATGCGAGGGATAACGAAACCTACATTTATACTACCACTTTTACTGGGGCTTACGATTTCCCTTACCTTCTTTGATATACGATGTTTTTAGTTTTATAGGTATATGTCTCACTCAGTTGGCTGTGAATGAGTGAAGGGTTTTTCTTATGTGGTACTAAGCTCGTTCTTATTAGGTATTTCGGTCTGTTTGGCGGACTTACTTGTCGTCATAGATGTAACTAAATTAGCAAAGTCTACCTTCTTTCATACCTAGTTGAGCAGGGTGAGGAAAATAATTACACTTTCGACCTCAGATATAAACTGGAAGAATTCGTTTGTTTTTATATCTGGAAACTGGGAGCATGAGAATGCTCTTATAAATATTCTGTTAGAATGGCGGTGGAAGGCCAAGTGTAAGAAAAAATATTTTTAGTCTAAGATTAAAAATAAACATAATGCTAAGTATTAAGTCGAATGTTTGGTTTATGCAAGTGAAGGTAAATACCAAGAGTGGTGCAAAGAAGGGTTGTTAGAAGGTGTTGTAAGTCCCCTAATCCAGGTAGCTAATTTAGCTAGCTCCACGTGGTTATATGAGCCAACTCGGTTGTTTACTCAAATAAACTACTTGAGAGCTAGATTGTGGCCACTTATTGAATTAGTTATTACCAATGATGAGAAAGTGAAAATGGAGGATAACTGAGAGGTTGCTATCACAGATGGGATACGCACGCTGATAGAGCCAATGTATAGAGATCGCAACAACACATGGGTGTGGCTGTCAATGCCCCAGGGTAGGAAATTGAGGAAGACAGAAAGCTTGTTGTCCATACAATATCACAATGAGAAGAAGGGAGAATTGGGAACTATTCAAGAGTCTAGGGAGGTAAAGCAGATGGAAGAGAATGCTGCCTCACAAGGGGATGAAGTGGGTAACAATCATACTTGACCAGCTCGAGAAGAAGATTATGAGGAAGAAGAGAAGTATATTAGTCTGCAAAAGAATTCTCTTGTGATTCTGAAAGCGGTCTCCCTGTCAACGAGGAAGCCACAACGTGTAGATGAAGAAGATGTCGATGGAGCTCAAGTGACAGATGATCCTGTTGGACAAGCCTCAGTTGCTGAGGCAGAATCGAACCGGGGTAAAGTGTCAGAGGTAATAGTGTTAGATGGAGCTTCAATGGAGGGCAGCCTCGTAGGAGAGCTGTGGATGATGAAGAAGAGGAGCCTAAAAAGCATACTCCTGAAGAGATAACATGCAGGATGGAGCATTTTGTGAAGACCGGGACCATTTGTCCTTCTGTTTCATTTGCGCACGGGGTGGGCTCAAGGTCTACCTTTGTAAATATAGTAAGTCATGAGTTGCTGTCGACAAAAGAAAAAGAAGTTGAGGTAAATAAAGAGAATAACACAATAGAATAGCTCCCTCAATCAAATGTTGCATTGCCACGTCATTCGATGCTCATGTTCGAGCAACTAAAGTGGTACACGGAGCTGACTTTTGATGATAATATGCCTATGAGCGAGATATTTCAGAAGCAGGTGGAGCTGGCGATCGAGGTACCGTATACTATAGTTTATATTTTGATAATTGAAGGTAAACGAAATACTAACCTTATTGTGAATATAGATGCACCATGGTATTATCATACCGGCGGATGTCCAGTTTTGATTATCAAGTTATGGAGAAGTGGAAGCCCGAGGCCATGTTTTTTGGGTCAGTGAGAGGGTTAAATACCGAGCTTGCTCGGTTTAAAAATCCTTATAGAGTAGCCAAGGTACGAAAATATAAGGCGGTAGAGGAAAATGCTTTGCAAGAAAATGACCTCGCTCGAAGGTGCCCTGGCTAAGTGTGAATAGAAATGTAAAAAACTGTCCATTGGAAACACTGCCATGATAACTCAGAACAATGGGGTGATTAAGAGGAATAATGACTTGATATCTCAACTCCCTGGTTTTCTCATCCAAAATATGGCTCAAGTGAGTAGAGTGGAATAACATTCAGAGCGTATTGCATGTCTGATAGTAGAGAATGAGAGATTAACGACTGCAGTAGATGAGCTGAAAGAAAAAAATGGAACAACAACGCAAGCAATTTTTGAAGAAGGCGACAACGGATTTGGATGAGAGAAAGAGGAAGGTAATGGAGGTGGTTATGGTGATGATGGCCCAAAAGAAAAAGGAAATTGTGACTGAGTTGTTAGCATTAAACCTGTGTATGAAGTTGAGTTCGATGGAAACATTTGTATCCATTGTAAAGAAAATCCAAGAGGGGAGTACGCCGACTATTGTACCAGTGCGGTCAGAACAAGAGTTTGGTCAGGTATCCATCACAGCATCTAAAAATGATGCGGGGCAACTGACTAAAGTAGACCTTATTGAAGCAAGGGTCAATGACTCTACCTTGGACCCTAGTGCTTGAAGGTATTTTAATTTGAAACATTTAGGTAATCTTTTATATGATGGTTATTTTGTAATTCTGATTGTGCCAACAATATGCATGCTCTTCTTTCTCTTCAGACAATTTAAAATATGAATTGTATTAATTTATAAGGTATTTATTTTTCACTCTAGTTAGAGGAGGGTTCATGACTTAATCAAGATTTCTCTAGCCACTTATTCACTAACAACGAAGAATTTTGGAGCACAAGCCTTAACACTAACTAGATGATTTAGAAGCAGAGGAACAATAATTGAGATTTTAATGGATGGATGATCTAAAGAAGATACCTTTACAAGAATATTTACTACTTCAGTCTCAGTATCAACATGTTGGAACTTCGGATCAACCACTTTGCATTCAGTATCCTCAATAGAAGGATGATCATTAATTACTTGGAATTTAACAGACGAACACTCTGACGAAGTTTTCTTCACAAGAGAAACCATTGTTAAACTTTAGGATTATTAAGTTTGTTATTAGTATCAACCACTTGGGATTCAACATCTTTGGTATGAGAATGATTGGAAACTTACATAGAGGATTGGTTACAAGTTTTCATCTTTGGCACTTCATATTAGCCTTTTGTTGACAGAGCAATGTAGCTCAAATAATTTTAGTTTTTATTCAAACAGTTTCGACCCAGATTTTGTGAAAGGGGACCTTTTAATACAAATTTTATTTTCCTTACAATCATCAAACTCAGGCTGATAAGATTTATGAAATATCGAACCAAAACATTCTTGAAACTCATGGTTCCAGTATGTGAAATTCTAGCATACTATCCTCAGTTCATCCGCCTGAGAAAGTAAAAGCAACATATTAGGAACGATTATACCACAACCCAGTAGACATGAATTCCCCGGCCACCAGTATTATTTGAGACTGTTGAACCATTGCATAACAAACTCAACGTGTAGAGCATAATTGCTTTTGAAATGGTAAGCACGATTGAGATAAAGCTTTTCATATTCTGCATAGTGAGCGCATAGAAAATCCAAATACAACAAAGTCTCATTAGTATATACAACTTTTCTAATAAAACACATTAATAAAAACAAAAGGAAAATAAATACTAATTTGTCATTTTCAGCACCAATAGACTAAAAAATGGTTATCTTTATCACATATTTCTCACTTGCCAAAGGCATACAAAAATTATTTTTTCCATAACATCATTTGATATTTTAAGATAAAATAGGGGCTTCCTACACTGCAAGAAATGATATCCAACGCCAAGAAGGCTTTAATGTTATTTTTTCGAAGAACTCATAAGACAAAATAATTGACGATATTAACCTTCTATAACCACTCAAAACTAGCTGATTTGGATACATGTGAGTCTTCCAAAAGAAGGACAATACGTCTATATTAAGAGGCAAGTAAAACACAATATTAAATAAAGAGATGAAAATAACTACTTCATTGATCCTTGTATTGGCTGGAATTTATCTTTTTTGGAAGCTAAATCTCAACACCATCAAGGATTCTCCATTCAAATTTATGTCTAAAAACTTTTTTCATTAATATATGTATAGTTTTTATTTTTCAAGAAAATATTCTATTCGAAAGTAAACAAAATACTAGTTTAAACAAATATAAAATTAAAACATACCATCATCAAATAAATTAAGTCTATTACAATATAATTACATAAAATAAGTTTTTTATCTAGACTATAAGTAAATGAATTTGACCGATTGAGATATACGATGGTAAATACAATATAAACATATTTTAAGTTTGATGAGTCCGGATAAATTCACCACTGCTTAATGAGATTTCCGGACAATGAAAATTCGGACATAAACTGCCTACTCAACTATCCGAACAGGACAAAAGTATAAAATGACCAAACACCTTTTGACTAACCTATGTGCTAATCAGCTTATTAAGTAAATGGGTCATTAAACATTGACCCGGTTCCATAATTTGACCCAAAAGCCCATGGGTCCATAATTAAGGGTATATATATCCCAACTACTTTCATTCATATGGGTAATGAACATTTAATACAACCAGGCAACTAAAATCTCTCACTACAAAACACTCAAAACATTTAATACTCTCAACACTTGACAAAACACTTGACAAAATTACCCTTAGCTTAAAATAAACCTCACCAAATTGGCGACCACAGTGGGAGAAGAAGGTGTCTGAATCTAGCATTCAAAACCAGCAAAGAAAACCGGTTCGGATGGATCCGAACGAGCAAGAAATTCCACCACCTTTGGTGGAGGTGGTGGGGGAAAACATTGAATACACTACCAAAGAGCAAGATAGGTTGAAAGCTGAAATAAAAGCGTTGAGGGCTACCAGAAAGGCAGAGATGGGTTTAAAAGAAAAGTCAAAGGCGTCAGCCATTCACCATACTGACAACCTAATTGAGAATGACCTATCAGCAAAGACTCATTTGAGCACAAAAAAGACCCATGTCAGTTCCAAGAAGTCTCACCGGTCCAAGCAGGTGGAGAGCTCAGAATCCGAGTCCTCCAATAGCTCTTCGAACAAGGATAATCTTGAGGAGTAATTGTCATCAAACAGTGATGAGGGGAGGTCTAGGAAGAAACAAAAGCTAGTTAAAAAAATATTCAAGAAAGAGAGATAGGTGTAGGAGACTAAAAAGGCATATGGGAAAAGGATTGTCTCACATCCACAACCATAGTCACACGTATGTGGACCAGCTGTTGATTGATCCCTTTGCTTTCCATGATGAGCCATGTATTTTTTCAACACCTAATGAAGATACAGTTTTTAGTCGTAGTTGGAATTGGAGGCAATCACCATTGTCTGCCAAGATGCTGTCCGGAAACCTTCCAAGAGGTTTGACAGTACTAAAATGGAGAAATATGATGGGGGCAAAGGTCCGGAAACGAGGACCTTGGATCCAACCGGAGTGATTTCCTGAGTTAAAGGAGAATGTGGTAACCATTTATGACAAACTAAAGATGAGGTGCATTTCACGAACCCGGCATCGCTTCAATCTCCCAGGGAAAATCGTAATACTTGTTTTTTCCAGTATCATCATGATATTGGCCACAACACCGAAGACTGCATCACTTTGAAACAAGAGGTATAAAATATTATTCAAAGGGGAAAGTTGGGAGCTTATATCAAGAGAAGGAGTGGAAACAGGCCTGGCAATGCTCCCCGAACTGGCCCAACGAACAATGCGGGGACATCTGCTCCAGAAGGGGCTATGGTGATCCTTGAAAGATTTGATGTTGATTCGGAGTATTTGGATCCTGATCCAACCCCGAATGAAGTGGGGGTCATAATAGAACGAACTAAGACAGTGTCCGAACTCATAAGCTTTTTTGAGTCAGGGGGGACACTATGACTGCGCTGACTCCTTCTTCAAGGAAGAGGCATGTTCGTACTCTAGTTATTCAGTTAGAGGGAGGCATGTCTTCTTATTAGTCCCAAATTCCTTTTCCTTTCATTTTTTTTATGAGGATGGTTTAAGAAATATAGATGGGCCTTATGAGGATGTTGTAGTGATAGGAGCTTCAATTGGGCGCAACGACATCAGGAGAATTCTGATTGACACTGGAAGCTCAACCAATGTTCTCTTTTTAAGTTCTTATAAGCAGATGAAGAATCCGGAAGTGATTCAACGTTGGAACAGATCTATTATGGGCTTCACAGGGAGCTCCGCGGATGTAATCGGAGAATTTGAGAAGAATACATTGTTGGGCAAATGCCCTTTCAAGAAGATGATCAGGTTACTATTCATTGTGATAGATTGCCCCACATGTTACAATGCGATATTTGGGAGGTCCTGGCTCTCTAGGATGCATGATGTGGCTTCAACAGTCCATCAATATTTAAAGTATGCAGTTCAATGACAAGTGGGAGTTGTCACGAGTAGCCAAAAGATAGAAAGAGAATGTTATGCAACTACACTCGCTCCTAAAACTCTAGGGACAGTCCGAATTAATGAAGATTAGCAGTTTTTGGGGCCCTCTGGGGGTGAGGGTGAAATTGATGACCCCAGAGAGACCCCTGGTGTTTTGATACCAATTGAAGATGTTGAAACCCACTCCCTGGCTGAAGGAAAGAGTGTTAAAGTTGGCTCCAAGATGGCACCAGAATTGAAGAAAAAGTTGTTGTCCTTTTTGGCAGGTCACCAACATGTTATTTCTTGGTGCAATGCTGATGTAACCGGAGTACCATCAAGTGTTATATCACGCAAGATGTCCATCCGGAGAGATGTTGCACCTGTTGTGCAAAAAAGAAGAGCTTCTTCTAAGGAGAAAGCTGATGTAATAGTCCAAGAAGTTGACCGGCTTACCAAGATGGGGCACATAAAGGAGTCTCAGTATCCTTTTATGGACAGCCAACCTAGTGTTAGTTAAGAAAAAAAAGGGAAATGACGTATGTGTATCGACTTTACTGACCTCAACAGAGCTTGCCCAAAATATCTCTATCCAGTCTCCCAGATAGATCAGTTGGTGGACTCTACATCTGGAAACAAGCTATTATCGTTTATGGATGCCTTCTCCGGTTATAACCATATACAGGTGGATCTGGAGGACCAAGAACACACTACTTTTGTTACAGATAGATGTCTCCATTGTTACAAGGTGATGCCTTTTGGGTTGAAAATGCCGGGGCTACTTATCAGAGGTTAGTGAACAAAATATTTGCTGATCAGATTGAGAGAAATATGGAAGTATATATCGATGATATGATGGTTAAAATCTTAGAAGAAGAGTTGCACCTAATGGATCTTCAAGAGACTTTTGTCAACTTGACAAAGGTTAATTTAAAATTGAACCCGGAAAAATGTGTGTTTGGGGTGCAGTCTGGAAAATTTTTGGGCTATGTAATAAGTGAAAAAGGGATACAGCCTGATCCAGACCAGCTCGATGCCCTATTAAAAATAGACCCTCCTCTAAATATTAAAGAAGTACAAAGGCTGACAAGAAGATTGGCTGCTTTAAATCGTTTTATTTCAAGGTCTTCGAACAAATGTGCCCTATTTTTTCAGACCTTGAAAGGTGCTAAAGACTTCAAATGGTCTCCATAGTGTGGCCAGGCTTTTGATAAAATAAAAAAGCATTTATCTTCTCCCAAAACATATTTTAAGCCAGTTGATGGAGAAACACTTTACGTATATTTGGTTGTGTCAGAACGTGCTATAAGAGAATTACTGGTACGAGTGGTGGAAAATTATCCTCGTCCGGTATACTACATCACGAAGAGTCTGATGGATGATGAAAAGAGGTACCTAAAGCTTGAAAACTGGCAGTAGCCTTAGTGATTGCTGCCAAGAAAATGAGGCCATATTTTCAATCTCACTCCATCATCGTCCGAACATCTTTTCCTTTGAAGAATGTTCTTCAGAAAGCAGACATATCAAGCAGGATGACTAAATGGTGAATGAAATTGGGTGATTATGACATTTATTTTTCCCCACAAACTGCATTAAAGCTCAGTCTGTTGCTGATTTCTTGGTAGAGTTTCATTCGAACAGAAGTACTAAACAAGCTTCAGAAGAGAAAACTAAAAAAGAGTGGGTTGTCCGGACAGATGGTAGATCAAGCACAATGGGTTGTGGGGCTGGAATTTGTTTAACCTCTCCATATGGTGATAAATTATACCAGGCTATATGCTTTGCTTTTAGGGCCTCTAACAATGAGTCTGAATATGAAACAGCTATAGCTGGTCTAAAGTTAGCTTTTCTATATGGGGCTAAAAGAGTTAGATTAATGAGTGATTCTCAGCTTATTATCCATCATGCTCAAGTTCAGCATGAAGCCAAGAAGGAGCAGTTGATCAAATAGTTATTCATTCTTAAAGAAGTAGCAGCCAACTTCAAAAATGTTTCCTATAAGCATATTTCTAGATCGGAAAACATGCTGGCAGATTCCTTAGCAACCATAGCATACTCTGAGTCCTATCCATGGATTCATGTACAAGAATGCCCATCCATACAATCAAATTAGAGCAAGGAGGAGGAGGAGAGCTTGAGTGTACAAGTGGTTAAATCCAAATATTGGAGATTTCCCCTTCTTCAATACATTATAGATGGAATTTTGCCTCCGAAGAAGGCTATAGCAAGGAAAATGAAACACAAGGCTCGTGGTTTCTTGATCATAAAGAGGTTCTTTATAAAAAGTCGTTCATCAGACCTCTCCTGCGTTGTTTGGGGGCTGAAGAGTCCCAAATTTTTTTATCTGAACTACATGATGGAGAGGGATCAGTACACTCTAGCTATAGAGCTCTAACCCAGAGGGTTTTGTTGGCCGGATACTATTGGCCATCCATAATGGCAGATGCTAAGGAATTGGTGAAAAAATGTAACTCATGCCAAAGATATGGTAACATAATTCATACCCCAGCAGTTCCTATGGAGTCAATTTCTGAGCCAGTGCTTTTTGCTCATTGGGGACTGGAATTAGTTGGGCCTCTACCAATGGCGTTCGGAGGGTGCAAGACTATTATTGTAGCCATTGATTATTTCTCAAAATGGATAGAAGCAGCTCCCATGGCAGGAACTACTTCGAAAGCTGTTATAAAATTTATCTTGTCTAACATTTGTTGCAAATTTTGGGTTCCACAAAAGATAACCACAGATAACGGGCCATAATTTGATAACAAGGATATGGAGAGTTTTTGTGCCTCTAGGGGCATTCAACATTGTTTCTCTTCTCCTTTCCACCCACAAGAAAATGACCAAGTTGAATTGGCAAACAGGTCTATTCTGTCCGGTTTAAAAACAAATTTAGAATGGGTTGTGGGAAGTGGCCAAGCTATTTGCAAGAAGTATTGTGGGCATACTGGACTACTACTAGAGCTGATACTCAAGAGTCTCCTTTTGCTTTGGTATATGGGATGGATGAAATTACTCCTATATAAGTAACCCTACCATCATACAGAGTCCACAACTATTCCGAACAAGCCAATAAATTGGCAATTAGAAGTCAATTGGATTTAATAGAAGAAATAAGAGTTAAGGCTCATCTTAGAACCACCCATTACCAAGGCTTGATGAGGAGCAGATTTGCTTCCAAGATCAAGAGAAGGGATTTTCAATCAGGAGATAAAATATTAAGAAAGGTTTTCTTGCATACTAAGGAAAAGCAGTTCGACAAACTGGCTCCGAACTGGGAAGGCCCTTATGAGGTCTGCGGAAAGCTTAAGCATGAGACATATAGGCTTCAAGACAAAGATGGAAGAGTTTTGAAGCACCCATGGAATATTGAACATCTCAGGTTATTATCTAGAATATAAGTTGTGTAAATATTTACTTGTTTAAACTCAATGTAAATATTAGGGGGCATACTCTTTCCTACCCTGGTGGCGCGGGGACGTTTTAATGAGGTGTCCAGTTTCTCAATAAAATATGATGCCTTCTTACAATATTCGGTGTGGTTTGATTACAATTCTTTTCAAGTCTTCAATTTAATGCTAAGGATCTTTGACAGATCGGATTAATCTGGTTAAATGATGACCATTAAACACATGTCATCAGATATATTAAAAACTCTCACTTTAAATATTTTTGAAGTAAAGAAGGGCTCTTTAAACATTAGCCATTAAAATTGAAAGTATGCATGGACTAAAACAAGATTCGATAGATAAACATGTTCGGGTATGAACCAGATAACGTTACTAAAATAAAAAATGCCTTCGCCATCCAAGGACTTTAAGTGTTGTGAAAGACTTATCCGGACCCAGTCTGGATACAATTATAAAAACGCCTTGGCCATCCAAGGACTTTAGTAGTTCGCAAGATTAAGAAAGCACAAAAAATAGTTAAAAACCTCAGGGCTTATTCCCTTTGGATGTTTTTGCTTGACCTCGTTTTTGGGTTCTTTGAGTTCAATGCTTGAACTCTCTCCGGTTCCTTCTTCTTCGTTGGTGATAGAATCGATTCCACTAGAGTAGGTCTTTTTATCATCATCTGCCATTGTATGGAACGGGATGTCCTCATACTCCACATATTGCCACAAGGGACCAAGCGTCCTCTTCGAAAACGTTTCATAAAAAATAAGTACCATGTCAGACTTCACCTCAGCATACCTTGCTTCCAAGGAATCTATCACCTCGTTGGTATATTTATCAATGCTGGCCTGAATCTTCTGTTCCTGTTCTTTCTCCAAGTCTTCTTTCTCCTTAGTTGCCTTGGACACGACCTTTTCAAGAGAAGTCTTTTCGCCGGACAAGGTCTGAATGACACCATCTTTGGTCTTCATGTCTTCCTTTAAGGTGAAGAGATATTTCTTCAAACCATATCACTTAGCTTCGAGCTCAGTGTTAGCATTCTCCAAAGTGGCCAGCTTGGTCGACATATCCTCTTTATCCTTCTTCAACACTTCAAGTTCCTTTTCTAACTCTTCTATGCTTTGATTGGCATTGAAGAGTTTGGTTGACAGAGACTCTTTGTCGGTATTAAGGGTTTGAATAAGGGTGGACTGATTTTTCACCTACCTCTCCAGATCAAACACTAGTTGGATATGACCTAAAAGAGAATGGGCCACCGTATCCTGGTCTTCAGAAATAGAATAAGACTTACCACTGTAGGTCACCATGTTGGAAGAGCCTGAAGGACGGAAAGGACCAGTAAAGTCATATTTCTCCGAGTTGGTGAAGTAAAGACCAATTTCCTGAAGGGCTATGATGTGAAGCCCTCCTCCGGTGCCCTATCCCAGTTGCAAGTCTGTTGGAATTTTCTCTACCAAAGTAGGGTCAGCAGAAGCTGGTGGAGGAGGAAGCTCCGAAGGGTGAAAAGTTATTTCTCCCCCTAAGGTGACCTTCTTCTTCTTGGCAGCCCTTTCATCGCTACTGGCTCCCCGATTTCGGTCCTTCTTTGGAGGCCTTGGTGGATTTGATTTTTCTCCTGCCTCCTTGAGGGTTTCATCTTCAACCACTTGGAGCAAGGAGGCATCAATGCCTCATTGGTTCTCCCCTCTTTGGTTCTCCGGACCGGTCTCTTCTGCAGCAACCAGAACTGCCTATGTTGTAGCCTTCTTTTTCTTTCCCTTCATCTTGCTAGGAGCCTTGGCTCTAAAGGGCAAGACCAGCTTACCATCTTTTTTCCTTTGTCTATTTGAGGATGACAGCTGGGGGATGGGGTGTGGTCAATTCTTCCCATCTGAGATCTCTCCGGTCTGTGGTATTCCACAGATGAGATCTCACCATATTGTCAGAGGTGAAACAGACGTGGAAAGCATTCCCCCAATGTTCTGCGGCCCATGCATACAGCTTGGCACATGTGGTCTGCCCCTTCTCCAGATATCCGGTATACTCCTTCAGTAATACTGAAAAAGAAGTAATGAATGATTCAGAAGTGGAATGTTTGTACAGTTAAAAGGAGAAAATAAAAGACAAAGTTGAAAAGCTTACTTGTACTCTTCCACTTACTAGTAAGCATACTAGGATTAGTCTTGGCTTTGATCTTTCTCCCATTTTCCCATGACCCACTGATGAATAAGAACTGAGTTCTCCAATTATTCTCTGACTTTAACAAATCATCTACCACTTTGAAATTGTTTCCCATGTTATGGTGATAAAATGGGATTTGGTGATTCTTGCACAGACTTGCCACAGCAGAAAATTGCTCCATAGGGAGAGGTATTTTGGACACCTTTGATGCCGTTATACAAACAAAGATGAAGTACCAAGCATTTGGACTTAATTGGCTTGGGCAAAGCTTTATCAGGTGGAAGTACCTGACAATCTCTGGGTGTAAGGGGAATCTGAGCCCCCAGTTGAATAGTTCGGTGTAAATGACTACTTCATTAAGCTTGCAGTCCATCGGAGTCTCCGGGGTAACTGGTATCCTCACCTTCACTGACTCAGGGATCCCCCACTTTGTCCGAATCCGGTCCAGCTCGGCAGAATGAGTATAGACATAGTTTATGTTCTGCATGGCCAACAAATACTTCACATTAACTTTCCGAAAGAAAGGTCCTACCTTGCCCTCCAAGCACTCCGGGAGATCCGGATGAACCATTCCAACCTTCACTTTGCCTTTCCCTTTCCTATCAAATGAAGCATCTCCAGTTTGCACTGAGGCTTTAGTTTCGAAGGGGGCCTCTTCGATATTATCCTTCATCACTTTTTCCATCAATGTAGAAGGTTTATCAGTTTTTATAAATGGAAGGGTGTTGGTTTCTAGCTCTAGCTGTCCAGATGATTGAGCACCAGTTTTTTCCAAAGGCGTGGTGTCCGTTTGGGGCTCAGTTCCGGAGGACTTCGTTTGAGAAGCTACTTTGGATACCTCAGATCCGGAGAGCTTATCTCGTGGGGCTCTTATAGATATCTCCAATCCTGAGGGTTTATCTTTGGATACTGATTTAGAGGCCTCCGGTTTGGAAGGTTTTGATTGTGAGGCAGTCGCTTAGGCTTTCACCAAACGATTTGTCCAGCGTGGATTGGATTTCTCTAGAGATTTTTCAATATCTGATCCCATGGTTATGAAAGGGGAGGGTTTTCTAACGCTCGATACTGCTTTTTCTTTAGTAGTAGAAGGTTGGGACTCCTGAACAGAGGAGCCTGATGGGATTGGTGAAAGATTTGGTTTGAACAGCCGTTTGGGTTTTGGATTTCTAGTAGAAGATGATCCTTGATCAACTTCTTGGGATGGTTTATCAGACTTGTCGCTTGGGGAGATCGGGAGACCAGCAGCGATACACCTTTCTCGTTCAACTTTCCTTGCTTTCTCTAACTCAGACAGATTCAACCAGCTGTCTTTTACAAGAGCGTTTCTAGCCATGAACACAAAACTAACCAAAAACGAATTTGAAAGAGAATGAGGAAAGATCTAAATAATATTTTTGAGTGATGAAGGTATTTAAACAGTAAAAAAGGATTTATATATTGATGGAAAAAGGTAACTAATACCTAGGAGAAGACGAAGAGATTTGTGTAATGATTGAAGACGGCGCTGACGTGAGAAAAATTAAATGCATAGGTAACTTTTTAGGTTTAATGGGAGCGCCAATCTAGGTAAAAAAACGGCAGGTAGGTCGAATCCGATTGTGACACGTGTCCCGCGATCTAAAGAGAAACTCTTAAAATTCTGGTAAAAAGTTAGTCCGGACAAACCTCAAGCCAGATACACAAATGGGTCGGAAAATGTCATTACTGACTAATTGAATTTTTTAGTCCTGCCAAAGATTTTTGACAAAGCCTAAAAAAGGGGCTACTGATGAGTCCGAATAAATTCACCACTGCTTACTGCGATTTCCGGACAAGGACAATTCAGACATAAACTGCCCATTGAACTATCCGAACATGACAAAAGTGCAAAATGATTAAACACCATTTGACTAAGCTATGTACTAATCAGCTTATTAAGTATATGGGTCCTTAAACATTGACCCGATTCCATAATTTGACCCGAAAGCTCATGGGTCCATAATTAAGGGTATAAATATCCCAACTACTTTCATTAATGAGGGTAATGAACATTTAATACAACCAGACAGCTCAAATCTCTTCTACTAAACACCTAAACATTTAATACTCTCAAAACTTTCCAAAACACTTGACAAAATTACCCTCAGCTTAAAATAAACCTTACCAAAGTTAATAATGGACTTATTAGTCGGGTCATTATATAACTTTTGATAAACTATTAGATTGAAATTTAACCATAAGCAGGTAACATGTACAAGCATTTTCCCAACATATGGTCTTATGTGTAAATTAGTTGCATGTGTCATAAGCCTCCTTTGTATGGCTATAAATAAGCTTACCACATGTATTAGGAGTGAAACAAAACTAATATTATAATCATCTTGCATAATAACTTTCCTTCACTATAATATCTCTCTAATATACCTTTTATGAGCGATGTTCTGACTAGTTTGGACCTTTTGTATCGTCTTAACTAAGTCGAACATCATGAATGTCACAATCCGTTGGAATAGATTGATACTTATATAATATCTTTCCAAATCATCAACATAAAATCTTAGCTACCAGTACTAACTATTTGAGTTATGAAAATATATGATTCTGAGGCTCTAGGTAAGGCCAAGATGCATTAAGGGTCTGGGAGCCTACTTGATCGTTGAGCTCACAAAGGAGATATCAGGTCTAGGATAGTTTAGTTAAGAATATGGGCCCATGACTTTCAAAATTAAGGTTCGCAGTTCAACAAATTAATGTTGATAAAGATTCTTTGAAAGTTTATGATGGGGCATCAAAGTCACATTGGAGGCACCATGTAGACTGATCCAAGGTTGTTTATATAAGATGGCACATGTCTTGTTAACATTAACATTTTTCTTTTTTATCAAACGATAGGTCAATATATCTTGTCTGAGATTTAGAGTCCCTATAACACAAAGGCCCCCGAGCCTCACACTCGAATATCAAGGCCGACCGAGAGGTCAGTACCATTAAAATAAGGCTCTACCAAAATATCTGAGGTAGAGTATCACTAGACTCAAGTACCAAAAAAACCGCAATTTGTTTAAGGGGCACGTCGAATCACCAAACTCCTATCCATCAGAACCCCACTTTAATATTAACAATTGTACATACAACCCGACCTTTCCTCTCATTTCACGACCTCATTACCCTCAACCGATCAATCAGGTTAATCGGCTTACTCCCGCACCCACCAGGCTAAAGCTTTCATGTAAAAAAAAGAAACCCTTTAGGGAGAGGTCATTCTGACCATAGAGGTAGGTGAGGCTGGGAAAATGGTCATACTGAGAATCATGATGGTTATTACTTGAGATTCAAGAGAATAATTTTGCACGCTAACATAATACATTGCAATTATATTATTATGTACCAATTATGGCTCAACGAGATGCATGCATCACTTTCGTACTATATTAATGCCTTAATTATATAATGGAAGGTAAAGTAAGATTCATAAAGGGAAATCAAAAGCTGTCCCATAAGTGCTATATTTCTTATAATTCTTAAAAAAGTAACAATCGAAAGGGTTCTCGCTTAATATTGATGGAGTTGATTAATTTTGTGAGGATTATAGTTTAGTAGTCCTCAATGAGGACACTCAGGTACTCGATCTTGCTAAGGGTAAGAGTTTTAAAGTAAATACCAATTTATAAAGTAGTCTCTAAACTACCTTAATATTATTTTTCAATAAAAGTATTTACCTGGAATTTTGAAGATGTTACATGAGTTCCTACAAACATTATATGTCACAAACTATCAGTCAGTCTGAAACATTCGACCCATCATTCAAAGAATAAAGTGATACATGCATGTATCTTCTCGAGCCACAATCAGTACAAAATAACATTATAACATAACATTATGGAAGTAGGCCTACCACAACTGGCAGCCTTGACATCTATGCATCATCTAGGTCAATCAAGAAAATAGGAAACTTTGAATAGGTTCATATCTCACTTCTTGGACAAGAGTTTCCATTTAAGTATTGAAATAGACTAAAGAGTTCCAATGTTTTGAAGAATGTAACCAAGTTTTTAACAAGATTAAAGAGTACTTGTCTTCTCCAAATATTTTCAAAGCCCTTGTTAGGTGAGACACTTTATATCGATCATGTTGTATTAGATTATTCCGTTAGAGTCGTGCTAGTAAAGGATGAAGAAATGTCCCATATGACAATCTACTATGTAAGCAAAAGCCTTTTAAATACAAAAACCCTCCAACTATAAAAAAATAACCACCAACTTAATGGTGGAGGCTAAAAAAATGAGACCTTACTTCCAAGTACATTATATTTCTTTTTAACCTTCTTCCTGCTTTGAAATTTACTAGGAATATCGGACGTATCAGCGCATCTAACCCACTGATATGTGGAATTAGAAGACTACAAAATATTTTATGAACCAAATACAACAATAAAGTCTTAGACAATAGCTAACTTATTGATCGAATTCCACTATGAAAGGTCTTTGCCTACCCATGACTGACTACCTCTACAATGGATAGTTCAAACATATGATCGGTGAAATTCCTCAATGTGCAGAACTGATATTCATATGACTACTTCTTTAGAGAGTCTATGCACCAAACCATACATTTTGGATACCAAACCATTAATCATAATTTTGAGTATGAATATGTGATATTAAGGCTTCAGTTAGCTCATATTGTTGTCGTAAAAATATGAAACTACTTAGTGATTTGTAACAAGACGTAAATTAGTCCCTAAGACAAATGGTGGCATAAAAAGATAATATGATATTGTATATGGACGTTTTGGAAATTTTAGTAAGTTTGTTTTAAGAAGTGCGGTTTGAGCAAGTCCCCAAGGTCGATAACTCTTTGACCGATTCTCTAGCTAAGTCTGCATGTTTGGGCGCAGTTTCCTGGATTATTTTGTATAAGCTCTCGTCCATATAAACCATTTTATAAACTCTACAACATCAATACGACTAAAGTAAATGACTTAAATACAAAATTAGATTGGGGAGCTCCTATCAGAGACTACATTCTAATTGGCAAATTACCAAGTGATAAGGTTAAAGCTCGTAATCTAAAGTAAGGGATTGAGCTGCATGATGGGCTATGATCGCAAGGGATTCTCAAACCCCTTGTTACAGTTTTTGGGTCTGGTTAAGTCTTATTATGTTATGATTGAGATGTATGATGGGCTAGGCTCAACATAATATGAACACAATACCTTGACAAGAAGGTCCCTTCTAGTAGGTTATTATTGGTCGAATCTTACAATCGAAGATTGAGAAATGGTAAAAAAAATGTGATATTTTCTAGTGGTTCACCCATATCATACATATATAGAAAGAATATTCGAACCATTTATTTTACCATTAGGGGTTTTACCTGGTTGGACCTTTTCCTAAGACGTATGATGGTTGGTAATACATATTAGTGGGAGTAGACTACATTTCTAAATGGGTCGAATACGATCCCCTAGTCAGAATCATAGTTAATGAGGTAATCATATTTCTAAAGAGTAATAATTATTGTAGGTTGAGAATGCCGAATGTGATTACCAATGATAATGGTACCTAATTCCAATATGTTTAAGTTTATTTTTTTCCCAAAGATAATACATTCAACAACATTTGTAAACACATTTTCACCCTCAAGATAATAGTAGTTGAGCTCATAAATATAAGTAGAATTAATAGCATGAAAAATAAGTTTGAAGGTTCAACCACCATGTGGCTTGACTTTTTACAGGAGGTCGTCTGGGATTTCCAAACCATCTATTAGATAAATATTCTAGAAACCCCATTTGCATTGGTCTATAGAAATAATGTGGTAGTCATAACATAAATAATCATTAATTCTTTCAAAATTAAAAATTATGTAGAAGAAAGTAACATTGAGGGAAAATATTCGACTTGGACAAAATAAAATAAAAACATCTAAGACACACTTAAGGGTTCAATACTATCAAACACTAATGAGAAACATGCATAATTAGAAGGTGGATGGCCAAATTTTATAAGTTGGTGATAAGGCATGGAGAAATGTTTTTGCATCATACTAGAGATCCTAAATATGGCCACCTCGTCCTCAGCTGGACGAGACCCTATACGATGGTCACCTCGTCCTCAACTATATTTCTAAATGGGTTGAACACTTGGTAACACCTTTTTAAAGGGTAGACAAGTCGATGCCAATCATATTTTTTTATTTTGCCCACTTTATGATTTTTTTCCTTTTGACCTTTCTACATTCGTATGCTTTGAATGAAGAGTATCACGATAATCTTTACACCCTTCACGATTTTGGAAGGAATGTACACCTTTGCTGAAAGCACAACCATAATAGCCAAAACTTTTCATGCATATGTTTTTTGGTTAGTGGCACCTATTTGGGTCTCCTTGATTACCTACAACCCAAAATTTCAATCGCAATAGGTTCTCAACTGTGAAGAGTCTATGAAACTGTTTCTCCCAATGAGCAAAAGTCGTACGTGCCGATGCCAATAATAATATGTTCCCATTTGAAACTGGTGACTGTGGAGAGGCTATTGAACTTTGCAATATAAGTCAAAATAATCTAAAATAACATAAAATTACTATTAGTATAAAAACCAAAACGAACGCAAACAAATGTATAACAGAAGTAAAGGAAGATATGAGGGGAGTTGGTGTTGAACCCCATTCATTATTATCAAAAATGAAACTTTTGTTCCATTTCTTATTTGACTTCGGAAGATCGACTATTACTCGGTACTTGTTCGTTATGATCCGCTAGTAGAAATATAAGGCGTTATAAAGAATCACTCGGTTGATCGACACCAACTCCTCCACTCAAAATAGGTTATTACTAATCTAAAAGATATAATAAGTTCCATAACGTTCTTCTAAGCATTCGGCGTCACCTGACTATGATAAAAGTCCAGCAACTAAAAGAAATCACTAGCTTGGGATGTAGAGGTATTTGTAGTTCTTAGTAAAAACAATATGCATATATCATTACATCGTCTTCCCTAACCGAGGTATTAGTCTATCCGGGATCTAGTAGCCAAATATTAACGGCAGTCGAGATCCCATACTTACTTTGCATCGAGAAAGATAATTGGGGTCATGATACACGTAACAGATATCGGTCATGTTATCTTTTAAAGGTCTTTTGATTTGGATGAGGATAGTAGAAGAATTTTCGCGTGGAAAATAACTAGACTGCGCTTTATTAACCTCTTTACCCTTTCATAACCGACTACATCCAGACATCAAAGTGGTTGGTTGAGTAAGGCATGCTTGTCACTAAAAACGAATAATTATAGTCAATATTATCACTATATTGAATTTATTATTAAAGCAATAATTTTTAAAAGTATATTTACTTTATTTAGTTCTAAAAAAATAAATAATTCATATTTTATATAATGAGACTTTTTTTTGTTAGAAAGAGATTTTCTAAATATTTTTTCAATAACTTAAAAGATTAGAATATTTTTACCTTTCTAAATTCAACATAAATAAACAGAATTTAATTTATCCACGATCACTACCGACTATGCAACACTAAATTTAAACAAAAAGTCATACCTAAATCCTAAGGAACTCTACTATATTATGGATTTAAGCGATTTAAGTGACGATTTTAGGTGGAACATTGAAGTTTTGTATCAGAGAAACATGAACCATTAATGAATCATCTGGAAACACAAGTCGAGGTACATTTCTCAAATTTTATAGGTCTAGAGTGTTTTTTGTAACTATCACTCGTTGGTTTTCCATATCCTGCGCACCCACGTTGCGCAGAATATGACAAAACCCCGAACATAGGACGCATGATTTTATAGTAAATTAGAATATTGTTTTTGCATGAATGTTATAAAATCGGGCACGTAAGACGTATGATTTGGATTTGAATTGTTATGTTGTATGCATGATTTGGGCATATGTTATGCATGATTATGCGTGAATTATGTAGATTTGGATATAATTAGTGCCAATTACGTAGATTTTGATATAGTATCATGTATATCATAGGATCCAGAACAACCACTATGTTTGATGGCCGAAAGCAACAAGTTATGATTCATTACTACTATTGTTAAGACGAAGACAATAGTAAAAATTGGAAATCTACAATGATGTATTTTTAGTAATAGAGCCAAGGTGTTTACAAACCTAACCCCAAACTGGGGTTTGGGAAGAAACGACCACAAGTTTCATCGAAAAAATGTGGTTGTTCCTCCATGTTAAGAAGAAGTCCAGTCATATGAGTACCTGATTATTGGAGATTGACAATGGTAAACAAGAAACCTAACCACGAACCATTTTTAGAATTGGATGGTCATTCATGAGCTTCTATACCAAAAGCAGACAAAGAGGAGTTAGTTCATAAACTCACGACAATTGATTCTCGGCCACGAGAGATATAATAAGGTTTCAAGCTTGGAAACTCTAAAAATGTATCTTGTACGTGTATGATGTATGATATGCGTCAAAAACACCGTTTGGTGGATAAAGCGGGAAAAACTTAAATACAATACTTGTTTGGTAAACTAAAAAAGCACGACTACTTTATTTGGAAGCGAACAAACGAAACAATAGAAAAGATCATCGACTTGTTTTTTGCGCATCCTACAAACATCGAAATTTTGCACACATTTTCTCGATTTCTTGTAATGGATAGCACATACAAGACTACAAGGTACATGCTGCCTTTGCTCAAAATTATTGGTCAAACATCGATGAATAAGACATTTTGTATCGCTTTCGTTTATTTGAGCTTCAAGAGCAAACGAACTACATGTGATGATGAATAATATTTGTGCATTTCCTAATATTATCGTCACCGGTAAGGAGTTGGCGTTGAGGCATGTTATTGAGGATGTATTTTATGGATGTCACCCATCCACTATGCAAATGACATATAAACAAGAACATTACGTCTTACGCTAATTTTTTTCCCAAATCAGACATGGCGGAGGAGTTAACGATTTTTATGAAGGGGTAGCCAAATCAAAAACAGTTGAAGAGTATAACAAAAATCTTATCGATTTAAACCACGTGTTCTTATTTGTACCAAAGGCTTACGAATACAAATTTCTTAATATCTACACGAACACAATAAACCTTTGGACAACCAAACTAGCAATCGGTAAGCTCTATTCTCATCTGTAAACTTTAGTTTTTTGAGTATAAATGTTAAAATTCTAATTTATTTATTCATTTGTTATAGAGTGGATATTGATATGCACATTTTAAACTTTAGTGTTTGATGGGTGCACAACATGTAGACAATTTACTTGAACAATTAGATTATTTTGAAGTGTACTTTGGTGGTAGTAAGTTTTGGATGACATCACGAGACATTGACATAATGATAGCCACTAGATATCAATGCGTGGTCTACCATATCTATATCCAACTTTCATATATGTATCCACCATTACATGGCATCCCTCACCGCTCGCGTCCTATACAAGATGTTGGTCTAGGTTTTGTACATGGTAACCACTGCTTTAAAGTAAATAAATCGATATATAATTCGTTGATAGTATTTTATTTATATGTTACACAAATTAATCAAACATTTTAATTTTTACAGTTTGATTGGATGAACCGTTGCCAAAAATATATATGAGTTGTTTTGCGCTTTGCACCAACGAAGACGTAATTGCATGGGCTATTACGCTCAACAAGGATCTAAATATCTATTGCGCATGATAGAGCAACACACTTCAATGATCTAACTGGAAATCCTTGATTACTTACACATGTTATTTTTTTTAGTATCATTTTGATGAATACTTAAGAATTATTTACTCATCGTTTGAATATTAAAGTTTATTGTAAGAATTATTTACTCATCGTTTGAATATCATTTGGATAAAATTTTATCTACTCATTGTTATATATATTTTTTAAATTCTTTAAAACATACTAAAAATTATGCAATACCTAACCTTCTAGTAGTATTTTCGCACCGTGTATACACGATTTTTGTACACTTTCACGCGTATAGTGTGTGAAATATATTACAAATTAACTTACTAAGTCACGGGATTTCGACCAAAATCGCGTACGTTAGTACGCAATACTTCTTCGTTTCGCGCGGCTTGAATGCAAAAATACAACTAGAAATTTTCGTAAATTCGATTTTCTACTTCTTTTAGTAGGTAAAACTTAAATATTTTTTCATGAATTGTATAATTCAGTCCTAAAAACACATAAGACAAAAATGAAAAACTGAAATTTGACTAAAAACAGGTCGAACAACAACTTAAGAATTCTAAAACTCGAAAAACAACTTAATACGTGAAAGAAAAGACTCAACAATAATTAAGGACTTCAAGTAATTAAACAACGATAAATTTCTGTTAACTCATTGTCGCCAAATTTTATCCATCGGGAAAGTTATATTTCATCAATTTCCTTTCTTCTTTCGCAATCATGTAGTCCATCATAGCCTTATGCTTTATCTTAGTCAGTATTTGGGCATGAAAAGTATCCAGTTGGTCCTCCGTTAAACTATCGTTAACCAAACAGTTGAACAACTGAAATGCAGTATGACTTTCCTCGTCATTGAGGTTGAAAACTAGGTGTACACGTTCTTTTATTAGATATGCCCACCTAGTTTTAACCTCGTCCAAATGTCTTGAATCTTAGGCGCATGGACTTGATCCCTGTTGTAGAGGAAATACGATTGGCATAGCATTGCCTCCCAATATGGTTTACCTCATTCCTAACTATAGGTTTTCTCCACTTCTACAGAAGCTTTCTTCAAATTTTCATCTTCTAAAAGAATCCAAGCAAATATTTTTATTTTTTTGTTGTGTTTGAGTTTCTAGGTTGAGTTCTTACAAGATTAGAGCCTTTATTTATTGAGATTTTATTCTAGGATAGTGTAATCCAAATAGACCTATGAATACTAGACACGTGTCAGTTGTTGATAACGTAATCACATAAACCAATCAATTTATGACACCTATTAGATAAGGGGGTCGAGTTATAACAAATAGGAGTCAAGATATACCATAATCATAAATTAAGCAAAATATACTTAAAGTAAATGAAATTCAATATGGATTCAACATACACATACATTAAGCAAAATGAACACGAAATAAACAAAATTAACTAACATAACAAATAACAAAATAAAACATAATTGAATTCGATATAATTCACAAAATATATAATTTAATTAAAACCTAGAACCCTATGGAAAAAAACAGTAACATAATCATAGAATACACAATGAAAAGTTAGTCATTCTCTCCATATTTGTGCACCAATCCGAAACACTATTCTAAAGGCTCACGAAGCTCCTCCAAACTCATCTCATGAGACCTTAAATGTACCTCGATAAGAAAACATGACAAGCCAAATAACCTAACTCAATAAGTGCTCGCCGATGGGTTGACCCCAACATATGTATCGATTGACCGAGAATCTAGATCGATCAAAATATATCATAAACATGACTCGACTCATACAGTGTATGAAGAGACCGTACCACGTAGACCTATCCGGTAAGTATCCTCTTATATCGTAGTATATATTAAACGAAATATGTACACATTGCTACGTAATAATATAATGAATCGAAGGTATAACATAACAAAAATAAGAGAAAATAGCTTTTGCACGCATTACCTGCGTAATTTTGGATAAGTTCGCGCAAGCCATGTGGGCGATTCCGCACAAACAGCCTTTAAACATCTAAAACCACACATATTACTCCAAATCAAGCAATTAAAGTATCGAATCGAACATAACATAACGTATAGAGTACTAACTAAAATTCAAAATAACAACTACAAATGTTTAATTTTTTTTATTTTTGGAACAAAATATTCAATTTTATTTATAAAAAATATATATCTGAAAGAAAAAAAATACATCAATGCATAAAATTCATACCTCGAGAGAGTTGTAAAATTGGATTTCAAAAATTTTAATTTTTTAATAGATAATTAAAAAAAGGGTATGGCTATATATACCCAAAACGAGTTTAAGTATACCCAATTTTGAGTATACCCAAAGGTGATCTAAGTATACCCAAATTTTGACAAAAATACCCTTTTCTAGGTATATAAGGTTTTTTTTTACTAATCTTATCCACCTCATTTTTTCTCTTACACTCTCTAACTTCTCTCTAAAACCTTCAAGTTCTCTCTAAAATCCGGCGAACTAAAATCCGGCGAACTAAAATATAAAAACTTAGTCTTAGTATCAAAATCTAGGGTTATGGTTGAATTAGGTAAAAAAATCAGAATTTTAGGGTGTTTGGAGGCCATTTTCCGGCCGAAATTCGACCGGAAAATGGCCATTTACGAAAACTGAGCGTACCATAGGTACAGGGGGGCGTACCGGCCGGTACACCCCCTGTGTACCTATGGTACACTGTACCGATGGTACAGGGGGGGCGTACCGGCCGGTACACCCCCTGTGTACCTATGGTACACTGTACCGATGGTACAGGGGGTACGCACCGGCTGGTACGCCCCCCCCTGTACCATCGGTACAGAGGGTGTGTACCGACCGGTACGCCCCCCCTGTACCTATGGTACACTCAGCCTTCGTTTGGAGGCTATTTTCCGGCCGAATTTTGGCCGGCAAATGGCCATTTTCCGGCCGAATTTTGGCCGGAAAATGGCCTCCAAACACCCTAAAATTATGATTTTTTTACTAATTAAATTTTTAATTTTTTATAAAAAAAACCTTCAAAAAAACAAGTTTTGATTTTGCGTTTTCATTAGAAGAAGTTTAAAAAAATTAAAAAGAGTTTGAATGTTCTTGAGGCAACTTTGAATGTTCAAGAACAATTTGAAGAATTTCACAAAATTGTAGTAATATGGGGTTTGATCTAGTAGAGAGTTGTGTTTTTTTGGGTATACATAACCAAATAGATTGTTTTGTGAATTGGGTGTATCTAGGATATACTTAGTATTTTTTTTTACTTAGTGGCAATTCAGATATTAAATGAAAGTACAAGGGTTTTTTCGTCCTAAAAAAATCAAACAAAAGTCAACTGCGTTTTTTGGGTATACTTAAACCCGTTTTGGGTATATATAGCCATACCCTTAAAAAAATCAGGATTTCAAAATAAAATTTTAGTTGATTTTTAGTTAAAAATAAGTTTTATATAAGGATCTTTCCGTAATCAATAAAAATCCTCATTTTATCATAACCAGATTTCATTATAAACTAGTCTTGTCATTTCAAAACCGGATTAGCTCTAATATCGAAGGATGATATATAGCTCCAAAACTAGTCCTGTATTTATACATATATTCAAATATTTTGATAAATCATTTTTAGATATTGTTCAACTCTACATGTAATTCAACTAAATTTTTATTGTTCATAACTCAACTAAAATTATATCTTGTATATAATTCAATAAAATAATAAGAATTATGCAATGCAATTAGAATTGAGCCTAAATTTAAAAATAATATTCTTTCATTATACACCAAATTTGAAAATTGAAATGAGACATATATCATACAGGGTAATTGGTATGTAACTTTTTAACTCCTTTGCTGATATCGATGCCATGACAAATACTTTAATTTGTCGATTGCTGCTCACTAGGCAAGGACACACCCGACCGTTTGAATTTCGAATTCAAATTATGAATTTAAGGCTCTCCTCTCCCTCATTCCCTCATAGCCATAGCCATGTGACTGACCCACCCCTTAAATCTGTACAAATCACAAAAAACACCCCCTAATATTTTAGGTTTTATCTTTAAACATCCTTCTAAACTCCACTTTTGCTAGACTCGCCCTGTCAAAGTTTTTAACATACTATTTTAAACCAGTATAACTTAATAAATGTAATAATCACAAATAGTTTAAATTATATTTTTTAATAATATACAAAATAAATAACAAGATGTAGTTGTGACTGGTAATTTTATTCGAAATCGAGTATACTTTAAGTGGATTAGTTTATAATCCGATTATAAAAAAGCAAAATAAAACACATGATGGATTGTTTATTATTATTATTATTATTATTATTATTATTATTATTATTATTATTATTATTATTATTATTATTATTATTATGTTTGTATTTAATTTTATATATTATATTAGGAATACTCAATTTCAGTAAAATCCTGTGAAAGTTAGACCTAACTTATATATATTTTTAATTAATATAAAATTGATATAGACTATAATTTATATAGAATTAGTTTTATTTTGGTTTGGGAAATTATTTTAAAATTTTATGATTAATGGTTTTTAGATATTCGTATAGAAAATCCAAATTCGTCAAATTTAAATTTAGTTTTGAAATTTTAACATCCATAGAGTTGTTTTTTTATTTCAAAAATCGGATTTATAAATACCCATTTTCAATTTGTACGTTATTATCTTTAGAAGTTTAGATTAACAAAGCCAAAAATATAAAAAGAAAAGAAAATAAACGGTAAATATTTTGAGTATTTTAACCAGTGATTTAAACTAAAAAATAATGATATCTATATCACTGAATATGCTTAGTCAAACAATAAATAAGAATAAAGATATTTATTTAATAATTCATAAAAAAACTAAAATCAAAATAATCAATGCAACTCAAAATTGAAAAGTAAATGAATGATTTTTAAAAATAAAGTAAAGCATAAGGGGGTAAGTTTATAAAATTTTCACTATCAAATTTTTGGCACAAAGCAAAGCGTATTGGTACAGAAAACTGGACCCCACACAACACACCCCGCTCTCCATAACGATTACCGAGCGTTAAAAATCAACGGTCATGATTTGAATTTTCAATTTCAAAATCAACGGTCTTGATCCGAAACCCCAATAATAAACATTGCAGATTCTCTAATATAAATGATATGATTTTCCTTTCTCTCTTAATAGGAAAAAAAAAGATTACTTCGCTGTTCGCTCTTTCTTTCTGTTGTGGGAATTAAGGAAAAAAAAACCCTATAAAATCACAGCAAGTGTCTTCCTTTCTTGTACTCGCTTCTTGATTTTCTTAGAAAGATAGCGAATTAGCGAGTTGTGTAGAGAAAAGGAGAGATATAGAGAGTACGAAATCGAATTGGATTGTGGGTTTTTGGTAATGACGACACAAAGTCGGCGCTCTTCAGTTCTCTCGGCAACTTTGTCGTCGCAAGCGAAACGGCAAGCTTCTTCGTCGTTTTCGTCATCGGAGACTGCCAGAAAGGTTAATGCCACTAAGGCTACTTCGTCGCAATTGGCCAAGAAGCGAGCACCTCTTGGGAACATTACCAACCAAAAGGGCGGGTCAAGATTCTGCAACTCGTCGGCTGTTCTGGTTGGTGTTTGTTTGTTTATAGTTTTCAGTAATTTACTTACCGCATTCTGTTTGGTTACCGAGAAATTTAGTTCCTCTGTTTTGCTAAGTTTGATTTTTCGTTTTCTTTTTCTTCGAGAAAATTGGCTTTGTTGTAGACTAAAGTGGGTTTGCTTCGTTTTGCTTTTCTGCTGATTCTGATTTTTTGGGGGGTTGTCTACAAGGTTTTCGTGTCCATGTCCGTTTTAGGTGGTCATGAGAAGTTTCTTATTCTTTGTGTTCAATTTTGAGTTTATAATGAGAAATTGATTAGGTCAAGGTTTGTAGGTACAAATATGACTCTAGTTTGAAATTTTTCTGTAGATTATTCAAATTTACATTACGTTTTCGTCTCTATGCTAGTCAGTTTTTGATAGTTTTGTTCTGTTTTCGGAAATTTTTCTTTTGTTTCTTTTAGGGTTTGTGGCGTTTTTTTTTGTATTTTTTGTTTTTGAGTAATTTTGAATTTACTTTGTGATAAGAAATTTATTGTGATTAAGATCAAACGTTTGGAGTTTATTTATAGGTGATTCAGAAAAGATAGCGTTTTTGTTGAATGCTACTATGGAATAGCTAAGTATTGAATACTGCTAGCTATGAATAATAGAAGATGGAATATAAGCTTAATATACATTTTATTTTGGTTATGTAGGTTCCATGCGCAAATAAGGCAGGCAAACCAAAAAAGCCTGTTTCAGTTGGATGTCAAGAGGGGTTGTTTGGAGATGTGGCCGGAAGTGTTAAGCCAACTGTGGTTGTCCAGGCCAAGCTTACATCCTTACCCAAAAATGATGGGACTTACAATAGCAATCCTTCAGATTCTTCGGCTCCTAGCAACACGGACTTATTATCATCCCCTAGCAAATCAGATAGTTTGTTCTCGTCTGATGACTCGATGTCTATAGTATCGACTTGTGATTCTTTCAACACCCCTCAACTTGAATCTTTGGGAAATGATGATGAATTGCCTGCTGGGTCCGTCGAGAGAAAGACATTGAGCAATCTCAATATTTCAGAACATGTGGAAAACTCAGGTATGTTGGAGGATAAAATTTGTATGTGACTAAAATTTGGTAAAATTTCAAATGCTTAGAGTTGAATTACACACAAACTTATATGTATTTGGAGTTACTTCCTTTGTATTGGATTTGAAGTTCGTAGTTGTTTGAAGTTTGAAATTAATCATATATATTGCCATTGTTTATAGTGCGCAGTTCGATATTTGGTCTTTATACCAGAACTCATGTGTGCAGTTGGATATTTGGTCTTTATACCAGAACTCATGTGTTTGATCTTTTGGCAGAGAATGTATGCAGCCGAGATGTACTCGCGGACAACATGGAGTTGGACAATACAATTGTTAACATCGATAACAACTATGATGATCCCCAGCACTGTGCAATTTTTGCTTGCGATATTTACAAGCATTTACGTGCATCTGAGGTTGGTATTGAATAATGTGTTCAAGTGAAAGAACTTATATGTGTTTGACCTTCTTCTGTCTGTTGTCTCTAATTTCATTAGTTCTTTTTGGTTTCAGGCAAAGAAAAGGCCTTCTGTAGACTTTATGGAGAAAATTCAGAAAGACATAACCCCTAATATGCGTACAGTCCTAATTGATTGGCTAGTAGAGGTAGGGCAACCCTTTGTGCTGCATAGTTAAACTCATCATAGCCATCATAACTGTCTGAAATTATATATAAGATTGGTTAATGAGAAAACTTTTATTTAATTCCACTTTTGATCCAATTGCAGGTGGGTGAAGAGTATAGGCTTGTACCTGATACATTATACCTGACAGTGAATTACATAGACCGCTATCTTTCTGGGAACGTGATGAACAGGCAACGTCTTCAATTGCTTGGTGTTGCCTGCATGATGATAGCTGCGTAAGTAAAGCTGCATTTTTCTCCATTACTTTTTAACGAATGAGAACTTGCAGTAAAATTTGAGTGCTTTTTTTGGTCGAATTGCAGAAAATATGAGGAGATTTGCGCACCTCAAGTGGAGGAGTTCTGTTACATAACCGACAACACTTACTTCAAGGACGAAGTTCTTGATATGGAGTCTTCTGTTTTGAATTACTTGAAGTTTGAAATGACTGCCCCAACAATCAAGTGTTTTCTTAGGTAATCTTAAAAGCCAACTTCTGCACCTTTCTTTTTAATGTTGTATTCTTCACTGACTTGAGATTCTGTTATTTAATATTAGGCGATTTGTTCGTGCTGCTCAAGGGGTGAACGAGGTATTATTTGTTACATCTATTTCTGATTAGATCCGGTCTGAACAATGCTTCAGTCAGTTTAAACCCGGATTCTCCAAATTAGACAAACCAGTCTCGATCCAAGAAAAGACATCATAACATTGATACTTACTTTCTTTATTATGAATGTTCAGGCTCCATCGATGGTGTTAGAATGCATGGCCAATTATATCAGTGAGCTATCTCTCCTCGAGTATAAAATGCTGCGTTACGCACCCTCAGTCATCGCCGCATCAGCAATATTTGTAGCCAAATACATACTAGACCCTTTAAATAAACCATGGGTATGTTAATATCAATTCATTACTCGATACAAACACGAAATGAATTTTTTTGACTTTATATCTGATTACCATTCTTGTTTTGTTGGAACCAGAACTCTACATTACAGCATTACACACTTTACAAACCATCTGATCTGTGCGATTGCATCAAGGATCTTCACCGTCTATGCTTGAACAGCCATGCTTCTAGTCAACCTGCAGTGAGAATGAAGTATAGTCAACACAAATATAAGTTTGTGGCGAAGAAGTTCTGCCCTCCATCAATACCAACAGAGTTTCTCAAGAAATGAAAAGGTGAATCCTAAACGTGGGCGTGGCGAACTGAGGGTTACACCTACACATTTAGTCCAAATGTCGTGTTGTAGAGCGAGCTGGTTTCCGGGGCGAACTGATGGTTCTACCTTGTATTGTAATACATGATATAGGAGGATGTTACATTCATCTTTATTCAGTGCGTGCTTTAATTGTCCATTGTAGCATGGTTTTTTGACTTTACCCATTTAGTTCTTAATACCCTATTATCAGCTTATGGTGCTTTTTCCGTTTGTTAATAAAAAGATTAGTAAAGTAACTTCAAAACCAATGCTTCGTTGTAATCTTCTCAGGGGACCTGTTTGATGCAAATCTCTGTGTTTGTAGATAAGTTGTTATAAATTCTAGTTTCAAACACAAAAGTTGGAACTAATTCTTTTTATAAAAGCTTTATAGTCATTCTTATAGCATTTGTGACATATAATCTTTTCGTAAGAATAATTGAGACGCTTCATCTTCTGTATTAATTGAGAAAGATAGTTAATTTTAAGAATAAAATATAATCTTTTCGTAAGAATAGAATACCCAATTTTGGCCGATGATCCAGACCACACCCTTCACGAAGCTACCCCAACCCTTCGTTGTTGCACACCATCCTTGGTCTTCGATTTGTCTTCGATTTTTGTGTATAACAGTCATGAAATATTAAAAAGGTAGTATAACATATAAATTTAAATTTCAAGTAAGGTAACACTAACGGACACTCCTCAATGAAGCATTAAATTACTTACCTTGTTTTTTTTAGATATATATTTGTTTTTTAAATGTTCAATAAGAATGTTCAATAGGGGTCGAGCTACTAACCCATCCAAGAAATATGATTAACTCATGTTTCATTTTTTTTTATACCAAATTAGATTTATATACAAAACTTCTATTAATAGAAAATACACATTACATACTACATGTTTACATCCAATTTCAAATTCAAATTAATACTCATACGATCATTCATACATAGGACATTCGAATAAAGAAAAGTTGGAATTTGTAGTATGTTCAACTTTCATAAGGGTTTGTCTTAGAGAAATTTTGAACGGTGTTAAAAAGTTGAACAAAGATAATGTTCTTTCATGCGCACAATCTACAACGTTAGGTAGAAAAACGGGATGTTGGTGATAACCAGTATGTCACAGTTGCAATACTTGTTAGGAGAGCTAAAAAAACACAATTATTTTGAATGACATAAATCAAGCGAAGATGAAGGTTGTATCATTACTGATATTATTTTTGCGCATCCAGATAGTGTGGATTTGTAATGGACATTTCCAATAGTGTTGATAATGGATATCATCACTTACATGACAATACGATATGGGATGTCGTTGTTTGAGATCGTAAATGTGACATCTATTGGTTTGACTTACTGTGTTGCTTTCGCGTTTATGTACTGGGAGGAATTAAACAATTTTAAATGAGTATTAAATTGTTTGAAATCGTTGATCGTATCTCATGACATTGAAGAACCATCCGTGATTTTAATAGATATAAACTTGGCGTTGATAAATGCTTTAGAACTAGTGTTCCAAAAAATAAAGCACATATTATGTCGATAACACATAAACCAAAACGTTAATGAGAAAAACAACCATACTTTGTTTGTGTTTATGTGGAAAGAGATAGCGTACTCGGCATTAGAAGTTGTTAAAAAACAAAGAGAGAAGTAGCCACAGGAAGCGGCTAGGGTTTTGTGTTTATTAGAAAATGTTCCTTTTTGTTTTATTGATGCATTAGAGATGTTAACTCAATAGTAAGGCTCTCAATATATAGAGAACTTAGAGGCATATACAAGGAAACTTAATACACTGAATATTCTAACACTCCCCCTCAAGTTGTGTAGTGGGATCACCAATACCCAACTTGGATAAAATTGATTCAAATGTTCTTGCAGCAACCGCTTTTGTCAGGATGTCTGCCAGTTGGTCTTCGGATCTAACAAACGGAAGTTCGACTGTCCCATCTTCAATATTTTCTTTTATGAAGTGCCTATCTATTTCAACGTGCTTTGTTCTATCGTGCTGCATCGGGTTCTCTGAAATCTTAACCGCAACTTTATTATCGCACATTAACTGAGTTGGATACTTCAGAGGGGATTCGATTTCTTTCATTATCTTCTTTAACCAAAATATCTTGGTAATCCCCTTAACGATTCCTCTAAATTCTGATTCAGCACTTGACAGTGATACTACTTTCTGTTTCTTACTCCTCAAAGTCACCAAGTTACCTTCAAAAAGAGTAAACTAGCCAGCAGTTGATCGTTTGTCGTTAGGATTCCCTCCCCAATCAGCATCTGTGAATACTTCAACATCAAGGTGTCCATTTTTCTTAAAAATTATGCCTCTTCCTGGTGTGTCTTTAAGATATCGAATAATCCTCATTACTGCCTCCATATGGTGTTCCTGAGGATGATGCATGAACTGGCTAACTACTCCCACCGCGTAGGCAATGTCGGGTCGAGTGTGAGCCAGGTAAATCAATTTTCCCACCAACCTTTGGTACCTTTCTTTATTCGCTGGTCTGGCCCCTTCAATTATCTTTAGTTTGTGATTCACAAGCATATGAGTGTCATTAAGTTTGCAATCTTCCATGCCAACTTCAGCTAATAAATCCAATATATATTTCCTTTGGGAGATATAAATCCCTCCTCTTGACCTAAGAACCTCGATTCCTAGGAAATACTTCAATCCCCCAAGGTTTTTCATTTCGAACTCCTTGAAGAGGTTTTTCCTAAGAGAGCTAATTTCTTCTTCATCATTCCCCGTTATAATCATATCGTCGATATATATTATAAGACAAGTGACTAATTCTCCTCTCTTTTTGTAAAACAAGGTATGATCCCCATTATTCTGTTCGTAGCTATACTGCTTCATTGGCATTGTAAATCTCCCAAACCAAGCACGATGAGACTGTTTGAGCCCATATAATGCCCTTTTCAGTTTACATACCTCATTTTCTTGAAAGCCATCAGAGAACCCTGGTGGAGGTTCCATATATACCTCTTCTTCCAAGTCTCCATGTAAGAAAGTATTCTTTACATCAAATTGATGAAGAGGCCAATCTTTATTCGCGGGTATTGAAAGTAAAACTCTGATTGTGTCAATCTTTGCAACCGGAGAGAACGTTTCAGAGTAGTCTATACCATATGTTTGTGCATATCCTTTGGAAACCAATCTTGCCTTGTGTCGCTCAATGGTGCCATCAGATTTATATTTTATATTAAACACCTATCTAGACCCGATTGCTTTCTTCCCTTGTGGTAACACACAATTCTCCCATGTACCATTCTTTTTTAGAGCTTCCATTTCGGTATTCATTGCCTCATGCCATTCAATCATCTTCTTAGCTTCTTGAGCTGTTTTAGGGATTTGTTCAGGGAGAATAGTAGCTGAAAACGCCTTTGCAATCTTTAAATGCAATCATTAACAGTGGTCAAGAACACATGTTTGCATAACCCTTGAAAGGATGTAGAATTGTTTTATTTTATGAAAAATATTATTTTTTTGTATCAAATTGATATGAATCTGATTTTAAAATTTTATATCTAACCATAAAACATATACGAATTTTAAAATAACAAATTTCGATTTTTGTAACGTAAAAAATCATTTTATTAATTTTTATTAAGATTAAAATTATTAATTAGAAACTAATTATTTTTATCTTAATATAAATTTCTAATTTATATAGGTTTTGGTTAAAACATCGATCATTAAAACTAGTATTTCCATTTCTAATTAGTCCCAAAACAAATTATAAACAATCATATTTTCTATCCAAATTGTTCTTATGGAAAAACATTAAGTTATTCCTTAAAAAAACTAACTAACCCAAAACCAACCTCAAAATTTAAAACCCATTCCCACCCTTCCAACTCTTCGACTCTTAAAAAAAATCAAGAACCAAAACAATAAAAACTCTTTACAAACTCTTACATTTCAAGATAAAAAAAATGGGCGAAGAAAAGAGTAAGTAGATTCCTCTTTTATCGGTTTTTTGTTTTTATAGGTTAAGAGTTGAATTTAGAAGTTCAAAATATTTAGAGTGTTAAAACTAGTTAAATCTAGGGTAATATTTATGTTTTGATCAACTATTGTTGTGGTTTGATTTGTTTTGTGCTAGAATAGAGTTTTCGTTAAATTTATTGTGTTGTTCGTCGGAGAATAGTGGGTTTTTTCGAGTTGTTTTTTTGCAGGTGTTCTTATTCCCCACTGGGTTGAAGCACCAAATCTGCTTGATTTTATGCTTTAACCGATTGAGATGTATTTTTTTTTTGCAGGTTACACTTAGTCTCCCCCATGTCTGGAATTGGTACACGACGGAGACTAACTTACGAAGGTTACATTTAGTCCCCGCCAGGTCGAACAATTCAATATGGCGATACATGAGCTTCAACCGGCAGGGACTAATTTATGCAAGAACATTTGAAACTAGCCAAATAAATTTTGTTGTTATTTCAGGAAACAGATTGCAAGGTCATAAAAAAATTCAAAGACATCACTGAAGAGTCTTGTTGGTTTCTTCGGGCTGTTAGATTACTAAATCTACGACTATTTCTCCTATTTTGAACTCATGTTAACAGTGCTTATAGTCCAACTAATCCAAAGATTTTTAGCTGGTTGGCCAAAAAACTAACGAGGACAAATGTTCGGCCAAAGTCTTACTACCACGACATCATTGTCGCTCAAAAGGAAAATAATGTAAGTAATGTTATTTAACTAATGTTAATTTTTCTTCACCGATTAGTTTCTTACAAAGTTATGTGTTGTTTTGTTTTGGAGATGATTTTCGAACCTTATCTTAATATTAGAAAGGCGTTTCAGGTGCAGAAAATTGGGTTGTATCACAACTCTATTCAAATTATGCTTGTGACCGAGGTATATCTGTCGGATCGAGTGATGCAAAAATTTGGTTGGATCCAAAAGAAGCTGCTGGTTCTCATTGCACCTCGATCTGGTCTCATGAGAGGTGATAATATGCAGTTTGTTGCTGACGCTCGACATTTTGAAAACTGGCGATCATATTTATATGTGAAAAGTACACATTTTGGTTGAAAATTACGATGGGTTTCACATCACTCTCCATATCCTCGACAAACGTTCTACTATAGAGGCGATTCATACGATAAATCGTATTCGACCTCTTGACGACAGTCCATAAAACGTCGTTAATTTTACGAAGAGAGTGCTCCAAATCACAAGTCCACAACTCATTGTCATCCTAGCTATCTTGGTAATGTGTTTGTTGGTTTAGTGTTGTATTTTACGAACATATGTTTTTTGTATTGTGTTTGTTGTTGTATAACATAATAACTGATTTGGACATATATGTTATATAACATGAGTTGGTTTTGAATTGATCTTCTATGTTATGTTATAAATTGGTTTCGTACATGTATCCTATATAGCATATGTTATTTCCTTGTATTTATATTTGTGTTTCGTAAACTCCATAGAGAGGATTGATTAAAGTCTAATGAACAAATAAGTGTTTTATTTCGCATTGACCCCGTCCGTCTGGAACATCAACACCGATGGAAGATTTTCTCACCGGAGGATAAAAAATTGTCCATTGCCGGGGAGGCAGCCCAAATACAATGCCACAAAAATTATAGATAAGGTGTTCATCCCCGCTGAGTAGAAAAATCCTAACCTACGGGGGATTTTACAATCCAAGGGATACAAAATTCTCCCTCGTCGATTTGAAAACTCTAGCCAGTCGGCTGAAGAGTTTCCACCTGGAGGATAAAAACTTCATCCTCACCGGGGAGCCACCAAAAAACAAGAGCTAAATGGTGACTATATTTGTGGTTGCCCCCCGTCGGGTTGAAATTTTCACATCGACACGAAAAATTTCTACCCCGTCGGTTGGGAACATATAAATTAGGATATAAGGGTTCCCGCCATGTTGGAATAGCCCGCCAAATGATATTGGTTTCCCGCCATTTTTTACATTCCTGCGATCTTTATTGTTATGTTCCTGCCGAATCACCTTCTATAGATGAAGGAACCATATTCAAGAAAAATACATAAAATAATATCATGGATGATGCGAATTGGAATGTGCACGAAGATGCCAACCTGCTCAAAGATTTTGAATTTGTGAAAGGCACAATGTTGCAAGAGACGCATGGTTTTATCAATACGGTTATATGCAGAATGTAATTCATGCACGGTAAGGGAAACATTAGGGATGACAATTTGGGTGTTGTCTGGCCTGACCCGGCCCGATCCGTCCCAACCGGGTTTTGTCCGGTCCGAACATAGAACTGGTCGGGTCCGGGTTAAGAAATTGTAACCCGTAACCGGGCCAGGCCGGGTTCGGAACTCTAGTTTGTCCGACCCGTTCTGGCCCGAAAATTATAAAAATACATAAAAATTAATATTTTATTATATATAATAACAATAATATATATAAAATATATTAATATATTTAAAATAAATTAAAAAAATATTAAAATTAATGTCCGCGAGCCGGGCCGGGTTGGCCAACGGACACGAACGGACGGGCTCGGGTTTGAAAATACAAACCCGGGAGCGGGTCAGGCCGGGTTCGGGTTCGAGTGTCCAAAAAGCGGGCTCGGGCGGGCCGACCTAAACCCGGCCCGCGGACGGTCCGTTGCCATCCCTAGAAAACATGTTCGGTGTGTATGATGCTCCGGTCACACGGACCTGAAAAAATGGTTGTTAAATAAGATTATTTGAAAATTATGATGAGTCTATCAATTACCTCACTTCTCAGAATCCAATGTGAAACCTACGATATTTTTCAGTATGAGGTTTCATCGTACTATTACGAAAGATATTGTAGAACATGTGATGCAAAATCTACAGGATAAAGCAGACACAGTAGCCAATTGCGTCGCCACTTATCCAAGTTTAATGGAACTAGTGAGGATGGTGAATATCCTTTCAAGAAACGGTTTGACCATGAATGGAATTATCCATCATCATTAACGCGCCTCAAACGTCTATTATGTCAACTCTTTTTATTATCTATTTATTTTTAGTGTTTGCATCTGTATTTTAAATTGTATAATATCCTAAATTATGTGAACTAATGAAGAGGTTAATATTATTATTTCGTCATTACCGTTATCATAAACTTCAAAGCATACAAGTTTTTAGCATAAGAAATTGTGCATATATTACAATGACAAAGTTTTTAAACAAAAGTGACTAAATCGGTTACTTCGAGACTACGATTTTTAATTTCTTCGTATTTCTTGCAACGCGAATGAATCGGTAACGCCCAACTTTGTATTAGTTGAACGCAAGTTTAAGCAACAAGAATGTATCCTTACACAAAAGGCATTAGTCGTAATGAAAAGCTAAAAAACGAAAACACAATAAAAAATCACAATGACATATAACCGATGAAATGTTTAAAACTTGTAAACGAACCAACAATGTAATGAAATACTTACGTTCACAAAATGGTTGGAATTGACCCAACCCAACCCAATACGATTTCCAACCGGTTTGACATCGAATATGGTGCACCTCCTAACAGAAACTAACATCAACAATCTTAGGCTGTCGTACGAAGTTGAATATGCAGTTAATGTAAATGCGATCGCGACTCCCATTTCGAGCACCGTCATCCTTAACTGTATCGCTAGAATACTGTATACATTCTACAGTATCTATTGGAACCTCAGAATTTGTAAATATGTTCACGTACGCGAACGCATAATCCACAAACTCGTTGTAAAAGACACCCTAATCAACCTCTATCTATTTGAACTATATCTGCCTAACAAAAAAAATTCTTTTATAACTTTCGTAAAAATAAATACACTTAACTCCGCTAAATTGCACAAATAACATTGATGTTTAGAAAATAATAAAAAAAAAGTTCTCCATTTACTCCGTTTAGGAAACTATGAGGAAGTAAAATTAAAAATTAATTAAGAAATCTGTTAGCCCTTTTTGTCTATGAGCCCGGGTCCATCGTCTCTAATGCTCTGATCGAATCTTGTATCAGGTTGGTACTGTCCATTGTCTATTTATTAATTCATAATGCTCTAGCATAACTAGCTTTTCCGCAATCATTCACTTTTTCCTTCGAGAGAAAGAGAGGAGTTTTCTAGTTCACACTGCCCCCACAAATCTTTAAAACCCTGCCCTGCCCTGCCGTATTATAAGCTCAAGAACTCCAACACAACTTTTTACTCTACTTTCTTGGTAAAGCTCTCTTTTACGCAATATAATTTTGTCATGAACTGGTTTTTTTTCTTTTCTTTTTGGGTTTTCATGAACTATTGTTCTATTCCCGAATTGGGGTTTTACAGATTTGAAATCAATCTTGATGGGTTTTTTATTGCTTAGATTTATTCGATGACATAACATAACTTAACTATATCTGTTTGGTTTCATTGAGATGTTTTACCAATTGAATTCTGGAGTTTTGATTACCTGTTTGATGATGTTAGTTACTTAGTTGACTTGACTCGATGAACTGGAGAATATGTTGTCTTTTGTCTTCCTATGACTATGACTGTATATATGTGTGATCATGCGTGGAACTCAAGCTAGTTACTCTGAGTTTGGTAGATATAATAAATACTGATCTTCAATGCAATGTGTTGATGATTTTTGTTTTGTTTTTCCTTAAGGAAAGATAGTGTTTTCTTAAGAGCTCGGACTTTTGTTCTTAAGGTCCTCCAGCGTAAGCCTTGACAATGACAATTCTAGCAACCACGGCCCTGTGTGCATAGTCTAGTCTAGTCTTTTCTAATATTTGCTCGACGTTCCTCTTGAAGAAATTTTAAGATGCATATGATAAGCTCATGGAAATTCGGATTCTTCTTGTTTGATTATTTTGTCTTGCAGGTGAAAAACACGTATTCGATTGAGTGATGCAGCTATACCATCATCCGTATTCACTGGACAGTCAACGGGTTAGACTTGCGCTGGAGGAAAAAGGAATCGATTACACGTCGTACCATGTCAATCCTATTAAAGGCGAGCACATGGACTCCTCCTTCTTTAGGATGAATCCAAATGCTAAACTTCCCGTTTTCAAAAATGGTTCGCATATCATTTTGGACACGCTTGAGATTATAACGTACGCATCATCTGTCTCCTTTTTTTTTTTTTTCTCTTAATTAGCAAGAACTGATCAGTGCACTTATATGGAATTTTAGACTTATGATAAGCTGCTATGGCCAATGAATTAAGCATATATATAAAGTATAACATGTTGATGTATTTTTATTTTGGTATTTCCAGTATTTTTTGGCTACAAATCCACGATCTTGTGCCCGACATTGATAATCTTTTAGATCGAGGGGTTGGCTCACAGTCAAATAGCTCGAGTTTGGCTCAATATGTTCGGCTGATTTAATAATTTCAGGCTCGAGCTCAAACTTCTATATAGGCTTGACTTTCTTATCATGCCTATCTAGCTCAAATATCTCCACATTACTCATGAACTATAAACTTGTATTAAGCTCCGAGTTCGTATAGGTTTAGTACGATTTTGTATAGGGTTGTTCGAGTTTGGCTCGAATAATTTCCTAAACAAGTTAAATCTTAATGATTTAGTTCATCTCAAACTTGAGCCGAACTCTGATATTTGTACAAGTTTCAAGCCGAACCTAAACGATAAAAATCGAGCTCAACGGTTTTAAACGAGCTTGGTTATTTCCTTTTTGCAGGTATATAGAAAGAATAGCGGTAATCTCTTCTCGCTCAAGTGAACTTGTTTCTAGCCGGAAAGTCACTGAATGGATGCAAAAAATACAAGATTGGGACCCCAAGCTTTTCACATTCTCTCACATTCCAGAGAAATACCGTGTCTTTGTTTCTAAATTCCTAAGGCGCGTCATGATTGCTCGAATGGCTGAGTCTCCGGACCTAGCAAGTGCTTATCACTGCAAGTTAAGAGAGGCATACGTAACCGAAGATAAATTAAAAGACACCGAGGTATTACGAAGAAGCGAGGATCATTTAATAACACTTCTCGATGAAGTTGAAACAAAATTGCAAGAAACAGCCTACTTAGCTGGGGAAGATTTCACATTGGCTGACGTGATGCTCATTCCGATTCTGGCTCGGTTAATGCTTCTAGGGATGGAAGATGAGTACATAATGAGTAGGCAGAATTTGGCTGAGTACTGGGTTTTGGTGCAAGAGAGAGATAGTTATCAGAAAGTGATCGGAAAATACTTTAAAGGGTGGAGAAAGTACAAAACACTTTTGCGAACTTGGTTTTCAGTTAATATTAGAAGTACATTTAGAAAGTACTAAAGGGATGGAAGATGAGGTGTTTGATGGTTTATTGAATGAAGGATGCATGCTGTAGATTGCTTATTAAGTTCACACGCAAGTGTATGTATATTTGCTTTGATGTATGTTTATTTTTCCTTTTGCATATATCACTGAACTATATAGTATTTGGATTTTAATAAACAAGTTTACAAAACAATTTATGGTTGGCAAAACAAATTGGTCCGGTAAATATGATTTTCTAGACTATCCGGTAAATATTATTCTTTAGCCCGAAAACATGGGTTTGAGTCGGATAGTTGATAAAAAAAATCTAAGTAAATAAGTCATACTATAAGGTTTCATCGTATAGATGAAGAACAAAGCACCAGATACACCAACTTTATTTACTGTCATTAACTTTATAGATTTCTTAACCATAAAGTACAGTCTTACCATTTCATCTCACAGCAAGTTTTTTCTCTTCTGGAAGATAACTATCTATCCAAAAAGATCTTAGATGAAGATTGAAATGGAAGAAAAGAATTACTAATACACAAGAGATGGTGAAAATAATTATTCTTAGCTTTCTCTTCTCTGAGTTTCCCTAAATATTAAATGGTTTACTGCCTATTGACCATGATGAAAATTGTGACCTGATTGGTAGGCATTGTTGTTAACATCCTGAGGAGAAAAGGAATTGGGTACTTCTACACCGGCAGTTCTGCCTTTGAAATTGCAACCTGCTCTTCCATTCCGGAACCAAGGAGGCACCTCTCGCTTCTGCTGCTTCGAGTACCTATTTTCGATATCGAACGAAGATCCTCGTGTTCGTTTAAATGGAGGCAAAGGTGGAAATGGAGGCAACTTGGTTGGCTCTTGCAGATGCTGAATATTATCCGCATCAACTTGGTTGGCTCCTGCAGATGCTGCTGATGGGTGTTTCTTATCTTTGGGATATAGAGGCAAAGGTGGAAATGGACTGAACGGCACCCCAGGAGCAATGGCCCAAGCTTTGGAATCGTACGTACCAAACTGTTGCAGAACAGTCAACGGAATTCCATACGAGGCCAGAACAGTCAACGGAATTCCATACGAGGCAGGTAACCGAGAAATAAATTTTTCTTCTGATCGTGCAACTGAAGGTCGGTCAACAGGAGATGAAAATCCAGGTGGAATATCTTGAATATTACTGTTCTGGCGTTTGCTATCCGGGCTAGTAGCTTCATCATTTTTATCTCTGGTCACCAACTGCCCTGAATCTGTAAATTGCGGTCGCGCTCTAGCTGGCTGATCCCATCGGCTTTTGCGCTTGCGTATGCTAGTCTGGGGAATATTTGCACACGTTTCTGGACGGTTCTCCTGAGCGGATGCACTTGACGAAGTTGTCGCAAGTTTTGCTTGGACAAGGCGATCGGTTGGCTCTGCCGATCTACCAGCGTGATCATGTTGACGGCCATGTGAAGCAGAAAACCTACTATTGTTTGAACCTCTTAAAGTTTCCACCCTTCCAGCATCTCTGTCCATGTAGACATGTTTTCTAAAATGCCTAGGAATCCATTTATCTCGGAAATTTCGAGCAATTTGATGAACCTGTATAGTCAGCATTCAATTAACACAATTAACAATTGACAAGAATAAAGATAGACTGAAGACCGAAGGCGTCGCTAAACTAACATATGAAGAAGGAATTAAACCTGTTTGTCATCATGCTCTGTCAGGGATAATACTGAATCTTTGAAGCTGCATTAGAAATGTGTATTTTCAGGGGTTAACTATTCTATAGACATACAAACCAGCACTAGTAGTCGATTTCAATAGAGTGCAATCGGACATTATAAGTTTCCATCGAATGAATATTGGGATATTAGACGAACCTCTCCATTCCAGCACAAGGCGGACCTCTAGTTATGTGTTCAAGTAAAAGAATCTTCCTCGCTGCTAAATACTCCAAGATCTGCAGAAAGGGTCAATATGGGCTTGCTTTCATATTTAAACATTATAATAAGATTTACATTTGCATAAACAAAAGAACATATCAGATTGAGCTTCAGATTGGAAAGCAACCCCGATAGTTGATAGCAATCAAACATTGAAGAGATTAGTTGACAATGGTAAAAAGATGGGCGCCTAATTCCAATACAATAGGGGTCTATCAGTGCAAGTCAGCTGAATACCGCGATTGATGAGTGGGTAGGTGAGGTGGGTTAGGTGCACCTCTCACCCAGTAAGAAGTTGAGGCTAGTCTACCCCTGGAAGTTGTGGGCCCCCTTTACCGTGTATGCGCCTTTCTGGAGATTTTATTTTCTTTTTGAATGTGCTACAATTAGAGTACAAGCAGGCTCTTTCGGGCTTTACTCTCCTGAACTTTTACACATAGCTAAGATCCATCTTTAACTTTTAGCCAAAGGCATACATACTCGCTACATTAGGAATGATCATTTGTGCTACAATTAGAGTACAAACAGGCTCTTTCGGGCTTTACTCTCCTGAACTTTTACGCACATAGCTAAAAACTAAGTGAACATAGACTGTTGGCACATCTTTCACTTTTAGCCAAAGGCATACATACTACCATGATATTTTGCATTTCATAACTCTAAAATTGAATATAGACAGCAGACAATAGCATTTCAGATGTTAAACAGGAAGGTTTTGTCATCAAAATCAAAAGATATACCTTTAGAAGCTTCCGAAGTATGGGAATCCTTCTAAAATCCCTCCTGTACTGCTTCATTATATTGTGTAACATCTGCAGACCTGGAAAATGGTAGTTCTTAAATGAAAAGATTACTATCAATTTACTTATCTATCAATGAGAAAAGGGTGAAACCCAATGCACATGCTACCAACTGAGGAAACTTACCATTTTTGTTAATTATATCAGTCAATACGCCTCGTGATTTTGTTTTCAGAATTGCATCTAGAATCATGGAAAGATCTCGATTGCTGCAATATAATTATATATAAATCAGATACGAGATAAATATGGCCAAGCAATATGTAATCACTACCAAGACATAAATAAGACAATATACAAGACCTTTGGATTCCTTCGTTGCTGGGATTACCACGAGAAGCTGCAGTCAGAAGAAGAAGCTTCAAGTATACTTTAGTTGAGTCCTGTAAAAAAAAATCTGAGAACTATGGCAAACCATATGAAGAGGAATGTAATATGAGACTTAATATCTTAATAGTAGAAAAATATCAAATGCTTGAGTACCAAAAGCATCTAACATAGGAAACAAAAGTTCTTACATGCTCAAGAAATTAATAAATCAATCTTCCTACAAAGGATAGAATACAACAATTTATGATGCATTTTATCTAAAATTGCCCAAGCTTGGACTGGACATGCAATTAACAAATAGTAAACAACTAAAACGAAGATAGAATAATAAATCAGACATTTATTTGAGACTACAGAGTAACTACAAAAAGAATGTTACTTACTTTCCGCTTGCTAATACCCCCATCATCATCCAGCAACTCATTGAGTTTTCCTTCCACTGGAAATAAAGGAAATCAATCACGATAAATTTGCAAGCTCTACGGTCATAGTCTAAATTAATCACTGTATCTTTACCTGTGTCACTACGACCTCCAGGTGGACCTTCAGTTAATATCTTGGATTTCATACATTGCACCTGAGATTTGTTAGCCACAATCATCAGCGCTTTATTTCCATCTGGAAGATGACTGTCCCTTTTCCCTTTCTTATTAGAAGACAATTTAGAAGTTTTCATTAGAGGATGTGATTTTGGCGAAGCCACCTGCTTGTCTTCTTCAATTGAAGAAGTTGTCTTCTTTTTGGAATCGACATCATCAGATGAGGATTTAATACCCACTGTAGGAGAAAGATTTACTAATGTTTGACTAGAAGAGAAAGCTCTGTCCATAGCATTGCCCTCAAACATAATATCTGGGTGAACAGCAGCTAGAGGTTCACTTGTTACATTTTCTGGTAGTAGGGAATCCTCTCTGAGTTGAGGAGATAAAAGAATCTTACACTCTGAATCCCCTGTCTCTACCGAACCATGTAATAGAGGAATAGTTGGAGCCAACCCCTTGGTATCCCCTATTTCTGTCTTAGCACCCACCCGGCAAGAAGTGACTTTGGAGGTGTGCAGTTCCTTTAACCCTTTCCTCACCTTTTCCGTTTCTGCACCATCTAAAGAGTTGGTGCTAGATGTTGTTTCCATCATGCAATCACCAGTTTCGTCATCTTCGACCATCAAAGGTTCTGAATATTCTCCATCTGAATCGCTTTGAACCACTATCTCACTATCTAAAGGATCACCACCAATGTAACCTTGACATTGCTGTGCGCCACAGTAACATTTCTTTGCAGCAGCTCCAAATGCCCTTACGTAATTGTAGTCAAACGTCACTTCTTCTTCCTGAAGAGTAGTATGGTTTTTAAACATGAATAAAAAAAAGGTCGAATTTACTTGTCGAATAGGCTGCAAAAGATGTTTCTGAAATACTTTCCAGCATAAATATCTGCTAACAGCAACAAGCACGCAGTATATATATATATATAAAAGATCGTCATCTAGCTTTTTACTGCTTTATCTTGTCCATGAGTTGTCTTACAAATTTTCATGGGTCTATCTATTGATTGCTTATCATGTACACTAAAATATAAACTAATAACATGAGAATCAGTAAATATAACATAAACGGTCAGTCTGTTCAGACTATGAAACCTACCTTTCTTGCCTTTCCACTTTAAATTTACCTTCTACCAGGTGGATAGATAAAGAAGTAATTTCTTTCAAATCCCATTTCTTCTATATTTGTTACAGAAAAAGGAGGTTGGTGTCTGATCCATGCCAGTGAAATTAATCATATTTTAATCCTTTACAATAACACATTGTTTGGCATCGGTAGTTTATCAAATATGTATGTATCATGGGTTGAACGAGCTTATTTTATGTTCTCTGCTAGTTAAACTTTATTTAACCTATTAAAGATGAAGGCTACAGCCTCCTTCATGGATACTGGTAAACAGAACAAAACACATTCAGTTGACCGTTTCGATGGACCTTAGGTTTTATATAGAACGCATCAAGATAACTAATCACAAACTTACCAACTCAATTATTTAACCCACCTAAATTTCCCTTTTCGGACCTTTGAAGTATTATCTTTCAATTAACATCATGGCCCATAATTAGAAAAAACAATATCAACAAACTCAAAGCTAAAACACGCGTCAGATAAAAGATGTAAGGATACCTTATTAATGTCTTTCAGGGCAAATATTCCAATACAAATTTCCCCGTTCACCATCCACTGTTTCAGTAAGTTCCAAAAGTAAGTACACATCACAGGTATAGATATCTAAGAAAAGGTCGAGGTTTGGAGGCTTGATGAACTTGGAATTTTATAGTTCACCAGCACACTCAAACATAAAACTAAAAAGAATCTTGTAAATAGCACAGAAAAGGAACATAATACCACATAAATAAACATGGTCATGAACTTTCAGTTTATCCAGGGAGATGTTAAGGTCAAATGAAGAAAGTTAATAGTCAAAGAGGTGATCTGGAAAAATTCTGAGGTCTTGGGGGCTGTGGGAAATAATCAATACGGGAAATTTAATACATAATATAGAGTCGATTAATTTGACGCGCAGACTGGTCATTTCAAAGAAGTGTTCATGATTCTCACCAGCTACTAATCCTACATATGACCAAATTACCGAACTCTGTTTTATATTTTTGCAAATTGAAATTCAAGCTGCTATCAGTGTATCCAGGCCAATATATGCCTAACAGTAATTTCTTTAACATTAAGAAAAGTGAGCACAATTGTTGTAGTTTCCACTTCAAGAACCAATAATCTTATCCAGATCACCGTATCAAGAATATCACTAGCTAAACAATTTCATATAACATGTAATCTACAAAAAAAAAAAAAAAGATCTTGTAGTTACTCACCTTCTCGGTGCGGCAGTTAGGATTGCAACTATGGTTTATAAAACGCCCTAAATTTCCTTTCGTGGCTGCGTCGATTACCTGAAGAAACAGAAAATACCAATAATAAGTGAAATGAAGAAAATGCATCATTAACCCGTGATATACATAAAAAGAATTTCCGCCATAAGAATAAAAGTTGCACACATATCAATATATCCTTGTAATAATATTTTCAGTACTTGATTGTATATTATTATAAGTAATAGCAATTCTGATTAGTAAGCATACTAAGTAAAACCTTATTTATGCAGAAAGAGTATGTCCTCTTAAATACATTAGGAAGTTTAAACCTTCTAGATAGTATATGCTATTCATTATTATAATGGTAGACGAGGTTCCTTAAGAACCAACAGCTAAGATGAGACACCGAACTTGAACCTTCTTAAAATATTAAATCGAAAAGAAAGAGGGACGAGAAGGCTATGCAAACCTCATTCCCATTCAATGTCATGAAGTAAAAGTGCTTCTGACCATTTGCAGCATACTCCTTTTGGCGTGCCTCATAAGATTGCACGTCAAGCACCTGCTTGGACCATGTATATCAGTGGATTGGTGCATTTGCAGACACATTTGATGATACGTATATAAATATTAATAAGTACACAAACCGCACAGAAATATTTAGTAAGGCGGCCTTACTAAGGCCCATGATAAGACTTCCTAGCTTGTTGTGGGATTCAAGTACAAGTTATCCCAATGATAAGAGTTAGTCTTCTGTTAAACATAGTGTACTCAATGTTTTTACATCAGCATGCAAAACATATAATAGTTCAACTACACCATTAGCACGTAGTCAATGTGATTATTGATGCATGGTGTACAAGGGGCACTACCAACATAAAAGCCGCAGAATAGCAATAAAGATTTATGACACGAACTATAGTTATACCAGGCTTATATTAATCCGTGCATGAGTATTTCGTGTATACAAAAACACATGAATACAGAAACAATTCATTGATTTCCATTACAAAATCTCCTGATAATGATTTTGACAGAATACAAGAAATCAAAATTTCGAGTAAAAAAGTAAAAGTTGTTTAAAACTAGGATGTATTGGATAATTTAATAGCAGTAGTCAAAGAAAACTACGAGGATTCTCAACTTACCTCTCCAACATACTCGATAAGGAATTGTCCTTGACGTAGACCCTCGAGCACTCTCAGCCCATAACCCTTCTTACCAGACTTGAAACAGTCTAATTTGGCATATTTACGCTGCTGGAACTGCATTTAAGATGCAAACATGTATTTATAATAGCTTAAAGATACATACATCCTTTTCTATAACCAAACCTAAAAAAGAACATCCGTATTGAACGTGAAACAAAAGTTCTAATAAACTCATGAAAGTACCTGCTGATTTGAACAAAGGTCACCACAGGGGCAGGTGCCTGGGATACATTCAACATTAAGGATTCGGTTGAGGCATTCATCTCCACAGCCCTTCTTTCCGTCAGGTGGTGGTTTGCAATTGCATACCATAATCTGTTTAGAAGTTCAAAATGCAGGTCAAAGAGGCAGACATGACTAAATATTAGTGTGAGATTGATGATATATCATCTCCTGCTGATGATAAAATTTCTATTTAATTACATATATCATCTCCTGCACCGTGTCCCATGATAACATTTCTATTTAATTAGCTATATTGTCTCCTGCAGTCCTGCTGATTTCCTATTCCTTCAAATATGCATTAAATTGGTATAATATAGCTGAAATGAGCATAGAAATCCATATCTTTTGGAGCATGAGTGTTAAATATCTTTCTTATGATTGCTAAAACACAATTTTTTACTAGTTCCACCTTCCCAGTTAAACTTTAAATGTTTTCCCTCATCAATGAAACATAGATTTCTTGCCAGTTTGGTGAATGATTTTGATTATTCTTTCAACACAGATTGTAAACACAGCAATGATGAGTATGGCAAAGAAACAAACCTCATCAATGCTTAGAGCCTTACGATTACGGTGCAGAAACCTGTTAATCTTTATACCCCTAAAACATGCCTTTTGAAAGCCTGCATAAATTAAGGAGATGTCAATCGGAGAGTGATGGTAAATCAGCTACACAGAACTCCGAGGCTGACATCACATTGTACACTACTGCGGCAAATATCAACTACCTGGTACGCGTTTATGTTGGGACCCCTTGTCCTTTCCCTTTCTATTCATAACATTATCATATGCATCTGCCTCCACGTTCGATATGCCCAACTCTTCATTTATCTCTTCGTTCGACATCTCTTGAGCGATTGAGCAATCAGCGAAAGCTGTATCCAAGTTGTCCTTACAAATCCTTTATATATCATTAAACATAGATATGTGTAAAGACGTTGAACAATAAATAAGAGAAGGTAAGAAAAAGTATAGAAAATGAAGGTAGTACAAAGTATGTGATTTGGATGCCAATTATCAGATGCATGAAATAGCAAAAGGGAAAGATTATGAAAAGCCATTCGAGTACACTTATGAGACAAATATAACAGATAAGCCAAAGGACAAAAAACTCAGCCATTCGAGTACACTTATGAAAAACTAATATTTGGGAAAGATTAGCAAAAGGGGCTGCCAAGTGAGTCATACAAGCTAGACAAACACTTTTAGTGGGCGGTAACAGATAATGTTTCTTAGGCCAACAAGGGCCTTAAAGAGTTCTACACGTCATTAAGGTAAGATGGAAAATGCATGCCCAGGATCATTGGAGGCAAATATATAGATATACAGACAAGACTATATGGATCATAAAAAGTATCTAACATAGAAATATAGAATTTGCAATGAGCAGGTAACGGAAAAATTTGAATCTGAATGGCGAGATGGTGACTAAGATTTGGCAAAAATACTTGGCAAAACAAATAGCACAAGGAAAGAGCACAGACAATTTGATACTTATATGGATCATATATGATAATACATTCATCTAATATGCTACACAAACATTGCATATTCAACACTAAAAGATAGAGAAGATAGTTTACCAACGACAATTTCCACTAAGTGTCTCAACGAAGGAAACAGGTATGCGCCGCCATTTGTGACAATCATCACATGAAACCCATGCACCGTCTTCAGAATCCTCAACTGCACCACCTGACATAATTTCCCTATTTGTTAAATTTAAGGATGCAATGTTCTTAGAGGTATTGCTTGATATAGCCAACAAAAAAATAATGTCAAATTTGTATTAAAAAAGGAAAAAAAAGAAGAGGAATGGCATGGGAATTATATCCAAACAAGATTTACCGTAAAGACGTACCATTCGCCGACATGATCAAATAAAGATATAAAATTAAACTATCTTGTTTCAATAGAGCAGTACCTGATATGCTGTCCACAGCTTGATCCCCGGCATCCAATTCACAGTCATTGATCTTGTTAATCGACTTCTGCTTGTTTTCATTGCGTCCACAATCATTTCCGCCTTGGCTCTTTGGCGAATCAGAGAGATCAGACAGTTCCTTCCTCACTCCATCAGATATCAAATTTTTTGGGAATTGTTGTCCCTCAGCAAAAGGAAGTAAATCAATGGAAACCTGTGATTGTTTGAAGAGAGGGTCAACTCTTGGAACAAAGCATGAGTCGATTTCGGGACAACTCTTCTTTCTCAAAGCATCTCCAGAGTCTCCAAGTTCAGTCTCTCGTAGCTGAGGCAACTGCTTAATAGAGATTTCGTCCTTGTATGATTTACTTGAATATTTTGGACAGGTGGGAGAAGTATTAACCTCATTGCTGCTAGATCTATGATCCATATTCTGTTTGCCGCGAGAGTTCTTCATTGGTTTAGATTTGTCGATGCTGCCAGTAGCTAGTGAGCTATCCTTTAAAACAGAACTGCTTTTACAAGGCCGATTGTCTTTCTTCTTTCCTTTCTTCCCTTTCTTCTTATCTATAACACCTGTGGCATCAAATGACTTCAAAGTATAAAGAGCACTATTACTCAAGCTTTCTTCATGCCTTGTACTGGCTAGGGCTTCAGGAACTGTATTAATAACTTCTGAATCTGGTGAAGTTCCAGCACCCATATACCCATTGTCAGTTGCTACTCCAGACTCTCCGACCATAATCCCCCCATGCTCCAATTTATCCATGCATTTGGAATTATTAGGACAATCCAATCTGCTTCTCGGGTCCAGTTCAGTCCCGTGATCACCGAGTTTACCACCAGCTGCTGATACACTGTCATCCAGCTCTTCAACTTTATCATTCATTGAACACTGACCATTTGCCTTACCGAATTTAACCTTCAAACGTAAGCGGCCAGTTGAAGGCTGATCTTTTCTGCTTATATGCAAGCTTTCACTGATGCTCTTTGTACTCTTTTCATCAGATCGATCAGCCTTAGATTTATTTGCATACTGATTTAACGGCTGATGTGATGGAAGCTCGTTACTCTGGCAGAACAATTTAATATTCCCTGGAGATCCCCAGAGTGATGAACGCGGTTTAAACAAACAGCTCCTTTTCCTCCTAGTCTTAGCGACAAAGTCTGAACATTCTAGTGATTGTTGTCTGTTGGAAGCTCTTCGGCGACTGGCAATGTTCCCTCTGGAACTTGATTCACTTTGCACGCAACTTCTAGAATAGGACAGTACAGAGTCAGGAATAGGTGCTTCAGTCTCTTTCTCATTTGGAAAACAGCTTTTCTCTTCCTTGGTCTGTTCAATGAAGAAGCCATTAAGGATCGTACTATCATCTCCGTGCGGCTCCACTAAAACATTTCTCCTTTCAGCCATGACATCCTCTGCTATGGAAGCATATATACTCCTGATTTCAGGCTGTCCGTCCTCTTTCAAAACCATACCTGAGGAATCTGTTCGTCCACTTATAACACTTTCTGTCCCTAAGCACATTACATCACTTGCCACCTTAGAAACACGAGTCTCCAAATTACTCAAAGTTGAACAAACCCCAGATTTGTTATAACTATTTTGCGAATACAAAACAACCTCATTCGTAAAGTCTCGCGTTATCTCATTGCCATTGTCTCCATTGTTCAAAAACCCTTCTTTTGCGTCATCAGAGATCACGAACCCAGCATTTTCACACTCGATAAAACCAGAGCACATATCTGGTTCACCACCGTTGCTATCTACATTGTGATCAATCGAACCACAACCCCAGTCCCAGAATCCATTCTGCTTAAAAACGCTTCCCCCCTTAAATTTCAAGTTCGTATGCTGTTCAACAGCAACCCTATGTAAACCTTCATGGTCAGAAACCAGATTATCAATCGAACCCATTGACCTATATCTCAAGTTCATCACCTAACACATTCACATTCGTCAAACCGCAACAAACTACACTCTAAAAGGCCTATGATCACAGCAACCTACACAATGCGCACCTTTCAAACGATCAGGCCAGACGAAAAAACCCCAAACTCTGTTCCGTCTTGCCAACCGAAAAGAAACCTAGAAAACAAAAACCAACCTACATTAATTCGAACAACACGATTTTTAATCAACGAAGAAAACCCCTAGAATCCAATTCCCTAGACGAACAAAACCCTAACAAAATCGAATTTTAAAGTTAATTAAGTTATCCGTTAATTATATGAAGAAATACACATAATCAAAACTTACTTGTGTAATGTAGAGCACCGAAAGTAAAAACGAAATTGATCGGAGAGGAGATGACTATAAAAGAAGATAGGTCTTTGATATCTCTCTGTTTGGAGACGCGACTCAGGCGCCGTTGAAGAACGAAAGAAGGTCGTTTGATTTGTGTTTCATATTATTACCAAACGGTGTAGTTGTTTTTGCACTTTAATTTGGATTAATGTCTTTAATAGTCTTTTCTCCTAACCGAAACTTTTGCTTATCTAGATAAACTTTGGATTAGCATCAACCGATATTTTAGATGACGCCGGTTCAGAAAACACTTGATATTTCTTTTTATAAAAAAAATACAATTATATCAAATACTACATATTAAGAAACATCAGCATTCAAGAGTTTGGCTAAAATACATTACTGGTCCCATGTTTGTTAATTTTGTACGTCAATCCTTTTCATTCACCTCTGAGATTTATAAGTTAAAAATGTAACAAACTATGTGAGGGACCAGTTTATTAAAAAAAATATCAATATGTTTCGTTTTTTAAATATGAACCCGGAAGATTTGTTATGTTTCTTAACCAAGAGTTATTTTAAGGTGATATATTATATATTAAAAATGGGCATTTAGTCTAAATTTGAGAAATGTATCTTTGAATACTTCTTAGTCTAATTTGTAGTTATATGTAGTTAAAATTCTATCTTTAGTGATATTATCTTTGCAATTATTTGTTGTATTTTATCGCTGAATTTGAGGATAATATCTCGTTTAATTTTTAAATAACAGATATATTGAAATTTAGGTTTTTGAAATGAAAATGATGAAATTTGATTCATTATTATCTTTCTTACTGATAATTTAATTTTGATTATATGATATGGTTGAAATAAATATTTGTTTATAAAATATTTGGGTTTCAAATTTAATAATTATATAATTAATACTAAAATGCTAAAGCTATGAAATTGCATATTAATAAAAAAAAATCAGTGGATTTAGTGTGTAATTTTCAGTTCAAAGATTATTTATGTAAGAAAAGATTATTTGACCATATTGATCGTTGGAGTCAAAAATATCTATATTATATATATCATCTGTGGCAATATTATAATATTTTTATGCTCTATTTTAAACAGGTAATTTTCAACAAATGTTCGAAACAATTTTTTAATTTTTATTCTTATTTAATTTTATCTTAACATTTATATGATTTTCCTGTCTATTATATATATAAATTTTTTGTATTTCTAACAATTTTTCTTTAAAATCTTAGTCGTATACTGTATACTCGTAATGCAATTGATAGGGTGATTCGTCTCTTGTTCGAATTTTAGTTTATTTGTTGTTTTGCGATCTATTTTTTCGTATGTGTTGGATTTTTTTCGTTTTGCAATTAATTTTTTTGTTAATATAGATTTGATTTCATTTTCACACTTGATTTATAGGTTTATGTAACGTATAATTTGAATTCCATTTTATTTGATTTTGTCGTTTTATTATGTTTTAAGAAGATGGAAACGTTTAATTTAGTTTGGTTTATGGTTTTAGGTAGGTTTTATTCGATTTCCAAGTTTATGTAAATGTAAGGTTTGAAAAATGTGTTTGAGGTAAGCTTCGCGACGAAGAGGAAGTTTGAGATTTGTGTTTTTATTTGTTTCACATATTTCGTCTCACAGTTGGAAGACGACAAACAACCGATGACTAGTTATAGTAGTTGAGTGATGCGAGACCTCGTTAGTTCTTACATGCGAGATTGTGTTATTTTTCAAAGATATATGCAAGATTTTGTTAATTCTCACATGCGATATTTTTTTATTTTTTAATGATAGATGCGAAACTTTTTTTATTATTTAATGATATATGGGAGACTTTTGTTATTTTTCTATGATAAATGTGAGACTTTTATTATTTTTCTGTAATGATATATGTGTGCAAACCAGATATGCGAGACTTTTGATCACGAGTATTTCATTATTAAATTTTTGTGAAAGACTTTACTTTTGTGTTATCGAGTGGGCCATGGATGATACTTGATAATTATCTGATAGTTCAAGAATAGACTATAAATTTCATGAATCAAGTGGAGTCTGTTACCATTGTGACGACTTGGGCAAGGATTTTTAATATCGAGATGAAAACTAGGCCTCGTGAATTTTGAGGAAATGAGTGATTTGATTGGAAATATAGTTCGAATGACCACTAACAGATAAGAAAGAGATGAAACTATGTGAGACTAACGATAAAGATTGTTTTCATAAGTAATTGGTTCTAAAAATCTACATTAAAGGAGAAACATGTAATATAGAGTATAAGATACTACACTTGATTTGGTTTAAGTATGGTCGATTTGGTCATCAAAGAATAAATTTCCCATCGAATGACCATTGCGAAGATAATACTACTATATAGGTGGATATGGGTAACCGTGAACTGGAAGGAGTGAATAGAGAGATACTGATGGTGGAAGAGGATTCTCTGTTTGGTGGTTGGATGACAGTTAAGCGAAATATGACTTATCGTCCCAAGGTGAAGTCTTCGCATAAATCTAGTTCAAGCGGTGGTCGAAATGGGACAATGAAAAAGGTTGGCTCACGATTGGGGGCGTTACATATTGAGGAGCATACTAACATACAGTTTGGGTTCATAATGAGAGCTAGTATTGATAAGCATTCAAATGGGAAACATAACGTATCTAATGCAAAAAATCACTAAAATAAATGAGAGGAACTCGAGTGATAAGGTCATCACTGATAGGTTCAGATTCTGTTGGAAGACCAAAAGGTAAAGTGGTTTCGATTTCTCTTATAGGAAAAATTAGACTTATAATAAAAGCAAGGCCAAATATGTTTTTTGTGTAGTAGAGTCAGCTGAGTGTCTACTTCACTTAATTATAGGCCTCCAAGCCCACTAATCTGACCCGAATGTATTAAGTCGACCCGGTTGGCCTATGAACCTCTATATATATATATTAAATAGTAACACCTCAATTACCTCTCTACCCTCTACCAAAAATTTAATACTTAGTCCAAATCCTTACCGAAAATACCCTTTGATCAAATTTTTTTGTTCACCAAGTTGGCGACCACAGTGGGAGCGTAAGGTGCTCAAATAGCGATATTTGAAACTTGACTTGTGAATCGTGCTTCATATTTCATTGATGCATGAATATCGACATGAAAATTGATCTCCCTCTTGAGAATGAAAGGATAAGAGATGATAATAAGCACACTAACACGTCTCATGTAAATTACAATACATAAAAAAGACTATTCATGAAAGAAGAGCGTGATCAGTTGCGAGCACAGATTGAAGCTTTGAAAGCTCAAAGGCAGGCTGAAAAGAGCTAAATGGGAAGAATTCATTAGGATGTTCCGATGAGCCCGATAATAACCATTAACAATATGAAAATGTTCAGTCCTCAAAAGCTTGTAAAAGAACAAAAAATAAACATTGAGCTAAACAAGTGTCGAACAAATCAAATTTTGTTAGAAAATCAACCATAGAATCAGATTCTAATATCTCTTATATTCGTCAAGTAGTGATCACGACCAGAAAAAAAAAAAGAAGAAATATTAACTAAAAAAATATTCTAAGAAAAAACCAAGTAAAGGGGGTTCAAATGGGAAGCGAAATGATAAAGAGGAAAAATAGAAAAAGAAAGGTTATCAAGGCAAAGGGAAGTGATCAGCAAACCACGACATTGATCATCTATTAAGTGACCAGTTCGTTGTCCAATCTGAACCGGGTATATTTGCCACTCGTGATGAGGATCATATGTTTAGCCAAAATCATAAATGGAGGCAGTCACCTTTGTCTTCAAAACTTCTTTCTAGGCATCTGCCAAGTCGTTTTGATAGCTCAAAATTAGAGAAATATGATAGAAGTCAAGATCCTAATATTCACCTTGAACATTTTAAATTTTTTATGATGAGTTTTAATGACGACGACAAGTTGTTGTGTAGGTCTTTTTGCATACTTTCAAAATAGTGCCTTGAAGTAGTATAATAGATTTCCATAAAGGTCCATAAAATTTTTTAACATCTTTTGGATAGAAGGAAGTTTGTAGGGAGTAAAGAGATCAAAGGAAACGATGACACCATAAGTAATTGCGCACAAGAACCAAATGAGTCTTTTAAGGATTACATTAGCCGTTTTGTGATTATAAAGGATGCACTGGCTGATTGTTTTGAGCAGGTAGTTATCTTTTCTCTAAGACAAGGCTTAATGCCAGACAATTTAGGTGATTTAGTTACTTGGAAGAAAACGATGACTTGGGGAGGATTATTGAACCAGGTCGGAAAGCAAATCATAGTGGAGGAAACAAAGATGTCAAGATTACCACGTTAGAATAGATCTGTTCATACAACTTCCTATCCCATAAGCTAGTACTCAATCTTAAGCTACGCTCAACTACCGTGCTAATGATTCCCGATAAGTTTCGCATCAGCCTAGACAAAGTCAGTCGATGTAAGGCTAACGGTCTAGACCAAGGAGGAATCACTAGGTTCAACTTGTATGGTTTGCAGAAGTAGTTGAAAATGTAGCCACCATTTATGATGTAACCAAGAATTTTGTGCAGTTCCGAAGGCCAACGTAAATTCAATCCCCCAGAAAAAAATCAGAACACATACTTTTGTAGGTACCACAATGGTGTGAACCATGATACCAAAGATTTCATTGCCCTGAAGCAAGATGTGAAAATATTGATTGAAAGTGGTGAATTATCTGCTTTTGTTAAAAAAAATAAGAATGTAATAGGCAAACTAATACCCGTGCTAAGCCTAGCACAAGTAAAACCTTAGTTACATCACCAAATGTTTAAAGACAAAATATAGGAACATCTAAACACGAAAAGGCAATAGTAATTTTGGAATGATTCGATGTGAATTCAGAGTATTTAGACCCCAATCCAGATCGGAATGAAGTGGGCGTGATAACAGAAATAACAACGACAATATCTGACCTATGCCACTACTTCAAATATTTAACTATTTTTGGGGAAGATACTATAAGTACGCCATCAAACTGCTTCAGGAAAATACATGTGAATAGTTTCACGACTAAGTTAGAAGGGACAATATCTACACACCTCTATCAGAACCCTGTTCCTCTTATTATGTTTGACGATGATGACCTAATGGAAATTGTTAGCCCTCATGAAGATGTTGTGGTGATAGGAGCATCTATTGAAGCCAATGAAATACGAAGAATCTTGATTCACACAAGTAATAAAAAATCCTTCGGTTATTTAACTTTCAAATAGAACCATAGTGATGAGGAGGTTTATATCGACTAATATATCAAGGTATACCCGAGATGATGGAAATAGCAAGAAGACGCAAACAATACCGATCATAATAATTTATATTGCAAATAAACAAATAGTTTAAGGCTATGCAATGTGTCATCTCACCGAGGCCTAACCAAGAAGGATAGTGGACTAGCGAAGAAGTCGAGGATCATTATGCAAGGACAATGCCATAAACAACAACAATGAAGTGAAACAGGTTCAGATAGGCGCTTAACCGAGCAGGCAGAGCGAATGGGAGTCGATGCTAAAGAGAAACACCAAAGCCCTTGTCGAACAAGTATAGAGTTGATCAAAGGGCATAATTGAGCATAAGGGTTAATACCGAGCGGAGCCAACATACGATTCCGAAAATACTGACCGAGGTTAATTGTCAAACTCGAGGACTAAAAAAACAGTTGAAAATGACATTAAATATCAAGTCAAACCACTAAGAGAATAAAGATTAAAGTAGTGACCATAAATTTAGGCCTCACATCATAAATGTTAGTCTACGTGTACCGTTAGTCGAGTTATGTACTAAATAACTATTTGTAAACTAATAATATAGATATAAATAAGTAGATAAACCTAAAACAATGGGACTTCTCTTCTCTGATTAATAAAATTTTCTATTTGGAATTATCTTTGTTATAATTCCCATAAGAAATTTGGAGCCGTCTGTGGGAACGCAAAGCAATTAGCAATAAGATTTTTCAACCATTGTAGTAACTAGGCCAGGATTGAGAGGGGTGTTCAAGAGAAAAGTGGGGAAACGGTCCAATCGGAGAGCAGCGACAAACCCACCACTAAGGCAAGATCAAAAGCCTCATATCACAACCACCAGCCCTGATATGGTGGAACCAATCCACATTCACGTCATACCATAAGTAGGACAACCATTCGTCACAACTGGAATAGAAATTGCACCACCATAAAATGTAGCGGTCCATAGTGTTCAAAACGCGGCAGACGGCAATCCAGTAGCATTACCAACAGTCTAACGGTTGGAACAATAACTCCAGAACTTGCAGCAGGAAACAAGTAAGGGTAATATGTGAGCGTAACACAATAGAGCAGGCTATGCACGCCACCATAGCTGGAATGAATGGCTCTTTGCACGCACTAACGACGAAAATATGGGAAACTAGTCGGGTGAACCACCAATCTGGACCTGATGCAAGTTGGGTTAACCGGGGAGATTAATCTTCTGAACGTGAGGAAATGGTAGAAGGAGAAAGAGAAAGTGCGGGCAATAAGCGCTCCGAAGAGTATGAACCACGCTAGAAGACACAACCCATCGCATAAAAAAAGTCCAGGGAGGACGAGGACGTACAGTATAATCAAGTATGACCAAAGATGCCCACTTATATCCCCAAAAGTATCCATCCATTCGTGGAAAATATTCTCGAAGCCCAGCTACCGATGAAATTCAAACCTTTCAGAATAGAAGCCTATGATGGAACTAGGGACCCAGAAAGACATGTGCAACAATTTTGCAATATGATGATGGCTTTTTAACCCCGATGATGCTATGCTCTACCGAGCTCTGTCTATGACTCCCAAGGGTAATGCAATGGACTGGTTCACCAGTCTACCCAAGGGATCTATTTAAGATTTTGTCAGCTTGCGGAGATCTTTCAGAGAGAAATTTGTGAGCAACAAGGGACTGCGACGTGAGCGAAATTCGATTATGGGCCTATATCAAAGACGATGTGAGTAATTGAAAAGTTATGTTCAAATTTATGTCCACTCTATGAATGCTTAGATAGATTTAGAAGAATATATGACTGTTGCTTCCCTCAATAAAAGGCCTCGATCGAGAAGAAGAACTGTACACTAACCTTATCAGATTCTTGATGGAAAAAGATGAGAGATCTACTAGCCCGAGCAGATATGTTCATCTAAATGGATGATGCGCGAAAATGGGACTCGCCGGATAGGCAGGTTTCTGATCTCAAAGAAGGGTCGTCCGACCATAAAAAGACCGATGATAGGCCTCGCCGGGATAACATCCATCAAACGACACACTATGAGAACCCCTCCAGACAATTCACCCCGTTAACCGAGTCAATCTCAGTCATTTACGACAGAACCAAGAGAAGAATGAAGTACCAGACCCCGCGAGAAATAAGCGCTCCCGGTTTGAAACGATCGTGTAGATATTTCTGCACTTACCATAATGAAAATGGCAGCGTGACTGACGAATGCTGGCAGCTCAGAGAGGATTTTAAGAGATTGATAGACAACAGTGAACTCGTCCAGTTCAATAAGCAGCAATATCGCCATCACCAACCCGAGTAGAGGGAGGAAACACGTCCAATTGGCAAGGGGGACATTTGAGATAATAGACAACTTAGAGAGTGAACTTTACCACAGTTATGCACTATTAACGGACGATAATCAGAGATGGCCAATAATGCAGTCTCTGACACCCGTGGAAGCTCACCATATTTCTTCACTATTGCGGGAGGAAACTCTGAGGTAGCTAAAGATTTAAAGTCTAAGAAGAGAACAAGGATTGACCATGAAGTGCAGGTTGTTGAAGCTTCGTCGTACCACAATTACCAAGATCATCTGGCGGACCTTACGTTCAATGATGATAACCTAGGATGAGAGGTTAGCACGCCACATGAGGATGCATTGACAATGAATCTAGATATTGGGGGAGTAATTAAAACTCGAGTTTTAGTAGATGGAGGTAACTCGACCAATATCATATTTAAAGCTAGCTACGATCGCAGGCACAAAGGCTCATCCTAAAAACCCATCCAACAAACTTTGATCATATATAAAGGCAAGGCGTCTCAATGCGTGAAAGAGGTTGAGTTGATGGCTAAAGTAGGTTACGGGGCCACAAAGAAAGAGCTTAAGACCTTGTTGATGATTTCGGATGCTTCTAGTTTCCACCACGCGATTATTAGGCGATCTTGGTTGCATATGATGGAGGCCACCTCATGTACTTTCAGATAATGTATAAAATACCCAGTGAGAAACGCGGTTTTCACCATCAGAGGAAGTCAATAAACTACAAGAACGTGTTACATATTCATGGTTGGCCCCAACCAAGCCTCTCCGATAGCAATTAACTGGTGAGGGGGTGCACGAGGGACCAGTCAAAACACTTTCTTCGCCCAATCCCATTGATGACCTGCGGGAGATGGATCAACCTGATAAAGAACCTCCTAACTCGGTTGAGGAGTTTGTGGTAGAGAGCCGCACTTTACGACTAGGTAATAACTTGGATTTTCTTTTTAAACAACTATTACTTGACCTATTATAAAAGAATTTTGATGTTTTTGCGTGGGACACTAGCGACGTAACAGGGGTTGACCCTTCCATTATCCGACATGAATTAGCAAGAGACTATCAGCACCGAGGTGGCCAATTGGTGTTGATGATTTGTGGTTGGAGGGTATTTTAGGGAGTTTGTGAGTTGAATAATATTTTCTGGGTAGTGAGTAGTAAGATAAATGAGGTGTATGCTTGTATTTAACGTTTTAGAGAAAGTCCAACTTATTAAATGAAGTTGTTTGGGGTATTTATACTATTTCTCTGACCCATGGGCCTTATGCATCGAACCCTAGATCCGGTTCAATGTTAGCACACAACTGAGTCATGTATTGACTAGTCGGATTATTCTTAATTTGCGTGGTCTAAGATATATCCGAACTTCCCTTACGGTTTTCACAGCAATGTCCTTCCAATTATATCCGACCATATCAGTAGCCCCTTTAGTTCTTTCAAAAATATTTTGGAAGAGATAACTTATTCATGAAAAAACCTGGATTGGATCCGAAGGGGTTATAAAAATGGGTTACAAAGAAAAAAGGACCATGACCGGATCCAAAGGGGTTTCTTTTTGTAAATGAAAACCAACGGTTGGAAATCTGAAATCTGACACGTGTCATATTTTGATTGAACTTCTCAGCTGTTTTTTATTTCTTGGAAGTTGTACTTATTTTCAAAAAGTAATTAGGCTAGAATTAACAGCCCCTAATCATTATTTGAACCGTTTCATCTTCCCAAAAGAAATACTCAAGTGGATTTATCTCTATTTAAACTTGTTTTACTGTTTAATTTCTCATAACCAGAACCATTTTCTAGAGAGAGAACGCTTGATTTTTTTATTTTACTCTGTTTTAAAGAAGTTATATGTTCATTGCTAGAATAATTTTGATTAAAGAGGGTTGGTTAAACCTATCAGGTTTAGAAAGAGAAAGAAAAGAGGCAAGACATGAGGCAAAGATTGCAGTCGGACTCTCTGTTTCTCCTGGTGGAGTGGATAACCTAGTGGTGCCAGAGTCTGATAAGAGCACATGATCATCCCGAACAACGGTAACGCGGAAACCCTATTTTATTCCTATATTATCTACTCTAGAATCTGAACCTTCAGTTCAAGCATCTTTAGATTCTTCTTCTACGAGAAAAACCGATCTAGTGTTAGGAAACCCTCATCTTTCATAGCCATGGGATCAGATGCAGAAGAGGTCACACCTCAGATAGTTACTCAACTCCCCAAATCTAAAAGCACCCCATCTTCATCCAAAATATTGGTTTGGCTACATTAAAACCTATTGTCCAATCCCAGTAAATCTGGACAACATGTCTCTCCATGATGAGGCCACTCAAGTTGAAAAAAAGGCCACTCGTGCTAAGTCGACCGAACAACGACTAAATGTGATGGAGGAAGTTATGGAGGACAGTGGGGAAGACACCCATTTGGAGATATTCAGACAAACTGAGAATGTTGTACCAGATCGGTCCAATAGGCAAAAAGCAGGAATGCCTAACACCGAATCACTCCTAGAGTGTTTAGAGGGGAAAGTTGGGCTAAATCTTCGTAATATCAATGTGAAATATTTGTTGGCTCTTCAAAAGATTAACTATGTGTATACCCACACCACTGAAATGGATCTAATACGAATAAAGTGGGGCTTTCCAGAGTTTATCAAGGTTAGGATTCCAGTTACTCCGGAGACTCCTTTAGAATGAAAGACTAACAAACTGGTGGTATACACCGAAGTGTTAAACTTGGGACTTCGTTTCCCCTTAGACCCGAAGGTAGTTTGGTACTTCCATCCGATTAAGCTTTACCCCAACCAGCTGAGTCTGAATGCCTTGTACACCCTTCTAGCCAGCATCATCACTTCCAGGCTATCAAAGATTGTATTGCCCATGGAGCAATTTGCTGCCATTGCTGGTTTATGCATGAACCACCAGATCACATTCTATCACTATACATGGAGAATGACTACAAGGTAGTGAACGACATGCTAGAGGCTAAAAAACCATGAAGGACCCAATTTTTGTTCATTAGCGGAGCCTGGGAGAATGGAAAAAAGATCAACTACCGAACAAATCTGAGTCAACTAACTAGGTATTGGAGGAGCTAAGGTAACACTTCTTTTGTTCTGTTAGTTATATTTTACTTTTAATTGTTTTAGACCGAACTGATTGCTGTTTTTATTTTGTAGTGCTTTCAAAGATATTTCCCGAGCACTTGTAGGATGGAAAAGATACATTTGCCAAATTGAACCAATGTGCATCGGAAATATGAGGGCTTGGCTTTCATAACTGTTTCACTTCGGGAAACATGTTGAGATCTCATCTGTGGAACACCAATGGAAGCAAAGACCTCACATGGCAACAGCTGACCACCCCCTCCAGCAGATGTTATACTGAGAATGACAAAGGTAAAGGATGGCAAGATGTACTTACCATCCCAGAGTAAAGCTCCTAGTTATCAAGACAAGATGAATAAGAAGAAGACTGGAACCGATCAACCTCCCCAAAACCCCGAAGCAGCCAGTTTGGAGAATCCTGAAGGGAAAATGTTGTCTTGTTGGAAGTTGTGGCTGCAACAATCAGGGAAACTGGGGAATCAGATCAGTCCCCTCAAGCTAAGAAGAGAGATCATAAAAGTCCCAAAGAAGACGATGAACGAAGAGCAAAGAAGAAGAACATGAGCAACCTAGGGTTTGAGGTAATTCTCCAGCCTCCGGTTAACAATCCTACCCTGCCACCTGATGCTCCTCCACAGGTAGAGGCACCTGCTGACCCTCCTTCTACAATGTTTCCCACGACTAACCAACCATCTATTGAAAGAGAGGTCAACCTTGATAAGTTTCACAACATGTACTTCAGCGATATAGACAAGGATGATTTTGTTGGATCCTTTCCCAAACCCACTATTTCCAATGCCATCTTTTATATTGGCGAATCTTTCAAGGTGTAAAGAGAACATGACACCTTAGGCCATGCAGTTTTGGGCTTTATCAGGCCAATGGTGGACTTAGAGAAGCAAGTCAGGGAGCAAGCTGAGAACATCGGTACTCTTACGACAACAAATCAGAATTTGACGACCGATCTCTCCACTGTTTTGCGAAGAATAGAAGCTTTAAACAAAGAGAAGGAGGAATTGGCTACCAAACTACACCAATCCAAGATTTCTCAAGAGGAGATCCAGACCATATATTCCACCTTGGAAACCAATTCCTAAAATGAGATCAAAACCTTGAAGGAACAACAAGCCACCAGCACAAACACGATTGTTGTTTTAGCCGAAGAGAAATGGAAGTTAGAAAAATCTCTCTCATGGAAATAAGAAGAGATCAAATCTATAAAGGACAACAAGACTCAAGAGATAGCTGCAGCCATAGAGAAGTATGTTGTTAGGGCAGTGGATTCTTTGGAAAAAAGAGATGAGGGGGCTGAAATCGGACATGATTCTGCTATTCCATGAGACCTTTCCAAAAATGACCCTTGGACCTTTGTCGAAATATATACTATATGAGGAGATACATTTTCCTACCATGGTGGTTGTTGATAAGCATGGTTATTCAAGTGAATATAATTCTGACGAAGGAACTGGTGAAAGCTCAAGTGCTGAAATTAAGAGTCCCAAGAAAGATGAGGGTGAGGAAAAAACCGAAGGGAACAAACCCTAAGGTTATAATGTTTATTTTATGTTCAAAACTTAAGTCCTTGGATGGCCAAGGCATTTTATTATCTTTTTCAATCCTTGTATCATAAACCAAAGTCCTTGGATGACCAAGACATTTTTGTGATTGTGGACCAGACTCGTTTCGATTAGGTTATAATGTCAAGTCTTTCTTTTGTACGAACTTCTTTTTCTTCTTATGGCTAATGTTTAAGTGGTTTTAATATTTCCGACTTCTTTAATAAATTTTTAATCACTTCAATAATATTTCATTTTGAAGGATAAAAATGTTGAATAACTCTGATCACGAGTGTTTAATAAATCTGTTTAAGTGTTTAATAAATCTGATCACCTCAAAGATACTTCATTTGAGAGTCGGGGTGTTTAATGAGTATTCAATTTATTCGATCTCCTTATATTACTCATAATTTTTTTAGAGAAGGCATAAGATATCATTGATTAAAAAAACGGACACCTCATTAAAACCTCCCCGCGCCACCAGGGTTGGAAAGAGTATGCCCCCTAATATCTACACTGAGATATGAGAGCTAAATATTTACAAGAGAGTTTTATTCTAAATATGACCTGAGATGTTTAATGTTCCATAGATGCTTCAAAACTATGCTCTCCTTGTCTTGAAGTCTATATGTTCCTAGTTTTAATCTTTTACATACTATATAAGGGTCTTCCCAGTTTGGAGCCAGCTTCCCAAACTGTTTTTCTTTAGTATGCAAAAAGACCTTTCTTAAGACTTTGTCTCCCAACTGAAAATCTCTTCTTTTAACCTTGGATTACAATCTGCTTCTCATTAGACCCTGATAACGTGTTGTTTTTAATATGCCTTGACCTTTTTTTCTTCAATCAAATCGAACTGGTTCCTAACTACCATATCATTTGCATGTTTGGAATAGTTTTGGATCCTGAAGGATGGTAAAGTAGCTTTTATGGGCGTGATTGCATCCATCCCATAAACGAGGGTAAAATGACATTCTTGTGTAGCAGTTCGGGAGTAGTTCGGTAAGCCCACAATACCTCTTGCAAATAACTTTGCCATTTTCCTACGGCACCTTCCAGATTTTTTTTAAAACCTGACAAGAACGTTCAATTAGCAACTTCAACTTGCCCATTAGCCTGAGGGTGGAAAGGAGAAGAAAAGTAATGTGGAATTTCTCTTGAAGTGCAAAACATCTCCAAGTCTTTATTATCAAATTGTGGCCCATTGTTTGTAGTGATTCTTTGGGGAACTCCAAATCTGCAACATATGTTGGATAAAATAAATTTTATAACCGTCTTAAAAGTGGTTCCAACTAAGGGTGTTACTTCCATCGACTTAGAAAAATAGTCAATTGCTACTATTATTGTTCGATACCCTCCAGATGACATGGGAAGGGGTCCAATCAAATCCAAATCTCATCTATCAAAAGGTATGGGTTCAGATATAGACTTCATATGAACTAATGGCACATGGATTTCGTTCCTATATCTCTGCCAAGGCTCACACCTCTTGACTATATCTTTGGCATCTGCCATTATTGTTGGCCAGTAGTACCATGCAATAAAGACTCTTCTGGTTAAGGCCTTGTAGCGATAATGTGCAGAGCCTTCTCTATCGTTCAGTTCCGAAAAAACATTTTGGGATTCTTCAAATCGTAAGAAATACATGAGGGGTCTGTTGAAATATTTCTTATAAAGAACTTCTCTTAATACTAGGAACCCACGAGCCTTATACTTAATCTTTTTAGCTAGTGCTTTATTCGGAGATAAAACTCCATCGGAAATACACTGCAAAATATCATACCTCCAGTCTTTGGGTTGAATGACAAATATGCTCCTATTTTCTTCACCCCCTTTACCCTTCTCTTGGCTTGAATCTATTTAGGGGATTTTTTGCACTAGAATCCATGGGTAGGCTTCAGAATAGGCTATGGTTGCCAGAGAGTCAGCCATAGTATTTTCCGATCTAGGGACATGTTCGTATTGAATACCTTTAAAGCTTGCAGTAACTTCCCTTAATATCAGCAAAACTTTTATAAATTGTTCCTTTTTTGCTTCAGAATGTCCATGAGCATTATGAATAAGTAGTCATGAGTCATTCATCAATTAGACTCTCTTTTCCCTAGATATAAGGGGTAACCTTAGACCGGTTATAGCTGCTTCATATTCTGACTCATTATTGGAGATAACGAAACCAAAATATGTAGCTTGATACATAGTATTACCATAAGGTGAAGTTAAACAAATTTCGGCCTTAAATCCCATGGTACTAGACCCAGTGTCTGTTCGAACTACCCTTTCTTTCTTAGACTCGTTTTCTTACCGTTGATCAGAAGGCCTTTCAGTATGAAACTCTACTACAAAATCAGCCACAATTTGAGCCTTGACTGCAGTTCGAGGCGTAAATCAATATCGTAATCACCCAGCTCAACTAACCACTTGGTCATTCTGCTTGATATATCAGCCTTTTGTAGAGCATTGTTCAAATGAAAAGATGTTTGGATAACAATCGAATATGCTTGTAAGTAAGGCCTCATTTTTCTTGCTGCTATTACCAATGCTAAGGCTAACATTTCTAACTTTAAATATCTCTTTTCTGCTTCCAATAGACTTTTGCTTATGTAATACACTAGACGGGGTTAACTATCCACTTCTCTTACTAACACAATAATTACTGCATACTCCGACACAACTAAGTATATATAAAGTTTACCCCCCCTGAATAGGTTTGAACAACGTCTTAGGTGAAGATAAATGTTTCTTGATTTTAAGTAAGGTGTGCTCACATTATGGAGACCAATTTAGTATTTGGCATTTCTTAACACTTGGAAAAATTGAGCACACTTGTCTGATGATCTTGATATAACCTATTTACCATAGCCAATCGTCCGGTTAGTCTTTGAACTTCTTTAGCGCTTTGAGGAGGATCCATAGCCAACAAAGCATTGAGTTGATCCGGATCAGGCTGAATCTATTTTTCACTTATAACATAACCTAAGAAGTTTTTCGGACCGGACCCCAAAAACACATTTCTCCGGGTTCAATTTCAAATTGATGGCTTGTAATTAGAAATTTTTTCTTGAAGGTCAGATATGTGTGCATCTTCCTCGAGACTCTTCACCATCATATCATTTATATATACTTCTATATTCCTACCAATTTGATTAACAAAGGCTTTATTTACTAACCTTTGATAAGTGACCCCATTATTTTTCAATCCAAATGACATCACTTTGTAGAAATGAAGTCCTCTGTGTGTAATAAAAGTTATGTGGTTTTGATCATTCAGATCTATTGTATCTGATTATACCCTGAAAATGCATCCATGAAGGACACTAACTTGTTCCCAGAGGTAGAGTCTACTAACTGATCTATCCGAGGAACATGATAAAGATCTTTGGGACATGCCTTATTAAGATCAGTGTAGTCAGTATACATGCGCCACTTGCCATTATTTTTCTTGACCAAAATAGGGTTGGCAGTCCACAATGGGTACTGAGATTCTTTGATGTGGCCCATTTTGGTCAATCGATCAACTTCGTGCACAATCACATCTGTTTTTTCTTTATAAATGACCTTTTTCGTTGTACAACTAGTCTAGCATCAGCTCAGACTGACAAATTATGACAAATTATGACAAATTACCTAAGTGGGTACTCCGGTTACATCATCATTGCACCATGCAAACACATGTAAATTGTCCAATAAGAAAGACAATAGCCTTTGTTTCAAACTTGTTGGCAACTTAGTACCAATATTAACATTTTTGCCCTTGGCTATGCAATGGACTTAATTTTTTTCTATAGGTATTATAACACTAGGAGCTTTCTTTGAATCATCAATTTCATTCTCATCGGTGGAAGGATCCAATAGGTGTTATTCTTTGTTAACTTTGACTGCCTCCAAAGACTTTGAGGCAAAAGCTGTTACATAGCATTCTCTAGCTACCTTCTGACTGCTTCGGACAACACCCACTTGTACACCACAATATAGTTTAAGCACTGATGGACAGTAGATGCTACATCATGCATTCTGGAGAGCCAAGATCTCCCGAAGATAACATGTAAGATTTTGGGCAGTCAACCACAACAAATAATACCTTCACCATTTTTTGAAAGGCCCTTTGCCTAATAATACTTCCTCCTAGAATTCTCCAATTACATCTGCCAAACTCCTAGTGAATCTTACAATAGTTCTCTTCAAACGTTGAATAACTGAAGGATTTTTCATCTGTTTATAGGTATTCAAATATAATATGTTTGCCGAACTGCATGTGTCAATCAGGATTCAACGTACATCATTTCCTCTTATTGATACCCCTATCACCACAACGCCTTCATGAGGAACTATAATATCTCTCAGGTTATCCTCATCAAAAACTATGAAAGGAGTTGTAGTTTGGTATAGATGTGTGGACATTCTCCCATCCAATTGAGTACCCAATTTACCTCTTTCAATGAGATTGTGCACCTCTTGTTAATGCTATGCAATCATGAATAACATGGCCCACATCGTTATGGTATTTGCAGAAATGGGTACTTTGGGTTTCACACTTTCCCCTAATTCAAAAAACTATTCAGGTTAAACCCAAGGTCCTCTTTTACTTCTAACATGCTAATTCTGGTTGGATTGATTCTCCTGGGCCGATGAGACCCCTTCCTAGTTTCCTTTTATCTATAACCGGACTGGGTAGTTGTTTGAGGTGTTGATGCTGTAGTAGTGGATCTATTCTGGCGAGGAACTTTAGATTTCTTAGTCTCTTTAATATTAATATGTTTTCCAACTTGATTCAACAGGCCCCCTAAAGTCATAGTTTTCTTCCGAGTCACAAAACCAACCAAATTACCCAAACTCAAACCCAGTCTTAGATAGGCAATTGCAACTTGTTAAAGTAGTCACCCAGCCATTTTTTTTCGTATTTACAAACCTACTAATGTAGTATTTCAATGACTCGTTCGGTTTTTGGGCACAATGGATAATTGTGTCGCCATTACCTTTAAGCTCCTTGCTTCCAACAAATTTCTTCCCGAACGCAACCCATAATATATCAATTTTTTTATAGATCCCTGAGGGATACTATTATACCATTTGAGAGAACTTCCCTTAAAGGTTTGAGAGAACACCCTACATAGAAACTTGTCATCATCATCAAAGTTTATCATGAAGTTTTTAAATTGTTCAAAATGATTATCCGAATCTTTACTTCCATCATACTTTTCTATCTTGGAACTATAAAATCTTTTGGGAAGATGTCCAGAAAGTATTTTTTTAAAAAAAAGTGATTGCCTCCAATTTTGGCTACGACTAAACACAGTATCCTCATTCTAAGTAGTAAAAATATCGGGTTCGGATTAGAAGGGAAATAGGTCTATCAGTAAACGGTCAATATGCTGATCAGCTGAACCCTTCATTTTTCCCTGATACTTTTTGAGCCTACCATGCCTATCCCTTTTTCTTAAATTCTTCTCGATGAGTCTTAGTTTCTTTTTTAATCGACTTTCATCACTACTGGATGAGACTAACTCCTCAAGATCCGAATCATTAGATGAACTGCTAGAAAACTCTGATGTGGAACTCTTCATTCGTTTGGATCATTGCGTTATCTTGGAACCGAGATGAGTCTTTATGGACTGCTCATTTTCACCAGGATTATCAGTAAAGTGGAGCGCTGGTGCACCAGACTTTTCTTTAATTCTTTTTTTGCTTGTTTCTGAGCCCTTAAAGCCTCAATTTCATCCCTTAGCTGATCACGTTCTTCTTGCATGGATTGGTTTTCATTTCCATTGTAATTGACATGAGAAGCAGTAATGTGCTCATTATTTTCTTTCACTCCTTCCACCTCCGGAGATGGAGCATTTTGTACATTTAGATCCATTCTAACTAGTTTTTTTTACTGGTTTTGAATCTGTAATTCAGGCACCGTCGTCCCCCACTGTGGTCACCAATTTGGTGTGGATAATTTGTGGTTTGAGGGTATTTTAAGGAGTTTGTGAGTTGAATATTATTTTCTGGGTAGTGAGTAGTGAGATAAAGGTGGTGTATTCTTGTATTTAATGTTTTAGAAGAAGTCCAACATATTAAATGAAGTTGGTTAGGGTATTTATACTAATTCTTTAACCCATGGGCCTTTTGGGTCAGAACCTGGATCCGTTCAATGTTAGTACACAACTGAGTCATGTATTGACTGGTCAGATTATTTTAATTTGCGTGGTCCAAGATATACCCAAAATGCCCCTCCAGTTTTCACAGCAATGCCCTTCCAATTATATCCGACACTATCAAAGTTATCTCGGCTTGGACATATTCGATAGGCAGGATATCCAGTCTGGTTGGAAAAACAAGTATTTGTAAAAAAGAAGAGCGGTCAATGGCACATGTGCGTTAATTTCATTGATCTAAAACAAACATGCCCCAAAGATGCATTTCCCCTACCTCGTGTTAATCAGCTGGTGGATTCAGCCTTAGGTTGTAAATACCTTTCTTTTATGGATGCTTACTCAGGTTATAATCAAATTCGTCTTAACCCATTAATGATGAGCACACCTCATTCCAAACCGAGCGAGGCTTGTACTGTTACACTATGATGCCGTTCGGTTTGAAAAACGTTGGTTCCACATACCAATGCTTGGTGAACCATATTTTCAGCGAATATTTGGGAAAACATATGGAGGCATATATTGATGACATGATCTTCAAAACACACACAACCGATAAGCAACTCAAGTTCCTTCAAACCATTTTCAACCTACTGCGACAGTTTTAATTTAAACCGCAACCCGATGAAATTCTCTTTTGACATACGAAGTGAAAATATCTTGGGGTATGTAATCAATCAAAGAAGCATTGAAGCTGACCCCACCCAGTTGTAGGCGATCATACAAATAAAACCACCAAGGAATATCAAAGAGGTCCAGTGTCTAACGGGACACTTAGCAGCCCTGTCCCGCTTTATTTCCAAGATTCAGATAAAAGTCACCATTTCTTCGAAGTTCTCCGAGGGGCTAAAAAGTTTGCATGGACAGAAGAGTGCAACCGGGATTTTGAGGATCTAAAAAACTATCTCACATCGTTGGAAATACTATTCACTATAGTGGTATGTGAGCCATTATTCTTGTATTTATCTATCTCACATTTCTCTATTAGTGCAGTTTTGGTCCGGGGACCAGCTGGGTTTCAGCGCCCTATTTACTACACAAGTAAGACCTTGGTTGATACTAAGCCACACTACCTCAACTTAGAAAAGCTCACACTGGGCCTGTTAGTAGCCGCTCAAAAGATACGTCGTACTTTCAAGGTTACATAATCACTATCAGAACGTTATTCCTACTAAAGGCTGTGTTACGAAAGCCCAACGCGTCTCACCGACTGACTAGGTAGAGCATCGATCTTGGAGAGTACGACATTCAATTTGAATCGCGCAATGCAATTAAAGGGTAGTCCATGGCCGATTTCCTTACTGATTTTTCCTCTCCCCGAGAGACATCTCCTCAGAACGAAACACCGCTTGCGACCGGGCATATGGAATTGATCATCCTTATACTACCTACATGAGAGGAGGTCCGACAAGCTATCCATTTTCATTTTCTAGTAACCAATAATGTTGCTGCGTATGAGGCAGTAATATGCGACATGAAGTTAACACTGATATGTGGAGCTCATCTTCTCCATATCCACTCTAACTCGTAGCTGGTTATAAATCAAGCTAGAGGGTACTTATTGATGGGGGAGAATAAAATATGTAGGGGAAAATTGTAAGGAAGTATTTTTTTTTTGGGAACTATTGTAAAAAAGAACAATAGACAATAGAAGTAATTATTGTGAATAAGTGAGGAAATATGGGGACTAAATGTGTAACAAGGTAGGAATTAAGTTGTGTGTGTGGCCCATTATTGTACTATAAAAGGACCAAACACGAGTGGATAATCTGATGGATTAATAGAATATTACTTTCTCTCTCTACTTAGTCTTGCTCTCACTTTCTCTCTCTAAAAAAGCTCCTTAACAAATAATTTAATACTATTTTGACACTAAAAGATTCTCGTAACACAAAATTACCCTAGAGCATTTCTGAATTCTTCAGTGGCACTGTCTGTGGGAAACAAAGATTGTTCTGACGACAATCGCTTTCTGGAAATAATTCCTAATCGAAGCAGAATCATTGAAGAGCAAGGGGATGATTTTGTTAACAACTGCGAGGAGAATCTGGTGGGGAACACTTATCAGAATGATATGGAATATGAGGCGCATGACGGCCAGCGCGTCAGAGACACCTTTGATGACTCTGATCTGTTGGCTCGAAGGAATGAGTTGTTACTGGAGATTGAAAGATTGAGGGCGGAAAAAGAAACTGCTCAGGCAAATCTTCGCTCCGAGGTGAGAAAGGAGCCTGACAGTAGAAAAGAGGAGCATGAAACCGATTTTCGTCCTAAAAACAAGGATGATAGATATAAAGGTTATGAACGACGTTCTTCGAGGAGGAAAGAAAAGCACCACCTGGAATCTTCCGACTCAAGCGATTATTCTCGTTACAGCTCACCGGAATCGTCTCCTAGGAAAAATCACAGAAAGAAAAGACATGGTCGAAGGCGTGTGGAACACCGGAGGGGAATGATCTTGGAGAGGAAATCTCTGAGGGCAAAGAGTTGTCGTACTCGTGCTAATGAACAGGGTTATGACCAAATGAATTTTCCCTCTGGGAACCAAAATGTTGACCCGTGGAATTCGGAGTGGCAGCATCAATACACTCTGCCATCCGAGGAGGGACTATATTTTCCGAGCCATGAAAACTTGAGGGCTAACGTCTATCGGACGGGTCATAACTGGAAAGCTTCTCCTTTGTCCTCCGAAATTTTAGTTGGCAACCTCCCAAAACATTTTGATATCTCGAAGCTAGAAAAGTTTGACGGGACGCAAGACCCTGATAACCATATCGAGTAATTCAAGAATTTCATAATTAACTTCGATGACGATGATAAATTGCTGTGTAGAGTGTTTTCTCAGACTTTCACGGGGGTGGCTTCTAAGTGGTATAACCGGCTTCCGCATGGCTCGATAAAGAATTTCGACATGTTCTGGAATATCTTTAGACAACATTTTGTGGGGAGAAAAAAGTTTCGAGCTAATGGAGACACGATAATCTACTGTCAGCAAAAAGTTGGGGAAAGCTTGAAGAATTACACCAATCGATTCGTCAAAACAAAAACAGACATGGAATATTGCAAAGATTCTATGGCACTTGCAGCATTCAGGATGGGGCTCCTCCCCGGACTCTTAAAGGATACGGTGGCGGAGAGTCAGGCCATGACCTTTGGGGCATTGCTGGATCAAGTTGAGAAGAGAATTTTAGTGGAAGAGACTCAGGCATCCGAGAAGGGTTTAGGCGATCAGCTGGACTATAACCAGTTTCAAAGGCCCGAGTCCAGTAATCAAGGGCCTCGTGCCAATGTTCAAGCCAAAAGTACGGGTCAGTATCCGCCGAGGCGGAGAACAAATCCACAAAACTATAGTAATCAGCAAAGTTATAACCAACGGGCAAGGCCAATTTCGAACAAATGGATTCGTCCGGAGTTAACGGAAAATGTGGCCATGATATTTGATAAGGCAAGATCAATGGTGCAGTTCAGAAAATATTTTCCTATTCAGACTCCAAGGGAAAGCAAAAGTGTTAACAGGTATTGTAAGTACCATGAGGATATTGGGCACGACACTAAAGAATGCATTGCTCTGAAAAAAGAAGTGCAAGCTTTGATTGAGAACAGAATGTTGTTAGAATTTATGACTAAGAACTCCCAGAAAAATGTTGTAGTAAAGGCTGTCCCCAAGATCGTTAATACATCAATGGTGATTTCCGAAGAGGTTGATGTTTTCGATATTGAGCAAGAGTATCTGGATTCCAGGGAAGGGAGGAATAACGTGAACATGTTGGAGGAGATTATTCCAAGGGGGAAAGTAAATGACCTGTGTGCTTTTTTCGAGTCGCTGGCTATCTTTGGAGGATATACCATCACAGAGAATTCTAATAGTTCGCGGAAGAGACATATGGTGAATTTGACCACACAGATTGAAGCAGGGATTTCAGCACAGATGCATCTCTTACCTTTTCCCATCATATGTTTCGACGATGATGATATGCAGAATGTCACAGGCCCGCACGAGGATGCGGTGGTTATCGCTGCGGGTATAGCCGGAGACCAAGTTCAGAAGATACTTATTGACACGGGAAGTTCCGCGAATATTTTATTTATGAGTAACTACAGGAGAATTTCCGACCCGCCTGTTATACGACGATCCAACAGAACTATAGTGGGGTTTACCGGTGCAACAGTGGTGGTTGTTGGAGAGTTTTAGTGCATGGTAGAGTTAGGTCGTGGGCCGTTTAGAAAGGAAGTGGAAGTGTTGTTTATTGTTGTTGACGCACCAACATCGTATAACGCGATTCTGGGTCGCTCTTGGCTGTCCCGAATGCATGGTGTGATTTCGAAGGTACACCAGTGTCTGAAATATGTGGTAGGAAACAATATAGGGACGATCAGGAGCAGCCAGAAGATGGCTCGAGAGTGTTATCAGATAGCTTTATCCTCAAAAGGAGTTCGAGGAGAAGTATCAGAAAAGGCATAGCAATTAAAGGGGACTTCATCGGAAATCATTCCATGTGATGATCCGAGAGAGACCCCTAAATTTCTGGTTCCAGAAGAGGATTCCAAGGAGCATAAGTTTGGAGATGGAATTTTTTTGAAGATTGGAGTAAAACTTTCTTTTGAGTTCAGAGAAAGGCTGATTGCGTTTTTATCAAGCAAGTTAGATATGTTTGCTTGGTGTGCACATGATGTGACGGAAGTACCACCAGAGATAATGTGTCATAAACTTGCAGTACGGTTGATATCCGACCTATTGTCCAGAAAAGGAGACCAGTTTCTCAGGAGAATTCTGCAGCTATTCTTTCGGAAGTGGAACGGTTATTGAGCATAGGCCACATTCGAGAGTCGCAGTACCCCGTATGGGCCTCGAATCCAGTCTCGGTTAGGAAAAATAATGGCAAGTGAAGGATGTGCATAGATTTCACGGACCTGAATAGAGCTTGCCCCAAGGATTCTTTTCCGGTGTCCCGAATTGATCAGTTAGTGGACTCGACTTCGAGCAACCGATTATTGTCTTTCATGGATGCTTAATCAGGGTATAATCAAATCAGGTTAGATGCAAAAGATGAAGAGATCACATCGTTTATCACCATGAGAGGATTATATTGTTACAAGGTTATGCCTTTTGGCCTGAAGAACGCAGGGGCAACTTATCAGCGTTTGGTCAACAAAACCTTCGAGGGACAAATTGGTAAGAATGTCGAAGCCTACATCAATGATATGCTTGTCAAAAGTTTGCGAGACGAAGATCATTTTTCTGACTTGGAGGAAACTTTTAACATTCTAAGTAAAGTCAATTTGAAATTGAATCCAGAAAAGTGCATTTTTGGGGTACGATCGGTAAATTCCTTGGCTACATGATAAGTGAAAGGGGTATAGAAGCTGACCCGGAACAAATAAAAGCTTTAACAACCATGACGCCACCTCGGAATATCAAGGAAGTCCAGATTCTAACGAGGAGATTGGCGGCATTGAATAGGTTTATTTCTCGATCATCGGACAAATGTGCACCTTTCTTCAAGGTATTACAGAATGCGAAACAATTTAATTGGACCGAGGAGTGTTCAGCCGCTTTTCGCTAAATTCGAGAATATTTGATGTCCCCGGATATACTATCTAAACCATTGGTGGGGTAGATATTAATTGTCTACGTGTCGGTATCAGATTGTGCAGTTAGTGCTGTTTTACTCCGGGAAGAGGTCGATACGTTGAAACCCATCTACTACGTCAGTAAAAGTTTGCTGGATGCTGAGAAACAATATCTTAAGTTGGAAAAGTTAGCTTTGGCTTTGGTAACAGCTGCCCGAAAAATGAGACCATACTTCCAGGCATATCCTATTGTTGTTCGAACGACATTCCCCCTTAAAGGTTTGTTACAGAGGCCCGATATATCTGGGAGAATGACTAAATTGTCAGTCGAACTGGGAGATTTTGACATAACATTCGAGCCTCGGACGGCAATAAAAGCTCAGGTCTTAGCTGATTTCTTGGTCGAAATCCACTCAGAAAGAAACGACATAGAGATTGTTGACCACTCAGATCAGACGGAATGGTTTGCTCGAACGGATGGAGGGTCGAATAATTCTGGAAGTGGTGCAGGTGTCTAATTAGTTTCTCCAGAGGGGATAGCCATGTTCCAGGCTATTCAATTCGATTTCAAGGCAACCAATAATAAGGCAGAGTATGAGGCAGCATTGGTGGGTTTACGATTGGCTCGAATATGTGGGGCCAAAAGGATTAAATTGATCAGTGATTTACAGCTGGTGATAAATCAAACTTTGGGCGAGTCCGAGGCAAGAAAAGATAAACTGATCAAATACTTAAAAGCGTTAAAATATTTGGTTGTTGAATTTGATGGGGTTTAATACGAGCATGTTCGAAAGGAGGCAAATGTCGTCCCTGATTCTTTGGCTACAGCTTCACGATCGGAGGGTTACCCATGGGTCTTGATTCAGGAGCACCCTTCGGTTATGGCCGATACAGAGCATTCAATGAACATTAAAGAATTAAGCAATGTGATCATAAATGATTGGAGGTCAGAAATCGTAGACTTCTTGGAAAAAGATAGTTTACCCACAGAAAAGTCTGAGGTTTGGAGGATCAGGTTTAAGTCTTACGATTATATCATGTTGGGAGGAGTTTTATATAAGAAATCCTTTAGCAGACCGTTATCGAGGTGTCTGGCCAAGGACGAGTCGCAGTTTGTCCTGCCAGAATTGCACGATGGGGAAGGTTCGGCCCATTGTGGGTATAAGGCGTTAATTCGACGAGTGTTTTTGGCTGGTTATTATTGGTCGACTATCTCTTCTGATGCGAAATATTTGGTAAAGCGGTGTGATACGTGTCAACGCTATGCAAACATAATACACAAGCCTGGGGTGTTCTTGGAGAGTATTTCAGAAGCAGTCCCATTTGATAGGTGGGGCATTGACCTAGTCGGGCCCCTACCAATGGCATCTAGTGGAAGACAGACTATAATCGTAGCAGTGGATTATTTTTCTAAGTGGGTGGAAGCAGAACCTCTAGCAGGGACAAAAGCAAAAGATGTGATCAAGTTCGTTGTCTCGAATATTTGTTGTCGTTTTGGGGTACCGATACAAATCACAACGGATAATGGGCCTCAATTCGATAACAAGGAGTTTAAAATCTTTTGCCTTTCCAGGGGTATACAACAATGCTTTTTCGCCCTATTCCATCCCCAGGCTAACGGTCAGGTGGAAGTGACCAATCGAACAATTTTGGATGAGTTGAAAAAGAATTTGGAAGGAAAGGCTGGAAAATGGCCCGATTATTTACAAGAAGTATTGTGGGCCTATAGGACAACGCCTCGAACTGCAACTGCTACATCTCCATTTGATTTGGATGCACTTGTCCCTTCAGAGATTGTCTTCCCATCATATCGTGTGACAGCTTATACATAAAATTTGAACGATCAAAGCAGAGCCTTGGAATTGGATTTGGTTGAAGAGAAAAGACGATGGGCACATTTGAAGTCCTTGCATTATTAAACGTTAATGAAGAGTAGGTATGCTTCTCAAGTGAAGAAAAGATATTTCAAGGTGGGGGACAAAGTATTACGCAAAGTTTTTCTACACACTAAAGAGAAGAGTCTTGGAAAGTTGGGGCCAAATTGGGAGGGCCCTTATGAAGTAACGGAGAAAGTAAAGCAAGGAACTTGTAGATTAAAAGACAAGGAAGGGCGATGTCTTAGGCATCCGTAGAATATCGAACACTTAAAATTGTATCTTGAATGAGGAAGAAGTTAGCATGTAATAATTGTTTTTTGAGTATTTTCAGGTTTACAAAAACAGCGAGGTCATACTCTTTCCTACCCTGTTAGGCGCAGGAAGGTTTGAACGAGGTGACAAGGAATTACGACTAATGACGTCATGATAAAGGTGGGAATTTGATTAATTGAGGTCTGCCACTTCGCGCTGATAATTTCGATGAGTCCAATCCTTGCAATTTGTTAGCCTAATATTGGAGACTCTATAATGTTGAGACAGTCAATTCCGATGAACACAATTGATGAGAGGCTTGCTTCAAGCTTTGCTAAGATATTGCAAAGATTGGGGGGACTACTAGTTAGTATAGCATGAGAGATGTTTTTCGAGGAGCAGTTTCTTTAAGAGGTATTTCTCGAAGAGATATTTTTCGAGGAGCAATTTCTTGAATAGGTATTTCTTGAAGAGATATTTTTCGAGGAGCAGTTTCTTGAAGATGTATTTTTCGAAGAGCAGTTTCTTGAAGAGGTATTTCTCGAAGAGATATTTTTCGAGGAGCAGTTTCTTGGAGAGGTATTTCTCGAAGAGGTATTTTTTGAAGAGACCTTTTTTAAAGAGTTAAGGAGTAAAAGATATTCGAAGAGGAAAGCTGTTCAAAAAGGGAGGTTGTTCGAAGAAATATTATTTGAGGAAGTGCATTTTCGAGGAGAATTGAAGCAAACAAGACGAAATTTGGAGATGTCTTTACAGTCCCAATAAAAATATTTTTAGTAGGACTGGGGGGCTACTGATGGGGAGAATAAAATATGTAGGGGAAAATTGTAAGGAAGTATTTTTATTGGGAAAGTATTGTAAAAAAGAACAATAGAAGTAATTATTATGAATAAGTGAGAAAATATAGGGACTAATTGTGTAACAATGTAGGAATTAAGTTGTGTGTGGGATCCATTATTGTACTATAAAAGGACCAAACACGAGTGGATAATCTGATGGATTAATAGAATATTACTTTCTCTCTCTACTTAGTCTTGCTCTCACTTTCTCTCTCTAAAAATGCTCCTTAACAAAGAACTTAATACTATTTTGACACTAAAAGATTCTCGTAACACAAAATTACCCTAGAGTTATTTCTGAATTCTTTACTTATGATGCTAAAAAATAAAGAATCTGAGGCTACTTAGAAATACTCAAGTAATATAAGTCCAAGTTTGCAATAATGATATATGACCACGTTCCCATCATGGAAAATCTGCCGTCGATACCCTAGTCATGGCTGTAGCGTTAGGAGAGCACCCCCTTATCTTCACGCAACAGTTAACAACCATAGAGCTTCTCAGTTAGAGCGATACCATCCACACAATTGATACTGCCACCGATTGGAGACAACCTTACCTGTTATACCTCATTTCTAGTACTCTTCCGCCTGATAAGATAACGACTCGAGCACTTCAATTTAGGACATCCAAGTACCTTAGTCTAGACAATGTCCTATACCGAATATGTTCAACATGACCCATACTCTGTTGCTTTGATCAAGCATAAGTTATTAAATCTGTGCATGATCTACATGATGAAGAAGCTGAGGTACATTATGTATATTGCATCCTTATTCGACCTTTTCTGCTAGCCGAATATTAGTGGCCCGAACTGGTCACCGATTTTGAGAGACTTGTCCAAAAATTCCATAAATATCACCTTCCAAGAAAGATGATATAGCCCGTGGTGGTCCCTTTCCCTTTCGATAAGTGGGCCATCGACCTAGTAAGGCCACTACATATGGCTACTATCAAGCACCAATTCTTGATAGTTGCGGTAGATTACTTCTTCGAATGGGTCGAAGTTAAATCTTTCTTTCTCACTTGAGCTCAAGAGATATGCGACTTTGTTTACCGTCAAATTTCAGCTAGGTTTGGAATACCTCACGTTCTGATGACGGATAACAGTCCTCAATTCCAAAACAGCGTGGTCACGACAGCTTATAAATGTTATGGGATCAACCAACACTTCTCCACACCATACTAACACGAGGAAAATGCCCAGGTCGAAGTCACCAACTAGACCATCTTGGAAGGAATTAAACAAAAGCTTGAATGAGCCAAGGGCAAGTGGCCTGACAAACTAACCGAGGTACTATGGGCATATCAGACTACCCCTCAGACTACGACCGGTGACACTCTTTTCACCCTCTTCTATGGCAGCGAGGTTGTGGTACCAGCAGATATATCATACCAAGCCACCGGATCGCAAGTTATGATGAAGACAATAATACTACCAATGGAGCGGTAAGCATGGACCTCATATAGGAACGACGTAACCAAGCGCATGTTTGAGCAGAGCCCTATAGAAGCCTGACACGGGGACGCTTTAATGCATGCCTTAAGCCTTGTAGCTTCCAAGTAAGGGATGTGGTTATGCAAAAAGTTTTCCAAGGGTCGGACAACAAAGCTTGTCGAGAAGTTAGGGAAATTTCTATCCCTCATGAAGATGCTGTGGTGATAGGAACATTTATTGAAGGCACTGAAATACGAAGAATCTTGATTAACATAGGTAGTTCGGCAAATATTTTATTTTTATAAACAAATAAAAAAATCATTCGGTTATTCAACATTTAAATAAATCCATAGTGGAGTTTACAGACAACTCTGCTGAAGTAATTGGGGAATCTTAAAGTGAGGCATTGCTAGGGAAAAGGCCATTTAAGAAAATGGTAAGTATTTTATTTGTAGTAGTTGATTGTACGACGTATTATAATACGATATTTGGTAGATCTTGGTTGTCCATGATGGATGCAGTAGCATCAACTGTTCAACGATGTTTGAAATATGTTGTTGGAAGTCAAGTACGGATGATCCAAAGCAGCCGAAAGGTGACAAGGGAATGTTATGTCACTGCTCTCCCTAAAACATTATTGGAGGCAGTGAGAACTGAAAAAGAATAGCAATTAGTAGAGTTTTCTGTGGAATCCAATGAGATAGATGATCCAAATAAGGCTCTTAGTGCTATTACCTCAATTGAAGAGGTTGAAATTCATCATTTAGCAGAAGAGAAAACGTCAGGGTCGGATCCAAATTATCATTAGAATTGAAGGATAAATAGTTTTACTTTTTATCCAAAGAATTTACATGTGTTTGCTTGGTGCAATGAGGATGTAACTGTAGTACCAACAAATGTTATCAGCCACAAACTGTTTGAAAGATCTGATGTGGGTCCGGTGGTGCAAAAATGAGAGTTTTTTCTAATGAAAAATCAGAAGTTATAGTCCAAGAAGTGGATCGGTTAACAAAGGCGGAGGACAATAAAGAATCCCAATATCCTCTTTAGACTTCCACTCTGGTTTTGTCAAAAAAATAATGGCAAATGACGTATGTGTATTGAATTACAGATCTTAACAGATCTTGTCCCAAAGTAATAAGGGGAGGAAATATTGGGATGAATAGGCAAATTTAGATAAATAAATAAATTAATTTTATTTAATAAAGTATTGAGGATAAATCTTGACAAGTTTGTAATGATAAGGGGGTTATATGTAATTGTTAATATGTATGGCTAGAAAAATCTGTTTTGGTAGCTCGGCGGAGAGAGCTTTTGGAAGATATTGAAAGATTGAATGTTGAAAAGAAAGCAACAATAAGTTCATGTAGACCTAAATTGGAGGTCTAAAGAGAACGGACAATTGGAAAAGAACATATAGAAGATGTTCCTCATACTAAGGAAAGGGGTAATAAGAAAATCCATTATTCCTTGAAAAGAAAAGTGAGATTTGGACATCGTTATGAATCAACAGAATACAGTGAATATTCATCGTACATTTTGGATGAATCTTATTCTTATGAGGAGGATAATTGACGTTAAAAGAGCTACAAAATAAAATATTCGAGGAGGCGAAGAGGTGGTTCTCGTACATCTCATAGAGCCAACGGTTGGAAGAGGGAAAATCCAAATATGGGAAAAAGGGCTTGGTTCCGAGGAGTCGGCCATAATTGTGAACATGGATCAATGGGAACAAGTAACTTCACATATGCAGATTTGTTCTGAAAGCCATAATCTTGAGTGTCGTGTGAGTAATCAATTTATATATCCATCTGACGAAGGTTTATACGCAACATTGAATGTAGGTCCGCGACGCAATGCGTATAAAGTGGATCATTACTGGAGGTCATCCCCTCTTTCCCAGAAATTCTTTCAGGGCATCTACCTAAGTGGTTTTATATTTCTAAGCTGGAAAAGTTTGATGGGACATAAGATCCGAATAATCATATATAGAAATTCAAGAAATTTATGATTAACTATGACGAAGATGACAAACTTTCATGGAGGGCCTCATCGCAGATATTTAAAAACGCAACTTCAAAGTGGTATAATCGTTTTCCCGAGGGTTGTATCAATTTTTTTCAAATGTTCTTGAATTTGGTTTGTCTGCACTTTGTGTGAAGCTAAATTTTTTGAGCGAATGGTGATACAATCATTTCATCAAGGCTAAAACTAACATGGAAAGTTGTGAAGATAAAGTGGCGTTGGCTGCTTTCCAAATGAGAATCCTGCCCTAAATAATGAAGGATAACGCAACAGAGAGGCAAGAAATAATATTTGGGGAATTGTTAAATCAAGTAGAGAAAAGAATTCTGGTGAATGAGACATAATCATCGAAAAGTAATTCTTTAGCACAATTTGAACAAAACCTATTTCATCAAAGTTCGAAGGTAGCACATAAAAATTCGAACCCTACAAGTGTTGTCCGACCTCGAGCACCAGTTTAAACGATAATTCAAGCACCGCTAAGTGTGAAAGAGAATACACTAATAATGAATACTTAACATCATGTCCAATCTATGTCAAACAAATGGGTTCGACCAACACATCTTTCCTAGCTAACAGAGTGTGCAGCGAAAATCTTTGAGAAAAAACGTCCGCACGTACAGTTTCGTAATCCATTTCCAATTCAGACTCCAAGAAAGAATAAAAAAAATCGGCACTGTAAGTATCATGAGGACATTGCGCATGACACAAATGATTGTGTGGTATTGAAAGAAAAGATACAGGTCTTGATCGAAAATAGGAAACTAACAACATTTGTGAAGAAGAATTATGTGGTTGCTTTAAAGCAAGAAAATATTATGAAGCAACAAAATGCTCTGATGATCTCAGAAACTATTGATGAAGAATGTATTGATGCATTTGATATTTGAATAGAGTATTTGGATCCGAAGCCACACAGAAACATCATCAATATGGTAAAAGAACCACTTGTGAGATGAAAGGTTAGTGAAATATGCGCTTTCTTTGAGTCACTAACAATGTTTGGATGAGACATCAAATTATTCTCGAAAGAGACACATTGTTAGCCTAACAACTCAATTAGAGGTGGGTGCTTCACCAAACTTATATAGAAATCCATCTCCAATACTTTGTTTTGAAGATGATGACAGGAGGGACGTAATCATGAGCTCAAATAATATTATGTTCATGACTACTCACAACAAGATACATAATCTACCAACAATCATTTGGCTCGATCAGACAGGTGTAGGGTTTACTGGAGTAACGACTGAAGTGGTAGGAGAATTCGAGGGGAGAGTTGAACCAAGTTGAAGACCATTCGAAAAGGTAGTATCAGTCTTGTTTATTGTGATAAACGCATAATTTATTACAAAGAAATCTTTGGGAGGTCTTGGTTGTCTAAAATGCATATTGTTGTATCAACCGTTCATATGCCTGAAGTGTATCATGAGAAACAATGTTAGAACTGTTAGAAGTAGTCAGAAGATGACAATAAAATGCTATTGAACGACTTTGGCCGTAAAGCAAATCAAGGAGGATGAGTAAAAGAATAAAATCCGACCCCGTAGATGATCCCATGGAGACCCCTGGGTTTATGTTCCCAAATAACCATTTTGAGGATCATGTTTTCTCTGAATGCAAAATTTTAGAATTAGTACAAAGTTATATCTAAAGGTAAATGAAGAGTTAATTCAGTTTTTATCAACTAAATCACATATGTTTGCATGATGTATAGAAGATGTGACATGATTTCCCTTGGATATCATCTACCATAAGTTAGCAGTCCGAAGTAATGTTCGTCCGATCATCCAGAAGAGGAGATCTTTTTCCCAAGAAAAGTCTGAGGCGATTGAGAGGTAGATTGTTTAACCAAGGTTGGGCACATATGCAAGCCACAATATCCTTTATGGACTGCTAATCCGGTTTTAGTATAATAAAAAAGAACGACAAATGGCGAATGTGTGTGAATTTCACTGATCTAAATAGGGCATATCCAAAAGATCCTTTCCCGGTTCCACAAATAGATAAGTTAGTAGATTCTACTTATGGAAATTTATTACTTTCTTTCATGGATGCATATGGCGGTTACAACCATATCCAAATGAAACGAAAGGATCAGGAGATACCACTTTCATTACTGGAAGAGGTTTACATTGCTATAAGGTAATTTCATTTGGATTGGAAGACGATGGAGCGACCTATCAACGCTTAATAAACAAATATTTTGAGACTCAGGTTGGGAGAAATGTTGAAGTATACATCGATGATATGTTAGTAAAAAGTGCAAGGGATAAGAATCACTTGGGGGATCCAGAAGAAACTTTCGCTAATTTAACAAAGATAAATTTGAAATTGAATCCAGAAAAATTTACATTCGAGGTCCAATCCGGAAATTTTTGTGGGTACATAATCAGTGAGCGTGGGATAGAGGCTGATCTGGTACAACTAAATGATTTGAGCACTATGCCACCACCTCGAATGATTAAGCAAGTATAAATTCTGACAGGAAGATTGGTAGCTTTTAATAGATTCATATCACGATTGTCAGATAAATGTGCTCTTTTTTTCGAAGTGTTGAGACAATCAATTTTTTTTACTAGACCTAATAATTTTCCGAGGCGTTTTATCGAATGAAATAATATATTTCTTCACCAAATTTTTTAACAAAGCCAAACTCACGGGAGAATTTGTATATTTATTTAGTGGTGTCAAGTTATGTTGTGAGTGCTGTTTTGATTTGAGAGGAAGATAACCGCCCGTGACCAGTGTAATACATCAGTAAAAGTCTTTTGGATGCTAAGAAACACTATTTAAAGTTAGAAAAGTTGGCCCTCATATTAGTAACTGCTGCTCAGAAAATGAGACCTTATGTTCAGGCCCACCCTATCATTGTGCAAACATATTTTCCATTGAAAAATATGTTACAAATTCTTGATATATCAGGAAGAATGACCAAGTGGTCGGTTGAATTAGGAGATTTTGATATTGAATTCGAACCTAGGACTCCAATTAAAGCACAAACCTTAACAGATTTCTTGGTTGAATTTTATTCCCAACGGTCAGATATGGAGGTTCATGAAGAAAACTTTGAGCTTGAGTGGATTGTCCGAACAAATGGGGGTTCAAGTGAATTAGGATGTGGGGCAGGGGTGCAGTTTATTTCTCCAAAAGGAATTGTCATCTACCAAGCTATCCGCTTTAGGTTTAAATCATCAAACAATGATGCAAAATATGAAACTGCTTTGGCTGGGTTTAGACTAGCTCAAATTTGTGGGGCAAAAAACGTAAGGTTGGTAAGTGACTCACAACTTCTTATACATCATACATCTGGTCAATATGAGGCAAGAAAAGATCATTTAGTAAGGTACTTCAGAGTGTTAAAGGCCTTAATATTGGTCTTCGAAAGCATCAGATACGAACATGTTCATAGGGCTTGAAACTCTGTGGCTGATTATTTGACTATTATTTCATATTCCGTAAAGTACCCATGGATTATCACACAAGAAAATCCTTCAATAACAAAGGGGTCTGAGTTAGCAGAAGGGTCAGTTGAAGCTTTTCAAATTTCTATAAGCACAACAAAATATTGGAGGAGTGAAATTAAAGAATTATTGGTATATGATGTGTTACTCTTTGATAAAATAATGACCAAGAGAACACGGTTTGAGACATATGGTTATATGATCCTCAGAGATGTCTTGTATGGAATTTTTTTTAGTATGGCTTTGCTTCAATGCCTTGGAGAAAATGAATCACAAATTATATTGTCAGAGTTATATAATGGAGAAAGATCCGCTCACTGTTGGTATAAAACTTTGATACAAAGAGTTCTTTTGGCATGATATTATTAGCCTACAATTGCTTCGGATGCCAAAGAGATAGTTCAAATATGTGACACTTGCCAAATATTTGCTAACACAATTTACACACCATGAGTGCCTCTTGAGTCAATTTATGAGTCATTACTATTTGATTGATGGGGCATTGACATGTTCAGACCCTTACCAATGACCTTCATGAAGACGACATACGATAATTGTCGCTGTAGACTATTTTCTAAGTGGGTGGAATCAGAACCATTAGCAGGAACAAAAACTAAACATGCGATCATATTTATTGATTTAATTTTTTGTTGTCTTTTTGGGGTTCTAAGGGAGATGACTATGGATAATGGGCCACAATTTGACAACAAGGAGATGAAAACTTTTTGTTCTGCTAAAGGAATACAACAATGCTTCTCGGTACCTTTTCATCTACAAGAAAATTCCCAAGTCAAGGTTACTAATAGAAAAATTCTTAATGGGTTGAGAAAGAATTTGGAGGGTAAGCATGGGAAATAACCGGATTATTTACAAGAAGTTTTGTGGGCATACAACCTATTAATCACAGTTTACATTAGATTATGGGATAAACACAATTTTTCCATCCAAAATAAGCTTCCCTTCATATCAAATCAGCAAGTATTTCGACGAGGCCAACAATAAAGAAAAGTGTACAAAGTTAGATTTGATAGAAGAAAAGAAAAAAAGCACAATTGAATTCTTTTCACTATCAAATTTTGATGAGAATTTGGTACGCTTCCAAAGTTAAAAGACGGGAATTTAAAGCAGGGTACAAGATGTTGAGGAAAGTATTTATTTATAAGAAATAAAAACGGCGGTGAAAGTTAGTTCCTAACTAGGAAGGTCCGTATACGGTAACTAAGAAGGTAAAACCGAGGACATATCTACTCAAAAATAAAGAAGGAAGAGATCTTCATCACCTATAGAATATTGAGCAAGTTAAGTTATATTTGGAAGGAATATGTAAGTTTGTAAGTTTGTACATATTTTTAAAAATTTGTATCGATGACATATTCTTTCCTACCCTGGTGGAGCAGGAAGGTTTTAGTGAGATGCCCTCAAATCCGACTTATATATATAATTCTTTTCCATCTTAAAACAACTTCTACAATTTTTATCTTTTTGGACCGGAAGGGTCTTCCAATGAATGTTTGTCTACAATTTTTATCTTTTTTTACCGAAAGGGTCTTCCAACGAATGTTGGTCTATAGTTTTTATCTTCTTGGACCAGAAGGGTCTTCCGACAAATGTTGGTCTATAATTTGTATATTGTTGGACCGGAAGGGTCTTCTGATGAATGTTGGTCTATAATTATTATCGTTTTAGATCGGAAGGGTCTTCCAACTAATGTTGGTCTACAGGTTGAAAATATTCTATAAAATTTAATTATAATAGTATTTCCATATGAAAAAGTTTGGAGGAGAAAGTTAAAAATATTTTATAAAATTAAGTATAATAGTATTTTCATATGAAATAGTTCGGAGGAGAAAGTTAAAATATCTTTTATAAAATTTAAGTATAATAGTATTTTCATAGGAAAACGTTTGGAGGAGAAATTTAAAAATCTTTAATACAAGTTAAGTATAATAATATTTTCATATGAAAAAGTTTAAAGGAGAGAAAGTTAAAAATATTTCATAAAAGTTAAGTAATATGAAAAAGTTCGGAGGAGAAAATTAAAAGCTTGAATAAAAGTTAAGTATAATAGTACTTACATACGAAAAAGTTTGGACAAGATTGTTTAGAACCTATTGTAAGAGTTAAGCATAATAACATTTTTTATATGAAAATTTTTGAGGGGAGAATTTTGGAGATTTTTGTTTGTGAAATTTAATGGTTAACAATATTTCTCATACAAAAATCTTGACAAAATGCATGTAACCAAAGAACTATTCCATTAAAAACTTTTACAGTACAAAGTGTATCATGAGAACATAAGGACTTAACAAAAAAATATGCCTATAGAAAGTTTTAAAGGTTTACATAAAACGAGGAAAATAAGAACTAAGTAACACACCCCAACCTTACTCCAAAGGGGTACCTCCTTGACTGCTTTCGGATGAACCGGTACTGGAGAAAGAACTACTTGACCCTTCTGAGTCACTGGTTGATTTTTTATCTACTAAGAAAATTCCCACTAGACGATGTTTTTTTGAATAACACGTTCCTAAAAAACTTCATAGCTTTAAGTTGGGAAAGTGCTCATGTATTTCTAAAACTAAAGTCGATTTGATGTTTACATTCTTTTTTCCTAAGCGGGTGACACAGTCAACAACATACTCCTCGAGATAAATATTATTGTAATTCTCAGAGTCTTTACTAATGAAATCCTTCTCAACAGTGAGTCTCTCAATCTATGTAAAAACATTCTTAAAATGTGTTTTGGTTTGATTATAAGAATCAAAGAGGCCATCAATGAGGATGTTTTGTTCAATGTCTTTGGTGATAAATCGCTCTAGCTCATTGTCGAACTCCTATTTTTCCTTGGTTAATTGAGTTTCAAGTGCCTCAATATTTTCCAAACGCTCAACGGAAGTTTTCTTCGCACCAGAAATTTCTTTCTCAAGGCTTTTTACATCATCTCTCTTTTGGATAACTTCATTTTTATAGCGATCCTTCCAGGTGGCTTTTGTTTCGAGGATAGCAACAATATGAATAAATAGGTTAATCTCGTTCGCCACAGAATCGTTCTCATAAACATCAAAGTAAAACAAGGTTGGGGAGACATGTTCCACATATCCTTGAAGTTCTTCTCAATTCCCTTGACCAATGGTATATTTTATTTGAGAAACAGACTCCCCAGCAGAGTCTGAATCAATAACAACAACCTTTTTTATAAGAGGAAAGCTCAGAGATGTCGTGTTGTCATTCTACTATTCACCAACAATCTTCTTCTTGCCTTTTTATTTGGCAGAAAGTCTCTTTGATCGCCTCACAATACCATCTTTCCCAATAGGTTCCACCGGGCCTCGTAGGGAGGTAAACAGGGTTGTGTAAACGATCAAATTTCCTTAGTACTACGTTTTATGTGGGAGGAACCATAAGCTCTTTTATTGCTTTCCTGGGTCGGATCAATCCTCCAAATCTGAATTTTAGCCAAATTTTAAGGAGTAAAACATCTATGAAATTGATAGTCCAAAGTAATACCAGCTCAGTAGCTAAGCTGGGCAAATATCCGACTTGCTAATTGAACATGGTCCACAAACTGTTTGGCTATCCCTTTCATAGTTGTTCCCAAAGAAATATTTTAGTAAAGCAATGATAAAAATAAGTACCTCGACTAATCCACTTTTGAGTAAGACAATGGGGAATCTCAACAGAATGCTCAAAGCCGGTCTCCTATAATCTAGAGACAAAAATGAATATTTATTTCCACTTCTTTCCAGCTTCTAAAAAATCCTTTACACTCTTATATCTTCTCCAAAGAGTTAGTGAATACAAGGGAAATTGAGAGTTCTTAGCCACGACTTTCAACCTAACAAGATCTTTAATGGAACATCTAATATGAGCGATTCGAGAAGCCATGATGCACGCCATAAGTGTGAACCACATGTTGGGGCCGGCTTAGGTTGGACATAGGTGTATCAGATGAAAGTACTCTATGAAAGTAGGGTCAAGAGGGAGTCAAAGACCCCACTTTATAATCTTTGTGTAAACAACCAATTAATGATCATGGACGGGAAAATGCGTCTCTCCAACCTCAGGGAACCGAATTTTGATAGAGTCAGGAATCCCCCACCAATCCCTCAGTTTAACCTCCTCAGACGGATGAAAATACTTGTACATTACCTTTTGAAGTGCTAACAAATGTTTGACTTCAGAATCACATAAATTGATTCTTAAGATGACTTCTATGTTCGAGGGCAGTTCAACATGATCCTTCTTCTTATTCTTCTTCTTCTTCTTCTGGAGAGCTTCTTCTTGGTGAACATGCGAGTTGGTCATAATATCAAGATGAGAAGATTCCCGAGTCTGTCCAGAAGGTAGGATGGGAGGAATCCGTGCAGGGATAGCTTGAATAAGTTAAGATTTAACAGAAACCATACCTTCTCCTTTTTTATTATCATCTGACTCATCAATTAAGTATTTTTCTTGCATTTCTGGAATGAGTTTTAACGTCGGACCAACAACCATCCCTACTCGAATAGTTTTTAAGGAATTTTTACGAGGAGTTATCTCGGGGGTGGTTTGAGGAGTACCTTGTGGTGTGATATGAGGAGTAGGAACAAAATGTGTGAGATTTATCTTTGTGGATCATTTAGCTGGCCCCAAAGATTTCTTCCTGTTAGACCGAACCCCTTTAGTTTTTTTCAAGAATTTTATGTTTGTCACCATTAGGAGAAATGGAGAAGTCTTGCGAATTCTTTTGGAATGACCAATGTCACCCTTGTCGCACCTCGAACAAGATTGATCGGGGGGCTGGATAGTAAGAGGAGCATATGAAGTATTGTTACGTGAGGTCCTTACTATGCCAAAATGTTTATTGAGAGGAGGCCAATAACCATAAAATATTATTTGGAGAGTTTCAAACGCTTGGGTTTTTCTTCTAAGCCGGCGACCTTCGGATTCCCTAAGCATGAAAGGTCAAAGAAGATGTTTAGTGGGACAAACTGTTTATCTCTATAAACAAAAACATTATTTATCTCTAGGGTTGGCAAATATGTGTAACTTTAAAATTGTTAGTAGAATCAAGTATTTATAGAGAGAGCATGGGCTTCTAAGGGATACCGAAGACCAAGTAAGTTAAAAGGTTCTCTAAGATAACGACTATTTTGCTCAAGTGCGCGCGTATTAAGAAGTGTGAAGATCTTCTGACATACCTCTTCTTCTATAAATTATTCTGGAAGGCATGCTAACACACATCAGGAAACAGTTGACAAATGGAATCTAGTGACTCATAAGTCTAAAACTTGTCTAACACACAAACAAGGCGTAACATGCATGCCACCCGAAACAAACAATGGGTGAGCGTGAGGTCATCATTACTAATGGTGAAGTCATAAGTTTGAAAAAACATCAGTGGCAGAGTAATCCGATGTAGAACCTGTAGAAGAATAGTTCAAGGAGACCTTGTGAAAGGGTGTTCAAAGAAGTTTTAGTGGAAGAACAATCCGATAAGGAGCATGTGGAAGAATAGTTCGAAAACACCTTATGAAAGAGTTATCCAAGAAGTGTCAGTGGAAGAATAAACCTGATGAGGAGCCTGTGGAAGAAATATTTGAGGCAATTCATGAGAAGGAAAAATCCGCTTCCATGAATCAGTCCTTATTCAAATATCTTCACAAAGACTGAGGGGCTATTGATAAGTGGATGCAATATTGTGATGAATAGAAAAAATTAGATAAATAAAAGAATTGATTTAATGTAATAAAGTATTAAGGATAAAACTTGACAAGTATGTAATGAAACGGGGTCATATGTAATAGTTAATATGTATGGTTAGAGTTAGTAAATTGGTGGGGTGTAAAGACCCACATAAAAGGGGATAAATATGTAAATGAAGGATTTGGTACTTGTAAAGGACCCATTTTTGGGGAAAATGGTCGAATCATTAGTCAATTATTACAATTTTTTTCCTTTTGTCTCTTTCTCTCTTTAATCATTATGTTTCTCATTCTAAAAAAACTCTCATACGAATATTATTGTGACATATACTCTCATACGAACATTGTCATGACAAGAAACATTACTGAAAAATCTTTGGAACACATCACAAGGATCCTTCATGGATGCTTTTTCCTGGTACATTCTACATATGAGAATAAGTTATTATCCTTCATGGATGCTTTTGCTGGTATAATCAGATACAGATGACTTCGAACGGTCATGATTACACCACATTCATCACTGATATGGGGCTTAATTTTTACAAAGTAATGTTTTTTTGGGTTGAAGAATGCTTGAGCTACTTATCAATGAGTGGTTAATAAAGCGTTTGCCAACCAAATTGGAAGAAATGTATGATTTCTAACATGGAAATCATCAACCTGAAATTAAATCCTGAAAAATGTACTTTTGTTGTCTGATCCAGTAAATGTTTGGGCTACATCATAAGTGAGAAAGAGATCCAAGCTGACCTAGACCAATTGAATGCTTTATTGGCCATGGATCTACCTCGGACTACTAAAGAAGTTCAGATATTGACTGGGAGATGAGAAACATTAAACATGTTTATTTTGAAGTCATCAGATAAGTGTGCCCAATTTTTACATGTCTTGAGAAATACAAAACACTTCAACTGGTCCACAAATTGTGACAAATAATCCCTCGAAATTAAGAGACATTTATCTTCACCCAAAAACATAATTCAAACCTGTTGTTGGAGAAATACTTTATATTTACCTTGCAGTGTTGGATTACGTTGTGAGTGTAATATTAGTACAAGAAGTTGATAACTATCCCCGCCATGTTTACTATATTAGTAAGAGCTTATTGGAAGTTGAGAACTGATAGTTAAAATTGGAAAAACTAGCTTTGGAATTGGTAATAGTGGCAAAAAAAATTAGGCCATATTTTCAAGCGCACTCCATCACAGTACGAACCTCTTTTCCCTTGAAGAACGTGTTACAAAAATCAGATATATTAGGTCGAATTCCTAAGGCATCAGCTGAGCTCGAGAATTATGATATTGAATTTACATCTTGAGCTACAATCAAAGCTCAAACCGTGGCTGGTTTTCTAGTTGAATTTCACTCAAAAAGACCTCATGAAATTTTTTGAGCCAGTAAGCCTGCAAAAGAATGGGTGGTTCAAACTTATGGTGGATCTAGTACAATGGGATGTGGTGTTGGAATTTTCCTAACTTCCCCGTTTGGAGATTCAATGTACCAAGCAATACGCTTTAATTTTAACTATTCAACAATGAATCTAAATATGAGGCAACAATAACAGGTTTAAGATTAGCTCACATATGTGGTGCCAAAAGGATCTGATTATTGAGTGATTCACAATTAATCATTCATCAAGCACAGAGACAATATAAAATCAAGAAAGATCATTTGGTAAAATACTTATAGGTATTAAAACAATTCTCGACTAGTTTTAAACATGTTAAGTATGAACATGTGCTAAAATCGGAAATTTCAATGGCTGATTCTTTAGCCACTATATCCTACTCTGATTATACCCTTGGATCATTTTACAAGAATGTCCTTCCATAGTCAGAAGTCCTGAAATAGAGGTTGACATTGAATAGAACCTTCAAGTATCTGTCATAACTCCTCAGGATTGGAGGAACGACATCCAAAAGTTTATCACTAACAGATTTTTACCTAAAGATAAAGCTTCTGCCAAAAAACTAAAATTCAAAGCACATGGATTTTTGGTTTTAAGAGGTGGTCTTTATAAAATATCTTCAATAGGACCTTGTTGCGTTTCCATAGATTCAAGGAACCTCAAATTGTTCCATCAGAACTACATGATCGGGGAGGATCAACATATTGTGGCTACAAGGCTTTAAGTAGAAGAGTATTGTTGGCAGGGTACCATTAGCCTTGTTTTATGACAGATTCTAAAGACTTGTTAGAAGATGTGACCCTTGTCAAAGGTATATAAATGCAATCCATAACCCGACAGTCCCTGACATATCACTATAGATAACGGTCCTCAATTTGACAACAAATACATGAAAGTATTTTATGCATCAAGAGGAATTTATCATTACTTCTCTTCTCCTTTTCATCCGCAAGACAATGTACAAGTTAAGGTAGCAAATCGAACGATTTTAATGGGCCTGACAAAGAACTTGGAGGGAGCAGTCGCGAAGTGTCCAAATTATCTATAAGAATTACTATTAGCTTACCGAACTACTCTCCATATAGCTACTCAAGAGTCTTCATTTTCTTTAGTTTATGAAATGGATGCAATCACACCAATAAAAGCTACTTTTCTTTCTTTCAGAGTTCAAAATTATTCCGAACAGAGTAATGAGGTTTCAGTAAGAGCTCAGTTGGATTTGATTGATAAAAGAAGAATAAAAGCTCATTTGAGAACCGTTCACTACCAAGGCCTGATGAGAAGCAGGTATGCATCTAAAATCTAAAGAAGAGACTTCGAAGTAGGAGAATTGTTTTTAAGAAATGTGATTCTACATACTAAAGAAAATAAATTTGGGAAACTGGCTCCAAACTGGGAAGGACCATACAATGTGTATAAAAAGATTAAGCAAGGAACATACATGCTACTCGACTGAGAAGACAACCTTTTAAATCACCCATGAAATGTTGAGCACCTGAGTTCATATATGGAGTAAACTTGTATAGTAAATATTTAATTTGTTTTAGTTCAATGTAAATATTAGGGGGCATACTCTTTCCTACCTTGGTGGCGTGTGGAGGTTTTAATGAGATGTCTGAATTGTTTTTAATCTATCATATTTTGCCTTTAAAAAACATGTTTCAATAGGTTTTATTTCCTTTGAATGGATTACCTTTGAGTGACTTGGTCGGATTATTCAATTGCTTTCGAATGGATTACCTTTGAATTTGGTGTGGATAATAATCGCCTGAGGGTAGGCTAGTAATTTTAGTTGGTGTTTTAAGGAAGTATGTGGGTGTTTTAAGTGTTTAGAGAGTAGAGAGATAATTAAGCAGCTTGGTAGCAGTTAATTTTCATTACCTATAGTTAATGCAGGTGGTTGGGTATTTATACCCTAATGTTTGGGCCCTTATGGGCTTTCGGGTCATGTTTAATGGACCCGGGTCATGTTCAAAGACCCATGAGCTCTAAGTAGGAGAGCAAGTAGCTTAGTCAAGAAGTGTTTAGGTTTTTTAGTACTTTTGTCATAGTTCGAACAGTCCCATGGTTATAGTGTTCAAAGCAATCTGTCCGGTCCATGTGATCTGTCCGATCTGTCCGGTCCGGAGGCCTTGGACTGATCTGTCCCTGTCCGGGGAGCATGCTAAATTCGGACTCATCAGAATTGATTGGTTAGGATAAATTTCATTACCTTCGAATGGATTACCTTTGAATGGCTTGGTTGGACGAAGTTAAGTTATTTTTGAATGGATTACTTTTGAAAGGTTTGGATAGGCTAGGTTAAGTTTCCTTCGAATGGATTACCTTTGAATGGCTTGGTTAGGATAAGTTAAGTTGCTTTCAAATGGATTACCTTCGAGTGGCTTGGTCAGATTATTCATTGCCTTCGAATAGATTACCGTTGAATGGCTTGGTTGGGCTAAATTTCATTTCCTTTGAATTGATTATCTTTGAGTGGCTTGCTCAGATTATTCAGTTTCCTTCGGACAAATTACCTTCAAATGGGTGGGTTGGGCTAAATTTATTGCCTTCGAATGGATTACCTTTGAATGACTTGGTTGGGCTAAGTTAAGCTGCCTTCGAATGGATTACCTTTGAATGGTTTGGATAGGCTAAGTCAATTTTTATTTGAGTTGATTACCTTTGAATAACTTGGTTAGGCTAACTTAAGTTGCCTTCGAACGTATTACATTTGAATGTTTTTCTTAAGCCCAAGTATATGAAGTTTATATTGCCTTTGAATGACCCATTTATTCGAAGTTTTAATTACTTTTGAATATAACATATTTAATCATGGTCCGATTTAATAAAGTTTATATGATTGTATAAAATTAATTTTGAATAACACAAGGGCTAAATAAAATCCGATAAAAGAGTTACAAAATCCCTTGTCCATGCCAATGACTCTCACGAACTTATCTGATCAATAAGCAAAATGCACATGACAAAATGATTTGTATACATTAAATGCTTGCAAAAAGATATATCAAAATATGTTGACCTTAGGGCTTATTCCCATCGGTCTTTCTTTCTTCTTTATCTTATGGATTCTCGCTATCGGAATCCTTTTTATTGGAGTCATATTATTCTGAATCATCAGAATTATTAAACTTGTCATCTAAAGTTAGATTGTGATAAAGAATCAGATCAGCTGGCACGGGTCTGCATAGATCTCTAAGAGACAATTTGGGGAACTTCTTATGAAATAACATCACCATATCCGATTTAATCGATTCATCCCTCTCTTGTATAGACTACAACACTTTTTCAGCACATGCATCCTCAAAATTAACTACCTTTTGAGCAACCTTTGTCCTGAGAGAAGTGATTTCATCTTCTTTGTCTTTAAAAAGGTCTTCAAATGTTTTCTTCTCATCAGATGAGTGTTGAATGGTAAACTTGTCCTCAGTTTGCTGATTTTCTAAGAAAGTGATTTCCTTAGAGCTGGATGACTAAGAAATGATGATAAATGTAAGACTAGTCAATAATGATAAATGCAAAGCTAGGCAATAATAATGCATGTCAGGCCAGACAATGATGATAGATGTGAAACCGTACAATGATTACACATGTGAGACTAGACAATAATAGTAGATGTGAGGCCAGACAATGATGATGCATGCGAGGCAAGACTATCATGATAGATGGAAGGGCATGCAATGATGACAAATCTGAGGCAAAACAATAATGATAGATGCAAGGACAGACAATAATACACGTGACGCCATGAAAATATGATAAATGATATACCATAAAAATATGAGAGATAGGGGATTCTTATATGTTGTTTGTACATTAATATGTTTAGACGTTTATACTCTACTTTTAAATCGTAGTTTTTATCAGTTGAATTCCTTGAGATTTTATTCTTTACCAATTTTTCAGGTCTCTTTAGATTCCTAAGAGTATAAGATACTAAAAATTTCGTTTATTTCAACCAACCGTAAGTTTTATGGGTATCAGCTTCTTTTGACGTTTGTGTACAATACCACCTTCTTGATCGTGCAACATTCCTTCATGTAGATTTTCTTCGAAATAAGTTATTTTAGTCCATGTAGTTGATTTTTTTTACTTTCATGCTCTTGAAAAATGTGTGGTTTTAGTCTGTCATCTATATCAGCTGAAACCATTTTCATTTCCATCTTGTTGCATATTAATAGTTTGGACATTTATCATCATCGTTAATATTAACGTCTTCATTCTCCTCCACAACAACATCATGTTCTTCTTTTTCTTCCATATCAACCTCTTATTTTTCTATTCCTCCATAAAAACCACTTATTATTCTTCTTCTTCCTCATCCATATCAACCTCTTCTTCTTGTTGGATCTCCCCACCAAATGCTTTTATTTCTTCATTTGTTAGAGCCTATTATCATTCTAAAACCCACATAATTTTCAAATAATTAAGTAAATGATAAATGTAAGATAATATACTACATGATAACCGGATGAAAATATATTAGATGATAAATGCAGGACAAAATTATACACAAAATGATGTTGGATAGTATAATGCATGATAGATGCAAGATAGTATAATGTTTTCTAGATGCACATATATTATATTGCATTAGATGTGAGATAAGTGATACATGAAAGATGATGGTATAATAGATTATAGATACATGACAATATAAGTTAACAAACTATGTATTACACATAAAAAATATGTGATACTATGGATTAAATATATATGTTTGGTTGTGATCTCCTTTAGAGTTTAAATCAAACCAAATTTTATTTTTCCTTCGATCCCAACCATTTGTAAAATCTTGGTACCATGCATTCACTTCCGTCTCCTTGACAGATATTTATGTGTTCCATGATGAATGACTACATTTGAATGATAATTTAGAGATAATAAATTTAATCTTTTTTGCATATTTTAAAATTAGAAGAAAATACTAACTAGTAAAAGAGCAACATATCCAACTACTTTATCGAGTTTTGTTTCATGAGAAAGTTTTACGGAATTCATCAACTTCTTCTTAATTTCTTCATAAAAACACAATTATTTAATTTTTCCACGACTTATATGTAAAAAACATTATAGAAGCTACTACATCTCCGGATGTAGAGAAGAACAATATGAAGCGGAATAACAATATTATAACATATTTTACTATTTGATCTCCATATATTCTAACTGTTTTGTTTATTTCCTCCTACAAACATACAAAATCTTAGTTAATATAAGTATATGATATATATGCGATGAGGGTAACATGTGAGACCATGCAATGATTACATATGAGAGACCAAATATGATACATGCGAGGCCAGTAAAAATATGTGAGACGATGCAAAGATGATAGATGTAAGGCTAGGTAAGATGATTAATGCGAGGCCATGCAAATAAAATTCACGTGAGACTCTGGAAAGATGATTCATGAGAGGTTATGCAAATATAATCCATACTAGGTCAGAAAAGGATTATCCACGCGAGGCCGGGAAAAGATGATCCATGTATGTTTAGGAAAAGATGACCCATGCGATACTAGACAAAGATGATCCATGCAACGCTATACATTATTGATCAATACAAGGCCAGACAAAGATAATCTATGCAATTTCAGGAAGGAATGATCCATATAATGTCATGAAAATATGATATATGCGAGATCAGTGTAATATTGTGTAACAAAATGTTCACAAGAAATTGCATATCTTTATATTTGTACTTTGTTTCAATCGGTTTTGATAAAACGATAATTGATTAGCTTTTGGACCGGGTTTTAGACCGGTCTTTCTTATATTTATTATCATTGTTAATATACCCATGAGGGTCATTTTGTGTACATGTATTATTAAATCCATATTGGTCCAACATTGTATCTATCAATAAGGATTATCACTCCACTTAGGGTGGGTGAACATGTATTACAAAAAAAATATATTAATCTTTCTTTCTCTATAATCTTTTTTTTACCTACCAAAATTACTCTGGTGAACAGGTCTCGACTAGCATGAACACTCTTCCACCTATCCAAACCTCAAAGTGGCCTGAAGCGCTTCATCACAACCTAGACTCATCATTGGTTCTCCATGAAATGAGGTCGTAACGGGAACCTACGAAGGAAAAATCACATTTTGGAGACTAATCAAATAGGTCCCATCAGAAGTACCTTTTGGTGCTACGAATATTCGGGTTGGTTCATCTTTAAGTCTTACAGATTGGAATGAGTTTTTCACCACATAAACGAATTGAGGATCATAGTACTCTTTCTCCTCCAATAATTTGAGGAAGGCGGAATGAGACGAACCCTCATCAAATTAAATCTCAAGTGGTGCATTATTTAATCCTCGATAAAATAATTACTAAGGGAAAATGATTGGAATAAAGTGTACTCGATAAAACGATTTTGAAAAAAACAATGGTTGGATAGTCAGATGATTTGACCGAGGCAAGAGCTCAAAATAAGATTTGAATAATCGGAGGATGTAATTTAAGTTCTTCAAACGGTGTTTAACAGTGGCCGAGTTTGTTGGGAATGTTTTAAGAGTGGTAGAGACTAAGCTTCTCGTGTGAGCTTATATTTCTAAGTATTTTCTTTTTATAAAGTCAGTAAAAAGGAGAGTGTGTCAAGTTTTTATTTATAGACCTTCAACAAATATCGTGTGACGCTTCACCTCATCTCCTGACAGATATAAAAATTTCTTTGATGCAAAAAAAAGCAGAAAAAATTACGCATGCCATATTCCCTAGGCCAACTCAAGGTATGATGCGTGACAGTCATGTAACAGGCGTGGAAAAAGAGACAAGCCCTCTTTTGTAATGTTGATTCTTGGTTTTCTAGTAGGGATTCTATTTTGACTTCCTCTAGTCCTTTTATGTTTTTGTTTTTAATCTTTTAAGGCAGTAGCTTCGGTTTACCTTGGATCAGAGAAATTAAAGTTAGAGCAGGATCCCTCAATATCCTTTAGAAAATGACGGGATATGGAAAACTAGAGACCATACCTTAACAGTTATTAAATCGCATTGTTTAATTCATTCAAAGACTTTCCAATTGCTCACATTAGATAAATTCTTGAGCATGGTCTCTTTGGCCTAATGTATTCATACTTCAACAAGCTCTCTATGAATATATAAACTATTGATAATGGGATAATTTGGTTATTTTTTGGGCGAGTTTTAGAATCTTCTTTCTTGCAATTATTATGCTTGATGATAATACATATAAAGCCATTTTTGTGTATATGGGCCATTAGAGCCACAACGAGCCAAATTAGTCATTATAAATAAGGTTTGTCACTACAGTTAAGATATGTGAACATTTATTACACAAAAACATTTATTACTCTCTCTATTTCTCTTTCTCTTTCTGTCGTACCCATACTACGGCGCTTTTAGACATAGTTAAACCGTAAAGTGGTCTGAAGCGCTTCAACCCAACCTAGATTCATCAAGTTTGTTTTTAATTTTCTTGTGGTATCATCAGAAAAGTAAGTTATATGTATCATTCACACTTATTCTTCTCATTCAGAAAATATAGGTACAAATTTTTTGTTGCTTAATGACATGTGTTCTTTTTAATGGTGGTCTATTAGAAACTTCTGGATGAACATCTTTTATTTTTTTATTTTATATCTTTAATAATCACAAATAGGTCTGATATAAAAAAACAGGCTTTCAAGGACATGTTTCTTGTAAGAATTGCGAGATTAATGTTAATTGAAGAATGATATACAACGAAGACAATATATCATATAACACATGATAAATACAAGACAATACATCATATGATAGATGTATGATAGTACACCACATGATAGACGTGAGATAATACATCATATGATAGATGTGGTACAATATATCACGTCATTAAATGAGAGAAAGTACACCATGTGATAGATGCAGAAAAGTGGAACACATAATTATATGAAAGATAATACACCAGATGATAGATGCGAGATTGTACACCAAATGATTATATGAAGGACATTACACCACATGCTAGAGACGGGACAATAGACCACGTGATAGATGCATGATAGTACACCACATGATTAAATGATATACCATGTACTAAAAACAAAAATAATATGAGGCAAGACAGAGATAATATATCCAAGAGCATGAAAAGATGATTCATATGAGTTCAAAAAAAGATGATATATGCATAATTACTTACAAAATAGTATTGTGCATAGGGCTGTCAACGGTTCCGGAGAACCGAGAACCGGACAGGAACCAAACCGATAAGAACCGGATCGGAACCGATAAGAACCGGACCAAGAACCGGACCAAACCTTAACATTATGGTTCGCAGTTCCATTTTAAAAACCGAAACAAAAAACCGGTTTGGAACCGAACCGATAAAACTGATAAACCGGTAGAACCGGTTAGGACCCGAACCGATAAAACCGATAAACGATAGAACCAATAAGGACTGAACCGCTAAAATTGATAAACTACTAGAACCGATAAGGAATCCAACCAATAAAACCATTAGAACTAATTAATTTCTTATTATTTTTTATACATTATATTGTCAAAATTAATAGTTAATTACCAATATAATATTTGCAATATAATATCAAGACTTGATCAAAATGATCTCTATAAGAGATCATATTGGAAATGAGATATTGACATGTCTCTTGATTTGGGATATTATCAGTTCAAAAACAGGCGTAGAAGATGTACTTCAATCAAATTTCACCCTCATGTTAGAGATATGATAAAACTAATTTTAAATGGAGATTGTAGTCTTTCAAGTAAATCAGCATGTGGACAAAATTTTGAGAGATAACTTTGGGAACATTATACTAGCTTTTGGCCAACTTTATGGTAAACAATCTCTTATCTTAGTTGAATGTAGATCTCTTTTAGATGGTCTTCTAATTTGTTGAGAAAAAACATAACTCAAATAGATATAAAGTTGATTATACTAATCTTATTAAAATACTTGAAAGATGGGCGACTCATTGGTTCATGTCTCTTCTAATTGATTATTGCAGGAGTCTAATGTGTAATAGTATGCTAATTAAATATATTTTCAGAGAACAAAACACACGAGCAAACTAGTTGGCTAAACAAACTCTAAAAGGCATATTGAAACTGAATTACAACATGAACCAAGCTCCAGTTTAGCTCAAAGAAATTACTCTACTCTAAATCTTAGACTTGAGTTATTCTAAATAAAAAAGTGAAGATGAGATTAAATGATTCAAAACATCCAACTCGAATTCAAAGAATATTGAAATTCTAGAATCCAATAAAAATTAAAATTGATAACTGTTTACCTTACTGATAAATTGATAGTTGTTTTTTTGGATGGACTTAGAAAAAGATTCGAATTCATTGAGGTCAGACATTTTAAGGGATGATTGGTTTGCAGTTCTACAGGATAATTAAAGAATTTATAATATCAAACCAAATTGATTGTGCAATAGAGATTTCTGAAGAAATGTTTAGTAATTTGGAAAAGCTAGTAGTATTGTGAGTACTCAGGCCATGTGGGTCTAGACTGTGGTTCTACCTGAACCCGTGGTTAATGCAAATAATGAGAACCAATCTTTCATTCTAAGAAAAATGAAAAAACAAATTTAACCATGGAAAGAAAAATATGATGATTTCTAACCTTTGAATAGTATGGGAGTCACCACACAATACAAGTATGAAAGAATAGTTAAAAGGAAGTCCAATTTTTTCTAAGCTTGTTCAAAAAGTATTTTTTTTAAAAAAAATAAATTATTGGGAAGCAGCTGCAAAAGAAGTATGAAGGTTGGTAAAGAATAGATACAACAATGTCTATGGAATAAAACACACCAAATAAATATTTGGTTACAATCTAAAGTAACAACTCTACCCAAAATTTTAGGAATTTTGGACCAAATTACTCTTATCGGAGGGCTTTGGTCTCAAACAAGTTGTAATTTTATTTTATTTTAATTTAATAAAATCTAGTTTTTTTGAATAATAATAATAATAATAATAATAATAATAATAATAATAATAATAATAATAATAATAATAATAATAATAATAATAATAATAATAATTCATCAACGCGCATCTCGTAATTGGTCATCTATCTAACATTATTTAGATTCCAAAAAAAAAAGATTCCAAAATAAAGGATAATATTCAGTGAGATAGTTAGGGTATTAGGGTATTGAAATAATATTAGGTATGATAGTAAAACGAAAATAATATTAAAAGGTAATAAAACGAAACTTGGATACTAGATGACCATATAATAGTCGAGTGGGTATTTAAAGGGTACTTTTTCATTTTTAAAATATATTTTATATAAAAAATTGATTTTATTTTTAACATAAATTTGATTTTAATTTTAAATACTAAATTTGATTTTGTTAATTTTAATTTTTTAAAACTTCTTAAAAATAATATTAAAATTTTCGTTTTAAAAATATTTTTTATATAACAAATTTTGTTTTATTTGTATTTATTTTTCAAATATATATCTTATATAATAAATTTTATTTTATTAGTATATATCTTTTAAAATATCTTTTAAATTTGATTTTGTATTTTTGTATTTTTTTAAATAATATCTAAAGATTTATTGTTATTTTTATTTATAAAAATATTTTTATATTTGTTAAGGAACAATAAAAATTAAAATTAAAAAAACTTAGAAAAACAAAAAATAAATGCTTACGAATATTTAACAAACAGATAAACGTTTTGTTAGTTCACATTATTTTATAAATTTGTTAAAAAAGAATCGTGTCCTAGATTTTAGCTTTGATTTTATTAGTTAACAACTTAACACGATATTTTAGAGATTTGATTAGATTTTGAAATATCTTTTAAGATTTTAACGCGTAGATAGGTCTGAGTCACATATTTTAAATCTTACTCTTAATCGGAAGAGAAGATGATATAGCAGTAACTCTATATAAACAAAGCAACTTCAATGAAAAAATATAACTTTAGAGTGAATAGAGAATGTCTTTCAAATACGATATTTCTGAAGAATTCATACCTAAAACTTCTCCAGAAGACTTATCCAGAACTTTAATTTCCGTTCATATACATTATCGGAAATGGCGTAAGGTGGTAAACAATGAAGACACTACCTCTGTTATGGTAAAAGAGTGCAAGGATCTGCTCGAAGTCTATCTAGACGATCTTTTATCAAACTATTGTTATAGATTCCCCTTACCGGAAATACTAAGCCGGTATGGAGTTTATGATGATGGGCTAATTACAGAACTCATGTTGGAGTTGAAGTTGCTGTCTTGCGATCCAAGTATAGAGTTTAACGAGGTTAAACAGGCAATTTTTAAATTGAATGTGGAGTTAGTAAATGATGTGGACGATCTAGATAACGAACCTGATCAACCTGAAGATGATGCTGATGATGAAGATAGCGAAGAAGACGAGATGTTTGACTATGAGGATGAAGATGGTTTGCCACAACTAACACTGGCTAGCCATGCTGATGACGATGAAGATAGCGAAGAGGACGAGATGTTTGACTATGATGATGAAGATGGTTTGCCGCAACTAACACCGGCTAGCCAGACATCCATTGAAGCACTTGAAAGTTCGAAGATCGAAGAGGCGACTACAGAGCAATGCACGGTTTGCGTTGAGGAATTTGGGGTTGGTCAGGCGGTAAAACGAATGCCATGTCAACACTTGTTTCATGAGGAATGTATCACTAGGTGGCTACATTCTAGCAACTTGTGCCCTTTATGTCGTTATGCCTTGCCTTGTATCTAAAAAAGTGCTATCTCTGTGTGATTAGGGTTAGGGTTCTTTATTTATAAGATTAGGGTTTTATATGATTAACTGCCTGGGTTTTGAAATTGGAATATGATTTTAGTGTTGAATGAGAACTTGATTGTTTATATATATTAATAAGAATAAAAGTTCTCGTCTTTCTCACTCTTTATAGTAGACTCTAAAGCTCTATTTCTCTTATTAAAATCCTGCATTTTTGAATTTCGATCCCATTTGAAATTTGGTTATTGTAACAACGAAATCACCTGTCTCGAGATAAAGAAAAATTGAAAGGATAAAGATGATGGTACTAGACCTACATGTTGCAAAAAGAGAAACTACATAGAATAATCCATGCACACCGTAGATAAGAACATCTTTATATCTCAGTTCGTTCACCAGATCATTAAACTTCTTTGACAATGGGTTGTCGTATTGCTGCATCACAAACTGAGGACACAAAGCAGTGTTACCAAATGCAAAGCTGAAATTTTATCTCGTGAAACAAAAATCCGACAACTTTAGACGCTAAAAAAACTAAGACATACACGCATGAAAATACATGATCCACGATACCCTCCAAAATGAAAGAAAATAAAATATGGAGAAGAGTCGATTTTTGAAGGAAGAAGAAGAATAATATATGAATCTGTATTTGTTCTTTGTATTACTTTTTCTTTAAATTTTGTGAATCCCACTGCTGCTATTTATACACAGTTAGTGCAGCAGTGGGAATCTTTCTTGTTACAACAGAATTCTGGATAAGGGTAGTACAATTTGTTCATTTACACATGTGACAAATATTTGTGCAAGGCTGAATATAAGGCCAATTTGATTCACAACTTATTCATGTGTGATACGCCGTCTTTAGGGCCTGAACTAGTCTTGTTAGTTGGGCTGCGTCGATCCAAGCCCAACACACAAAAGGATGAGAAACGACTCTTGGGTCAGTCGTTTCTCAAGAGAGGGAAGAGGGGGTCTGATCCCAAATCAGAAACCCTAGACCAGCCTCTCCCCTTTCACCTGCTCCTCTGTCTTTCTCCGAGTTCCATCATCGTCGCAGGTGGTAGTGCTAGGAGCCTTAGTAGCAGTAGGCTTAACATCCCCCCCGCAAACGAAGGGGTGAATGAGTGAGACCGAGTTTGTCTCGAAGAAAAGCGAATCAAGAGTGTGTTAATGGTTTCGTAAGGCAGTCGGCGAGTTGATCGTGAGAGGGTACGTAGCGGATTTGGAGAGTGCCCTGAAGAACCTGGTCACGAACGAAGTGAACATCAAGTTCGATGTGCTTCGTTCGTGCATGAAACACCGGGTTTGAAGCAAGAGAGCTCGCACCCAGATTGTCACACCATATGACAGACGGTGTTGTGACTGGAAGCTTGATTTCTGTCAAGATGGAGCGAAGCCAGATCAATTCGGAAGACAAATCAGCAAGGGCACGGTATTCTGACTCGGTAGAGGATCGTGCAACAACGTGTATTTTCTTTGAAGACCAAGAAATAAGAGATTCGCCAAAGTAAACACAGTACGCCCCAACACTTTGTCTGTCGTCCACCGAGGAGGCCCAATCTGCATTTGAAAAACCATGAAGATACAGATGAGTGGAGGGCTTGATGTGAAGACCAGTCCACCGTGAACCAGATAAGTATCTTAGAACGCGCTTCAAACACTGCCAATGTATAGTAGTAGGTTGTTGTTGATACTGACGGAGTTTATTGACAACGAAGGCGATGTCTGGTCGAGTGTGGGTGAGATACTGAAGAGCACCCAACAGGCTTCGAAACGGTGTTGGATCAGAAAGCGGTGTTCCAGAGGAGCTGGAAAGAAGAACACCAACTGCCATAGGCGTTGGACATGGCTTTGACAATGAGAGGCCCTCGCTTGCAAGTAAGTTGGTTATATATTGTTGTTGTGTCAAGTAGATGCCAGTCTGGTCACGATGAGCTTCTATTCCCAGGAATAGATGGAGTGACCCCATGTCCTTTAAGGAGAAACACGCATTAAGTCTGTGAATAAACTGAGTCAGACAAGTGGATTGAGACCCTGTCACTATAATGTCATCCACATAAACCAGTATTAGAATGATAGTTAGTTTAGAGACAAAGTAAAACAGAGAGCAATCTGCTCTTGAGTTTTTGAACCCCCAGCTGAGTAGAGTGTCTTTGAGTCTAGAGTACCAGGCTCCTGGAGCCTGTTTGAGCCCATACAGAGCTTTGTGAAGTTTGCACACGTGTGTAGGATTCACAGAGTCTCTAAATCCCTCTAGTTGAGCCATATAGACGTCCTCACTTAGGAAACCATTCAGAAAAGCGTTGTTGATGTCCAACTGACGTACCTCCCAACCTTTAGACACTGCTATAGCCAAGACCAACCTTACAGTACATGGTTTGATGACTGGACTAAATGTTTCTGAAAAATCAACTCCAGGAGTTTGATGAAACCCTTTAGCTACTAACCTTGCCTTGTTTCTTTGGATTGAGCCATCCCTGTTGTACTTGACCGTAAAAACCCATTTGCAGCCCATTACATTGAGTTTAGGTGTCCAAGGGACTAGGGTCCAGGTCTTGTTATTCATGAGTGCCTGGAATTCAGAGTTCATAGCAGCAACCCATTGGGGATTGATAGAAGCTTCTGAGTATTTTGTGGGTTCAAGAGTGGGATGAGTAGCTGTGGTCAGAGAGCCAATATAGGGTATGTGAGGTTTAAGGGTACCATCTTGAAATCTTGTTAGCATAGTGTGAGTTTTGAGAGATGGAGGTTGGTGTTGTGTGGAACCAGGAGGGTCTAGAGGTAGTTGTATGGATAATGTAGGATTCATATGTAGAAAGGTAGTTGTAGTGTTAGGCTGTGCTGAATTAGGATTGAGGGATGGTGTAGTATCACTGTGAGGTGAATGAGCAGTTCTCTTGTGAGAGAGTGGGCTAGTAAGAACAATAGGTTGAGTGTCATGAGTTTGAGTAGTGTGAGGAGTGATCTTACCTTGAGTGGAGCTAGGAGTTGAGGGAGTCATCTGATCAGGAGAGCCATGAGATTGAATTGCAGTAGAGGATAGACCACCAGGAGTCACAAGAGAGGTAGGCAGATTAGGAAGCCAGCTAGTAGTTGACACAGACTCAGACTGTTTGCCATAGAATGAATTTAGGAGAAAAAGGAATTCCCTTTCATTAAATATGACATTTCTAGACACATACACCCTGTTTTTAGGATCCAAGCAGATGTAACCTTTATGATAGAGATTGTACCCTAGAAAAACACACTTAGTAGTATGAAACTGAAACTTCTGTGATTGATAAGACCTTAGACAGGGATAACAGGCACAACCAAATGTTTTTTAAACAAGGTAATTGGGCAGTTTGTGATAGAGGAGTTCATAGGGTGATTTGTGAGACAAAGTTGGTGTTGGTAGTCTGTTAATGAGTAATATAGCTATTTGAAAAGCATGGACCCAAAACTTGTAGGGTAACCCAGACTGAGCTAGAAGGGCGAGACCTGTTTCAACAAGATGCCTATGCTTTCTCTGAGCCTTGCCATTTTGGGCTGAGGTATGTGGGCAAGACCTTCTAAGAATGAACCCATTTTCTTGAGCAAAGGAGTGAAAGGGTCTGTATTCACCACCCCAATCACTCTGGACAACTTTAATTTGTCTGTCAAACTGTTTTTCAACAAGTATTTTGAATGTTTTGAATGTGTTGAAGACTTGACTTTTTTCTTTTAGTGGATAGAACGAGGAATACCTTGTATGATCATCAATGAAAACCACATAGAATCTGTGACCCTCTGTAGAGACAACAAGAGAGGGACCCCATACATCAGTGTGTATGAGGTCCAAAACATTAGAAGCATGAGACTTAGACACAGAATAAGGCAAACTGTGAGACTTGCCTAATTGGCAAGCCTCACAAAAAATTAATTCATCTTTTCCAGTGGTAGTGAGATTACAAAGTTTGAGAACAGAATTCAAAACAACTAGAGATGGATGGCCAAGCTTCCTATGCCATCCATCTTTTAGGGAATTAGAAACATTGACATGAACATTGGACTGAAAGACTATAGGTGAACTAGAAGAGGCCTGACTTTCTTGTGACTTAGGGTAGCTGTCCAGTCTGTAAAGACCATTCTTAGACATCCCTCTGAGAAGAATAATCCCTCTGTCCTTGTCCTTCACAAATCAAAAACCACTATGAAACTCAACAAAAACTCTGTTATGGTTAGTCAATTGGGAAACAGATAATAAATTTTTGTTGATTGAGGGAACATGTAGAACATCAGACAAATAGATATGTGATTTAGTATGAGAATAAAGTTTAGAGTGACCAATGTTTTTGATAGGAAGTTTTTGACCACTGCCAACCATCACACTCTTAGTACCTGTATACTCAGACTTCTGGGTTAGGAGACCTGAGTTGCCTGTGACATGGTGGCTTGCACCACTGTCAGCAAACCAGGCATTGTCAACTGCAGTGTCCTGAGTAGTAATATAAGCTGTCTGATCACCTTCATTTTTGTTTTGCTCTGCAGGTGTAGTTCCCATCACAGAGGGATCATCTCTGTAGTAGCATACTGGAGCTGAGTGGCCAAATCTACCACAGATCTGACAGGTAGGTTTATTCTGAAATGATCTTCCTCCTCTCCCTCTGTAAAATTGTCCTCTGCCTCTGTTATTGTTAGAGTATTAAGATCTGCCTCTATACCCTCTATTCTGTCCTCTAGAGCCACCATAGAACCCTCTAGTGCTGTTGTTTTGTTGTTGTTGTTTTGCATCTGTCTTTTGAGTAAAATTCACAGAGGCTAGGCTAACATTAGACATGTTATTTTGAATACTCAGCAATTGTTCAAGTCTGCTCTCAAATGTGAGCAGACTTGTTTGTAGATCTAGCCAACTGAGATCTTCCTTATCAGTTAGACTCACCACTATAGGGGTATACTCAGAGTCCAAACCAGCTAAAACTTGAGTAATTAAGTCATCCATAGATACACCACACCCAGCAAGCAGTAGATTATCAGCTATAGACTTCATTTTGTTAAGATAGTCATGCATTGGAGTGTTACCTTTTCAAGTTCTTTGAAACTCAAATTTGAAATAGGTGATCCTGGCCCTAGTTTGTGAGCCAGATAGCCTGCTAGCAGCTTCCCATAGATCCTTTGAGGTCTCCTCTTCCATGAGCTGGGCTGCTACATCAGAACTCATTGTTGAGTACAGCCAGCCAAGAAGTAGTTGGTCTTTAGCAACCCACTCTTCATACTCAGGGTTTTCACTCACATTTCCTTCAGGATTTGTGATAAACTTCCCTGGACAGGGCTTGTCCCCTGTAATGTATCCACCAAGTTTGTTCCCCTTTATCATAGGTAGAACCATAGTTTTCCACAACAAATAGTTGTTTCTGTCCAGTCTAACGTTATGATTGTTGTTGTTATTCATGTTTTGTAGGTTGGAGTTTTTAGTGCTGCTGGTGAAGCTGTTTGGAAGGACAGAGCCTAAAGAGTCACAGCTGAGTGATGGGGAAACACGATCTGCCATTGAAGGCTTAGTAAGCTGTGATACCAAGTCGATTTTTGAAGGAAGAAGAAGAATAATATATGAATCTGTATTTGTTCTTTGTATTACTTTTTCCTTAAATTTTGTGAATCCCACTGCTGCTATTTATACACAGTTAGTGCAGCAGTGGGAATCTTTCTTGTTACAACAGAATTCTGGATAAGGGTAGTACAATTTGTTCATTTACACATGTGACAAATATTTGTGCAAGGCTGAATATAAGGCCAATTTGATTCACAACTTATTCATGTGTGATAGGCTGTCTTTAGGGCCTGAACTAGTCTTGTTAGTTGGGATGCGTCGATCCAAGCCCAACACACAAAAGGATGAGAAACGACTCTTGGGTCAGTCGTTTCTCAAGAGAGGGAAGAGGGGGTCTGATCCCAAATCAGAAACCCTAGACCAGCCTCTCCCCTTTCACCTGCTCCTCTGTCTTTCTCCGAGTTCCATCATCGTCGCCGGTGGTAGTGCTAGGAGCCTTAGTAGCAGTAGGTTTAACAAGAAGATATGAATACTAAAAATCCTAAAATATGGGCTGACTTATGAGATACAAGCCTGATCTTCTCCTGTTAGATATCTTTACTAGAGAATATAATTGAGGGAGAAAATTGTTTGCGTTAATGAATCGATTTAAGAGATAGTCTTTACACAGAATTTCTAAAGTTTTGGTCAAACTCGATAAAGAGCTTTCAACGAGAGTTAATATTCATAAATACTTGGTCTAACCTATTAAATAGTTTTGAATGGAAATATAAAATAAAACGTTTAAACTTTAACACCCTTTGCTAAACTAGTCTAAGTAAACCACGCAACTTCACAAATGTAGCGAACTTGAGAGGCTTGGTCTATATATCTGCAACTTGGTCTTCACTTCGACAATAAACCAGTTTGATTGTTCCATCATTACTAAGATCTCTCAAAAAAAAATATTTCAAATATGTTTATTTCTTCCATGTAGCAAAAAATTCTTGGAGAGTTTGATTGCTGAGCTGTTATCACAAAAACGTGTGTTAGCTTCCGCTTTCTTGAACTTGAGTTCTTCAAGAATTCTTCTCAACCAGACAGTTTGACAAGCACAAGCTGTAACAGCAATAAATTCAGCTTATGTAGTTGATAAGGTGACAATTTGTTGCCTCTTAGAAGACCATGAAATAGCCTCAGTGCCCAACATAAAAACATAGCCTGAAATTCTTATTTAATCATCTTGATATCCTGCCTAATCACTGTAAGTAAACCCAAATAGTTCTAATTTTTTACCTTATTGTACAACAACCCAAAATCTCTAATTCCTTGCAAATAACAAAAGATTCTCTTGGCAGTTAACAAATGATTTTCTGTTGGATTATCCATATAACAACTTATTAAACTTACATAATACATTATATTTGGTCTTGTTGCAGTTAAATACATCAAACTGCAAACAATTTGCTTGTAAAGTGTGTTGTCCACCTTCTTTCCTTTATAATCTTTATTTAGCTTCAAGCCAAACTCAGTTGGATTGCTTTAGGATTGAAATCCTTCATTTGAAACCTATCCAAAACATCTTTCACATAATTATTTTGAGATATAAAAATCCCATTAGCTGGTTGTACTACTTTTATGCCGAGGAAATAATGCATCATACCAAGATCAGACATTTCAAATTCAATCATCATGGGTTTTTTGAATTCTTTAAACATTGCACTATCATTTATAGTAAATATGAGTTCATCTACATATAAGAAAACACTGAGTAGTTTTATTTTATCTCCAATCTTAACAAAAAATGTGTGTTCATATGAACATTTGTGAAAGCCTTCTTTCAAAAAATAAGCCTCAATGCGACTACCAAGCTCGTGGAGCTTGTTTTAAGCTATAAAGAGCTTTCTTTAATCTATAAACTTTATGCTCATTTACAATCTTAATATGACCAAGAGTTTGTTCTAAAAATACATGTTCCTCCAAGTTTCCATGTAAAAATACCGATTTAATATCTAGCTGAAGAATAGGCAAAAACTTATGCGCCGTCAATGTGATCACCAATCTGATTGTATCATGTCTTGCAATAGGAGCAAAACGTTTTGTATAGTCAATACCATATTCTTGCTTAAATCCCTTAGCTACTAAATGCGCCTTATAGTTTTCAACTTAACCATTTTCTTTTAGTTTTGTTTTGAAGACTCAATTTACACCAATGGTTCCGTGCCTTTTCGGAAGATCAGTCAGCTCCAAAATATCATTTTTCGTCAATAGAATGAATATCATCATCCATCGACTTCCTATATTGATCACAATCTGAATATAAGCAAAGTGAGTGATTGGATCATCAATTTCAGTTACCTCATAGTCTCCCATCCATACATGTCTTTTTCGAATACCAGGAAGAGATTGAGCTACTATATCATTAGTTTCGACTACTGTTGAAAAAAATTCAGTTCATACTGAAGTTGCTTCTCATGAATTTTCAGGTATAAAGACTGTTGGAGTTAATTCGCCTTCCCATTACAATCTCAAGTGTTCTCTTCATAAAAAACACGTCTCGACTTGTCATAATTTTCCGAGTTAACGGATTAAACAATTTATAAGCTTTGGATGTTTTACTAATACCAAGAAAAACGCATTTCCCATTTTTCCATCAAGTTTCTTATTTTTCTCATCTGGGATATGCGCATAAGCAATACAACTAAAAATTCTAAATAATCTACAGGCGTCATATTTTGAACAACATAAGCAGGAATTCTGTTCAAGATATGAATACTCAAATTTACTCCCTCAGGAAAAAATGTTTTTGGAATTCTCCCTCTTGCTAACAAGCTTCTCACCATATTGAGGATGGTTATATTTTTCTTCTCTAACACATCATTTTGTTGTGGAGTATAAGCAACTATTACCCCGATATCGTTATCTACAATTAACTAGCTGTATAGATGTGTAAGTGTGAAACGTGCCTCACAGACTAGCAAAATATTATTCGCTTTGGGCCATAGGGTCCGCACAAATTTCCTGTGGTACAATCCCAGAAGGCCTATTTCTAGTTGAGGTGGGTTCACATTTATATACACTATATTATTTTCAATGTTAGCAATGTGGGATTCTGGACTTAGAATGGGATATAATTAACTCTTCAACATTCCCTCTTAAACTTGTTCGCATTAAATGGGCACAAAATATATCCCCAAATCACAGCGGAATCAACATCGTTGGATGTGTTGATGGGCGGAAAGAACGTCACCTAATCACATCAGAATTAACATCGCTGGATATTCAACACATTTTCTTAGTCCCACATTGCTTCGAACTTGGCTCTAATACCACTGTTGGTTAGAGAATAAAATTAGGAGATAAAAGATTGAGAAAGCGAAAATTGTCTACGTTAATGAATTCATAAAATAGATGGCCATTAAATAGACTTTACACGAAATTCCTAAAGTTTTGGTCAAACTCAATAAAGAGCTTTCAATAAGATTTAATACTCATAGAGACTTGGTAGAACCCATTAAATATCTCTGGAGAGAAATAAATATAAAATAAAACATTTGAACTTTAACAAGATAAGCATTAAACATGTGTTATGTATCAGTTATTAAATTCATAATTATGATAATATCAAAATGTTATTTAGTATCGTTTATATAAGTAAATCGTGTATTTTTGTTTTAAGTGAAATGCAAGAAACATTTCAATAATATAGTTTATATCTCCAGTGTATACATGTGTCTGGCAAAAGTGTGTGCGCCTATAAAATAAGAGATTACACACTAACATTATGTAGTTTATAGATATTTAACATTCTGTATATATCTTTGTGTAGATTACAAGGGACCTTAACCCAACACCCCCTTCAAAATCTGAAACTTTAGCTTTGTTAAGGTACATATTTTAGGTATTGATGTATTAATTTTTCAATTTTGATATATTTATATTTTTAGTGAGATTGGAGGTTGAATATTCTGTATGAAAAATCAAATTTTCTTATATTTGTAGTTTTTTTTTAATTTGTAGTTAGTTTTATAGTTTAGGTTAGTGGCATATCTACGATTTGGCTATGTTATTGTTAGATATGGTATAATATTTAAGGATATACGAATTAGGCTGCATGTTTGCGTGATTTTACACAAATCTTGGCACCAACAATGCATTAAAACGTCTATATAGTCTTTTTTCATATTTGAAGTTTGTCATTTACTTCATACTTATTGTCTAACTGGTGAAATCCATTACTAGTATACCCTTGTGATAATTTGATGTATTACGAGATTATTTGAAACTATTTATTCCTTTATCAAATGTTAGATAAAAATTGTGGTTCTAACTTTGTGTGATTACATGATGCTTCCATTTCGTCGCTCACCAACTAAATTCGAAAGTGGGACCAGCGATCAAGAGTGACGTGGTAAAAATCGTATTGTGCAAGGGTAAACCGTCCCTAGTGATTTCTTATTATGCATGCCCCTCATCGGATGACTACATATCAACATTCTATCGTCTCAATCGACACGCCCATGAACTGTACTCCATATTTAGTAAATACAAGTTCAACGAGGCATATAATGTCTTTAAAAATGACGTAATTTTGTTCTAATTGCATTGGTTCTTATGATCAAATGTTTCATATGTGATTAAGTTTAAACATTTTAGGTTCAAATTGCATGTCAATAATTAATAGTTGAGCAAAATTGTACTTCTTTGTTTGTATATATGAAATGATGTCAAATTCTTGGTTTTAATTGCATTAATTCTTATGATGAAATGTTTCAAATTTGATTATGTTAGACAATTTTAGGTTCGAATTACAAGCCAATAGTTAGTAGTTGGGTAAATATTGGATTTTATCTTATGATGAAACATTAATATTTAATACTTGTTTTTATTTTATTTTGTAGGCCAGAGTACATGTGCGATGCTATGCTATGTACCAAATACATCATATGTAGGATCTTACAGATCAAAGGTGTATTAAAGATGAGGTGACTGGGATGTGTTTTGGTCCCCTTGTGGATTGTCTCGTCCGTTGGCCTAGCAACGCACATTTATTGAAGATCTTTTTATAGAGGTAGCATCCAAAAACTGATACGTTTCACTTCTCTTCAGGTGAGATGACACTGGCACTTGCGATGTACACACCATCATTGTTTTTTTTCCAGTAATTGGGGTTAACACCGACGTAGTTGAGTTTCATAGTACGGATTAGAGAAATGCGGCTTAAGCTTGACTATTTGGTGTGTTAAAATAAAACCTAGAAAGGGAAATCGATGAAAATAATGATGGAGGTAAAAGGCATATTTTCCTTGCTTGGTTGAAAAAAACTTCCAATCAAGCACCATATTTTGATGATGCCATTAGGGTTTATGATGTATGGCGAGCTACTATGGGCTATATGTTATATGTTTTTGGTTGTACCATTCTAGTGAACAAGTCGGGCAACTTTTTAATCTCGACTATTTACAGTTCATTAATGACTACATTTTCTCGGCTAGGTAGAATTGGGGACATGTGATACTTTCGCATTTATATTTCAAGTTAGGTAAGGGTTGTTTACCACCACTTCAGGCGTGTATGGTTTTCTTAGACGTTTTGAAGCCTGGATTTATGACCATTTTCTGATTTTTGCGCCTACGCAACACATGCCATTTAATATCACATAGCCATAAATGTGTAGATATGTACCTCTTTCATTTTGACAAAGCCAAGGAAATCAAGATAATCTTCATGATATCATTGTTACGTTGACCGACTGAGATGTAAGTTTTATTTTTATCAATTTCAATATAGTTATGTTTATTCTTATTTTTCATATTAATTATATAGTTCATGTGATATACATATTTACGTGAGGTCAGACCAACTGTGATGTAGCTTAGATAAAGCTACATTGAAGTCTTTTTGCATATTTGAAGCTTAGTATTCGCTCTGAGTTGCTGAAAATTAGACTATATTCAACCGATACCTGGTCCACTTAGAAATATTTTGACAGATTCTAGCAGGGTCCGATGTGTAAACACAACTTATAATTAGGACACATTTACTTGGAATGCATGGGAGGCCCATAGTATTGACCCCTGGATGCGAGTTGAAGAATACCAACTATATCAAAAGGATGATACGACATCGATGCACAATGTATGGGTAGAGACCAGTTTATGGTACATACTTACTTACCCTCAGTCACGTCCCACCGATACATATGTTGGGGTGAACCCTTCCGTGACCACTTATCAAGCAAGGTTTGGTGTGGATAATTATCGCCTGAGGGTTGGATTGTAATTTGGTTGGTGTTTAATAGGAGTGTGTAGGTGTTACGTATTTAGTGTATAGAGAGTAGAGATATAATTAAGCTGGCTGGTAGCAGTTAATTCTCCTTTTTTTTCACTTAATGCAGGTGGTTGGGTATTTATACCCTCATGTGTGGGCCCTTATGGGCTTTCTGGTCATGTTGAACGGACTCGGGTCATGTTCAAAGACCCATGAGTTCTTAGGTAGGATAACAAGTATCTTAGTCAAGTAGTGTTTAGGTTTTTTAGTACTTTTGTCATAGTTCGAACAGTTCTTTGGGCTAAGTGTTCGAAGTGATCTGTCCGGTCCGGAGAGCTTGGACTGATCTGTCCTAGTCCGAGGAGCATGCATGATTCGGACCCATCAAGGTTAAATAACTTAACAGGTCGACTACTCGAGATGGAGGCGATATAGGGAAGGTTCACTGACTTGACTATGAAAGAGCTTTGCATGTCTTTACATGAGTGCTACAGACTGGTGTACTAATATCTGGACTGACTTTATTTATATTTTATTGTGTTTATGTTACATCTATTTTTTTTTATTATATTTGATATTTACGTGTCCCCTAACTTGATGATAACTGTACGTTACGATTATTTTTATGCTTGATAAATACGTTTCCTGACTTAATGTTGTTACATAAAATATAATACAATTAATTTTTCAATCAACCTTTAATGCTATATCTCGACCCATATTTGTTAGAACTAGACCCCCAAATCTAACTTTAATGCATCACGTGGGTTTATCCTAACATACATATGGATACATGTTCGAGTTATCCAATATGTGTCCCTAGCTGATTGGTTTAGGGGATTACGCTATATATTACTAAAAAGTGTCAAATGGTGAATTTTCTGATTCGATTACGTTATCCTTGCTAAAAACATAATAAATATACATTTGAATCTTATACAAACTTAACCTAGAAAATCACACAGAAAAATAAAAAAAATGAATCTATATAGAAGATGAATATTTAAAGAAAGCCTTGGTAGAAGTTAGGAAAGCATATAACGAGTAATGGGGTAAGCCATATTATGAGGTAATATTATGAAAATTATACTACTTATATGATAGGAACTGTCGAGCCACCTAAAATTTCAATATGTTCGGACGAATTGAGAATTGAGTGGACGTATCTAATGAAATAACGGGTCCATTTGATTTTCACCCTCAACGAAAAGGAATGTCAAATTGCATTTCAATTGTTTAACTGCTTCGTCACTGACAATTTAATGGAGTACCAGCTGGATTTTATGCATGATTAAATGCTAACTAAGACAATTGAAGCTAAGATGAAGGCTCAGTCAAACTATAGGATTGTGAAGGAAGAAAGAAAACTGATGAAATAAAAATGGTATGACAGAATCAGAAAAGGATAGAACTTTTGTTAAGTTATAATTGTTATATTATATTAAGTAAAAGGTTTTTGTTATTTAGTTATATTAAGTCGTAACTCGTCATTTTTTGAGTATTGTATTTCGTAAGTTGGACTTGTTTTTAGTCAAATTTTAGTTTTTGGGTTTTTTTGTTTATTCTCACATCTTGTGTCTGTGGCGACATAACTTAATGATAACTTATTCCAAATATCAATTTCACACAGAAAAATATAGTAGAAATCCATTTGGAAACGTCTGTGGCGCTAATAATATGATTATGTAAGTAAGTTCGAAACCAACTCTCGTAACCGTTAAAATATTTGGTCTTACCATATTTTTATGCTCGAGTAACGTTTTATGTTTTTCGGGGAGCTTTGGCGTTGGGTACCAGGAATTCTTTAGTTATCAAGGCAGTCGTGCTAGATATCATAACGGGTGTGCTAACGATATTGCATTGACTTCCGTCATATTCAAACAAAAATATGTCTAGTTTAGTCGATTTATCTAGGCTAGTGTTTTTCCTACCTTTAGTGATAATAGAATCCTTAGGCTCCAATACATAACTTATTGCGGGAGTGAGGATTTGGATCATCCTATTTATAATATGATCTTGTATATTTGAGCTGTAAGAGCGAATGGTACTATCTATTATGGAAAAGTTTCTTGTAAGTTCATCTTCCGTACGAATTTTATCTCTTGGTACAATTTTTAAAGTACTCCAATGAACATCAGATTCTTCAAGAAGAATGGTCCTATCTTATCGCTCGACCATAGCTACTTCGCATGCACACGGTAACCCATGTAGTTTTATAAAAACACAACCACAAACTACGTGATCTACATCTAGTTACCGAGTATTTATTGGACTCTTATAAATAATTACTAAGGCCGCACAAGATATTTCACCTTTTAATTAGTTATATATAAGAAGTCTAGATATCATTTTAGACGTTAATTACTTCGCTCAAATATTTTAGAAATTACCAAGTGTTGAGCATGAAGCATGACATGAATACTTTCCTATTTTTTTAAATGTGCATATAATTGTACTAAGTGCGCATTTTAGGCTCGTGTGAGCACTCTACGCCCTAAAACATATGAATAAATTAATTATAATTGTAACATCAAATCTTGTAAAACTAAAGTTTACAAATGAGAATATAACTTACCGATTTCTAGTTTGGTTGCCCAAATATTTATGCTTGTTCATGTGGATATTAAGATTTGTTTTTCCAGTATATAGTTATCTATTGATTCATGACATAGTCCATAACCTTTGGGAAAAAGAAGAATATATGGGTTAAATAAGAGAGATTATCTTTATACTCTTCAATCGTTTCCGATTGGACAACCGTAACATAAAAATCACAAAACTCGTCCACGATATTTACTTTGAGCAAAACCTTTTGAGGGTATAAAAAATGTTGTTGTTTTCATGCCATTTGAATAGGCATGTGGGTGGAATTAAAAAATACATTCTCTATAGCATGCATCAAAGTCAACTTCATATTGGTGATGATAGTATTAGGAAACGAACAAATATTATTTATCATCACGGTCCTTAGAACATTCAATGCCCGCGTGTAGTTTTCTTCTCGGAGCTCAAAAGAACGAAACCAATACAAAATGTCTTGTTCATTAATGTTACACCAATAATTCCAAGGAAATGAATCTTGTACCTTTTAGTTTTGTACATGGTATCCATTATAAGAACTTGGGGAAATGTGCGTAAAATCTCGATGCTTATAGGATTGTGAAAAGCAATTTGAGGATCTTGGCTTTGTGCTGTTTGTTCGCTCTTAAATGAAGTACTTGTGCACTTTTAGTTAACCAAACAAGTACTGCATTTGGGTTTTCCCCGGATTTTCGACCAAACAGTTTTTAACGGACATTGTACCTTGTACCCATACAAGATACATTTTCAGGGGTTTTAATCTTACCCTAGTGTATCTCTCTTGGACGAGAACCGATTATCGTGAGTTTACGAACTAACTCATCCTTGTCCATTTTTCGTCTAGCGGTTCGGGAATGAACATTCATGTGTGAAAACAATTTTTGGTTGTATTTCCCATTTACCGGTATCAATCTTCAATAACTAGGTACTCCTACAACTGGACTTTCCCTTAACGTGAAAGGGGAACCATATATTTTGGATGAACATTATCGTCGCTTCTTCACAAAAATCGGGTACTCCTACAACTGGACATCCTACCATTTTTTTCATTTTTACTAGAATTATCGTCGTTAACATTATAAGTAATGAATGCTAACTTGTTGCTTTCGGGTTCAACCCATGCTTTCAAATCAGATTAGTGTAATAGTTTGGGGTAGTAAAAATATGCGTATAATCGACAATTAAACATGATGATTGTTCCAGATCCTACAACATGCATAAAAGGAAGATACCATAATATGTGTATTCAGTAAATCAACAACTACGTAAAGCACGCATGAGCATGATCTCAAAACTTCTAAATTGCGCACAAAATTGTCCAAATTATGGCAAAAACCTGGCCCAATTGCCTTGATTTTTGTAAAATAGCGCACATGGTTACCTAAGATTAGGTAAAATCTCACAACAACAAGGCTCGCGATTTAACATCAAACTGCGCAAACAACGTAAGCGATTTTGCTTAATTGTACATGACATGGATACTTCATATGTACATCGACGCGCACGATACGTGGGAAGCACACAATGATATTGTTTTTTTTGTAAATGTACTTCCATTTATGTTTGTAGATGATTCATCTGGTTCCTCATCGTCTGAAAGTAAATCTTTCATACTACAACTAAAATTATCTTTTAAGTCACTTAAATCTGTAATTTGCAAAGATATCATATAGTTTAAAATATGTGTTTTGGTTACGTTTAGTGTTTGTTAATAGCTAGTGATAGTGGCTGAAATAAAATATATTTACTTAGGTTGGAATTAAAGTTTTTGTAAGATAATGATACTTTAGATGATTTATGTTTTTTTTAAAAATGAATTCGAGGTTTTGTTCCAATAAAACTGGATCTCGTTTTAGCTTAAACCTTTTTCTATTTTGTTAAAAAACCTCAGTGATATTGACGAGGAGGATGGACTACTGATTTGCAAGTAATATTCATTTCTAATGAGACATGCAGTGTGTTAGTATAATGGTTGCTGATTTAAAAAAAATCATGCGTATTTATTAAACTTGCTATCCACGAGTTTCATATTTCATCGGATAAAATCATTATCGAATAAAATGTATTCAATTTCAGTATTATATAATAAATTATTATATATAAAATATAAATTTGATTATTTATATATATTTTTTTAGGTTTGAATATTTCTAACTTTTATTTAAAAATAGATATATTATTTTGTTTTAAATTTAATTACCGGTTATTTTTGTTATTTATCACTTACGACTTGCTGTTTTTTTTATAGTATTTCTATTAACAGCATAATCTTTTCTTTCACTAAATAGTTTTTTTTTTCATTGGATACTACATATAAAAGCTTTTAAATAGCGTTTTCAATCTATATCATACTTCTTTGTTCTTTCTATATAATTGTTCATTGATTTCTCTAGCATAAACCGACTCAATGCACCTTTTTTTTCTCTATTGAATTTTCATTCGCTTTTTTGTTTCAATTATACTATTATCTCAAAAATAATAGAAACGGATTTAAACTTTTTTCTTAAATCGAATTCGGCTGTTTTTGAAGCTTTTTTAAGTTTTGTATAGTTTGTCTAACTAATTAAATAAAAATCTGTAGTTTGGTTTAGTTTTACATCTTAAAACTTTAGATAGGTTTTGTTATGGTTGTAATCACTTTTCGTGAGGTATATGGAGTACTACGTTTCATGTTTGGATTTCGTGTTTTGTATTTTTTTTGTCAGGCTAAAAAAAGTCACATTTTGTCAAACTAAAAAAAATCACATTTTAAAATCAATTTTTTATAATATCTTTATATATTTAAAACGAAAAATAAAATATTTATTATTATGATAAGATATTTTTTAATATTTTCTATAAAATTAAAATAGCAAAATTAAGTTTTATGGTAAAAGAAAATTTTGATATTTCAAAGTTAATTTTGAAATTTTAAATAAACTTAAAAGTTGTAGAAAAAATTATACGAAAATATTAAAAAAATATCTTATCATGGTAGCATTAAATATTAATAATAAAACTTTTGATTTTTTTTTAAAATATAAAAAATTATTATAATTTTTTTATTTTAATTGATTAATAATATATTATAAAATCTATTACCATATTTTAATGTTAATTATAATCATTACTTAACTTTGAAATTTTAACTAACTCTACTATACTATTACACAATATTAAAATATATAATAAAAAAAGGTAAACCATATAATATAAAATTTAATTTTGAAATTTTAATTAATTTTTTTCTCTCGTAAGATAATCAATTAGAATTATTTTTTTTTCATTTTTTTTCTCTTTATATTTATATTCAATTAGATTTTTAACTTTTTAACTTCTTTTTAATGAAAATGGGTTTTTTCGCATGCGACCACATAAGTACTACAGTCGCATGCGACAGGTCCCATCCTGGTTGCAAGTTCGTGCGACCAAAACAAATCTGGTAGCATGATCGGTATATGACGAACACCGGCACACAGCCAAACCGTAGATCTATCTAAACACCACCATTTCCAACAAAATCGAAGCCAAATCGACGGCTTTGCATTAAACAAACAACTCTACAACACTAATATATGAAAATGAAGCCTAAAATCATGCCAAAATCATGCTTTTAAAAACAGAATCGAAAAACCTAATTTTGTACCACTTAAACACAACGAAATCTTGATTTTTTTTTATAGTGGAAGGCTTGTATTGTTTATCTTAATGTTGTTATGGCGTCAGATTTTTCAAAAACTACACTTTGATTTTCGATGAAATGTTTGTGCTTGAGAGGATTTGAGAGAGATTAAAAGAAAAAGAGGAAAAAATGGTGAGAGATTTATAAATGCTTTTATACCTATGTTTTCTAGGAGGGTCAAATTTGTCCAAAATTTGGTGAGAGATCTATTAAATATGTGTAGGATCCAACCGTGTAAGATCCATAAAAATGTGTATTTTTTTTGGCCTAACTCTTTTTTTTATCTTACATCTTGTATTTCAGATTTTACATCGTGTATTTCAGATCTCATGTTTCATGTCTTTTCTCTCGTCTCGCATTTTGCATCTCTTTATTTGTATCTCTCGTCTCTCGCGTCTTTCTTATCTCATCTACAATATAACATCTAACAATTAATATTTGTTCCATATTGCGCAATTCATGTCACCTGATTTCATATTTTGAGATGCTAAATGCAAACCAGTATTAAATTTGAATATATCTTTTACCTGAGCGCGAATTGCGAAACTAGAAACAAAAATGCAAAACGCAAAACAAATATTAACTTGGTTACCAAAAAGATATATATTAAAAAATAGTTTTTATAGATATACTTTATTAGTTTCAATGAACAAAATCGATGGTATTTTTAGTTTTTTTTTCGAATAACAGTTTAAAAAATATAAAATTCTAAAAATTTAAATCATAATTAAAAACAACGTGTATTTGATATTATTTTAGAGGAATATGTTTTTGGTAGAAAATATGGTCCATCTAACTAATAATAACTTTATTGTTTTGGATAATGGTACATCATTAAAGTTTTAGTGGGATCTTAAATGATAAAAAACTTTAGTTTCTAAGATTTGGTGACGATTTAAATAAAGTCTATAATAATTTGATAATTAGTACATTTATTTTAATATTATGATCCATTTTAACACATTTTTGTTTTAAATTTTTTATTAGCTCTATTCACCTTTTTGTTTACCAGTGCTATTATTTTTCTTACGTGTTTTTAATCTACATTCATTTTTTTTTAATTTAAAGAATTATATTAAAAGCCAAAAAATAGCCAAAAGTACAAGGGTTTATCTTTAAATCTAAAGCTTTTGAGCGGTAAAGGGGAATTGAAAATTTCAATTCTCTCTAATACAAAGAAAAACAGAGTATCGAAAAAAAAATCTTAAATCTTTTCCTCTACTAGAATTTCCTTAGTCCATCTCCGAATAGAATAACTTCTCCAATACTTCAATTTTCTTCAACTCCTTAACTCTGAGAAGGTCATATTGAGATTGTACCTGTTCAAGAATGTTCCTGCCAACAAAACTTGTGCTTAAGAATTTTAACGGATCAAGGATTACAATCAGTAAAGATAAGAGAACGGTTTAAGAGTTGTCCATTATGTATCTGATTCCTTGACTTTCAATGAGGATAATAGCTTTGAATTGGGCAGGGGCATTGTTTGAAACGGTTTACGTACATTCAATTTTAAAACACATTCTTACTCTAACTTTATCAATTTTGTACAAATTTAATATGATTTCAGTCGGGAAGTTCTTACTCGTATTTATAATTTTGGATGGTGAAGTGGTCTTAGCTACTCCATATTATTAGTTTGATTAATTCGTTTATTATATATGTATTGGAGGAGGTTAACCAATGAAATATATGACTTGTGACGGAGTACGAGTACCATTTTATTACGCACGAGGAGTATAACTTAAAGTCTATGACCGAGTGCGTCAAAAGAACGAGCAAGAAGCTTGGATTCAAACTTACGATAGCATCTAGTAAACCCAGAAAAAGAGAAGAACACCTAGAGTAGATTATAAATACGAGTGATCTTGGTTTACCATGAAAGAGCATGATCGTAAGGAGAAAGCAACCAGTAGCAAAAAATCAATTGACCTTTTCATTTGGTTGGTAATCTGGTTAAAGATGATGATAAGTGGGCTTTAAATTTTATTTTGGCAAGCACAACCATGATTCGATTGTTTAGGTGCAATGATATTTTCAATGGTCGAAGTTAAAACTAAATGAAAAAGGTTCTGTCGATGTTTTAATGGTGAACAGAACAACTCCACGTTAAATATTTGGTGCCTTAAATAAGACCAATCCGGATAATGTGTCTAATATCCGTTATGTATACAATCACTATCAAAGAACAAGGTTGGTTGAAAATTAAGGTTGTTCTAAAATGCAATGCTTGTTAGAAAAATTACACATGCAAAAATACATATATTGGAAACGGACGTCGAATAATGGATTAGATGTCATAACTGATTTATTTTTCGCACACCAACAATTGTTGAGGTAACATCGACCAACAATTGTTTTTGCATTGGCTTCACATTCATGGCGAATGAAAAACAAGATAACTACGAATGGACATTATGATGTATGAAAACAGTTACAAAAGAGAATGGTTGTGAGTTTACTTGTATTATAATCACGGACCATGAACTTGCTTTGTTGAATAATATAAAAAAACTGTTTTGAGCGAAAGTAACATATTAAGTTCATGGCATATTATTTAAATAAAATATTGATATATGGTAACGAGTTTGACATATTTTTATCCATTTGGAATATCGTCGTCTAATCGACCACTGTTGACCAGGTGATTGAGAGGTTGGCTAAGATGCAGACGATGTTAAAAAAATACAATAAGGAGGTCGATTATGTTATATACTCATGGATTGCACTATATTAAGAAAGGTTTGTTCATGCATACATTAACAAGATCATGCATTTTGACAATGATACGCCCAATAGGGTAGAAAGCTCGCATGCTACTTTGAAAAAATATATCGGGTCAAACCAATTGAATTTTGAAGGCTTTTAGGAGAAATTTCATGGTTTTCTAGCGATATAACATTCGTCCATAAAAAAATCGATAAAGTTAAGCAAGTGTCAGCTTATTCATAAATTTCAAGATTCGAAACCTTTCAAATTACTATAGGGGTACATATCACCTATTTCTTTGAAGATAGTGTTCAAAAATATCTTGATAAAACCAGTTGTGACAAATCTTCATGCGATTGCATCTACCGTACAACACAAGTTTTACCATGCATCTATAAGCTAGAGCCAATCCGAAAAGCGGACAAGTATGTTCTAACCCGAATTATAAACGAGAATTGGAGAAGACTAGAGATGGTCTCCAGAGTTAAACTAAGTTGTGAAGAAAATGTGAAACTTAAATTTGGAAATTTCAATACATACTCGGAGAGTTTGATGTTTATGTACAAATCCATTGGATTAAAAAATTCACATGGATTTTGGACCCTTCTACTTTACTTCTTTACGAACCCCTCCAAAAGGTAAAAACCTACCGTCGTACTCTAGGATGCATCTGTGGCCGTGGTCGCGATCATAAAAACAAAACTCGTGTTGATTATTCTACCAAAAAGAATCGTTCCATGCACGAATATGCCGAACAGGAACGGTTAGAATCTCATGCCGATAGTACGGAAACTCAAAAGATGAAAATATTGGTTAGTATTTTTTATAGCACCGCTATAACTATTGTTGGACAAACCCGTAATAATTTCGGAGTAAAACATTAAAAAATGAAGCATGAGTTGCATGTAACAAGATAGGAACTCTGATTATATGGAAAAACATCAGCGCAAAACCGTTAATGACCGTTAAACCAATTCTGACGAGGTTCCCAACGTGTTAGACGCGAGTTATTATTTGGACGTACCATAATCTATGCATCCTTTCTTAAACAAAATTACCAACGCTAGGCCAGACAAAAAAGATGAGTTTAGAACCATCACCCATGGTTTGATCGGCGTCAAAAGTGGATGACAATTTGTTAGACAAACGTTGGTAAACAAACATAGAGAAGCATAAAAAGTTTTATTTGAGTGTCACATACTTTCATGAAGATAGCAAAGTCGATAAAGAGCTACACCAGTTGAGATCTTATAAAGAATGCACCATTTGAATATTAGAGGAGCAATGCATCGTCTGATAAAGAGCTACATTAGTTGTAAATATCTGCTTGGCATGCCCTAAAACCATTGTTGTTAAACATGTTATCCATTCAATCCACCCATTTTAATTTAGAATGATCAACCAAAAAATATGTTGCTTGATCTAAGAAAAAACTTAAAATATTTCTCAAATCATGAGCTTTAACGATTGTAAACGACTCAAGTTTAATTTATAAGTCCCAAGTTTTACTAACAAACAAGTGAGTCGAGCAAATATATCTGAATTTTATATTATATTCTATAAAATAAAAGAGGTTTAAACAATGATGTGTGTTTAAAAATATGATCATATTTTGTGTATAACAAGAGACAATGCAATATTATTCAATTGTAAGTATAAAATATTGATAACAAGCAAATATTTACTGATGATAGTATAGCACAAATGCTAAGACTATTTTTTTGGATCAAGACTTATGATAGTCAATGCACCAGTTAAGATATTATAAAGAGAATGCATTGTTCGATACAGGGCTACATCGTTCAAATATTGGGTTGCGAAATTATCAAGCGTATTTATCGTTCAATTTGAAAGTAACTAATTTTCTCAACAAAATATAGGCTACGTTATGTAAAGGAGCAAATCTTTGCAAAAGAGGAATCATTAAAGAGTTGTACTTACAACGAATGATATGAATATGACCAAAATTTTAGTTGGTTTATGTTCTTTTTAATGCTTCAAGTTATTGTTTTTATTTTATGTACCTTTTAACATTTTAATTAAATATATTTGTTTAATTTTATTTTTGGTGCTTCAAGTTATTGTACGTGTTTTATGTTTATTTTAGTACTTTAAGTTATTGTATATGTTTTAGTTTTCATTTGAGTGATTCACGTGACTATCTACTTATGTGTCTATCAGGTTACAATTTATTTTTTAGATTCCAATTATTTGGGTTTGTGACCTCCCACAAAATATTCAACAAGAGGTTCATAAGGTGATTGGTATGTGGATTAATGATTTAATTAAAGAACATATACTTCATGACATTAAGTTGGACCTAGTTGGCGGCATGATGAAACATACAATTCCCTAGAACTAGATATGTAAGGATATAACGCTTATATGTGTTATTTTGAGTATTATTCGATATATTCCTTTTATTTACTTGTGTGTTTGTTCATTTAATTTTGATTACTTTAATAAAACTTTTATGCAAACATGGAACATATAGATAAGCAACAAAAAACAATTTTAATTAAAAGAAATGTAAAAAAGTCTAATGGAATCAGAGTGATAACATCCACTTTTACAAGCTCATAATATCAAATACGAAACAAAATTGTCAAACAACAAATTTGACACCATAGTGTCTAACATAGTCTCCTTCCGATTGACAAAACATGCTCGTACACCTCAACAATACGATCGAAGTCCCTCTTAAACTCAGGAAATCCAGGAAATAATGAAATCCTACGCAAGCGAGAACGTAAATCGCTGCGTTAACTATATCGTCCAACTAACTAACTTATGAGACATACGATACTTAGGAGTACACAATAATTCTATATCGTATATAACAATAGGTCCCCTAAATATAGGTTGTAACAAAAAAGGACGCCATAACTACCAATCCTCCGCACAAAACACATACACCATCGTATTTAATTTCTTTTTTCCGTTGTTATACATCCACTACAAGTGAACTAGAGGATCTACGTACACGTCCAAACTTCCTCGATGCCTGCTCGGGATAGTATGACTATAAATGCTAGACATCAGAAATGATACCATGATACCAAGCTATTCTTTTAATGGGAAATGATCGCCTATGGGACGGTAAGGCTAAAAAAAGACATGCAAAATAAAAAAAAAGTACGAACATAACACAAATGAGGTTTTCTAATTTTACCACCTACACAATATGTATATCAAACCTAAATATTGTCTTTAGTTTTTATAAACCTATAAGTATCGAAAAGAGTCTGACATGTTTGCTACTCATATATTAAACAAGTACTCATTATATAACTAAAAATAAATACTAATCAATATGTATTAATCAAGAATTTTAAAAAATAATATATCTTAAATAATTAAATATTAAAAAAATATAAAACTTTCATTGCACTTCTACAGATTTTTTATGGTAATCCTCTAGTTCAGTTTCATCTGAGAATCAAGATTGGACGCACCTGTATCTTATCTAGCAATAGTTGGTAGGAAGTGCGTGTAACTCGTACGCATAACCGGAGAAACTGAAACCAAATTGTCCTGTATACACGGGTCAAGAAGATCAATTGTTAAACACATCAGATTCTGTTTGAAACTTAACCACATAATCTGATTTTGATATCTCTTCTTCCTCATCAAGTAATGATCACGGTAGAAAAAGAAAAAGGAAAATAATATTAACTAAAAACATTCTAAGAAAATATCAAGTGAAAGGGATTCAAAGGGGAAGAAAAAAGATAGAAATGACTAAGGAAAAAAAGGTTATCAAGGCAAAGTGAAAGGGTCGACAGATCACATCATTGACCATATACTAAGTGAGCAGTTTGATGTGTAGTCTGAACCGGGTAATTTTGACACTCCAAATGAGAATCATATGTTTAGCTAATGACATAGTTTGAGACAGTCATCTTTGTCTTCAAAAATTATTTATGGACATCTACCGAGACATTTTGATAGCTCAAAAATGGAGATATATGATGGAAGTCAAGATCTGGATAACCACCTCGAACAGTTTAAATTTTTTATGATAAGTTTAAATGAAGATGATAAGTTATTGCGTAGGGACATAAATAACTTTGACATGTTTTGGATGGCGTTTCCAAAGGCAGGTTATAGGGAGTAAAGAGCTGAAAGGCAACGGTGACACCATAATTTATTGCGCACAAGAATCAAATGAGTCTTTAAAAAGATTACATCATCCATTTTATGAATACAAATGATGTATTGGCTGATTGTTTTGAGCAAATAGTGATCGATTCTCTAAGACAAAGCTTAATACCACGCGATTTGGTTGATTCAGTATCTAGGAAGAAAGCGATGGCTTGAGGAGGATTATTAAATCCGGTCGGATAACAAATCACAATGGAGGAAATCAAGATGTCAAGGTTACTGCATTTGAATAAATATGTCCCGATAGCTTCTATCCCACAAACCAGTACTCAGTCTCAAGCTATTGTTAACTAACGTCCTAAGGAATCCGGACAAGGTTCACATCGGTCTAGAAAGAGTCAGTTGAATCAGGGCTAACAGACAAGACCAAAGGTAAATCAGTGGGTTTAACCTAAATGGTTAGCATAATTAGTTGAAAATGTATCCACCATTTATGATAGAACCAAGAAGGCTGTAGATTTTTGAAGGCATGCGCTAATTCAATCCTCTAGAGAAAATCGAAACACACGCTTTTGTGGGTACCACAATGATGTGGGCCAGGATACCAAAGATTACATTGCCTTGAAGAAAAAGGTGAAAATGTTGATTGAAAGTGGGAAATTGTCCGCTTTTGTTAAAAACAAGGAGGTAACAAGTAAACTAACACCCGTGTTCAGCCTAGCGTAAGTTCAAACCAGGTTACATCACCAAATGTTCAAAGATAACGTATGGAAATATCTAAACAAGAAAATGCTATGGTAATTGTGGAACGATTCGATGTGGATCCATAGTACTTAGACTCCGACCCAGATCAGAATCAAGTTGGTGTGATAACAGAAAAAACAGCGAAAGTATCCGATCTATGCCACTACTTCAAATATTTAACTATATTTGGGGGGAGATACTGTAACTGCACCATCAAGCTGCTCGAGGAAAAGACATAAGAACAGTTTGAGGACTCAGTTATAAGGAAAGATATCTACACACCTCTATCAGAACCCTGCTCCTTTCACTGCATTTGACGAGGATGACCTAAGAGAAAATTCTGGTCCTCATAAAGATGTTGTGGTGATAGGAGAATCTATGAAAGGTACTCAAACACGAAGAATCTTTATTGACACATGAAGTTCGAAAAATATTTTATTTGTATTTGCTTATAAACAAATGAAAAATAATTCAGTTATTTAACGATCAAATAAGACCATAGTGGGCTTTACGGGAAACTCTGCTAAGGTAATTAGAGAATTTGAAGGTGAGGCCTTGCTAGGAAAAGGGCCTTGCTGGCTCCAAATTGGGAGGTATGTACCAGGTAACGAAGAAGGGACAAATAAAGCACAACTATTCGGCACACATGGAGCATCGAGCATCTCAAATTATATTTAGAATAATTTCGAATATTTGTAATTTTATATTTATCTCTTTGTAAATGGTTTTCACCGGTGGCTTACTATTTCCTACTCTGGTGGCGCAAGAAGGTTTTAATGAGATGTTTGGAAAAAATGAGTTGTTAATATAAAGTTCTGCCTTTATAACATTTGCAGTGTCCAAGGTAAACATATCATTTTTTAATTTGGATCTAAGGGTTCTTTCAACTTTAGTTGATCAACTCATCATTTTTAAACTTGGACGTGAGGGGTCTTTCAACTTTGGTTAACCAAAACATTATGTTTTTATTTTGGACCTCATGAGTCTTTCAACTTCAGCTGATCAACAAATCATTTTAATTTGGCCCTCAGGGTTTTTTCACCTTCGGTTGATCGACATATCATTTTTTAATTTGGACCTCAGGGGTCTTCCGACTTGTATTGGTTAACAAGTCGGATTTATAACTAAGTTTACCTTCATATCGGAACCCGATCATTTTCGATTAAAAGGTTAAAACTTATAAAAAAAACTTATAAAAACACTTATGATAGTAGCATAATAGAAAATGTTCTAAGGCAAATTTAATTGATGGATAAAATTACACGACACTAGTAGGTTGGGGATAAACATTTCGCGACCTTAATGGTCAGAGACGCACCACAAAACAACAAGGACAACACGACTAGTACTCCGGAATCTATTATTCATTTCCTGATGAGTTATTGTTAGACGACTCTTTAGACTCCATCGACGTTACATCATTATCCTCATCTTTCTTTTCCTCAAGCACATCCTCACAAACAACCCCTTGGGGACGGTCCTTTTCAGGAACTTCCAACCAGAAAGACCCAAGTGCTATATCGGGGTATCTTTCATGAAGCTTCAGAATCATTGTGGCCTTCCCATCGACTACTTGAACTTCCATGGTCTTTAAGCACTTTACGACAAACATGTTATTTGCAGTATTGTTCTGCTTCGCAAAATCAACACGAAGGTCTCAAATATATCTAAGAGTCTTAGCATGCCGATAATGGGTTTAAATTTTATACGCAACCAAATCTCTAATAGCCCTGTCACGTTAGTTCTCGGCCAGTTTTTCCCGATGAGCAAGGAATTAATGCTATTTTTTTATTTGACTCTCGATTTTTGCCACTTTGTTTCTTTATCTTGAAGCTCATGCTCAACTGATTTGGACCACGCAGTAGCACGGTGGCCGGTCCCCAAGTATCTAGCTCATGCTCCCTCGCACAAAGATCTTATACTTTGAGATGACCCTCTAGCTGAGATATTCGACGTCGGGCCTGAAATAGTTTTGTGGCTAGCTTCTTTGCCTTTTTATCTTTCATGGTTGGTGGGTCCAACATGTGATACAACAAGAAAGAGAAATTGTAAAATCATGTGTAAAAAATAACTATAGTTTAGATATCTCATGTCGTTTTTTATTGATTGCCTTAGAGATGGCTAAGGAGAGTGTTTATGAAGATAGTTAGAGTTACTTCAAAATATAAAATATTCTTGATAGTACAATTGACTAATTCTTATAGTAAACTTTGCAAATCATTGTCTTCAAGCGTTGTTTCATAATATTTAGTTCTTGTCTCCAAAGTTTCGATTCTTATCGTCCAGTTGTATTTATAAATGGAAATAATTTGACGAGAAAACATAAACGAATATCACTATCTTCCATAACTAAGGATGATAATAATCATGATTTTTTTTCTTTACTACTTTTAATTGAAAAACGTTTTTTTTTGTTATATGAAAAATGCAAGATAAAAATACGATAATTGTGAGACTATGCATAATCAATATGATAGATGCAAGATAAGGTATAACCAAATACTATAGACATGAGACTAGCTATAACCAATACGATTGATGTGGTACTAATAATCGATACAAAAGATATAAGGCCATGTATAAATGCGAGACCATGTATAACCAATATATAATAATATGATTTATGCTAGAATTGGTATAAACCATACGGTAGATGTGATACTAGGGCATAATCAGTACGATGTGAGATACCTCATATGATAGATGCGAGACTAATAACATGCGAGATGCACTAATAAAAGTATGATTTGTATTGTATTTTGATAATTTTTTTCATCTATTTTTCATGCTGCATTTTCTTTTGCTAGGGATTAAGATTGTGATAATTAGTCATGATTTCTGAAGATGTTGAAATCATATTTGTTTGATCGTCGAATTACCTGTATTAGTGATCTTCATTTAGATATTGTTAATATTGTTACTACTTTGTTTCCAGATTGAAGTATTCTTTGACTGGTACATCCATACCATTTAAGACTAAGATGGTTTACACATTAGAGTTATGTGCATATACCTCGATTCAGAACCTGTATATTTATTTTATTGACAAATTTATTAATGACTGTGGTCATATAGTTATTATTTTTGTAGTAACTTACCTCCAAACAAATATGCTTTTGTTTTTCTCAAAGGAAAACGATATGGTTCCATGGCTTATACTCTCGCAGAGTCTTTCAATAATCAGATTAAATAAAGTTATAGTTTACCTATATTGGAGTTAGCTTTCATGATTAGATTATTAATTATGAGGAAAATTTCAAGATGTTATATTGTTGTTGAAATGTTGGAATAATGATTTGAAGCCAATATGGAACAAGTCGTCCATGGATAGTTCATTCGTGTTCACCCATTTGACATGATGTTTTTATAATGTTTTTAGTCGATCTAAATGTTCTTGTGGTGCGTGGTAACTTTATTGTTTTTTATACTCTCATGCTTTGGCTGCCATATATGATATTTGTTAAGTCATGTTATCATGTAAGCTCATATAAGACAATGTATCCATATAACATACCCGCGTTTACTATTTCTGGTTAAACATTTACTTCAACAAATTCTCCTGAATTCTTTCTCTAATTTTAAAAAGGAGAGATATAAAACTAAAAATAAATGTATCATAGCTAGAGGAGAAATAAGTACTCAAAAGATAAAATGTAGTCGTTGTTCGAAATTCAATCTTAATAGACGATTATGTTTGTCTTGTAACATCAATGTAATTTTGATACTTTTAGTATTAAGAATTCTATAATTTGATATTTTTTTATTGTATCTAGTATTTTTCATACTTATTTATTAATTTAAATATTTTTTTAAATGAAAAACCAACATAATTTGTTAGACAATGCATAACTAATTGCATTCTCAATACGAGGTAAGGCATAACCATCTGCATGATAGGTGCAAAACAAGTATATGGATAATCATAGATGTGAGACTAGTTGATAATAATTCATTGTAGTAGACCAATTCATAACCATGTACATGAGTTATGATAGTTGTGAGAATAATTCATAGTGACCTCTATATAAGGTGATGGATACAAGACATGCATATAACTCATTGTAGCAGGCATATTCATAACTAAGAACATGGATGATGTTAGATGTGAGACCAATTCATAACCAAGTACAAGTCATGATAGGTGAAAGATTATTTTATAATATGTTCATGGTGATAAATGAGAGAATATTGTATAATTCACTATAAATGGGTGATGATAGATGTGAGACCAGTTCATAGGTGGTAATAGATGCGAGATCTGTATATAATTCATTGTAGCAGACCAATTTATAACCAAGTACATCATTAAGGAACATTACAACATACATACAACTTTCATTGTGTTTACGTCATTAAGGAACATTACATCATATATACCACTTTGATTATGTTTACATCATTAACCAACTACACATAAGGATTTAAATCAATAACAAACGTTATATAAAGATTTTACTAGAATCTGTCTGTGTTTTTATCATTAAGAAACAAGTAAAACATTTATACTCTTTTTAATGTTGCAATATCACCAGGTTTATCTTCTCCAAATCGGCCAATTACAATAAAATATTTAACATAGTCGCACCATTACGCTATAAGCAAGTGTTCCACTTTTTTGTTGAGAGATTTTTCTTTAACTTACTAACTTCATTTTCGGTCTTGTACATACAATTTTCTTATTATGAAGGTATTTAATCTGTAAGTTATAAGTTTAATTAATAAACAAACTCATAGAGATATGTGAGATATTACGTAGCATGTGGGATAATACATTACATGAGATACGTGGGACAAAACATAACATGTGTTACAATACATGACAAGATAAATGTGAAACAATACATGACATGCGAGACCCGTATAATCAACTTTAAGCGAAACAACATATAACCAACTTCATATATATATATATATATGTGTGACAAAAAGATCTGAGACCATGTATAAAAAAATTCATGCAAGTCAAATTCATTACCAAACCGAAGATAAAATTGTAAGCAAGTTACACTCAAAATATTTATGTAGTCTTATCTATTTCATCTACTATTTTTGCGATTTTTGGTGCCAACGGGTTTAAATTTATCGCTTGTGTGTTATCAATGTCGATTACCAATAATGTCAAATGTTTGATTCTACCTGTTGGTGCTCGTGTGAAAAGTGGAACAAAGATGTAACCTTTTCCATGGCCGCCAACTTCTTCATCAATAATAGTTGTAACATATTGATTTTCATATATCATGTGCTACACTGAAATAATACTTTTAGATACAATTTTTGTTTATTAATCCATATATATAATAAAACTATACAGATTTTACCATTACACGTTGAGAAATATCTTTTGATGGACTAACTTCTGTTAGCTTTCCGGAAAACCAACGATAGGTACTTTAAAATATTTTGAAGAAAGATTTTATATATAATCGTAAAAAACCTATGCAATACAAAATGTGTTTAATTACAAAATAGGAAACCATACATATAAATAAGTTCTTAATAAACTTTACCTTGTAGTCTAGCTGGTTTTGACCTACTATCTTCATCATATTACTAACATAAATATAACGTGCTAATTCTGGAACCGACCATACTCTTTTATCATCATACTTTTATCCTTTTTAGGATCTGTTTCAATCTATGTATTTCTCGACTTCAATTATTGTCATTATTGGGTTCTCAAATGGACACAATCTTTTCTCAATTATAAAGTCAATCGGTTCAAGGATTACATATTGATAATGATCCTAGTATAATTCAAATGAATACCATTTTTCCAATTGTTTTTGAAGAATATGAAACTAGTATATTAGTAAACGTACTAGATGAAAGATGATAGATGTGAGATATGATACTAGAAGACGAGATGTGAGACCAAACATTATGAGGGATGATAGATAATATGAGAGATGCGAGGCTAACAAAGATGACAGCTGCAAGGTCGTGTAATGATAATATATGTAAGGCCATGCAAAGATGGTCCATGTAAGGTCATGCAAATATGATCCATGCGAGGCCAGAAAAATTTGATTAATGCTAGGCCATGCAAAATGATCCACATGAGGCCACACAAAGATGATCCATGTGAGATCATGCAATAATGATACATGCGAGACAAGACAAATATGAGAGATGTGAGGCCAAAAATGCTGATAGATGCGTGACTTTAGATGATGATAAAATGAAAAACCATAAATGATGAGAGATGAGAGACAAGAGGATAAATGTGAGACATTGCACATAAATTTCACTTACTTCTTTCAGTTTTTTTATCATTTTCTATATGGGTAAACTCATCTTTTAAAATAGAATTCCATTCATTATTTTCTATATGTTGAGTATAATTATCATTTTCCAGGTCTTGATGATCACGAGTCTCCTTTTCCAGGTCTGGTTGTACAAAGGTAGGTCATTGTACAAAACTTTTTATATTAGTAATTCAAGACCAAACAATAACGTTTTGCAAAACCACGTAAAATATTGTGAGAAAATGTTAAAAATAATTGGATATTACATGACATACGAGACCATATCATGCCAGACTATATTATGCGAGACCATATCATGCGAGACTATATTATGTGAGACCATACATTATAAAATTTATACAGGACTATATCATGAGAGACCATATTATGACATACTACATCGTGTGAGATAATAAATTACAAATTTTATGTAATGCCAAGTATTACAAGATATAAGAAAAAAATAAGTCAGCACACAAATAAACATATATGTATAAAAACTTTACACCAATACATAGGTTTTGAAAATATTTTATCAAGATTGAAGAATCTGTACCATCTTTTTGTCTAAAACAATATTCTAGATTAGTTTAACATTTGGCTGGATCATATGGTTTGGAATAAATTGTAGAAGATTATCCACAGCAAAATTAATAGACTTCTCTTGGTTTGGATCATTCTCCACATCGACATCAATATGATTCTATTTGTTTGGAACAATCTTCTGGATCACATATTTCTCCTGGATAACTTCTATAACATGAGGACCCTGTTTTTCATTTGATTATAAATAGGGTTTTGTATAATCATTTGTTGATCATAAGGTTGTTGTATATCAATATGATCATGTACCTTTTCCTTATCTTGGAAGGTGATTACTCTGGTGATCAGGTCATGCGACTAGAAGGAACACTCTTCCACCTATGTAAATCTCAAAGTGGCCCGAAGCATTTCATCCCAACCTAGACTCATTATTGGTTTCTCCGTGAAATGAAGTGGTAACAAGAACCTAAGCTGGAAAAATCATAGTTTGCGGACTAATTAAATAGGTCCAACTAGGAGTACCTTTTAGTGTTACGAATATTCAGGTTGGTCCATCTTTAATTCTCACGGCACTTGGAAGGATTTGTCAACTAATTGAGGATCACAGTACTCTTCCTCCTCCAATAGTTTGGGGGATGCGGGGTGAGCCAAACCCTCATCACACTTAATATTGAGTGGGGCATTATTTATTTCTCACTCCCTTTTAAAGGCCTCAAAATCCTTGTTACCCATATAATTACTAAGGAAAAATGATTGAAAGATAATGTACTTGATTAAAGGATTTTGACCAAACAAATGGTTGGGTAGTCGTAGGATTTGATCGACGCAAGAGCTCAAATTAAGTTTTGAATAATTGGATGATATAATTTAAGTTCTTCGAACAGTGTTTAACAACGGTTGAGTTCATGTTTTTTTTTTAGAAATGGCGGAGACTAGGATTATCATGGGAGCTTACCTCTCTAAGTATGTTATCGTTATAAATTCAGTAAGAGGGAGAGTGTGTCGAGCTCCTACTCATAAATCTTTAACAGCTTTCGTATGACGCTTCACCTATTCTCCTGACATATGTGACGGCTTCCCCGATCCTCTAAAAGATCAGCAAAACCTACACATGCGAAATTCTATAAGATAACTTAAGGTATAACGCGTGAAAAACGAGACAAGCCCCATTTTTATACTGTTGATTCTTGGTTTTTTAGAAAAGATACCTTTCTAAATTCCTCTAGTTCTTTTTTCAATATTTTGAGACAGTGGCTTCGGTTTAACTTGGATAAGAGGAATTGAAGTTAGAGTAGAACCCCACAATATCCTACAGAAAATGATGGGATATAGAAAACTTGAGACAAGACCTTATAAATTATTGAAGTGCATTCTTTAATTTGTTTTAACACTTTCCAATTTGCTACATCAGATGAATTCTGAAGCATGTTCGATGCGGCCCAATGTATTCCTACATCGACACGCTCTCTAGGAATATGATGACTATTTATAAGGGGATAATTTAGTTAGTTTTTTGTGCGAGTTTAGACCCTTCTTTCTTGTATTTATTATGTTTGATAATAAGATTTATGAGGTCATTTTTGTGTATATGGACCATTAGAGCCATGTGGGGGCCAACTTGGTCATTATAAATAATATCTGACACAAAAATTAGGGTAGGTGAACATTTATTTTACATAATTTTTTTTTATTACTCTCTCTTTCTCTTTCTCTTTTTAACCAGCCAATTACTCTAGTGAGCATGTCTCGTGACTAGTAGAAGCACTATTTGACATATTTAAACCTTAAAATGGTATGAAGTGCTTCAGCCCAACCTAGACTCGTCAAGTTTTTTTTATTTATATTCTTGTATCATAAGAAAAGTAAGTTTTCTGTATCATTCCCACTTGTTCTTCTCATTCAGAAAATTTAGGTTTGAATCTTTTGTTGTTTAATGTCATGTATTTTTTGTGTGTTTTAAACTGAAGATAATCTTCACATCTTTAGTTTTAAGTATACCAATTTTTAACCCAATTTGAAGGCTTAATCTTCAACATAATCTGTTTTTATTATTTCAAGGATAAACTTCCAATTTTTTCGTAGGATTTGTTTGGTTTTTCATATCATATGTAGCTTTAAGAAGGGAATAAAATGGTGTTCTAGGTGAATATCTTTTTTTCTTTAATATCTTTAATGATTGCAAATAGGTCTGATCTAAAAAAAGGATTTTGACGACATGTTTCGTGTAAGAATTGGAAGATTAATGTTAATTGAAGAATGCTATACAACGAAGACACTATATCATATGATAGATACAGAAAAATGCTACACATGACAGATGCAGGACAATACATCATATGGTGGATGTATGACGATATACCACATAATAGATGTAGGACAATACATTGTACGATAGATGTGGTACAATACATCATATTATTAAATGAAGGAAGTACACCACACGATAAATGTGGAACTGTACACCACATATGAAATGAGGGACAATATACTAGATGAGAGATAGTACACCATATGATTAGATGAGAGATAGTACACCGTATGTTAGATGTGAGATAATACACCACATGATAGATGCAGGACAATACACAACATGATTAGATGATATACTATGTATTAAAACAAAAGTAATACGAGGAGAGAGATGCGATGCCACGAAAAGATAAATCATACAAGGCTAGACAAAGATAATAGATGCCGAATTATTTAAATTATATTACGCATCTCGTGTCTCGTTTAGCGAGATACAAGAAAGCCAAAGGCTAGGTATATTAGGTATGGCATAAGTGTTTATACATAATGATAGATGTGAAACACTAATATTTAGCTACTAGAAAACTAATAACCAATAACAATACTTGAAAACACATGCAGTGTGATGTTTTTAGTGTATTTACGATCTCTAATACTAAATACGAATCGAAAAATCAAAAAAGGTCTAGTTTTCATACTTTCGAACCATGGTTGTACAAAAAATAAAAGATTGAAAATTAAACTACAGATACAATTAATTTCTTACTTTTTTAATAAATAAGATGATCAGATTTGATCAGAACTTGAGTTTGTGAGTTTCAAATAATAAAATTGAAGAGTTTGTATGAAAACGGATAAAACTTTGTTATGAGTTTCAAAATTAGGTATTTTGTTGAGAGAGAAAATGAGTTAGATAAAGTGAGTTAGAGAAAGTGAGTTACTAAAATAGAAAAACAAATATTGAATCTGAATTTGAATCGTGAATTTTGTTGGTTGAGTTGTTTAAACCTTATTTGTATATTAATTGTATTTTCGTAGAGAATAAGTTAGGATTTTTTCAGAACATTTTATTGATTTTAGAGTAAACTAATGAACTCAATAAAAAATTTATTAAAGGTAATATGATGATCAATATAGATATGTCTAAGGCATTTGATAGAATATCTTTCAAATTTCTCTAAAATATTATAAACGTCTTTGGTTTTGATAAAAATGGATAAACTAGATCAGAAATTATATCAAAGAAAATTATTTTGTTAATAATTATGAATGATAAGTTAAAAGGATACTTTAAATCTACTAGAGATGTTAGACTATGAGATAATTTATCTATAAGTCTATTCAGAATACCTAATAAGGGGACTGAATAAGCTGTATGAAGACATCAATGATTTTAAATATAAAACAAACAATCAAATGGTTATACATTATCTTGGTTTTGTTGCTGATTTTAATGGATCATCTTCGAATTTTAAGAAAAAAAGTTGAGCACTTGAGTCATTACGAAAACATATCAGTCAGATGATAAATAAAGACAAAATCATCTTTGTTGTCTATTAAAAAATCACTCAAGCTAGAATACATATTATAAAAACGAAATTGGTTTTAACCATGGTAAACTCCCTTTCAAATAACTGAGAATTCATATTCACTCAAGGAACAAAATTGAAAATTTTGATCATCTTGTAACTAAGATTAGATTAAAAACTCAAGAATGGGATGTAGAACTTATTTCTTTTGGTGGAAGGCTCACTTTAATTCAATACGTCCTAATAGCTATCATTAGATACCACTTACAAACCTGCCAATTAGCTAAAACAGTAATCACTGTAATAGAGAAGATGTGGAACAGGTTTCTATGGGGCACTAATAAGATTAAACAGGCAGTAATCTGGTCTAATTAGAATAACCTACGGAAACTATATAGTGAGGGTGGACTGAACATTAGAAAGTTGGAAGATATGCAATATACTACTCTTGTTAAATGTGGTTTAATTTCAAGTAAAACTCATCTCTTTGGTCAAAATATATGTTTGCTCTTTATTGTAAAAACTAACACCATTTGCAAGTTCAATTATCAAACAAAAGCTCTAAATATCAAATAATACTATTGAGAATTAGAGGTAAAGCAGACAGTTATACATTTTGGAAAGTAGGTAAAGATGAGATTGATTTTTGGTTTGAGAAATAGATTGATAAGCAGGCTTTTATTCTTTTCTCAAATCTTATTTCTGAAGAAAATATTAATGAATATTGAATTGGTGGTGCTTGAGATATTGATAAGCTTAAATATTCAGTTCTCCATTCTAATGGTGAAAAAGATCAAAAGAATTAAATTTAATCCAGATGAAGAAGACTCCGCCAAGTGGATTCAATCTTCTACAAGTGAATTTATTACTAGAAAAACCTAGAAAGTTATCAGATAACAAGGCAATAAACTAAATCTATTCAAAAATATATTAAACAATTCAATACCTAATATATTCCTTATTAAAGATAAGAACTTCTCATTGGATTCAAAATGTCAATTCAGCAATGAAATAGAAATTGTTAAGCGCTTCTTTGTAGAGTGTAATCTGGCATAGGATGTTTGGAAGAACTTTGCTACAATATTCAGACTATTAATTTCATGGAACATGAATTTTTCTCACTTTACTAGAACCTGGTTTTGGTCAACACACAAGGATATCCATATTAGAACCATCATTCCTCCAATAATTTGTTGTGAAATCCTGTTTGCTAGAAATAAATCTAAGCATCAATATCAAAACAAAAGTCAAAATCAATTCTAGACCATATTTGCCTATAATATCAAGACTTGATCAAGCTAATCTCTTAAAGAGATAATATTGGAAATGATATCTTAGCATAACTCATGATTTGGGATGTTATCAGTTCAAAAACATGCATAAAAAATGTACTTCAATCAAATGGCACCCTCCTGTATGAAAATATGATAAAACTAAATTTAGACGGGGTTTGTAGTCATTTAGGTGAATCAGTATGTGGTGGAATTCTAAGAGATAACTTTGGGAACATTATACTAGCTTTTGATCGACTTTATAGAAAACAATCTCTTATCCTAGCTAACAGTAGATCTCTTCTCGAAGGTCTTCTCATTTGTAGGGAAAAAATCTAACTCGAACGAGATATAAAAGTTGATTATACTGATCTTATTGAAATGCTTAAAATAGAGAAACATTATTGGTTCATGTCTCATCTAATTGATTATTGCAGGATTCTAATGTGTAATAGTATGTCAATAAAACATATTTTTAGAGAACAAAACACAGCAGCAGACTGGTTGGCTAAACAAATGCTAAAAGACATATGGAAGCTGGATTACAATATTAACAAAACTCCCGCTCAGCTTAGAGTAATTACTGCTAAAAAACTTAGACATGGGTTAGTTAAAAATAGAAGATGAAATAAATACTTGACTTTGTTCTAAGTAAAAACGTGAAGTTGAGATTGGAATATTCAAAGCATCCAACTCGAATTCGAAGAAGATTGAAATTTTGGAATCTAATAAAAATCGAAACTGATAAATGTGTGCCTTATTGATAAATTGATAGTTGTTTTTTGGATGGACTGAATGTCTTAAGAAAGATTCGATTTCGTTGAGGTCAGATTTTCTAAAGAACGATCTGTGTGCAGCTCTATAGAAACATTGATGAATTTTTTATATCAAATCAAATTGATTCGGCAATAGGAATCTCTTTGAAACAATGTTCAGTAATTTAGAGAAGCTAGCAATTTTTTGAGTACGTCAGATTGTGTGGGTGTGGACTGTGTTTTTACCTGAAACATTGGTTAATGTAAATGACGAGAACCAATATTTCATTCCTAGAGAAAAGGAAAAAAATATTAACCATGAAAAGACTAATACGACGATTGCTAACTTTTGAATAGTATGAGAATTTCTTTAAAATATAGCCATGAAAGACAAGTTTAAAGAGAAGTCCCGTGCTTCTCTTAAGCTTGTTCAAAAAGAAGAAAAGACAAAACTAAAGAAGTCATTAGGAAGCACCTGGAGAAAAAGAGTATGGAGGTTCTTAAAGAATAAAGACGACGGTGAATAAAGGTTAAAACGCCCCAATAGTTGGTTTCAATATAAAGAAACAACTCAAGTCAAAATTTTAGGAATTCTGCGCCCAAACACTCACATAGTCAAGGTCTGTGGTCTCAAACAAAATGTAATTTTATGTAATTTTTATTTTATTTTAATAAAATCTAGTTTTCCGAATAATAATCATTTTAATTATTCGATTTTTTATATATATTATTGAAAAACAGTTTTTTAGTAAATAATCAATTTTTATAAATAATTATTATTTATATATTATATTTTCTATTTTTTATATATATTTTTTTTTTCTGGAGGGAACCCGCAGCCGCTACTCAAAGTGCAATGAGTGCGCACAGGGTAAACCCTCAGTCTGACGCGATAGCCTCCAAACCAACGCCAGAAGGTAAACCACACAAGGTGACAGGCTCAGTCGAGAAAGCGTATGTAGAGGGACTCGAACTCATGACCTTTTGGTTATAAGAATGTCATACTCAACCAACTCGGCTACCCCTTGGAGGTTCTATTTTTTATATATGATTTATATTTTTGGACCCGATTGGATTAAACAAACTAAATTTTTATATTTAGCCCGATTTACATACTAACCATAATTTTTATATTTTATGCGGTCCATTATAAATTTCAAAATCCCGACCGGATCAGACTAGTTCGGATCAACATTATCTTTGGGAGAATTATTAACTTATCCATTATTAGCTAGGATTTCGCTAATTTACATATTTATTTTTAATAAACTAATTGGACATTTATTGACATCACCATTCGATTCGGTTCCAATTGATTTTTATAGACGGGTAACCATTTAAAAACCTAATAAAATTTGGTTCGATTTAGTTTATCTGGTTTTGATTTTTTAGGTTTTAAAATCTTATAACTATATAAGAACCGAATAAATTTGGTTCGATTTAATATAAACATTTTATAGTATTTATTTATCCATTTTTCTAGAATATTTAAATATTGTCAAACTCATCGATGCGTGAAGTTTCCTACTACTAAAATATGCATACGATTGAGAGACATAAACTAGACTATAATTGAAAGACCCGTACAATTAAGAGATATGATATATGATCTTAGTTGTCAACTTTAGATATATTTTCTATTTTAATCGAGTTTTATGGAGGTCCAAACTGAGAAAAGAAAACATTACATTTTTCAAGAAAAGTGAAATACAGGTAAAAATTAGAGTTAAGTTCTCAAAATAACATTGATCAAATATTTTACGTATCAAAACTAACTTCTTATTTTTTTTCCCTACTTTTCCTAACCAAAATTGTCAAACATCAAATCTTTACGTATCAAAATTACAACTTCTCATTATTTTCTATTTTTCATAACTTCCAAGAGATATGGGGAGAAACAACAAACACTCCAACGGAAGATCAATGTACTAAGAATGATATTTTCGTAAGTACACTACCTGAGTGAGATAAAAAGTATAAGTATATTTTATCGCAAAAAATTGAACTTTTGAATAAATACTATACATTTACACGTAATTTAGTTAAAACTAACAAAACTTTTGTAACTCGAACACTAATTTTGATGTTTTGAAACTGACGTTACATTGTTCATATACCAACACCAATTGATGCTCCATGCATCTCAAATGGAATAATCGTACCCATTGTGTCATCTCTAACTAATACTTCAACAAAATACAGATATAAGTTCATACAAAAATAAATACAATATAAATTTGTCATTTTTAACTATATCCAGACCATCTGCACTCACTAACTAAATTAATACTTGTTGTGAATGAGTCGAATAGTGCCTTGACAGTGTACTGTGTCCGGCAGTACAGTTTTGTGTTGTAATAGTGATATTGTCCAATTACTTGAGTTAGTCTTGTGGTATGAGCCCATTAGGCCCATAGTCTAGTAAGTCTATTAATTCCCTATAAATAGATTACTAGGGCGATACAAAACACAATCTGAAATCTGTAACCTTTTCTATCATAGTGAAACTCTTTTCTCTGGCGGCGCCCGTGGACGTAGACAATTGTCGAACCACGTTAAATCATGTGTTTCATTTAAATCTTTCATTCGCATATATTATGTGCTTGAGCCATTTTGTGATAATTGCATAGTATTTTATAACAAAATTGGTATCAGAGCCACGTGGTGAAATTAGGGCTTTTGCAATTAGGGTTTTACAATGGCGTTTACAACAACAAAATACATGATTGAAAAATTTGATGGGGGATCCAGCTTTGCGTTATGGAAGATTAAACTGAAATCTTCATTGGTACTGTAAGGGTTGTGGAAGGCTGTGGAGAATAAGTTACCAGAAGAGATGAAAGAAGAGGAGAAACAAGATCTTCAAGAAAGGGCTTTGTGCTGGATTTTAATAAGTGTGAAAGACAATGTGCTTCGCGAGATTAGTGGGTAGAAGACTGCTGCCTGCGTATGGAGAAAGCTAGGAGATCTTTACTCAGAGAAATCAGTAGTAAACCGATTATATTTGAAGAAACGTTTGTATGATTTCAGATTGAAAGAAGGTATGTCCATAACAGAGCACCTAGATAATTTTAAATCAATTATAATGGACTCGGAGAACATAGATATCAATATTGAGGATGAGGATCAAGCTTTGTTTGTATTGAGATCGTTACCAGCTCCCTATGAAAACTTCGTAGATACCATTATGTATGGTAAGGATAAGTTATCGCTAGAAGATGTCAAAGGGGCACTGAAATCAAAAGAGATGAGACAGTTGCAGCCAGACAATCAAGCTGAAGGGGAAGGTCTTATAACTAGGGGAAGATCTAAAAGCAAAGCGAGTTCTTTGAGAATGAAGAACTTGAGGTCCAAGTCAAGGGTGAAGCACTCAAACTGTTATGAATGCGGTGAGCAGGGTCATTATAGGAGAGATTGTCCGAAACTGAATGGTAAGAAGGGAAATCAAAAGGAAAATGCAGCAAACATTATTGAAGGTGTGAACGATTCCACGATAGTGAAAACAGTGGTAAAGGAGATGTATTGTCCGTGAGTTCAGACTTTGGGCAAAACTCTTGGGTACTTGATACTGGCGCTACATATCACATGTGTCAGTTCAAGCAGTGGTTTAATACGTACAAGCCAATGCAGGGAACCGTCTATTTAGGAAACAATCATTCGTTGACTGTTGGTGGTATTGGTAACGTCAGAATCAGAATGTTTGACGGGGTTGTTAGAATCTTGACGTGCTGGCATGTTCCTGGGTTAAAAAGAAACCTGATTTCTCTTGGGACTCTAGACTCTCGGGGTTACAAGTACCATGCAGAAAATGGTGTAATCAAAGTGACAAAAGGCTCAATGGTATGCATGAAAGGTAGTTTGCAGAAGGGTCTTTACATTCTCCAGGGGAGTGTTGTTATGGGCGATGCTGCAGTAGCATCATCAGGGAGTAATAGCCAAAGTAGGCAGGATCAAAATAAGTTGTGGCATTGGCGTCTTGGTCACATGAGTGACAGAGGATTAGCTGTTTTGGGAAATAGAGATTTGTTGAAAGGGTATAAAGCAGAATCATTGGGATTTTGTGAGCACTGTGTGTTTGGTAAACAAACTAGAGTCAAATTCAGCAAATCGGCTGTAAGAAAGACTAAAGGCACAGTGGACTACATTCACTCAGATCTTTGGGGTCCAAACAGAATTCCATCCAAGAGCGGAGCCAGATACTACATGAGTTTGATTGATGATTATTCAAGGATGGTGTGGGTTTACTTTCTGAAAATGAAAGATGAGGCATATTCAACCTTTGTCAAATGGAAGACGATGATTGAGAAGCAAACAGGAAAAAAAATCAAACGTCTTAGGACAGATAATGGGTTAGAATATTGCAATCGTGAGTTTAACGAGTTCTGCGAAGCTGAGGGAATAGTGCGCCATCGCACTTGTTCTAGAACACCACAACAGAATGGAGTCGCAGAAAGAATGAACGGAACTCTTTGTGACAAGGCACGAAGTATGCTCTCACATTCCGGTGTGGGAAATGATTTTTGGGCTGAAGCTATCAATACAGCGTGTTACTTGGTGAATCGGTCTCCATCAACGGCTATTGATTGTAAAACTCCTTTTGAGATTTGGTCTGGATCGTTGGCTGATTATGAACATTTGAGGGTGTTCGGTTGTCCTGCATATGCTCATGTGAGAGATGGTAAGCTTGAGCCGAGAGCAAAGAGATGCATATTTCTAGGATATGCTACTGGAGTGAAGGGATATAGGTTATGGTGTACCTCTCCAAAGTCTCCAGGTTTTCTCATCAGTAGGGACGTTACTTTTAATGAGTTTGCTTCGATAGACAGTCAGAAGGAAGTAGGAGAGATGGTCGAATCAGGATCGTTTGTGAGTAAACAGGTGGAGCTTGAAGTAGATACAGTTCCTAGCAAGTCCAATAATTTAAGTGGTTCTGAGGTGGATCCAGAATCAGGAGGTGAAGCGTCAGCATTGGATGATAGTGACGATGATGTGCCTGAACCAGAACAACAACCTTATAGCATAGCATTGGGCAGAGAAAGAAGAGATATTAGACTTCCAAAAAGGTATGCGAATCTAGTTGCATATGCTCTGTCAGTTGCAGAAGAAGTTGAGATGCAGGAATCTAGTAGCTACAGAGAAGTTATAGCGAGTTCAGAGGAAGATCGATGGATTGGTGCTATAGGGGAAGAGATTGAATCTCTTCAAAAGAATACTGTGAACGTTGGCTTAACTTTTAACAAAACTGATATTGGTGAATCGCTGAATGATGTTGCAGGATCATTGGTTGGTTTTGTTGATTCTGATTTTGCAGGTGATATGGATAAAAGAAGATCTCTGACAGGATATGTATTTACTCTAGCTGGGAGTGCGATCAGTTGGAAAGCACAGTTGCAAGCTACTGTAGCTTTGTCTACAACAGAGGCAGAGTACATGGCGGTAACAGAAGCAGTTAAAGAGGCAATATGGTTGCAAGGTTTGGTGGCAGATTTAGGCTTGCATAGGACTACTACAAAAGTGTTTTGTGACAGTCAAAGCGCCATACACCTTACAGGGAACCAGATGTACCATGAGCGTACAAAGCACATAGATGTCATGTATCATTTTATTCGTAATATAATATCAAAGGGAATTGTTGATGTGAAGAAAGTGTCTACACACGATAATCCAGCAGATATAATGACCAAGGCAATATCAGTTCAAAAGTTTAGGGAATACCTAAACTGGATCGGTGTTCGCAGTATAGAGTGAAGGCCTTAAGGGCATTTGGTGAGTCAGAAGAAGAGAAGATTCTTTGTTGATAGTGAAGAAAGGATATTCGCCTCAAGGGGAAGATTTGTTGTGAATGAGTCGAATAGTGCCTTGACAGTGTACTGTGTCCGGCAGTACAGTTTTGTGTTGTGATAGTGATATTGTCCAATTACTTGAGTTAGTCTTGTGGTATGAGCCCATTAGGCCCATAGTCTAGTAAGTCTATTAATTCCCTATAAATAGATTACTAGGGCGACACAAAACACAGTCTGAAATTTGTAACCTTTTTTATCATAGTGAAACTCTTTTCTCTGGCGGCGCCCGTGGACGTAGACAATTGTCGAACCACGTTAAATCATGTGTTTCATTTAAATCTTTCATTCACATATATTCTGTGCTTGAGCCATTTTGTGATAATTGTTAGGGTGACGACCAAAGTCCCACATCCCACTTCGGTTAAACATGGGAAGGATCAGCGGTATATAAGTAAGAACATACCTCAACTAGTATGAGGCCTTTTGGTAGTGGACCAAATGCAAAGCCGTGAGGACCTTCGGGTGCCAAAGCGGACAATATCATACTATTGTTGAGATCGGTTGTGTTCTTACTTATATACGGAGGCGGAATATGCGGACTGGACCCCTAATTCACAACACCTATATTCCCTACACGTGGTATCAGAGCGTCAGGCCCAGACGGAACGCGATGGTGGTAATATTCTCGGCGGAGGTCGAACATGATGAACCAGTAGTCATGCTCAAGGTGAATGATCTACTCTATACATCCTAGTTCGGAGCGTCCATGACTCATCAAGCGGTAGTACTTGATTGGAGTGGATAGTGGAGCTAGAGCGTCCATGACTCATCAAACGGCGGTACTTGATTGGAGTGGATAGTGGAGCTAGAGCGTCCATGACTCATCAAGCGGTGGTACTTGATTGGAGTGGATAGTGGAGCTAAGGAACAAGCGTAGGATGGTCGAGTGAGTAGATAGATCCGCTGTAAAAAGCTCTATTGCTCAGATGGAGCAATCTCTGATTAGAGTGAGCGGATGAAAGTCAATTGAGAGGAGGCTAAGTGGTACTTTGTTCGAGAGGAGGATTTGTTAGGGTGACGACCAAAGTCCCACATCCCACATCGGTTAAACATGAGAAGGATCAGCGGTATATAAGTAAGAACATACCTCAACTAGTATGAGACCTTTTGGTAGTGGACCAAATGCAAAGCCGTGAGGGCCTTCAGGTGCCAAAGCGGACAATATCATACTAGTGTTGAGATCATGTTGTCCGTACTTATATACGGAGGCGGAATACGCGGACCGGACCCCCATATTCCCAACAATACTTTTATTCAACATTCCAAACACTTTAGTCATTAACAATAGTTTATCGATGGTGAAGAATAAACTTTATATCATACTTGGTTATTTATCCCGCACTTCTTAGATTAAAAATAATGGATAGTATATAAGTGTGATCCAATCTCAAATAGTAAAACGCGTTATGCGGACAATATCTTAAGGATAAACTTCATACCGTGATAAACTTCATACCGTACTTGGTCTTCAATCTATTAGATAATCTTAAACTTGATTTTAAATATACATGTTAGTGCATGCCACCTAGGAAAAAGAAAAGACATTTATATATATTTTAGTTAACAAATTTAGTTTTACTTCAATAATATTTTTAAAATATTTTTTAAAGTATATTTTAAATAATAATTTTTTATTTTATTTGTTTATATCTTTAAAAAAATATTTTTAGTTATCAATATATTAAGTTTTTTTATACAATAATAGAATTTATTATTGAATATATGTTTGTTAAATACTATATATTGAATTTCTCCAAGAATGCAACAAGAAGTAGCAAAGAACATATTTTCCCAAACTAAATATCTCTTCATCTTCTATTTTATGGTTGTTTGCCAAAGTTAGAATAAGTTCAGATTAACGGTGGCAACTCTTAATACGAAAAGAGCTTCCAATAAAAAAGGAAATCCTCGAGATTCATCAACATTTAAATCTGCATAAAACATAGTACTGATTCAAGAAGCAAGAAACATAGACTTAATGAGTAATAAATTCCCAACACTTCTGAGGAATCAAATCCAAGGATTGAAGCTAATTTTCATTACTTTATCCCAAGACATGTCATTACTTTATCCCAAGACAGATGCAGAGGTAACATGATTAACAAACAAGGAGCCAACATTTACTCTCACACACATACAGAAGAAATCGAATCATATATCAATAAAATACAATATGCAAGATAAAGAAACGATGATGGCCTCTTCCAAACTCACACTGAAAAGAAAATTCACAAAAGGTGTGCCTACACTCATCACTATCAAGAATTTCTTAGTTTTTTTTCCAATTTTTTTGCCCTGTTAATATGTCAAACACATATGTAGATTACTACTCTATGAGGCTGTTAAAATAGACTTCAACATCGAAACCCTAAATATGAATGCCCTATAACACATGTGTGGATTATGATAGCTAACATGCTTGATTTCGTATATAATGATAGTGTTATTATGACTATATCATCAGCCATAGACCATCCTTTAATAACCTGGATATCTGAAATTCATAAAGTTAAGCATAGTGCATGCTATGCTTGGCTATAACTAGATATAACTAAGAACCTGCTGCACAAAGTTGGTTTGGGTTCGGAGAAAATGATGGATGTTGGTTGGAAATTAGTTATAATAAAATATCTTTCCATTGTAGTTGTTTCCATCATTTGGAACATAAAAATAATGATTATAAAAAACTTCAAACCGCGGATTCAATTAGTGTAGATGATCAACAAATGACTTTTGTTTTCAATACACTTGTGTCAAGAAAAACATAAGGTTTCCTAAAATAAAATCCATGGTTATCAATATAGACGACTCTGATAGTCCTATAAATTCGATCAAAAAAGAAGATGACAAGGTTCTTCTCAATAAGAAAATCTCAAACAATCCATGAATAAAATATAGAACCATCAGACTAGCAAGACAATTCCTAACTCATCTCCAACAGAACCAAAGAAAAAGATAAAAGCATCATTAAAGATGAGAATGAGAAGTTACCAATAAAAGATAATGTCACTGAAGCAGAAGTAATTGAAGTTATCCAATATTTAGAAAATGGCTTCAACTATACTAGCATTCTAGACTATGAAAACTTGGCTTCGAAGCATCATACCCCAAATAAAAACAATATTAGTAGCTTTCCCACCTCACCAACACCAAACAAAATTGAGGTGGATTAAGATTTTAACGACCTTCTCAGCAAGAAACTAAAAGAGGTGAAACAAAAAAATACATGTGTTATGGTTTACAAAGATTTACAGATCAAGAAGCCAAACAAATCTTTTAATCACAATTCCAAATGACTATAAGAATTTTTCAATTAAACATAAGGGGTATTGGTAATAAATCCTTGAGGTGAAGGCTCAAGTGTATTAAAAATAAAGATAACATTGACATTGATTCCCTGCAAAAGGCTCTTATTGTTAGAAATACCTGGAAAAGACAACATAATGCATTGGATTTCCTAACTATATAGCTAATTTAAACAACAATATATATATATATATATAGTTTCTGTGGAGAGACGAATTCAAATTAGATATATTAATGGACCACTAACAATTCATCCATGCTGAAGTAATATATTACTATTAATAAAAAGTTTAATGTCACTATTGTATATGCTAAATGACAAAGAGATTGTTGTATGAATTTTTTTTATTTTTTTTTCAATGAGGAAACACGCAGCCGCTACTCAGACTGCAATGAGTGCGCACAGGGTAAACCCTCAGTCTGACGCGATAGCCTGCAAACCAACGCCAGAAGGTAAACCACACAAGGTGACAGGCTCAGCCGAGAAAGTGTCTGTAGCGGGACTCGAACTCATGACCTTTGGTCACAAGCATGCCTTACTCAACCAACGAATCTTCGTTCGTTGTATGAAATTATGCAATAACCTTAGAACCTTAGCTGATACATCTAGAGAGTGGTTGATTATGTGAGATTTTAATTTTATCTACTCGCATACTGAGAAGTTAAATGGCTTTACCTTATGCTTACAATGTCTGGATGACTTTAATGAAGCTATCAAAGATTGCAACTTTGAAGATGCAGGATTCTCTAAAACTACGTTTACATGGACCAACAAATTTAAATGAAAAAGACTTGACCGAGTACTCTATAACTCAGCATTGGCTAATTATTTTTCAGAAACTAGGGTTCATCATATGACAATAACATGCTCAGCCCATATTTTGCTCAATGTATCTATATCTAATGATGTCAACAAGCTTAAGACTATTTATATTTTAAAACATGAGGGTCCTTAAACCTGTGGAACAAAGCTGGAATCAATAAAATTTTGCCATCCAAGTAATATTTTATGGAATAAAATAAAAAGGCTTAAAACTGTATTAAAGGTTTGGAATAAAGAGAGCTGGATCAATTGTTTTTATTTATTTATATATTTTTAAATATATTTAATTAGTAATATATTAAAAACAATTTATAAAAGAATTGAGTTTATTTTTTAATACATGTTTGTTAAATAATATTATTTTTAAATAAATCAATAAATAATTTATTTATATTATAAATTATGTCAGATACAAATTTAATTTTATTTCGATATATTTTTTATACAAAAAAAATTGATTTTATTATATGTTTTTCAAAGATATATTTTGTATCACAAATTTGGTTTTATTTCTATCAATTTTCTAATAATATATTTTATATAAAAAATTTGGTTTTATTTTCATATATTTTTTAAAGTGTTTTTTAAGTATTAAATTTTATTTTATTTTCATGTATCTTTTAAAATATCATGTAAAAATAATATATTAATATTCATTTTTTTAAAATATTTTTATAAAACAAATTTGATTTGATTTTTATGTATCTTTTAAAATATTTTTTAAATTTTATATTTAAGTTTGTATTTTTTTTATTTTTTAAAAATAATATATTATTGCTATTTTTATAATAAAAAACGAATATAAAAAATAAAAAAATATATAATATAACAATAAAAAAAGTAAAGAAAAAAAAAGAAAAAAAAGTGAAAAAACATAATATATTAAGAATATGTAACGAATGGATAAATATTTTATTATTCAACAGGTGATTTTGGAAATTTGATTTGATTTTGAAATATCTTTTAAGATTTTAATGCTGCTCTTGTCAAATCTTACTCGGAAGATGACATGACACTAACTCTATATAAACAAAACAAACCTCAGAAAAAAAATATAACGTTAGAGAGTTAGAGAGAATGTCTTTCAAATACAATATTTCTCAAGAATTTATACCTAAAATTTCTCCAGAAGATTTGTCCAAAACTTTAATCGCCGTTCATATACATTACCAGAAATGGCTTAAGGTGGTAATGAACGAAGACAGGCATGAAGACACCATCACTGTCGTGGTAAAAGAGTGTACGGATCTGCTAGAAGTTTATGTAGAGGATCTTCTATCAAACTGTGGTTATAGATTTCCCTTACCAGATATACTAAGCCGGTATGGAGTTTATGATGATGGGCTAATTACAGAACTCATGTTGGAGTTGAAGATGCTTTCTTGCCATCCAAGTATAGAGTTTAACGAGGTTAAACAAGCAATTTTTAAATTGAATGTGGAGTTAGTGAATGATGTGGACGATCGAGATGACGAAGATAGCGAAGAAGAAGAGATGTTTGACTACTATGATGAAGATGTTACGCCACAACTTACACCTGCGAGTCAGACTTCCATTGAAGCACTTGAAAGTGCAAGGATAGAAAAGGCGACTACAGAGCAATGCACGGTTTGCGTTGAGGAATTTGGGGTTGGTCAGGCGGTAAAACGAATGCCATGTCAACACTTGTTTCATGAGGAATGTATCACTAGGTGGCTACGATATAGCAACTTGTGTCCTTTATGTCGTTATGCCATGCCTTGTATCTAAAATGTGCCATCTCTGTGTAGTTAGGGTTAGGGTTCTTTATCTATAAGTTTAGGGTTTTATATGATTACCTGCCTGGGTTTGAAATTGGAATATAATTTTCGTGTTGAATGAGAACTTGAATGTTTATATATATTAATAATAAGAACAGTTCTCGTCTTTCGCACTGTTTATAGTAGACTAAAAGCTCTATTTCTCTTATTAAAATCCTGCATTTTCGAATTTCAATCCCCTTCGAAATTTGGTTATTGTAACAACGAAATCACCTGTTTGGAGATAAAGAAAAATTGAAACTTAAAGCTCTATTTCTCTTATTAAAATCCTGCATTTTCGAATTTCGATCCCATTCGAAATTTGGTTGTCGAATTGAGACAAAAATCTGAGAACTTTAGACGCTAACAGTAAAGTTCTCAATTTTTAACAATCACTGAAGGGATGTCTTATTTCAGAGCAGTATTCTTCAGGACACGACTAGACAACTCTGTATGATCAAAGACATAAGCTTCCGAGCTCCTCTTATTGTTAACCGTCTTGAGAAGTTTTGCTTGTAGGCCCCTGTTTTGCCAACCAATACACCACAGACCACTGTCTACGATTGCCCTTTTTATTTTTCTGGCTTCAGATAAAATAATGAGAAGATTCAAAAATTCACGACCAACTTGAAATGCAGTCATAATGACATTGTAATGCGACTAATTTGGTATCAAGGGAGTCATATTCACTTTTGGCTCCACAACAGTCCCGATAGCAAAGATATCACTGCCACTTGTTCCATATAAGTAATGAGCAAACATCTTTTTCACTGTCAGAGATGAAATTAGTTGTGAAAGCATCGAAGTAGTAGAATTCCCGAAAACAAGTATCCCATCATGTGCTTCTCCATTGCTTGAATCAAGATCGCCAGACTCCCTCGTACTACAGCCAAATATAATGCTTCCATTAGCTGATTTAGGTTGAAAATCTCCAGACACTCGATCATACTGTACAACATCATTTACAATATATCGAGCACTGGTGCTCCCATCCGCATACATATAGATGTAAGTACAAGTCTTAGTAGGTGCGCAATTTAAAATGTGTAGACTTAGCACTTCATAGACTAATACGGCATGACTAATACACGCATGTTTAGCTTCATCTCTGAATGTATCCATTTCAACAGCCATTCTTACCAGACTAATACAGTCCACAGACTTAACACGAACCACGCTGTTTGATTTATCAGTTGCATTAACCAAAATAGCTTTATGATACGGCATGAATGCGTCATAGTATTTTTGGAACTGCTCCTTAGCTGAAGCGGCAACGGATTTTAAAGCAGTCAATGCTCCGTCTTGTACCATTCGTTTTCCGTTAATTAGAAGTGTAAGTAGTTTGCTCACTACTCCATTTAAATATGGAGTTAAGGTCTCTGACGGACATTTCTCGCGGAAGATGAGCAGAGAAGAAGTAGGATTTTTAAAATCGTCTATGGCAGAAGCTACTGCAGGAAACACTGTTTGACGGTACTGATTCTGAAAATCTGTTGACAGCTGCCCGATTGCATTAATAGCTGTCCACCTCACACGATGGTGGGGATCATGGAAAAAACTTAGAACCATAGAAACCACTTGCTCCAATATTTCAATCATAACCTTATAGCAATCCTCTGCAATCTGGGCAAGAGCAAGTAGAACAACATGATGCTTCTGCCACTGAGGTGCAGTTAAGAACGTTGGCAATTGTTCTGAAGCAACTGGAACAATAGTATTCCCACCCTCATTTTTTAATAGTTTTCGTCCCTCAAGAACTGAACAAATATGTCAATAAAATAAGGTACAACATATGAAGCTACCGTGTAAGTAAATGCAAGCAATCCTGACCAAAAAAATTATTTCCACCATAAATAGAAAAGTGCACGAACCAACTTAAAGGCTGATATTTCGTGTCCCACATTGTGTATTTGTTTTTCTGCATTTAAATTCGCAAGCAGTGTAACAAGACTCGTAATGACCACAAAATCGTACTTCACCATACTATCCATCATTTTAACAGATATGTCTATCCATCATTTTGACAGATATGTCCACAGAATCTTGAAGATCCTGCTCCTGTATCCTAGAAGCTCTTTCTTTTATATTTATGGTATGACCTTTGTGTTGTTGAGCTTCAACTATTATCTTTGTCTTGAGAATCATGGTCTCTGATCTTGCAAGTTCAAGTTCTGCAGCAATTTTTGCATGATCAGCTACTTGTACCTTCAGTCTTCTAGTCTCGAAACCAAACAGCAAAAACCTGCAATATCGTGTGATAGTAGAAGCCTGCGATTTCTTGAAACCCAAACTTGCCATCCCATACTTAGCATACATACCGACCAGTCGACCACGACATTGTCTCTTTCGGACATTTCATCAAAAACCTTAGGTGCACATGAACAAGAACAAAACACAACGGTATCATCCAGTGAAAACCCAGTTTTAGAGCCCACAAAATCTATAATCTTCATATAATCATTCCAACCCAATCTTATATCACAATTACAATCACCATTGAAAGTAATCGATCCATGTAACATCAAAGTATCAACACTTCTAAGAACAGAATCATGGTTATACACATAACCCGAGTTGGAATCGAAAACGGTAGAGAAAAGAGTGAAATCGTACAAACCATGTGATTTCTTCTCACCCTTTTCAGCTTCGTACTTCTTGGAGTATATGGTGAAAGCCTCCTCGTTCACAGCATCAATGTCTACATGTTGCGTCGTCTGTTTCCGTCTACCCCTTCTTCGTTTTCTTCTTTTTCGAACCCGTTTTCTTCTGATTTTTTGTTCTCCATTGTTCCAAGGGTTTGGTGGGTGGTGAGAACGGTGGTAAATAGTCTCCACTAATATTTTTTTTTTTATATTTTTTATTTTTGGTTTTGAATTGGACAGGGTATACTGGATATCATATCTTTTATCCACCAATTCAGCGGTAAAAAAAAAAAATTGAATTCGAAATTCTTTATTTTTTTAATAGAAAAAATAGTGTCAAAATTTTTAATTTTTTTAGTGGTTTTATTTTTTTATTATCAGTTAAATATATAACAATTTCTTCCGTAAAAATTAAAACATATGATTTTTTTTTTTATTGTCTACTTCATTGAAATAAGAAGAGACGTATTTTGATGTCACCCAATTGTCTTGGTTTTTAACGTTTCATCTTATTTTTTAAAATATTAAAATAGTGTCAAAATCATCGATGCCTACAGGTTATTACAATTGAAAGACCCATGCAATTGAAATATATGAAGTTCACTGTTATTGAAAGACCCTTACTCGAGAGATATGATACAGTGAATCTTAGTTGTCAAATTTAGATTTATTTTTGTCAAAATTAGATTTATTTTCTATTTTAATCCAGTTTTTTTAAGGTTCAAACTATAAAAACATTACACTTTTAAAAGTAGTAAAGTACATGACCAAAGTAACGTACGTTAAGTTGTTATAGAGCAATGATCAAATATTTATACATTAGAATGGCAATTTTTTTTAATTTTTTCCTATTTTCTCTAACCAAAATTGTCCTATGTCAAGTTTTTACTTATCAAAATTACAACTACTCATTGGTTTTTATATTTTTTTTACCATTTCCAAAATATTTGGGCTAACAACCAACGCTCTGATGGAACATCGATTCACTAAAAATAATAATTTTACAAATACATTATTCACTGAGATAAAAGATACAAATACATTTAGTCCAAAGAAACAAAAAATTTGAATAACTACCGTACATTTACACATAATTTAGTTTAAACTAACTAAAAACTTTATAACTTAAACATCAATGTTGTTGTTTTGAAACTCGTGTAACATTGTTCATATATTCTAATGGCAGTTGCGGCTCTATGCATCTCAAATGACATAATTAGTTGGGATCCTTTGTCGCGCCCTCTAAAATTCAACTAATTCAAAGGCTAGCTATTTATGATTAGTTGGAAGACATAATTAATTGGAGACTATCTAAGGATGATACATGAAACTATCTTAGGAAGAAGGATAATCAATCCAACTTATTTAAGTGGATTTAAAAAAATATAATTCCAATGAAGTTTTATTTCTTGTGTTGGTGAATATTCAATAACTCGATCTCAATTGACTATATACTCGAGAAAAGAAGCATCTCATTTGTGTCCAATTGCCAGTTTTGTGATAATACAAAAACTATCAACCATCTCTTCATGGCCAATAAGTACTCATGGGGTATATAAACTTACTCTACTAACCCGTTTGGTATTAGGATAATAAGATACATGACATTCCCACATCTCTTAAGGAATTGGTTTTTGTCAGTTTTTAAAGACGTCCACACAAGAACCATAATTTTTGTTATCATTAGCTGGAATCTTTGAAAGCTCAGAAACCATGATGAAATCAACAAAATATCTTATTTAACCAACTCAACTATCAACTTTAATAAGTTCATGATTATAAGCCTTGATCAAGCCAATATGCTCAAAACGGAACACTCGTCCATGGATGATCAGGCTCCTATCGAGGTTGGTTGTTTTAATAACCTGAATAGTCATAGGAAACCTTATATTCTAAATTAAACCCCTTACTCTCAACAGAGCTAAACTAAATACGGCTAAACCTTGCTTATCTAATGGAGAGTCTATTAGCGTTGGCCTTCTCAAGGTAAATTATTTATGGTCCTTATAGGATACATGGTAAAACTACTCCTATTGTGGCTGGAGCAAGAGCCCTCTTAGATGGGATTCTGCTATGTACACTCTTGAACATAGATAATGTAGATACATAATCAGACTCGAAAATTCTTGTTGACCTCTTATCCTCTTTTAAAGGGCCATGGACATTAATCTCTCATTTTAATTGTTATAGAAATCTTATGTCATCTAAACTGATATTAACTCACATATATAGAGACCAAAATAAAGCTGCAGATTGGCTGGCTAGATGGACCTTAAAATGCAAATTGGATTTTAATAAAAATCAAGCTTTAAATCATTTAAGAGCTATTGCCTTTCTTGAAAGTATAGGAATATGTTATATTTGTAGAGACGTTTGAATCTATATAATGAGTTTTCTTACTATTATCTTCTTAATTGCTCTAATGATCTAACAATCATAGTAGATTCTTCCTGACTAATGTAAATGCCAAGCTTAGTTTCAAAAATATATTTGCAAAATTATAAAATATAAGGTACTACCAAGGACCAGCGCATATGGAGCATCATTTTATATAGAAATCAAAGTTGGAAGAAAGCTTATTATATAATCAAAAGGCTGAAAAGTGATGATTTATCCGGATCCATCCGAACTGATTTTTCCTGATGGTTTCGAATGCTAGATTCAGGCACCTTCTTCTCATACTGTGGTCGCCAATTTGATGTGGATTAATTTCAACTGAGGGTAATTTTGTCTGAAGTGTGGAGGTATTTTAAGGGTATTTAATGTTTGGTAGATTGTAGTGAGAGATTTAAGCTGCCTGGTTGTATTTAATTTTCATTACCCTCATTAAATGAAAGTGGTTGGGTATTTATACCCTTAACCTTGGGCCATATGGGCTTTCGGGTCATAATTATGAATTCGGGTCGAGTTCAAAGACCCATTAGTTCTTAAGCAGGCAGGTAGTTAGCTTAGTCATGAAATGATTAAGTTTTTAATACATTAGTTCAATATTAATCCAGTTCGGATGGTTCAGTGGGTGGATCCTCTCCGAATTGCCCCTGTCCGGTCCTTATAATCAGTGGCGACAAAATCCGGCCTCATCAGTAGCCCTTTTTTTAGGTTGTGTTCGAAGGCCTTTGGCAAGACCTAAAAAAATAGTCCGTATGCACTTATGACTATGTCGGGACAGATTTCAAATTATGTAACGACTTTATCCGGAGTGATAAATCTCTCAGAAACTGAACGGTTTCACCAAAGATCATGGGACACGTGTCCCGCTCTGATTCGCCACACCGGCCGTTTTTCTCCTAGAACGGCGCTCCCACTTGCTTCAAAAAGTAACCTCTTCAATTAATATGGGTGACATCAGCGTCGTCTTTAATCATTACATTTATCCTTTCGTATTCTCCTAGGTATCGAAGCATCTTTTGTTCTTTTACTATAAATTAGTCCACTTTCACTGTTTTACCATCTTCATTATCTCTGCTCTGTTTAAAAACTAAGTTTTCACCTCTCAAAAACCCTTATTTTGGTGTGAGTTTATGTTCACGGCAAGAAACGCCTTAGTAAAAGGTGGGTGGCTCAACTTGTCAGAGTTAGAAAAAGCTCAAAAGGTTGAACGAGAAAGGCGCATTGCTGCAGGCCTCCCTGTTTCTCCTGTCGAAAAATCGGAAACACCAAGTCTAGAGCCTGACCGGGGTTCCTTTTCAACTAAGAGTACTAAACCCAGGAGGTTATTCCATCCCAAACTCTCACCAATCGTTTCGGGCTCATCAGTCGAGGAATCAGAGCCTGTTGTCGAACCAGAGCAGGCAGTTACAAGCTTTAAGAGACCTCCCCTATTCATAGCCATGGGATCGGATGTTGATGCTTTCCCAGAGAAGCTAGTAGACCGGCGAAAAGGTCACTTGGTGAAAGGCCAGGCCCCAAAAACTACACCTCTCAAATCTGGGGCTGAAAATAAAAATACAGGTCAGAAGCACCCATTAAGATTCCCAAGGACAAACTTTCTGGTCCGGGGGCAACCAGTTCAAGTCTCCGGAAAGAAACCTCCGGATCTGAGCCTCAGCCGGAGTCTAGACCACAAGAAGATAGTACTGCCCAACTTTCTCGAGGGCCTGTTGAGCTAACTACCAGTTCCTCTCACCCAAAAACAACTGATAATCCTTCCACAATAATGGAAGAAGTGCTAGAGGACTCTATTGAAGAAGCCCCTTTTGAGTCCGATGTCTCCGGGCAAACAAGTGAGGCTGCTGCTGCCAAGAAAAACAAAGGCAAGGGGAAGCTATGTTTAAAACATCCGGACATGCCGGAGTGTCTTGTGGGAAAAGTGGGACCTTGCTTCCACAAGGTAAGTGTTAAATACCTGCTAGCCTTGCAGAAACTTAATTACGCTTTCATCCATACAATCGAACTAGGTCGGATGCAAAAAAATAAGGGATCCCTAGAGAATGTCAAAGTGAGGATACCGGTGGATCCGGAGACACCGATGGATTGCAAGCTCAGTGAGATAATCTTCTTCACTGAGCTGTTCAACTGGGGGCTAAGGTTTCCCCTAGACCCAGAGATCGTCTGATACTTTCACCTCATCAAACTCTGTCGAAGCCAATTGAGCCCCAATGCTTGGTAGACCCTTATGGCCTGTATTACGGCCTCCAGGATCTTCGGAATCCCACTTCCAATGGAGCAGTTAGCAGCTGTGGCTAGCCTTTGCAGAAATCATATCATCCCCTTCTATCACTTCAACATGGGTGATGATTACAAGACAGTGGACGACCTGCTTGAGTCAGAAAGGAACTGGAAGACTTAATTCTTGTTTATTAGTGGCGCTTGGGAGAACGGGAGGAAAATTAAAGTCGGTGTCAACCCAAGCCTGCTTACCAGCAGATGGCGGAGTGATGGTAAAAAATTCATCTCATGTATCCATTTTAACTTATAACAAAAAAAATTATCTAACTTTTCTTCTTTTGTTTTTTGGTAGTGCTGCCTAAGGATTTCAACGATTACTTAAAGGCTAGGCTGACCACCTGCTCCAAGCTAAATGCTTAGACAGCTGAGAAGTGGGGAAATTGCTTCCATAATGCTTTTACCGGAGGCAATCTAACAAAATCCTACCTTTGGAATACAACTGACCGGAGGGACTTATCTTGGGAGGAATTAACCACCCCACCCCCTCCGGAAGTAATCCTTAGGAGGACAGATGCAAAGGATGGGAAGCTATCTTTACCGGGTAGAGCTAAAGCCCCAAGCAAGATGAAGGGCAAGAAGGGCAAAAGCAAGCAAGGTATGGTTGAAGCCAATCCTACCGAAGTAGAGGAAACTTCTCCAACAAACCCAGAGGGGCCAGACCAGGGACATATTGATGTTGCTCTTCTACAGGTAGTGGAGCATGAAAGTACTAGAGAAGTGGTTGGGTCTCCAAAACCCTCAAAGGCTCCTAAGAGAGACGGGAAACAGGGAGCAGAAGGCAAGGACAGGGAGGTCAAGAAGAAGAAAACCTTTAGGGGTGATGAAGTTTCTCTCCGGCCTCCGAAACCTCTTCTTCCTATTGACCCTACTGACCCTACTCAAGCAGAAGAGATACCCGGTGACTTTCAAACCGGAGGGGGTGTAGGAGGGGATATCAGTATTGATGGTATCGACATAAGTGGGCTTGAGGGGATTGGTCTCTACTTTGAAAACCTCCCTAGAGATGATTTTGCTGGGCCCTACCTCCCCCCAAGTTCTTCGAACACCGTCATATTCAACGGTAAGTCTTTTTCTGTCTCAAGTGAAAGAGATGTCATTGCTCACTCCATATTGATCAATGTCCACCCAGTACTTATTTTGGAGAAGCAAGTACAAAATCAGTTAGCCATCATCAATACCCTCAATTCTGACAAAGAGAAATTATCCAGCGACCTCCTCACTGCCAATCATAATACTGATGTATTGAAGAAGGAAAATGAGGAGTTGAAGAAAAACCATGAGGATTGGGCCACAAAGCTGGCCATTTTGGAAGAAATCATCAAAGAACTCCGGTCAAAGCAGTCCGACTTGGAAAAAAATCTTTCTTCTTCAAATGAGGAGGTAAAGGCTTAGGACAAGGTCATTCAGACTTTAACTAACGACAAAATCTTGCTCGAGGACTCTATATCCAAGGCTGCACAAGAAAAATCTGACTTGCTGAGGGAACAAGAGAAAACAATCTAGGCTAGGATTGATGCTTATACCAACAGAGTCATAGATATTCAGGAGGAAAAGTATGCCAAAGTGAAGTCGGACATGGTCTTGCTCTTTCATGAGAAATTCCCGAAGAGGACACTGGGAGACTTGTGGAGTTTTGTAGAGTTTGAAGACCTCCCCTTCCACACGATGGCTGATGGTGACAAGCATAACTACTCCAGTGGCTGGGATGACAAAACTGATGGTAAGGAGAGAATGGGGAGAGTCCGGATGAGGAGGATGATGACCCTAAGAAGAAGAAAAGCAATGAAGTTGGGCCAAAATAAGTCCTTGGGTGGACAAGGCACTTCGTATATTTTAATGGGTAATTTTACTTCGCATAAACTTGCATTGTTTCATAGTTTCTCAGCTTTGATGGTTAATGTTTAAGCAACCTTTAGTTAGTTTGTCTGTATTTTAAAGTGAGAGTGTTTAAATTCTTCGATGACAAATGTTTAGGTGGTCATCACGCTTATCAATTCAATTCGATATGACCTAAAAAAATTCAATAAAGACACTAACCGAAACACTCCAAATATTTTAAGAAGGCATCGATTTTTATTTAAAAGCCTGGACACCTCATTAAAACCTCCCCGCGCCAAAGAGTCTGCTAGCATATTTTTCGTTCGGGGTATGTGCTCATAGGTGATGCTTTTGAAATTGAGTGCCACTTCTTTAAGGATGAACAAGTACTTAATCAGCTGCTCTTTCTTGGCTTCGGATTGACCTTGTGCATGATGGATAAGAAGTTGAGAATCATCATTAACCTGACCCTTTTAGCTCCACAGATGAGAGCTAATTTTAAACCAGCTATAGCAGCTTCATATTCAGACTCATTATTGGAAGCCCTGAAAGCAAAACATATAGCTTGGTACATTCTGTCACCATACGGAGAGGTTAGACAAACCCCAGCACCACATCCCATGGTACTTAATCCACCATCAGTCCGGACGACCCAGACTTTTTTGTCTTTCATACTGGTTGCTTGCTTTGTATCCCTATCTGAATGGAATTCAACTAAGAAATTAGCCACAGTTTGGTCTTTGACTGCTATTCGAGGAGAAAAATCAATATCGTAGTCTCCCAGTTTTACTGACCATTTGGTCAATTCTACTTGAAATGTCAGATTTTTGGTGAACATTTTTCAAAGGAAAAGAAGTTCGGACGATGATGGAGTGAGCCTGAAAGTAGGGCCTCATTTTCCTTGCAGCAATTACTATGGCCAACGCCAACTTCTCAAGCTTCAAATATCGTTTTTCTGCATCTATCAAGCTTTTGCTGATATAGTACACCGGACGAGGATAATTTTCCACCTCTCTTACCAATACTGCATTTATTGCACAATCAAAAACGGCCAAATACACGTAAAGGATTTCTCCATCAACAGGTTTAAACATAGTCTTGGGGGAATACAAATGCTTCTTAATTTCATCGAAAGCCTCATCACACTTCGGGGACCAATTGAAGTCCTTTGCACCTTTCAACGTTTGAAAAAACGGGGCACACCTGTCCGAAGACCTTGAAATGAAACGGTTTAGTGCAGTCAGCCTCCCAGTCAACCGTTGTACCTCTTTAATATTCTGAGGAGGCTCCATTTGTAGTAAAGCATTAAGCTGATCTGGATCAGGTTGTATCCCTTTCTCATTTATCACATACCCCAAAAGTTTTCCGGACTGCACTCCAAAAACGCATTTTTCTGGGTTTAACTTTAAATTTACTTTTACCAAGTTGGCAAAAGTTTCCTCGAGATCTGTCAAGTGTAGCTCTTCGTCCACACTTTTCACCACCATGTCATCGATATAAACTTCCATGTTTCTTCCAATTTGATCAGCAAAGGCCTTGTTTACTAACCTCTGATAAGTAGCCACAATATTTTTTAACCCAAACAGCATTACTTTGTAATAATGGAGGCCCCTATCAGTAACAAAGATGGTATGTTCTTGATCCTTTAGATCTATTTGAATGTGATTATACCCGGAGAAGGCATCCATAAAAGACAACAGCTTATTTCCAGAAGTGGAGTCTACCAACTGATCAATTCGGGGGACCGGATATAAATCTTTTGGGCAAGCCCTATTAAGATCTGTGAAATCGATGCACATACGCCACTTGCCATTTTTCTTTTTTACCAACACCGGATTGGCTGTCCATAAAGGGTATTGAGATTCCTTTATGTACCCCATTTTAGTAAGCCGGTCAACCTCTTGAACTATGACATCAGCCTTCTCCTTAGAAAAGACTCTCCACCTTTGTACAACAGGTGTTATGTCTCTTCGGATAGATAACTGGTGTGATATAATGCTTGCTGGTACTCCGGTTACATCAGCATTGCACCAAGCAAAGACATGTTGATGGTCTTTCAAGAAATCTAACATTTTACCCTTTAATTCTGAAGTCATCTTGGATCATATCTTGACATTTTTTCCTTCAGCCAGAAAGTGAGTTTCAACTTCTTCAACCGGTATTAAAACACCAAGGGTCTCTCTGGGGTCATCAATTTCTCCCTTGCCCCCAGAGGGCCCCTCAAACTGCTATTCCTCATTGATCCGGACTTCCCCCAACGTACGAGGGGATAATGCTATCGCATAACACTCCCTTGCTACCTTTTGGCTGCTTCGAACAACTCCTACTTGTCCCTGCACAGCATACTTTAAACACTCGTGAACTGTTGAAGCCACAGCATGCATCCTGGAAAGACAAGATCTCCCAAGAATAGCATTATAACAAGTGGGATAATCCACCACAACAAAAAGTATTCTAACCATATTTTTAAAAGGGCCTTTGCCCAACAAAACCTCCTCCTCGAACTCTCCGATCACATCTGTTGAGCTTCCAGTGAAACCCACAATCGATCTGTTCGAACGCTAAATTACTGTTGGATTCTTCATTTTCTTGTAGGAAGTTAAAAGGAGAATATTGGCTGAACTTCCAGTATCCACCAAAATTCGTCTTATATCATTGCCTCCAATAGATGCTCCAATGACAACAGCATCTTCATGTGGACCAGCAATATCCCTCAGGTCATCCTCGTCAAAAAAATAAAAGGAAAAGGAATTTGCGATTGATAGGAAGTCATGCCTCCCTCAAGCTGGGTAGCTAAAGTATGAACGTGCCTCTTTCTTGAAGAAGCAGTCGGTGCGGTCATGATGTCCCCTCTGAATATTGTAAGTGACTCAAAAAAGTTGATAAGTCTGGACACCATTTTGCATTGCTCCATGATAACACCCACTCTATTCCGAGTTGGATCAGAGTCCAAGTATTCCGACTCTACATAGAACCTTTCGATTATCACCATAGCCCCATCCGGAGCCGATGTACCCGCATTGTTTGGACCAGCCCGATGAGCGCTATCAGGCCTATTTCCACCTCTTCTTTTAACATACGCCTCCAACTTTCCTCTTTCAATCAAATTTTGCACTTCTTATTTCAACGCAATACAATCCTCAGTGGTATGACCAGTAATATGGTGATACTCGGAGAAACAATTATTACGGCTCTCCCTAGGAGACTGTAATGCAGCCGGCCTTCTGTAGTGTACTTCGTCTTTTGTTTTGTCATAAATGGTGGCTACGTTTTCTATCAACTCTGCAAACCACTCCGGTTGAACCCAAGGTCCTCGCTTATTTCTAGATTGCTGACTCTGGGCTGGTGCAGCTGGCTGAGACTAAGCTTTGGCTCTGTTATGACCCTGTCCGACATCCTTAGCCCTGTTCCCGGACTGGTTTTGGTTTGGATTTGGTGCAGCCGGAGCAGACCTCACCTGCCTGTGCACCCTAGTTTTCTTCGTTTCATCCACATTAATCTGCTTTCCGACCTGATTCAGCAAACCACCCCACATCATGGCCTTTTTCCTGGTTACTGAATCAGGCAAGTTTTCAGGGTTTAAGCTCTGCCTCAGAGAAGCTATTGCTACTTGGTCAAAGCAATCAGCCAATCAATTTTTGGTATTTACAAAACGACTTATGTATTCTTTTAAAGATTCGTTTGGTTCTTGGGCGCAATGGATAATTGTGTCTCCATTGCCCTTCATTTCCTTACTTCCAACAAACTGCCTCCGAAAGGCCACCCAAAAAGTGTCGAAATTTCTGATGCAACCCTGCGGCAAACTATTGTACCACTTCAGAGCACTCCCCATAAAAGATTGGGAGAATGCTCTACAAAGTAACTTGTCGTCATCATCAAAATTCATCATAAATTTTTTGAATTGTTCCAAGTGGTTATCCGGGTCTTTACTACCATCATATTTTTCCATTTTTGTACTGTCAAACCTCTTAGGAAGGTTCCCGGACAGTATTTTGGAGGACAATGGAGATTGTCTCCAATTTCGGCCACGACTGAAAACCGTATCTTCGTTTGGAGTTACAAAGATACCTGGTTCATCATGGAAGGCAAAAGGATCCATTAACAATCGATTTACATGTCTCTGGCCATGACTATGAGACGATCCTTTGCCCAGATGCCTTTTCAACCTTCCATGTCTATCCCTTTTTCTTGAGTACTTCTTGACCAACTTTTGTTTCTTTTTAGAACGGCCTTCATCACTGCTGGATGACAATGATTCTTCGACTCCATCTTCATTCAAGGAGCTACTGGAAGATTCTGATGCTGAATCAGAGCTCTCCATCGGTTTAGACCGGTGAGACTTTTTCGAGCTAGCATGAGTCTTTTCTGCACTCACATAGGTTTTCGATGGCTCATGCTCCCTAGGATTGTCAATATGATGAGCTACTGATGCCTTATACTTCTCTTTTGTGGCCATCTCTGCCCTCTTGGCAGCCCTCAGAGCTTCTATTTCAACTTTTAACCTATCTCGTTCCTCAATCGTATATTCATCATTCTCACCCACCACTTCGGCCAAAGCTGGTGGTACTTCTTGAACGTCCGGATCCATCCGAACTGATTTTTCCTGATGGTTTCAAATGCTAGATTCATGCACCTTCTTCTCGCACTGTAGTCGCCAATTTGATGTGGATTAATTTCAATTGAGGGTAATTTTGTCTGAAGTTTGGAGGTATTTTAAGGGTATTTAATGTTTGGTAGATTGTAGTGAGAGATTTAAGCTGCCTGGTTGTATTTAATTTTCATTACCCTAATTAAATGAAAGTTGTTGGATATTTATACCCTTAACCTTGGGCCATATGGGATTTTGGGTCATAATCATGAATTCGGGTCGAGTTCAAAAACCCATTATTTCTTAAGCAGACACGTAGTTAGCTTAGTCATGAAATGATTAAGTTTTTAATACATTAGTTCAACATTAATCTAGTTCGGATGGTTCAGTGGGTGGATCCTCTCCGAATTGCCCCTATCCGGTCCTTATAATCAGTGGCGACAAAATCCGGACTTATTAGTACTAGTTTTTTTCATCTTAAAAAAACAAAACCAATGGTATTTTCGGACTATTTTTCCGAGTTATGGTTTAAAAGATACGAACCTTTAAAAATAAAAAAAAAATAAAAAAAGAGAAGTCGGTTACTGTACTTTATATAGAAGGATATTTAAAGTATAAAATCCCTTAAAAATTTAGGTTTTTATCCCTAATAGGTTTGTTGAAGGGTTTGGCTAAATTAGGGCCCTCAATGATAACCAGCCCCAAAATTTCAGCGCCGTTTTTTACCCCGCCGGTTGAGACCCTCTCCACCGGCGGGGAACCTTACCCCGGCGGGTGAAACAGCTTTTCCGCCGGGTGGGAGGGTCTCAACCGGCGGTTGAGAAAGGTTCAACCACCGGGGTAAGGGTAAAATTGTAAAACTTCAAAAACGCTTGTTTTTTTGGGCTGGTTAACATATTTTGGGCCCGAATTTAGCCGAACCCTTTGTTGAATAGGTCTTTATTGGTAAGCCCACCTTATTTATATTATAAATTATGTTCGATATAAATTTGATTTTATTTTCATACATTTTTTTTTTGTTTTTTACTATACTTGTTACTCGATGCCGTTTAGGAAAAAGAAAAGACATTTACCAATTTTTTAGTTAACAAATTTAATTTTGCTTTTATCAATTATCTTATCTTTTTAAGTATATTTTAATTAATAATAATTTTTATTTGTTTATATCTTTTAAAATATTAATTGTTTTATAGAATAATTGGATTTATTTTTTAATACAGGTTTGTTAAATAATATATATTGATTTTTTATATAAACAAATCAATAAAATAATTTATTTATATCATAAATTATGTTTGATAGGAATTTGATTTTATTTCCATATTTGTTTACAATTTTGATTTTATTATCTGTTTTTCTTAAAATATATTCATTATAAAAAATTTGATTTTATTTCTATCTATGTTTTAAAAATATATTTTATATAATAAATTTGATTTTATTTATATGTACCTTTGAAAATGTTTTTGAAATATTAAATTTTATTTTTATCTAGCTTTTAAAATATTTTTTAAAAATAAAATATTAAGATTTCGTGTTTTAAAAATATATTTTATATACCAAATTTGGTTTTATTTTAAGTATTTTTTAAAATAGAGACTTACTATTTAAAACTCATCCAACAAAACTATTTCGGTTAAAGACTAAAACAATTTAAGAGACTTTATAGCTCTCTTTTTTAAGAAAATAAACTTTAATAAGGAATTTCCGAATTAGGAAATTACAATAATTTTAGGATAAAATTAGAATGAGATCGAAAGTTTAGGACTAGCTAACAAAAAGCCCCAATTAAAAACAGAAGTCACGGAATTGAAGGACTTACGACCAAACCAGAGACTCTTCATCTTCAAACTACGATCATGGAGCAATCAAACATCAATTCATCACCAAAGATCATCTAGTAGCACTATAGTCAACAATTCATTTGGAGCATTGTATCCATTGAGTCACTGATTTTGCTTACAATTGAGGACCCATTTCGCTATCCAGTTAGAGGCTTGATTCTGTGTTCTAAAGATATGTTGAATCGTTATATTTGGATGAATTAACCTTCTACACATGGAGATAGTAGAATCGAGATACGAAGCAACATTTCCTTTGACCATGAGATTGATAAGAGTAATGCAATCAAATTCGACATCTACATCGGTCCAATTGTTTTGTTTGTAATGAATTAGGCCTTCCAAAAAAGCTTTGAATTCAGCTAGCAAAGGATTTAATTTTCCAAACAAGCATCTCGATCCCAGAATGATATCGCCTTCCTTGTTTCTAATCAGAAGACCTCTTCTTGATTCATTGTTCAAGATGCAAACTCCGTTAACATTCAACTTTAATCTACCAGGATTAGAGGCAAGCCATTTGAGGTAACAAATTTTCCTTTTTCTGTTATCGATTGTTCTGCAACCCAAGGTTTTTCTTGCATCTATTGCATTGGTACAGTTCTTAGTTGATATCATGTTTGTCATATCTATACCGATTATAACATTGGCAACTCTTTTAATAACACACTTGATGGTATCGTGGTTGCCATTGAATTTTGAACTATTTATGTTTTTCCATATTACCCAACAAATGATTTGTAGGATAATATGGGTAACATGAAATTTGTTTTATGAAAACTAGAACCACGATCTTAGCATATGAGAAAGAATCATAAAACGACAATTTTCACTCCAAAAAGGCATCCAAAATAGTTCCAAATGCTCCAGGAAAAACTGCAACTAACGAAGAGATGATTTTTCTCTTCACTGTTACTAGAGAACTGGCATTTGGAAACTAACTATAAGTTTTTCATGAGAATGCTGTAAATTGGGATGAAATTATTGATTAACTTCCAACACAAAAATGAATTTTTTTGGGGAATATAGTGACTCCAAATCTTTTTGAATAAACTAGATTTATTATGCTTGTGTCTAATGTTATCCCAAGTTAGTTTAGTATTAAAATATAAGTTGTTTGATAGTTTCCAAACCATTTTATCATCCTAATCAGGAGTGATCTTATAATTGTTGATATGGTTAACTTTGTCTTGGGGAAGAAAATATAGCAGAGTATTAGAATCCCATTCATTATTTTTCCACAAAGATTTGACACTAGCATTTAAAAACGAGTTATTAATGCTATTAGGACTTATCAGAGGATGCAGGTTGTGCCACTCTTTAAGCCAAAAGTTCATAGAGCCTTTACCTAATATCCACTTTATGTTCCTATCAGTAGAGACCTTAATATCAAAAAGCCTCTTCCACACAAGAGAATCATACTTTTTGCAATTGGCTTTTAAATGATGAACATTAGGGCAGTAGATATTGTGCATCATCTCAGCCCACAAACTGTTGTTTTTTCTAATTAGAAACCAGAGTTTTTGGGAAAAGGTGAGTTGAATATCAGCTAGTTCGTTTATGTTCAACCCATATTCTTCAAAGGGTTTACACAGATTTGTCCAGGAGGTCTAGTGGATAGCTTTTTCACTATAATTTGACCTTTAAAGGAATCTGTTAAAAAATAATTTAAGCTTGTTAATAATAATTTTAGGTATGAGACTATTTTGCATCTAATAATAGATGATATGGAGTAAAACATATGAGATAAGAGTCATTCTGCCTCCAAAAGACAGATGATTCATATCCCATTCAGTAATTTTATTTTGAAATCTATCAAGAAGAGGATTATAATTCTTCCCTTTGTTGTTTCCACAGAGTGTAATTCCAAGATAGTTGACATGGATTGTGTTAATGTTGAAGCCAGTTAATACTTTAAGATTGATGATCCCGGACTGGTCGGCTTTAGATGAGGTAATTAACCTTGTCTTCTCTTTGTTGATAGCTTGGCCAGTAACTAATTGATACTTTTCTAAGAATTTCCTCAGCTTGTCAACTGAAGATGGAAGGTTGTTGGTGAACACTAAAATATCATCTGGAAAGGAAAGGTTTGGCACCAGGTAATCTGTTCTAGTATTATACTTAAGACTTTTGTTAGAGTTGAACATATTAAAAAGACCCCTCATTAGTCCTTCCTCAGTAAGAATGAAAAGGCTGGGAGAAAGAGGATATCCTTGTCTTAAATCTTTCTTTAGATGGAAGCAACCAATGCTAGTACCATTAATGAGAATAAAAATATTAACTTCAGTAATTATTTTCTTGATTAAACATATGTAATCAGTAGAGAACCTAAAACAGGCAAGAACTTTAAGAATGAAAGCATGTGGCATTCTGTAAAATGCTTTGGACATATCCAATTGAATCATTATATTTCGTGTTTTAGGTTTTCTATTAATATCATGGATAAGTTCTTTTGCAATAGGCCTACCTTTGACAAAATCCCGTTGAGTTTTAGAAAAAATGTTAGGAAGAATGTTGGCCAACCTCTTGTTCACCAGATTAGATGGAACCCTTTTAAACTTAGATCAAAGGCTAATAGGTCTGAAGCTACTCCATCCAGTAGGGTTAACACACTTAGGATGAGGAAAATGCATGTAGCAAAAATTCCTTTAGATATATTATTTCCTTGAAGATAAAAATTCAAAGCATTACAAAGATCAATATTGATTATATCCTAACAAGTTTTAAGGAAAAAAATGTTAAACTCATTAGTGCCAGCAGCATCGTCATTGTTGATAGAGCTGATAATATTCCAGACCTCTTCCTTGTTAGTTGGTTTAAGAAGAGAATTGTTGTCATTATCAGAGACAATCTTAGGGATGTTATCAAATATAGAATCCTGCATCCTAAAATCTTGTTCATCATTGTTAACATAGGAATCAGTTGATAAAGCATGTTTAAAGAAACGTTTCAGCAGACTTAGCTATTTCATTAGTGCTTTGAATCCAGACATCTCCATATTTAATGATTTTGATTTAGTTTTTCCTTCTTTTCTTAGAGATGTATGCATGATAGAGCTTAGTATTGCCATCACTCTCTTTCAACCAATTGTTGTAACACTTTTGCCTCCAGTAATTTTCATCATTTCTAAGAGCCTGGATGTAAACACTTTTAGCTTTAAAAAGGTGGATTTAGAAATGTTGTTATTCTCCCTCAAGTGCTGAGACTCCATTCTGTTAACCTCTTCAGCAGAAGTCTTGACTTTGCTAAAAATGTTTCCAAAGGTCTTGCCATTCCGGTCCCTAAGACATCTCTTCAATCTTTTTAATTTGAACCATAAAACATTGTTATTACCTCCATTATAGTTAAGGTTCCAATTCTGTTTCACAATACTTAAAAAATTGTTATCATTAGCCCAGACATTCAAAAATTTGAAGCTGTTTTTATTATTGTTAGAATGAGTAATTGAATTTTTAGTAATGGAGATTAAGAGAGGGGGCATGGTCAGAACAAGGTGTGACCATGTGCTATTAGTTAGACTTTATAGCTTAAATACTCTTTTCTTTTAACAAATTTATCTTTCTTTTATTTTTTAATTTAATTTTTTAAAGGTTTGTATCTTTTAAACCGTAACTCGGAAAAAGAATCCGAAAATACCATTGGTTTTGGATTTTTAAGACGGACAAAACTAGTACCACTCATGATGTGTTTTGAATTTTTTTAAAAATATTAGTTTACACATGTTTCTCAGTATATGGTTTCACATCTAGCATCTATCATAGTGTCCCTGAATTTGCATCTAGCAATACATAATTTAAACAGGTTTCGCATCTAGCAAAGCAAAAAAGGTTTGTAGCAAAACAAAAACGGTTTCGCATCTAGCAAAATAAAGAAGGTTTCGCATCTAACATTAAAAAGAAGGTTTTGAATCTATCAAAACAAAGAATATTTTGCAACTTCTTCGTTTATCCTATAAATTTTAAAAATGTAATAGTCTGTATCTTTTATACCGTAACTCCGAAAAAAATCCGAAAATAATGTTGGTTTTTTTTAATACGAAGAAAACTAGTACCACTCATGATATATTTTGAGTTTTTTTTTTTAATTTTCTTTAAAAACAAATATCGTTTCGCATCTATCAAAAACGTGTTTTGCACCTACCATTCGAGAAACCCTACACGTGCATCTATCATTCCGGAAGACATACACTTTACGAAACTATCACTACATACAGAACAAACACGTTTCGCATCTCCTACTGATAAACCCATAATCATTTTACGCACACAGAAATTTCACAAACACATACTACACATTAAAATCAACAAAAAAACTAATTGGAATGCGAAAAATAAACTACATTAACAAATTCGAACTCAAAACCTAACTTGAAATTCGACTTTCCAAACTATGTAAAGAACGAAAACACAATCAAAATCATACGAAAACAAAATAACGATAAGACACTCACGTAGCAGAAAAAAAAACAAATTCGGAAAAAAAAAGGATGATATGATGTTAAAAGCTTTTTATATAAGTGAGTATTGGTATAAAAGGTATAAGTGGCTTTTAAATGGTAAATATATGACTAAATCAGATTTTTCTCGGAGAAACATGAAAATATGGGTATTAAGTGGATAATAGTTAAGGTTTTGGGTCTTGAATTGTACTTAATCTTTTTTTAAAATATTTTTTAAATTTTATATTTAAATTTATATATTTTTTATTCTTTTGAATATATTTTTAATATAATATATTAATATTTATTGTAATTGTTATTGTTATTTTTATAAAAATTTATTTTTATATTTGTTAAAAAACTGTAAAAATAAAAATAAAAAAAATAAAAAAGTAAAAGAAATAAAAAAGCATAGAAAAAATATTTTGCATAGCTCGTTAAATCACTATGAATATATAACGGATTAACATTTTATTAGTTAACACGCGTTTATAGAATTTTGTAACAGATATGAACGCAGTCCATAAATTTTTTATAAATAAGGTAATTTTAATTTTTTTATTATTTGTTTATAATAAATAATTTTTTATTCGTTTGTATTTTTTAAAATATATTTAATTAGTTATATATCACTACCCGATAAACTAGCTTTTAACGCCCTCAGAACGACGAATATCGTTTGAGGGCCGTTACAACAACCTCTTCATAACGGATCCGCGACCAGAAACGTCGGTTGTGTTATGTGGAATCATTAACCAAACTTAGTTGCCATCGAAACCTTTTTGACACAGTTTGGAAACAAGCAGTGTTGCAAATTTTGACATGGGTGGTACCGGATCACGTTGTTGCAAGAGTTGTTACGCTTACGTGGCACTAATTTATCTAAACGGTTAAGTCTGTTAATGTCTGATGTCACAACAGTCGTTGCACAGTTGTTGCATCATGACTAACTACTTCATTTCATGAGTTGATGTGATTCTGTGACACTAATTTATCGAAATAGTTAATTTTGTTAGTGTTTCAGCCGTCTCAAACATCGCTGCACTTCTGTTACACGATAACTAACTGTTGCAGTCACTAATTGTGTTGCACTTATGTTGGAAAGAATATGAATTTAATTTCCAATCCACTTTCTGTTGTTGCAGAGTGTTGCTCACCTGTTGTAACGTTGTTTGCATTTCCATTATATGTTTGTCGTTAAATATCAGTAAGCATTAAAAAAAATAGGGTACCTATATAAAGGGCTGCATAGCTAACCATCTACATTTTTTTATTAAAAAATCAAAATACAAAATCTACTAAAATTCATCAATACATATTATTATTGGAAAATAAAATTCACAATGAAACAAAAATTTCCTATATCTATAACTTGATGGCTTCAACTTGATACATCTTATCATTTTATTTTTTAATCTTCTCCTTTTGTTCCTTCTTCTACCTTCCAGTGTGCAGTGATACTGGTACAAAATATGTCAATTCATGCTTTCAGTGGAAAGCCTGCACACATTGCTCCACAAGAAAAACTGTAAGTAAAAAACAACAAAGGATTGCCTACAAGCTCACATGTTCCAGTAACTATTTATGCAATTAACTTGACACACCTAGTCAAAATAGGTTATCCCTCAATATAGGTAAATTTAATTTCATAATGTTGACTCACTGCCAATATATTAAAGGAGTAGCAACAAAGGGAATTTGTCAATTTAACCTATATTGAGAAACAAGCGACCTCGACTGGTCCCAAAACACCAATGGCGCATAATGTTTTTGCGGCCCAGTGATTTTGTATTATCATAGTCTAAAAATGCACTATAAAACTTTGGATATTTCAAGAATATAAAATCACCGCAGTGTGACATTGGTACATGTACAAAGATATGTCAATTACACTGGAAACACGTCTAATTATACAATGAAAAATACCCATTATAAGACAATAACTAACCTGTACAAATCCACACATTACTTCACGAGATGATTTGTACATCAAGTTATCAGGCCACCGTGAGCACAAATTTCCAACGAAACCAATGATTGCATATCTTTGAAGACTGCAAAAATACAAGATCAATGGTCTCAACGACAATTTGTGCAATTATAAGACTTAGGAAACAAAGTCCAAGTGGGTCTCTCTTTCAATATAGGTATATAGTATTGGTCAACCCTAACCTATATTGAAGCAGTAGCCACCTTGACTTGTCCTAAAACAACAACTGAACAAGCCTTCACACGTTAGTCCACATAATTGTCGCAAAATTTGTTTTGACTACATTGGGCATAGTGTCACTGGGCTTGGAGGATTCCATTCAAGCTTCGAAACAAACTTTGTTTTGAATAAATTTACCGAATCTTGAGGGGAATCCCCTACTTCTAATGACATCAACCAATTTTTTCACAATAACTATCTCCTTAAACAACATCATGACCAATAAAAACAATTAACACATGCATAAACTGTAAACATCACTACAAATTGAATCCAACGCACATGCATAAACCTCAAAAGCATTATGAAAATTTACTAAAACAACATTTTGAACTATACAAATGGAATCCTAACAGAAAGGCGTAAACCTAAACAACATTCTCAAAATTAAAACATATTAGCACATGAAACATATTAATACATAGGCATAACATGAACTAATTATCAAGCAAAATAGCAGCATACATATAATATCTACCAACACAGAGGCATAAACATCAACACTAACAGTTAACACACAGACACTATAAAACATATTAACACATGAAGTAACTGTCAAGAAAAACAACAGCATACACTTGATATCTATCAATACAGAGGCATAAAAATGAACATAAAACACACAGACACAATAAAACATTTTAACACATAAAACATCTTAACAATTATGCATAACATGAATTAATTATCAAGTAAAACAGCAACATACACATAATATTTATCAAGACAAAGGCATAAACATCAACACTAACAGAATTTAAAACCAAACAAATGATCGATAGACACATAGAGGCATACACAATAACCTCAACAACATTTAGAGCTATATAAATAATTGACAGACATGTGAGGGCATAAATATAAACCTAAACAACATTTGGATAAAAAAATAAACCTTGACAGACGTATATATAACTTATGGAGTCGAAGATAAAAAGAATAAACACATTTACCAATATAGAACAAACATATTGTTACTCGAGCAACAGGCTGAGCTTTGTTCATCGAGAACCTACAGATTCTTACTCGAGCAACAAGCTGAGCTTTGCTCATCGATAACAAGCGGCAAAAAGAAAAAAGATAAGAAGATTTTGATTTAAGGCTTTACAATAAGTGAGGAAGTAGTATTTATATTAGAAAGGGACAAAATTAGGGTTAAGGTATAATAATTAAATATTAGGCCATGTGAAAGAGGTGAAAATCTGGTAAGTAATGTAGTTTTTATCAACAGTGTGTCGCTCAAGGGTCTCTATTCCGTTGCAGAAATAGAAATTATGGAAAAAATAGTCACGTTACTACAGTACATATATAGAATACAGCCAGCAAAACATAAAGCTGAATCTACTACTCAAAATCATAATTAGTAAATTAAACATATCATATTGATAACACCAAATTCATCAACTCAACAAATAGATTCAAATTCATCAATATCTATTTAAATTCATCAATATTGACATCTAATATACAATAGATTCAAATAAATAGAATACAGCCAGAAAAACATAAAGCTGAATCTATTACTCAAACTCATAATTAGTAAATTAAACATATCATATTGATAACACCAAATTCATCAAATCAACAAATAGATTCAAATTCATCAATATTTATTCAAATTCATCAATATTGACATCTAATATACAATATTAATCAACATTGTTAATTAGTCTAAGTCGATATCGTATTGACCACTACTTACATTATCAATGTCATCCTTATCACTGCCAAACTCATCATTAAACTTTTCTATTTCAATGATCTCAAAACGTCCGGGATCATATCGGGTTGTAGCGGCACCGGTGGAGGCATTTCGGATTCTTGGAAGACTCCTTCTTGTGTTGCTTCAGCAACTAATACTTTTTCTCCATCATCGGTCAGAATAACATATGCCATGTCTATTCTATTTTGGGCCCTTGTCTTTCATACAACTACCCATTCTTTATGATATGCTTCTTTCGATACATAATCTAAATAATAGACTTACCGAGCTTGAGCAGCCAATATGAAAAGATCATATTGTGATATCCGACTTCTTCGACGAATTTCTATCAAACCATTTGTATGGTGAATTCACATATTTTTCCTATTGTTACTAAACCAATCGCATTTAAAAAACACAATCGATTCCATCACCCCACCATAGGACACCTCCCAAATTTCTGTTATTTGTCCACAGTAGTCTAATATATCAGCACCATACGTCCCATCAACCACGACACCAGTATTGTTTGTCTTATGCCCTCTTCCACGTTTTGTGTCAAAGAGGTAATTGTTGGTGTAATTTTTCTCGAACTTGCGAATCTCGCAATAGGGACTATTGGCCAATATTGATATACGACAGTTCAATGTATCGATATTTGTACCAACCTATGACATTCACAAAAAACAAGAAAATAACACTAATTTATAACCTACTAACTACAACAATAGTGAAATAATTGGTGGAAATGCATGGAGCTAGCTACTGCAAATTACACAAAATCTCACTCTTATTAAATGAAACTACTCCAACCAAAATCGAAATTACTTCTGCAAAGAAAGTGAGTTCATACCAGCAGCAACATCATAATATATACGTATGAATTTGATATTGTATGTACTTAAAAAAATGAAAGCAAACAATGGTGATTAAAATAAGTAACAAGTAGAATGAATATTACATATTCTTCAAACCAAAGACCAAAGCTCTCGACGAAGTATTGATCGAGCTCCGCTGCAGTAGATTCAGGATTGAGTTGACGAAGCTGTGCATTGTAGGAACTGCAAAATAAACATTAGTATTCCAATTTTTATATGGTGGCTCATCAATAAAAACTCACTCGTTAATAGTGGCAATTTCACGGGTATTATTCAATATATATATATATATATATAACATGTTTGAATATTTTTCAGATAAGTATTCGGACTTCTTCCTGCCTTTCTTTGGTCTGCTGGGGTTCCGAAAGATTGAAAAATGTTTCTCAGCCTCCACTCCATCGTCATTCATCGGTGATCTTCACTGATTTGTCTGTACATTTTGCATCTAGATACATCCCACAAAATGATGAAACCTCTTTGAGAAGTTATGCTAGTGAGATGGATCCTTCAACATATACTTTTTGAGTCACCATGAGTTTCAGATTACCAAGATACCTAACAGGTTTAAACAGAGGTTTGCGTCGATTAATCCATAACCAAAAAATGTAAACATTTACTAAAATCGATCAGAAAAAACTTACAATTCATAAGGATACATCTATCGATATTGACAAGGTCCACCATTAAGTGTTTCATATGGAAAATGAATCGGAAGATGCTCCATTACATCAAACAACGTTGGAGGAAATATCTTCTTCAACTTACATATTATGTGTGCTATATTTTTCTCCAGCACAAGTAAATGTTCAATGCGAAGGGTTGATGAATAGAGGTTTAGGGGAAAATGGCACAAATTAACTACTGTCTCCCATATTGGATTAGGTAACAAATGACGGAAGGAAACGAGTAATAATTTCTCCATAAAGATATGACAATCATCACTTTTCAAGCCACAAAAACCCTATACATTTGTGCAGTGTGAGAGATTGCTTGCAGAACCGTCTGACAGATTCAATTGTCAACACATGCGTCTATTTTTTGGTGAGGCAGACGGAGAGGTATCGAATTCTTTGCTTGCAAATATGTAAAATGAATTTGTTATCTCTTTTTGGTGTTAGTCGTCTCATAATAGACACATAGCGCTCGTGATTCTGCTTGGAAATCTTTGACTCGATTTCAAGTTGATAAGTTCGAACACCAGCGTTAACTTAGACATTGTAGTCCAACCTTTGTAAGCCGGTTCCTCAGCATCACGCAACAACTTGTAGTACGTTGTAACAATCTTATTTGGAGCCTCACTCTCATTTATGGGCTCCCTGAATCCCAAACCATCACCTACCATCTTGTGATATCCATCCCAAGCAAATTGGTTAGTATGACTGCCCTGAGAATTATCCCCACTCCTTAAACTCTCTTCATGATATACTTAACAGTAGTAGTCTTCCACGAATCCATATCTCACTATATGATGGTGCACTATATCAGTTGTATTTGGGTAAATATGTCTGCATTTCGAATATTGACACAATATCAAACTACTTTCGCCTACTGAACTTGAGTGCATCTGAGCTCGTAAATGAAGTTATCGACACCATCAAAAAATTCATCTGCAAAAACAGTCATAGTAATATCTAAACGACGATACATCCGCTCACGAGCAGTTGGAATATCAGATGGCAAGGACCTGTGATTCGGAAAAAAATGCAAGACACTAGCTAGGATAGTCGTACTATATTCGAATATAGATAAAATAAATAGATCAACCCAACACAATGTATTGAAGTAACTGGATTTACTTTAGGAATCTTAGAATTACTTCAGGAATCTTGGAATTAGAGCAGCAATCTGAGCTCATAGCCATTATAGCAGCAACCAACAATCAAAATCGAAAAAAAACTGGGAATACAGAGACTCACCTACTGATTGAAGCTCTCGATATTGTTATGTAAAGCTGAGGTGAAGATGATAGACTGTATTTTTGTTATGTAAAGAGGATGAATTGATTATTTGTGATAGTTTCAGCTCTAGATTCAACCGGGTTATAGTATCAATATTATAGTCAACGTTGGTTATGCGCAGAGGCTTGTAGGTTTTGTTTTGGGCTTTACGTTATAATTATTGTTACCATTTGTTTTTCGATTTACATTATCTACTCTTTTTTTACTTACATTATGGTATATAGACTTAATTTACATTATTTACTAAATTTAATTTGTAATTAAGTCTATAGAACCAAAATGTAGTGTTATTATTAACTACTAATTATAACTATGTACAATTTGTACATAGAAATCCAATGATACCTAGATTCGATTTTGTAAACCGCGTATTCAAACCAAATTAATTAAAATTGTTAAATCACTAAATTATATTAACACCAAGATTTATTTGGGGAAATTTAGTTATGGTAGATCATAAGCTATTATATTAATTTAAATAATTCAAATACAACCACAAAAACAAGAAGATTTTGATAAAACATTACATATGTACATTAAGTTATTATCAAACATAAAACAAGTTTTCAAAGTACTCAATAACCAAAATTTGTGTACAACATACACTCAAACCCCAGTACATGATAAAAACAATAGCTGAAAATGTATGATTACCACATACAAGATAAAGCAACTAATCAAGCTGGAGAAGAACCTCTAGTACCATCATCACTACAATCTCTACTGCCATCACCAACACTTGTATTATTTTCATTTCTATTGTCGAACCAATTCACGTCACCCGACATAATCTTCTTCGCAACATTATATTTAGAATGTACAACGAGAATTTCGATAGCTTTCTCAAGCATCACCATCCTTTCCGACATCTTTTCATTTTTCTCCACTAATTTTTTGGCTTCCTCACTACCCAAAACAGATGATATTGATCCTCAGGATGAACTCCTCCCAACAATGTTATAAAAATGATTGGCTACTTATGTTCCAATTAAATTCCCTTTCCTCTTTCTCGATTTCACAGTTTGAAGAGACAAGAACATGTCTTGATCACCAAAAAATTCTAGGTCAGTGTCGTCACCACGTTTTGACCTGACTTCATCTTTCCACTCTTCCTATAATTTTTGGAACACAATTAAAGACATTTATTAGTTATGCATGAAACAATTAAAACATATAACTATATAAAGTACATTGACAAGGTCAAAAGACCAGTTAAACTAAGACAATCACATTGTACAAACAAGGCAATAACCACATGCAAATATATAAAATCAGCGCTCACGATATGAGAGCTCAAAAACTAATCATACTGTAAAACATATATAGAAACTATCGTTCGACAATGGAAAGGAAACAAAACAAAAAACAATTAGTAATCCTATTATGCAACATATGTAGACAATGTCATTCAAAACTCCAAGCACACAAACAATCATTAATTCTACTATGGGACTATATAGACAATGTCTTTTGGAACCCAAAAGAACTTGCATACAATTACTAATCCTACTATGCAACATGTATACACAATGATCAACTAAACCAAATATACAAGATACTACGTACATATACATATAATCTTTTAGGAAACTGATTTAACCAAAAAAATACCACGATTTTAAAAGACGAGGGGTTCACAAATTTCGACGTAACATTGCCCTGGCCATCCTTCTTGTCGTATGTAAACCTCAGTCATTCGGCCTCCGACAACATTTCTCTGGTTTCCTCAAACTGCACCAGAGGATAAAAATGAATATATTAAAAACAGAAACTCAACTTAAATTCAAAGTAATTAAAAACGCTTATGTGGTGACTAACTGATCGGGAATGGCTCATCGACCCACTAACATGAGTTCCCGCCCTACCATGATGAGCTTTGCGGTTTCTCGAGTTTGTTTCTGTTAGCTTCATCTGCTTAGGACTACCCCTGAGTTCCATAATCTTAGCCTATGCGTTAAGAAGAGTGGCTGGAAATTGATCAGCTCAGCTGATGGACGCTGCAAGTTGGCTCTCCTCAAGGCACTTATTTTCATTCTAGCCATAAAGTTTTTGTAACAACTATTTAGTTGTTCCAAGAACATCCTGTGGATAACATTATGATTGTTGTCTTGTATAGTGTAGCATTGCTATAAACAAAGTAAAAACAAATAAGTTATGCAATTCCATAAATAATACATGGACAATTAATGATACGATTAGTACCTTGAATGCCTTCCACATATCAGCCCTAAAACCATGGGGTGTCTTCTCAAAATTCTCCCAGAAGCCTGTAATCTGAAGTATTATTTCAGGCGCAAACCAGCGAGAAATATCATTTGGCCTCAGTGTAATAAGAAAAAAAATCACTTTACCAAAAAATTAATAATACTTAAATAGAAATAAATGTAGTTGTACATTACTAAGAAACTTACATCTTCGTCGATCGTGACATGTTTACGGTCCAAACTGAGCTTTGGTTTAGGTAGAACATACCCACGATATTTGCAATGTTTCGTCACTCCTTCTTGATCAACACCAATGTCATGTTCGCTAGCTTCCTCTTGAACATCACCAGCATCGTCTTGTTACACTTCCTTTTTATTGGTGCCACCCTCCTCTTAATCCACTTCCATTTGCTCGTCGGCCTCCTCATCAGCATCTTCCACGTCCTCTTCTCCTTTATCAGCATCTTCCACCTTATCTTCCTCCTCATCAGCATCTTCATGCTCCTCTTTTGAACTATGTTCAGATTCGTAGTCCTCAACTATACTTTGAGAAGGAGGATGGTCAGATCTGCTTGGTTCAGACGGGCTGGGAATCAATGGAGAGTCACCAGACTCTATCTCTCGTGAAGTCCTAAGACATGTCTCGGATGCAAAAGCACCCCCTGTTAGAATGGTAGTCAGAGTGGAGTAGAAGTGGGAGTGGGAGTGAGAGTGGGAGTTGGAGTGGGAGTGGGAGTGGGAGTTGGAGTTGGAGTTGGAGTTGGAGTTGGAGTATGAATGGGAATTTGTTTCAGATATGTATTATATATTGTTTGGAGACGAACAGTAGCTACCTTCCCTGATAAAGGCTTTCTAGCTGGTGGTTGAGAGGATTTTTCATCACAAAGTTTGAGGGAACGATTGCAAATTAGAGGCACCAGAAGGAACGGTAACTTCTTTGACTTATCTAACATGGCTTGTTTGGCTTTGAGGTTTTTCTTCTCACCAATCATACCTTCCAAAAATAATTGAAATCATTAAATAGACATATATCAAACATTAAACACAATAACAATAACAAACATAAATGACTTCCTACCATATGAACCCATTCTCATAAAAAAATAGTATTTTTATACTTAAATTGTTGTAGTTAAATTATCAGACATATACAAACAACCTACATCAGCATAAACACAACTACAGACAGAATATCAAACCATATATATGATATACAACATGATATTCATACATACTAAATTACTGACTCACAACATCAACATAATACATGAGTGTTAACACAAAATTACTGAATCACAAACACAATAAGAACACATACTCACTAAATCACTAACTCAGAACATTAACACAATACATGAGTACACAAACTTACTGAATCACAAACACAATATTAATACATACTCTTTAAATCACTAGCACAATACATATTCACCAAATCAATGAATCACAACAAAAACACAATACAATATCCATATCATATTTATAACTATAAATTTGGACTCAAATAGATTCCTAACACAATAGAGTCATATTTAGAACATAAATGAAGCAAAATACTAAAACTAACAGGTTAAGACAGTCAATACATGTTGATGATAGGTCGTCTGCTTCCTTACAACCTTGCCGCAACCCACGTTCCTACAACAGACAAGCATAGTGTTAAAAACCACAACAACAATATATTAACAAACAATAAACAAGTGTAAGTGAAAGAAAACCTAATACACTCACCATTACTGTATATATGAAGCTTAACACTAAAACTCATAGAATAAATATTACATCTAATCAACAAATTGTACACTTTCTTTAGAGCAGACTTCTGCTCTTGCGAAGAGACAATGAACAAGACTCAAATCAACAAACTGTAGTTTCTAAAATTAAAAACACACACTGGAAATACAGGTCTTCTATTAGACAATCATTACATGTTTTCAATATTATTTCTAATGAACATATTGATGCAACCCATCTTCCCGCAAGAGACAAGTTAAGTGTTAATAACATACGACACCAATCTATTAACAAACTATAAACCACTATAAACTGAAAGACAACATGCATATCAAATCGAACAGAACAAAAACTAATATACAACAAAATTAAAACTTATGCTAAGACTGTACACTGGTTTAGAGAGGAGATAATAGAAAAAAAAGGGATTGCGCAGAAATAGGACTTAATTAACAATACAGAGCAAGAAATCGTACCTTTGAATGACTGTTAGGACAACCACCGAGAGATGAGAGAGGCCAGCGATAGGATTAGGTTTTTTGAAAGAAGGAGAAAGGGGTTCGTAGGGTTTCGATGATGAGAGATGGCAGAGTTAGGTTCACTGGAAAAGTGAGGATAAGAGAGAGAGAGAGAGAGAGGTTAGAGGAAAATCGATAGATGAGAGAGAGGGAAGTCAAAGAGTCAAGGGGTCAAGTGGGTTAAATTTAGGCCGGGGGTTAAAATAATTTGGTTAAATTAGGTGGGTAAAAAATAGGCGGGGTAAATTTTGGTAAATATTGGGCGCAATTGAAAATTTTATTTACCGGACTAAATATTGTAACGGCCCATGCGACAAAAACCCAACTCAATTCGTTGATTAATTATTAAATAAAAACATTAAAACAATATTGTTGCAAGCCCCTCTCAACCGAGAAAGTTACTCAATGGCATAATGGGTCTGTTGCAATAGCGCTATAACAACATACCCGTTTTTCATTAAATGGGTCAAAACTGATAGTCGTAAAAATTGCTACTATTTACAACAGATTTACAACCGGAAAAGCACGGGTGTTGTAAAAAGCAGTTTATCCGGTTATATATTAAGATTTTTCTTTTTATCAAACTAAAACTTTTGTTGATAACAAATACTCAAATGGAGTAACAAATTAAGCTACTCGAAATTGCACAGCCCGATGGGCCTAGATATATTAAGATTTTTTTTATAAAATAATTGAGAAACTGTGGGATGATATGCAAGATGTCAAAATTGTGGAAAAGATCTTGCGAACTCTGACTGAAAACTTCAATTACATTGTGTGTTCAATTGAAGAATCGAAAGATATTGACAGTTTATCAGTCGATACATTGCAAAGCTCATTACTTGTTCATGAGCTGAAAATGAGAAAGCCAAGAATAGTAGAAGAAGAGCAGGTACTCAAAGTTTCATACGAGTATCGAAATAGAAGAGGCAGAGAAAGACAATTTGGCCGAGGAAGAGGAAGAGGTAGATTTAACAAGGAAACGGTGGAATGCTTTGGCTGTCACAGACTTGGAAATTTTGCATACGAATGTCCTATGGAAGATAGGCGAACTATGCAGAGATTGGAGAAGAGGAAGGTGATGTTTTGTTAATGGCGTACACACCAGTTCCAGAAGAAAGAAAATTTGTGTGGTATCTTGATTCAGGTTGTTTCAACCACATGACAAGAGACAAATCATGGTTTTCAAAGCTTGATGAAGAGTTTCAATCCTCAGTAAAACTCGGTAACAATTCTATTCTTTTTGTGATTGGAAAATGTGATGTAACTTTACGTGTCAATGGAAGGACTCATGTCATTTCAGATGTATATCTAGTACCAGAGTTAACGAGTAACTTGGTAAGCTTGGGACAACTTGTACAAAAGGGCTGCGAGATTTGATACATCATGAAGTATGCAAGCTTTATCATCCGGAGTTAGGGCTGGTTATGCAAGCAAAAATGACGGAAAATAAATTGTTCAAGATTTTGTCCTCAAAAGGTAACTCGTTTACGGCTGAGAAATGTTTGAAAATAACAGCAATGGATGAGCTTAAACTTTTGTATCAAAGGTATGGGCACTTAAGTTACAAGGGTTTAAGAACTCTCAAATATCAGAATATGGTCAAAGGGATACCACATCTGAGCACCAACGAAGCTGAGAAATGTGTTAGCTATTTTGTTGGTAAATAACATCGTGAGAGTATCTTTAAGAAAAGTTTGTGGCGTTTGTCAAGGAGGTTGCAGCTGGTACATTCTTATATTTGTGAGCCAATTCCTCCAGCATCAAACTCTGATAAGAGATATATTCTTACTTTCATCGATGACTTTAGCAGAAAGTTATGGATATATTTTTTGTCATTAAAATTGGAAGCTTTTATATTCTTTACTCGATTCAAGATCCAGGTAGAGAAAGAGAGTGGAGAAACGTTAGCATGTCTACGAACGGACAGAGGGGGTGAATTCACTTCAAATGAGTTCTCTGATTTTTATGAGGAAGTCGGAATTAGCAGACAACTCACTACAGCTTTCACTCCGCAACAAAACGAAATTGCTGAGCGCAAGAACCGAACAATAATGAATATAGTATTGTGTATTCTAAATGATAAATGAGTTCCTAAACATTTTTGGGCGGAACCATCAAAATAGGTTATACATGTCTTGAATCGAAGTCCAACTTCTGTGACACAAGAAAAAACTCCTGAAGAGATGTGGAGTGGAATAAAGCCTAGAGTTGATTACTTTAGAATTTTTGGCTGTATTGCTCATGTTCATGTTCTAGATCAGTTTAGAAAAAAACTTGATAATAAAAGCAACATATGTGTGCTAATTGGAGTAAGCAGCGAATCCAAAGGTTATCGCCTATACAACCCAACAACAAAAAGGTCATTACAAGCAGGGATGTGATTTTCGAAGAAGAGAAAAACTGGGATTGGGGACAGAAAGCAAAAGAATTAGAGGCTGAGCAATTAATCTGGAAGGATAAAGAAATCGAAGTTGAGGAGAATGTGGAAGAAGTGACTCATGAGCCTGAAACAGAGGAAATAAATGAAGAAGAAGAAGTTTTGAATCCAGCAGAATCTCTTAAGCTTCAGAGAATCAGAAGAAGACCAGCTTATTTGCAGGATTACGAGACCGGATGGGAGGAAGAAGGAGAAGTTTTGGGTCTTGTAATGTTTGTGTCAAGCAATGATCCTGTAACATTCAACGAAGCTATTAAGGAAAAAAATGGGTTAATGCTATGAAGACAGAGTTGGAGTCAATAGAAAAGAACGGAACTTGGTTTCTCACAAATCTTCCAAGTGGAGCAAAGAGAATTGGTGTTAAATGGCTTTATAAAACCAAACTCAACGAGAAGAGAGAGGTTGAAAAATATAAAGCTCGATTGGTGGTCAAAGGCTTTCCACAAAAAGAAGGAGTAGATGACAGTAAAGTCTTTGCTCCTGTGGCATGTTGGGATATTATTCGTACGATGCGAGGTGTAGCAGCTCAAAAGAATTGGTGTGTTTATCAGTTAGACGTAAAGAGTGCGTTTCTTTACGGCAAACTAACAGAAGATATGTTAGTAGATCAACTGCAAGGATACATAAAGGAAGGAGAAGAACACAAGGTTTACAAGTTGGTGAAGGCTTTATATGGTTTAAAACAAGCCCCAAGAGCTTGGTACTAGTAAAATTGAGGCATACTTTGTTACAAAAGGATTTCAAAGGTGTGAGCATGAGTACACACTATTTGTGAAAACTGATAGAGGTAACAAGATTATTATTGTTAGTATTTATGTAGATGATTTAATTTTCACATAAAATGATGAAAAGATGCTTGAGGAGTTTAAATTATCGATGAAAAAAGATTTTGAGATGACTGATTTGGGGAAAATGAAGTATTTTTTTGGTGTTTAGGTGACATATGATGGTGATGGAATCTTCATCCATCAAAAGAAATATGCTGGAGAGATTCCTGAAAGGTTTAATCTGCATAACATAATTATATATCAAAAGATAGTGATGCTAAGAGAGTTGATTGCACAATATATAAACAACTCATTGGAAGTTTAATGTATATCACGACGACAAGGCCTGATCTGATGTTTGTGGTTTATCTATTGAGCAGATACATGTCCGATCCTAGAGAGGAAATATGCAAGCAGCAAAGCGTGTGTTAAGGTACATAAGAGGAACGACCGGATTCGGTGTGTTTTACAAAAAGGGAATGTTAGAGGAGTTGATTGTCTATACTGGTAGTGATTATGCTGGAGACATTGATAATAGACGCAGCACAAATGGATACGCTTTCTTATTGAGTGGAGGAGCAGTTACTTGGGCTTCAAAGAAACAACCGGTAGTCACTTTATCCACCATTGAAGCTGAGTTCATAGCTGCATCATTTTGTGTTTGTCAATGTATTTGGATGAGAAGGATTTTAGAAGAAATTGGTATGATGCAGTCAGGTTGCACTATGATTATGTGTGATAACATCTCAACAATTAAACTATCAAAGAACCCTGTTCTTCATGGCCGTAACAAGCATATTAATGTTAGGTTCCATTTTTTGATGGATCTTGTCAAAGATGAAGTACTGAAATCGGTTCATTGTGGTACCAATGATCAGGTTGCAGACATATTGACTAAACCACTGAAGTTGGAAACTTTTGTTCGATTAAGAGAGAAGCTTGGAGTTTGCAAGAAGATAAACTGAAGCTATTGCTTTCAGTTTAGGGGAAGCAATGTTAGGACTTTAATGTTTTATTTGGTCAAGATAGGAGTTATACTCCACTTCAAGTTTGTGTCTTTTAAGTGTGTTTCCGTTTTTTTTATATTGTCCTTTCAGTTTGTGTTCTTAGTTGTCTTTTCATTTTGTCTACTCAATCTTTGACTATTTAATAGCAATTTTATTACCTCATAAAATGATCAAAGCTTTTCCATAGCTTTTGTCTGAGATTCATTCATCTGAAATCAACATTAGTAACAAATATATAGCGGTTTGGGTTTAACACTTCTTGAAAACTGCTCAAGTTTTGTATGGAGGGGGAGAAAGCTATATCCATGTGGCTTGCGATCTTTTTACTGTATTTGATTCAAATTTGTATAGATATAGTTCACGTTTGACTATAATAATATCTAAGATTCTCAATAATTATCTTTATATAGCCACTCAAATAAGGATTTGAAGGTGTGCTGAAGTTCAATTACTTAAAATATTGGCAAGCCAAACTAGAACCAAGCCTAACAAATACAAGTCAAACCTAGCTTGAATAACCAGATATTAGGCTTTGAACCAGTGAAAAATATTATGAGCGATAATAGATTTCAAGTTAATCAACAAAAAACCTAGATTGAACAGGAAGTTGTTGGCGGAAAACATAAAACAACATTCACTTTAAAACAAACAAACAACTTTGACATAGATTGAGAAGAAGAAATATTACAAAACACTCTTACAATTCACACTATAAGAGAAATATTTTTCTAACACTCAAGAGAGCATTATCGTCTCTCTTTTTTCTCACTCTATTTTTCTCTCTAAATTTACTTCTTTGTGTGTTTGGTGTGATTCTCTAGATGGTGGGAGAGCTACACTATTCATAGAACCATAGTGGAGACAAAGATCCACCATCCAAGAGCTTATGAATACTTAAACATTCAACCTCAAGACTACACTCAAGGTAAAAGTGTTTCTAACACTCAACATAAAGGAGTATCTTGCACTCAACCTAAGGATGGTCTTACACAAAACCTCCACTACTAAATAAATATTAATTTAATTGTTTCTAGAAGATGTTTTCTAGATTGGAATTATTAAGTGGGTTGGACCCTTTAAGCAGGCCAAGTTTATTATATAACACTCCCCCTTAAACTTGATCCCGTGACCCCTAATAGTTTTCTTAATCATTTGAAGTCTTTGCTTTTCAGTGGCTTGGTGAAAATATTGACAGCTTGATCTTGTGTCTTCACATATTCAACTTGCACATCATTTCTTGAAATACACTCATTTATGTAGTGGTAACGAACATCGAGATGTTTACTTCGATCACGGAATACTGGATTATTGGCTAACGCAATGACTGACTTATTGGCGACATATACTTTAGTTGGCTCAAGGTCTATCTACTTCAATAGAATTCTAAGCCAAATTGCATAACTAACACATGTAGTGGCAACAGCATATTCTGCCTCACAAGTGGACAACGTGACAATCAGTTGTTTCTTTGATATTTAGGTGAAAGCAATGTTTCCCATGAAAAATACAAATCCAGTAGTACTCATTCGATTGTCTATGTCTCCACCCCAATCACTGTCGTTATACCCAACAAGCTTGTAATCATTAGAAATTAAATATAGTAAGCCAAAGTCTACCTTTCAGACAGCAAAGGATTCTCTTTGCAGCCTTAAAATGAGTTGTTGTTGGAGATTACATGTAGCGACTAACCAATCTTAAACACTCAACCTCAAAACTACACTCAAAGTAAAAGTGTTTCTTACATTCAACTTAAAAGATTATCTTGCACTCAACCTAAGGATGGTCTTAGACACAACCTCCGCTACTAAATAAATATTAATTTAATTGTATCTAGAAGATGATTTCTAGATGGGCCTTATTGAGTGGGTTGGACCTTTTAATCGGGTCAAGTTTATGATCCAACATAAATAGGCTACCAATGAATTTGCTTTTGGAGATAGAATCTTGACCGGTTTGAGATCCAAGAACCCGAATACAAAAACAGAAAAGAACCACCACCTACGTTTTCGCATCAAAGAATTATGTGACCATTCTCTCTAAATATATCATCGATGAAATCGTCGGCAGTGAACCGTGTCTGGTTGGCCATTTCATCACCGAACACAGCCTTCTCGCTACAAAAAAGATCTAACGACGTTCATGATTCCTTTTCGTCTCGTGTTTCTCCATAGCTATGTCGAATCAATGACTTTCGCCAAAATAGAAGACGTCGGCGTCAACATCGGAGATGCTACCACCGAGGAACTCGATTTGGAGAAAGATTTCTGAGGACCAAAATCTAAAATATCAATAAAAATGGACAATAATTTGTTAAAAATTGAAATTAGGACTAGTAATAAAGAAGAAGAAGAAGAAGAAGAAGAAGAAGAAGAAGAAGAAGGAGAAGGAGAAGGAGAAGGAGAAGGAGAAGGAGAAGGAGAAGGAGAAGGAGAAGGAGAAGGAGAAGGAGAAGAATGAGGAGAATGAGGAGAAGAAGGAGAAAAATGAGAAGAAGAAGAAGAAGAAGAAAAATGAGAAGAACGAGAAGAAGGAGAAGAAGGAGAAGAAGGAGAAGAAGGAGAAGAAGGAGAAGAAGGAGAAGAAGGAGAAGAAGAAGAAAGAGAAGAAAAAGAAGGAGTGTTTGCTTAATCATTTGAAGTCTTTGCTTTTCAGTGGCTTGGTGAAAATATCGGCAGCTTGATCTTGTGTCTTCACATATTCAACTTGCACCTCCTTTTTTGAAATACACTCCCTTATGTAGTGGTAGTGGACATCGATATGCTTGCTTCGATCATGGAATACTGGAGTCTTGGCTAAGATGAAGGGTGACTTATTGTCGTCATACACGTTAGTTAGCTCACTTTTGTTAGGTATATATCCTTCAATAAATTTCTAAGCCAAATTTCATGACTAACATATGTAGTAGCAGCAACGTATTCCGCCTCACAATTGAATAACGTGACAATCGATTGTTTCTTTGACATCCATGTGAAGGCAGTGTTTCCCATAAAAGATAAAAATCCAGTAATACTCCTTCGATTGTCTATTTCTCCACCCCAATCATTATCGATATAACCAAGAAGCTTGTAATCATTAAACATTTAACATAGTAAATCAAATTCAATTGTACCGTTCAGATAGCGAAGGATTTTCTTTCCAGCCTTGACATGAGTTGTTGTTGGAGACTCAATGTAGCGGCTAACCAATCCAACTGCATGAAGATATCTGGTCTCGTGCAAGTTAGATAGCTAAGACTTCCCACCAAACTTTTGAATAATGTTGGATTTACAATTTCGCCTTCTTCATGCTTGGATATTTAACTCCAAACTCTATGGGTGTCCTTATTGGGTTACAGATCTTCATCTTAAACTTCTTAAGGATATCTTTTGCATAGCTTTTTTGTGAGATGAAAATTCCATCTTTTTGTTTCTTAACTTAATTACGAAAGTAGTACGCCATGAGCCTCAAGTCTATCATCTCGAATTCCTTCGTCATCACTTCCTTGAATTTATTGAACATACTTAGGTTGCTTCTGGTGGAGATCAAATCGTCCAGTTAGAGGCACACAATCAAAATATCTCCATCTTTTATCTTGGTATATAAAGTGTGCTAGTGGGTACATTTGTTGAAGCCATTCTCTCGGAAATACTTATCAATTATATTGTTTCATATCGTTGGTACTTGTTTTAGCCCATAAAGAGCCTTTTTTAGCTTCCACACCTTATCTTCATGACCTTTGACCTCATAACCTGATGGTTGTTGAATGTAGACTTCTTATTCAAGAACGCCATTTAGAAATGATGAATTTACATCCATTTGTTGTATCTTCCACTTGTTTTGATTCGCCAAAGAAATTATTAGTCTAATAGTTTATAATCGAGCAACGGGGGCGAATACCCCATCATAGTCAATTCTCCCTTTTGACTATACCCTTTTGCGACAAGCCTCTTTTTTCAGTCTCCCTCTTAACATTTCTATTTGTTTTGTATAACCATATGACACCTAGTTTCTTCTACCCTTTGGAAAGTGACGTGAATTCCCATGTGTCGTTCTTCTCGATGGCTTTAATTTTCGCGTCCATCGTGTATCTCTATTTTTTATCCTGTGTAGATTCTTGATATATCATTGGTTGACAATCAGCAAAGAGACAAAAAAGTGTAAGGTTATCTATTGGTTTGGTTACCTCATAAAGGTCACTAAGGCTTCTTTTACGTTCCACAACTCTCTCACTTTGAATATCATTTGACATAAATGAAGGTGGTGAATCTCCATGGGTAGTTGATGTTGGTAAAGCATGTGAAGTTGTAACCTCTTCTGATTGCTCATTCAGTGTCTGCTCATCTTCTTCAATTTGGGGGAAAACTATGAACTCATTTGTACAAGAACCAAAGTCCAATTCGGCTTCTTCATCAACTATCGCGTCTCGTCTTATCATAACCTTCTCATGTCCGTCTAGTAGATGGACATGAGCTACGCTTCCAAATACTATCAGGTGCGAAATTTTGGGCTTTCTTCCATTCTATGCTTCTTATGGTGTCTTTCCCCAAACCCTTCTTGTTGGAGATTGGTTGGATAAGTAGACTGCATATGCCACTGCTTCTGCCTAAAAATCTATAGGCAGTTTCTTACTTTTAAGCATGTTTTGCGCCATATCAAGGATTGTTCTATTCTTCCTTTCTGTCACACCATTTTGTTGAGGAGGTTTGGGAACTACCAAGCTGCGATGAATTCCATGTGCTTCTAGAAAAATCTTGCGATTAATTGGATGTGAACTCCCGTCCTTGGTCAGATCTCATGGATTTAATCTTAATTTCATTTTCCTTTTTCACAACTGCTTTGAACTTATTAAATATTCCAAATACTTCAGATTTATGTTTGAAGAAATATACCCAAGTTTTTCTTGAAAAATCATCAATGAAGAGAAGGAAATAGTTACTTTTACCAAGAGAGCTCAACTTGATTGGACCACACACGTTGGTATGAATAAGTTCGAGATGTTTATTGGCTTTTGATTTTAACTCTTTTGGAAATATTTTTCTGAACTTCTTTACAAGCAAACATCCTTCGCATAGTTGGTCAGGATGATTAATACACGATAACCTTCTCACCATTTCCTCATTGGACAATAACCCTAAACGTTTAATTTTATATGCCCAAATCGAACATGTCATAGCCATGATGAATCTTTGTAACAAGACTTAAGACACTTTGCCACATCATTTTGAATATTCAAAGGTAACATTCAATTCTTTCACATTTGAACTTTATCAATTAATTCTCATTTTTCATCTCTCATAAAAAGACTATAACTTTTCACGTGAATATCATAGCCCTTTTCTAGGAGTTGTCCAAGCTCAAGATGTTGTTTTTCATGCTAGGTACATAATCGACATTTGAAATTATTTGGTGACTACCATCTTTTGCAATAGTAAGAATGTTCATTTTTTCTTTAACTGATATTTTGCTATCAACTCCAAAAGAGACATTTCCACTCACTTCTCCATTGAGCTCTACGAACATACTTCTTTTCCCACACATATGGTTGATTACACCGGTGTCAAGATACCAAGTGTTATCTTGACCTTCATTAGTGTTTTTGTATGTTAGTAGTAACATATCATTTACCTCAGTCTTCTCCTCCACATAGGTGGCCCTCTCCTAAACTTTATTTGTAGAGCCTCTACATTCTGAAGCATAATGTCCAAACCTTTGACATTTATAGAATTGAATTTGATATATATCATATCTCGAGTTTGAATTTCTTCTTCCACAACCTCGTGTTGAGATTTTTCATTTCTCGTAGTTGTAATTGGAATTATTGTTGTTGTATTTCCAGTCACGTCCATGGCCATGATAACCACCTCGCCTGCGGTCTTTATCTATGCCTCAACCACGTTAGTTTCTATCATCCTCTTGATTTTTATGCATATCCTTGAGTTCTACTTTCAGGAGTTTCTCAGTGATCTGTTGCTTCTTTTTGTGCTTTTTTCATAGGCTTATAATGATCCTTGGAATTCTTCAGTCATCATTTCGTCCAAGTCTTTGGTTTTTTCAATCGTCACGATGATATGCTCAAATTTTAGTATCCAATTAACAAAGTATTTTTCTATTACTCTCGCATCTTCTAATCTCTCGCCTTTTATTTTTAACTAATTATATCAGTTGTTACTCTTGAGAAATATTTTCAATTAACTCAGACGCGTTCATGTGTAAGGATTCGAATCCACCTCTTAACGTTTGGAGATGTACTTTTTTCACCTTTTCGAATCCTTTGTAAGAGATTTATAATTTCTCCCACGCCTGCTTGGTGGAAGATGTGCTTGAAATATTTTCGAAGCCATCATCATATAATGATTGATAGATGAGGAAGAGATATTTTTTTGTCTCTCTTTATTGAATCCTTCAAAATTATTTTCTCCTCCAGAGTAAGGCTAACTTCATCTATTGGTTCGTTGAAGCCTTTTTCTAAGACATCCCATACATCATGTGCTCCAAGAAAAGCTTTCATTTTGATACTCCAATTGTTGTAGTTGTTTTTGTTGAGTGTTGGAACTTGGAATGATGATATATCATTTTTTATATCTTTCAATATAATGAATATTTAAAAACAAAATATCAGATAGAGTTTGTGGCTCTTATACCACTTTTTTGGAGGAAAATATGAAACAACACAATTTTAAAACAAATAAACAACTTTGATATGGATTTAAAAGGAGCAAATGTTACAAGACACTCTTAGAACTCACACTACAAGAGAAATACATTTTCTAACACTCAAGAGAGCATTCTTGTCTCTCTTTTCTCTCACTCTAATTTTCTCTCTAAGTTTACCTGTTGGTGTATTTAGTGATGGTCTAGCTGGTGGGAGAGCTCCACTTTTTATAGAACCATAGTGAAGACAAACATCCATCATCCACGAGCTTATGGATACTTAAGCCCTTCAACCTCAATACTACACTCATTATACAAGATTTTCTTATATTCAAGGTAAAAGAGTTACTTGTACTCAACCTAAAGATGGTCTTGTACACAACCTCCACTACAAAATAAAATAATTTCGAATTATTTTTAGAAGATGTTTTCTTGATGAGCCTTATTGAGTTGGTTTGACCTTTCAAATGGGTCAAGTTTATGATTAAACAATTATCACTTAACATAGAAAAGATCTATGCACACATATTTCAAACTGGCATTAGATCCATTTTCTCTTGTTACTTATGTATTAATTGTAAACAAGAAAATGTATGATTTGAATCAATCCCTAATACTCGGGAAACTTAACAGCCATGATCCTTAGAGTTTCGTCTACTTGTTGTAGTAATCTATGGGTCTCCCAAAGTCAAACGAACTATAACTTCGATCAATAATACAAAAAAGCCAACTTCGATACCTTTGATTTGGTAATGTAACAATAGAATCAAACATTAAGATTGATATTTTGATATTTTTTTTATTTTAGCTGGTTTTAGACAGTCGAGTATTACTAAAGCAAAACAATATAAGATAAATAGGGAAAACTACAATCTAAGACATACAAGCTTGAAAATACGTGATCCACAATACTTTCGGATATCAAAAGAGAATAAATCTCAGAAAATATAAAAGACGCACAATATAACGTGATATTTGTTAGGTTTTTTAATAATGGTTACATTTAGTTTTTATGTTGTAATGGAATCATATATTTAGTTATTTATTTGTATGTAGGTATTAAGTAGTAACAAAACACTTAATCTTTTTTTGCAATAAAATGCTATTTTCATTTTCTAATAAGAGGTATTGAATCTTTTCAACTTTAGTGAGTGTGAAATCTGTTTCTAAATTAACAAATCAGGTATCAGAGCAAATCTGCATTTACGAGTGAGTATGACAAATTCAGTAAGTGAAATGGGAGAACGTAGCAATTTTGCACAATCGTGCATAATAAAGTTTGATGAGGAGTATGATTAATGGATTATTCTCATGAATAATTTCCTTAGATCAAATGGTATTTCAAAGTGTTAAAAGATGGTGCGGAAGAACCACTTAATGAACATTAGCTTACTGATGTACAAAAAAGAGTCTTGTCGAGCCTATGCTAAAGGATTTAAAAGCAAAAAATTATCTGTTTAGTGCGATTGACAAATAATCTCTCAAGACCATCATTTTGAATGAGACTTCGAACTAGCTATGAGACTACATGAAGAATAAGTAACAAAGAAGTGCATGATTAAACGTGCACAACTGTAGACTTTGAGAAGAAAGTTTGAACTACTAGATATGAACAATAGAGAGTCCATTTATGACTAATTTACGAAAGTGATGGTGGTGGCGAATGATATGAATAATTATGTGATGATATACAAGATGTAAATATTACGGAGAAGATCTTGTGTACCATCACCAAGAACTTCAATTATATAGTATGTTTAATTAAATAATCCAAGGATATCAACACGTTATAATTTGATACATTATAGAGTTCATTGTTATCACACGAGGAATAAATTAGGAGGCTGAGTAATAAAGTAGATGAGCATGTCCTCAAAATATCATATGAATATTGAGATGGAATAGACAGAGGCAGATGGACTAGTTGTGGAGTAAAAGAAGAGGAAGGTTCAAAGTATAGTGTTCCAGATGTCATAAGCTTGGGCATTTTCAACACAAATTTTTTAGGGCTAATAAAGTGAATTATTCACAATTTGATGAAGAATAATTTAATTTACTTCTAATGGTATCCACACCAATCAAAGAATAGAATTAAGAAGTATGGTGCCTAAATTACAATTTCTAAAATCATATGAGTGGAACAAGATCTTGCTTTTTGAAGCTCGATGAAGATTTTGGATGCTCAATAAAGCTGGAAACAATTCTCTACTATCATTCATTGAGAAATGTAATATTAGCCTTCTTGTTAATGGAAGATTTCACACGATCCAAGATGTAAATCTAATACCGAATCTAACAAGAAATCTGATGAGTAGACAGGTCACTATTGCATTCAGTCATTAACCAAAAAGAGCTACTGAGTGTAAGAACCGCATAAAATAATAAACATGATGTGCTGTTAGCACATGTTCATGTTCTAGATAAAATGAGAACCAAACTTGATGATAATAATATTATATGTGTACTGATTGTAGTGAGCAATGAATCAGAAGGTTATCGTTTATATAATCCAACAACAGAAAATGTCATAACAAGAAGAGATGTTATTTTGAAAGAACATAAAGGATGTGATTGGGGACTAAGAGGAGAAAGAGAATAATTTAACTATGTAAACCAAAATCTAGAAGTCGAGGATAATACTAAAGAAGTAGATTAGGAACTTGAACTAGAACAAAACAATGAAGAAAATATGCAAGATCCAAAACCAGCTCTAGTTGTAGTACAAGTTTTAGTTCAGGCTCCAGCTCAAGCTCCTATGGCTCAAAGAATAAGAAGGAAAGTTGTTTATTTGCTAGATTATAAGACCAGAGCTAAAGAAGAAGAAGAAAAAGAGATTATTAGTCTCATAATGTTTGTATCAGCTGAAGATCTAGTAAGTTTTAAGGAAGCCAAAGAAGATAAAATATGGATAAAATTTACGAAAATAGAACTGAAATCTATAGAGAAAAATGGTATTTGTTCTCTTACAGATCTTTCACATGGAGCAAATATAATTGGAGTTAAATGGGTTTATAAACAAATCTTAATGGGAAATGAGAAGTATATAAGTTCAAAGCTAGATTGGCGATCAAAGGTTATGCTAAAAAAGAATGGGTGGATTATAGTGAATTTTTCGCTCTTGTAGCACGGTGAGTTAATATTCGTATTATCTGAGTTGTGGTAGTTGAGAAGAACTAGTGTGCTTACCAGTTATATGTCAAGAGTGCTTTCTTGTATGATGAGCTTACTAAATATGTTTTTATGGATCAATAACAAAAATATGTAAAGGAAGGTGAAGAAAGAAGGTGTATAAGTTGGTGAAAGTATCAGAGATGTGGGCATAAATACATATTGTTTGTTAAAGTTGAAGAAGGTAACAAGATTCTCATTTTTAGTTTTTATGTTGATGATTTTATCTTCACATCAAATTATGAAGCAATGCTTGAAAGGTTAAGTATTCTATGTAAAAAGAATTCGAGATGACGAACTTGAGAAGAATGTATTATTTCTTAGGTGTTGAGTTAATATATGATAATGATGAGATCATTATCACTAGAAATATATTTGCTAGATAATTTCTAGAGAGATTCAATCTGTATAATGCAAATTATGTGAAGAATCCTATTATACCAGAAATTAAGTTGTCATAGAAGGGACACAAAAACAGGGTTAATTTTTCGTTGTACAAGAAGCTCATTGGAATTTTGATGTACATCACAACAACAAGATCAAATTTAATGTGTGTTGTGTGTTTACTGAGTAGGTACATCTTAGACCCGTAGATGAGCATATGTAAGCCACTAAACTTATGTTCGGATACACTAAAGGTACTTTAAGATTTGGTGTGTTGTATAAAATAGAAACGACAGAAGAATTGACAGTATAAATAGATAGTGATTATGATGGCAAGTAGGTGGATTCGGTGTGTTGTAAAGAAGCTCATTGAAAGTTTGATGTACATCACAACAACAACATTAAAAAAAATTCCTATCCTCCACAACATTATGGGTAGCAACCACCTACTCGTAATGATTCAACATGAGAAGATCAAAGTGAAGGATATGTTACTTCACGCTCGAGTTATATTCCCGAGTCTTTTCTAGCATAGTGGAATCCCAACCAGCAATTTCAGCCTAGAAGGTGTATTTTTTTCCACGAGCTCTTTTCCAACAAAACAGGACCAACATTCATATTTATATGCAAGTGATCTTTGATTTGACGCAACCTGTTTTAACTTGTCAAATTTTTCTCCAAGAAACGTCATTTTCTGCGTAAGCGTCGAGTTGAATAATTATTATATATTTACACATAATTTAGTTAAAACTGACCAAACTTTGTTACTCGGACACCATTATTATTGTTTCGAAACTGGTGTGAAGTTGTTCATATTCCATCACCAGCTGCTACTCCATGCATCTCAAATAACATAGTTTAGTACCCATTGCACCATCTATAGTTATTTGTTAAAAAAGTATAAATATTGCATAGTTCATTGTATATACCCCATATTCCTTAAAAAAGATACAATATAAATTCATCATTTTTTTAACTATATTAAGACTACCTATATTCACTAACTACATTAGTAGTTTTATTCAATATTCCAAACACCTTAGTCATTAACAATAGTTTATTGATGAGTAACTCATCAGCACCATCTATAGTTATTTGTTAAAAAAGTATAAATATTGCATAGTTCATTGTATATACCCCATAATCCTTAAAAAAGATACAATATAAATTCTTCATTCTTTTAACTATATTAAGACTTCCTATATTCACTAACGACATTAATAGTTTTATTCAATATTCCAAACACCTTAGTCATTAACAATAGTTTATTGATGAGTAACTCACGAGCACCATTGAATCATGGATTCCACATGCAATTACTTTGAAATCCACGTAATCATTATGTTGGCAAAAAATAGTATGAAACAACACTCATTTAAACAAACAAACAAACAACTTTTATCTCGATTGCAAAAGAAGAAATATTACAACACACTCTTACAACTCACACTACAAGAGAAATATTTTTTCTAACACTCAAAAGAGCTATATTGTCCCTCTATCTTCACTCTAATTTTCTCTCTTATTTTCTTGTCGATTTTGGTATGGTATGGTGAGCTCCACTGTTTATAGGAAGCCAAGATTCCCAAACAAATCCAACAAGATGTAGCTTCCATAGTAGGACAAAAGTTTGTGGCTTCCAATGGACACTAATAAGATATGGCTTTCAAAGTATTCCAATAATGTATTTTCTCCATGGGTCTTCTTGAGTGGGTTTCATTAGACTTTATTATTTGGATTAATTTTATGATCTAACAATCCCCTTTAAACTTGATCCCGTAACCCTAGTAATTTCTTTAATCTTTTGAGGTCGTCGTTATTCAATGGTTTGATGAAAATATCAGCAGCTTGATCTTGTATCTTCACGTATTCAAATTGTACATCTTTTCTTGAAATATACTCCCTTATGTAGTGGTAGAAAACATCAATATGCTAACTTCGATTATGGAATACTGGATTCTTAGCTAAAGCGATGACTGACTAATTATCGTCATACACCTTGTGTTAAGTCTATCTACGTCAATAGATTTTTAAGCTAAATTGCATAACTAATACAAGTTCTAGAAACAAAGTATTTCGCCTCACAAGTAGATAACGTGACCACCGGTTGTTTATTTAATATTCATATGAAAGCAATATTTCTAATAAAAAATACAAATCTAGTAGTATTCCTTCAATTATTTATGTCTTCAACCCAATCATTATCGGTATACCCAACAGACTTGTAATCATTAGAAATTGATTAGAATAAGCCAAAGCAGATTGTACCTTTCAGATAGCAAATGATTCTCTTTACAGCCTTGAAATGAGTTGCTGTTAGAGATTTCATATAGCAACTAACCAATAAAACCGCATGAAGAATATCCGGTCTCGTGCAAGTTAGATAGCGTAGACTTCCCACCAAAATTTTGAATAATGTCGGATCTATACTTTTCCTTCTTCATGTTTGGATATTTTGACTTCAAACTCTATAGCTGTGTTTATCGGCTTACAGTCCTCCATCTTAAACTTTTTAATGATATCTTTTGCATAGGTTTCATGTGAGATGAAAATTCTATATTTTTTGCGCTAAACAAAAATGCCAAAGTAGTTCACTATGAGCCTCATGTATGTCATCTCGAATTCATTTTTCATCACTTCCTTGAATTTATTGAACATGCTTGGGTTGCTTCCGGTGAAGATCAAATCTTTCACGTAGATGCACAGAGTCAAAATATCTTCATATTTGATTTTGGTATATAGAGCGTGCTCTAAGGGAATTTGTTGAAGCCATTATTTTGGAAATACTTTTCGATCTCACTGTTTCATGTCCTTGGTGTTTGTTTTAGTTTGTAAATAGCCTTATTTAGCTTCAACACCTTGTCTTCGTGACCTTTGAATTCATACCCTAATGGTTGTTGAATGTAAATTTCTTCTTTAAGAAAACTGTTTGGAAATGCTGACTTTACATCTATTTGTTATATTTTCCACTTGTTTTGAGCTGCCAAAAAAAATCTTAGTCTAATATTTTTTAATTGGTCAATGGGGCGAATACCTTATTATAGTCAATTCCAGGCTTTTGATTGTATCCTTTTGCAACAAGCATCGTTTTTTGTTTTTCAATCTCGTCTTAACATTTATTTTTGTTTTGTATAATAATTTGACACCTATTATATTGTACCCTTTGGGAAGTGTCGTGAGTTCCCATGTGTCACTTTTATCGATGACTCTAATTTCTTCGTCCATCGCGTCTCTCCATTTTTTTTCTTGTGTAGCTTCTTGAAATGTCACTGGTTCACAATCAGCAAAGAGAGAAAATAGTATAATGTTATCCATTGGTTTGGTTACCTCATAAAGATCACTAAGGCTTATTGTATGGAGTCTTCATGAGTAGTTAATGTTGGTGAAGCATGGGGGTTGCAACCTCTTCTGATTGATCATTCGGTATCTGCTCATCTTTTTCAATTTGGGGGGAAATGTGAACTTCTTTCATGAGAATTAAACTCTCATTCACCTTCTTCATCAACTATCACGTCTCGGTTTATTACAACCTTCTTATTTTATAGATTGTACAACTGAGTTATGTGGCGAAGAGGGCTAAAAATCCACAATGGTGAATCGATAGCAACATGACATGCGACGATCCGTTACCTGAATAATATTTTTACAGCATATAACCGCAATTTAAACTATTTAGACATTTAAACTAATAATTATAACTTAAACATCAAATTACATAATCCTTAGAACATTCGAGTTAAATGACAAACACATAGACTAAAAGATCCAATTATAAAACATCCAATCACATAATTCGTAAAACATCCGAGTCAAGTGACAAACATAGACTAAAATACATCATCATCCGAGAAAACATCTTCAGACCTCTCATCTCCACGATGTTCTCCATTTATATCCCATTATAGAGTATCTTCTTCTTCGGAGTCTTCATCAACAAGCCTCTGATCTCTTATGTGAACCGCTGAAAACGAAGGGTTCCTAGACCGAGATTATAGTTTACCCCATCAACCTCAACAGCTCCAACATCAATTTCTTCCAAAGCATCTTCATCTTTCCAAAAATTAGTTTTAGGTTTTTATATTTAGTTCAAACGAAATATCGAGCTTAGCGTCTTGCCACGACCGCAACGACGAGCGCCACGACCGCCACGTTTGCCATGGAGAGCACCACACTAAGGGCCTCACCACACCCCAACCTGAGGCGATCTCGCCTCGCCACAGACCGCCACGTGACAACTATGGGTGAGAAATTTTGGGTTTTTTTCTGCCTTACGCTTCTTGTGGTGTCTTTCTCTCAACACTTCTTATTGGAGATCTTTTAGACAAGTAGACCGCACATGCCACTATTTCCGCCCAATAGTCCTTAGGCAGTTTCTTGCTCTTGATCATGTTTCGCGCTATATCAAGGATTGTTCAGTTTATTCTTTCCGCCATACGATTTTGTTGAGGATATCTGGGAACTGTCAAACGACGAAGAATTCTATGTGCTTTACAAAACTTTTGAAATTTATTGGATGTAAACTCTTCTCATCGATTAAATCTTATGGTTTTAATCTTATTTTTGCTCTTATTTTTAATAATTGTTTTGAACTTCTTAAATATTCCAAAGACTTTGGATTTATGTTATAAGAAATCTACCCAAGTTTTTCTTAAAAACTCATCAATGAAGAGAAGGAAGTAGTTGCTTTTACCAATAGAGCTCGGCTTGCTTAGACCACACACATCGATATGAATAAGCTTAAAAAGATTTTTGGCTCTTGATTCTGACTCATTTGGAACCTTGTTTTGAATTTTTTCCATAGTAAACATCTTTTGTATAGTTGGTCAGCGTGGTTGATATACGTTAATCCTCTCACTATTTATTTCTTGGACAATAACTCTAAACTTGTAAAGTTTAGATTCCCAAATCAATCATGCCGGAGCCACACCGCATCTTTGTAACAAGCTTTAAAACACTTTGCAATATCATTTTGGATATTCAAAGGAAACATTATATTATTTGACATTTGAATTGTAGTAATTAAATTTTCTTTGTCATCTCTCATAAAAAAACTGTAATTTTTCATGTGAATATCATAGCCCTTTTTAAGGAGGTGTCCCAAGCTCAAGATCTTATTTTTCATGCTAGGTATGTAATAGATATTTGAAATTATTTTGTGAATAACATCTTTAGCACGAATAAGAATGTTAACTTTTCTTTTTATCGATCTTTTGGCATCATCCCCAAAAGGTACATTTCCACTTACTTCTTCATTGAGCTCTACGAACATGATTTTTTCCCACACATATATTTTCTTAGAGTTGTGTCAAGATACAAAGTGTTATCTTGACCTTTATTAGTGTTTTGTATGTTACTAACAACATATATTTTTCCTCCATCTTTTCCCTTACATAGTTGGCTCTCTCATCAACTCTATTGTTGAGACGTCTGTATTCTGAAGCACAATGTCCAAACCTTTAACACTTATAGCATTGGACTTACAATTTATCATACCTCGAGTTTGGATTTCTTTTTCCACGACCTCGTGTTGATGTTTATCAATTCTCATAGTTGTATTTCGAATATTTATTATTGTGATTCCAACCACTTCCATGACCATGATTACCACTTCGTTCGCGGTTCTTACCTCTGCCTCAGCCAAGTTGGTTTATGTAGTCCCATTGACTTGCATGAATATACTTGAGTTCTACTTTGAGGAGTTTCTTAGTGATCTTTTGCTTCTTTTGTGATTTTATTTATATGCTTATAATGATCCTTGGAATTCTTCGATCATCATTTCCTCTAAGTCTTTGGTTTCTTCAATTGTCACAATGATATGCTCAAATTTATGATCCAATGAACGGATTATTTTTTTCTATTACTCTGGCATCTTTTAATTTCTCACCATTTATTTTTAACTGATTAGAAACTGTTGTTACTCTTGAGACATATTTTGAAATTAACGATGACGCTTTCATATGTAAGGATTTAAATTTACCTCTTAATGTTTGAAGACGTAGCTTATTCACCTTTTAGACTCTTTTGGATTTAAATTTTCCTCTTAAAGTTTGGCGGAAGATGCATTTGAAATCTTTTCAAAGCCATTATCATCTAATGCTTGATGGATGAGGAATAACGCTTTCTTGTCTTTTTTTCTTGAATCTTTCAAAGTTTTTTTCTCCTCTTCAGTAAGGCTAGCTTCATCTTCAGGTTCATTGAAGTCTTTTTCTACAACATCTCACACATCATGTACTCCAAGGAGAGCCTTCATCTTGATACTCTAATTTTTATAATTTGTTTTGTTGAGTGTTGAAACTTTGAAGGATGATACACCATTTTCCATATCTTTCAACACGTTGGAGATTTGAAAATAAAATTTCGGATTGAACTTGTAGCTCTAAAACCATTTTTTTGGTAAACAAAAATAATATGAAACAACAGTTATTTAAACAAACAAACAAATTCTATCTAAATTAAAAGGGAAGAAATATTAAACACACTCTTACAACTCACACTAGAAGAAAAATAGTTTTTCTAACACTCAAGAGTGTTATCTTGTTCTTTATCTTCACTGTAATTTTCTCTCTTAATTTCTTGTTGATTTTTGTATGGTGTGGTGAGATCCACTATTTATAGTAAGTTAAGCTTCCAAAACAAACCAACAAAGTAGATCTTCTGAAATAAGCTAACAAGATATAACTTCCACAGTAAACCCCTCAAAACTAAGCTAATAAGATGTGACTTTCAAAGTAAAACAATAATATATTTTCTTCATAGGTTTTCTTGGGTGGGCTTTATTGGACTATATTATTTAGATCAAGTTTATGATAAACAATTGTGCCTTTTTTATCTTTTTACCACCTTAAGGAAGACGAGAGATGGAAACGGCTTCATTGAATAACAACTTCATGATGTTAACCCCTTCCAAATACGACAAAAATACTTTACCCAACATGATATAGATATCCATCCAATGGTAAACAAAAGTCTGCATCACCCTCTCATATTTAATAATCAGAACAAATATAGACAGTGATATTTTAATGCACAACATGAACACAAATGTCTACAATACAGTTGAACATAGAGGTTACCTTGCGAATATTTTCATTTTAGTTTCTAAAACCCTTCCAAAAAGTGCGGGTAAAAATGATGAAAACTAGGTTAATAGCTCATCTTTTGAAAGCTTATTTACAGGCTGAACAAAATACAGCATGAACACGTGTTACGTTACGTATGATGAAAACAGACAAATATGTTGTGTTTGAATTCATGCAAACACTATCTAGAACTATCAACTAGTCTAGTGATCTCACACAAGAATATCCTAATGTAGAAAAAAACAAAGCTAATTACAATGTAAGATCAAAACAATAATACGTTACATTGAATATCTAAACGCTTAAATACTTAAAGAGTTTGTGACAAAAAACCTAAATATCATTAATGTACTTGAATCTATTCAGCTAGCTACTGGTTTAAAGGTCTGCAATTTTCCCATAAAATACCTTGGAAATGTCATTCACCCAAGAGGTAAAGTTATACATCATGAAGACTTGGTAGCGGAAACTCGAATGGAGATCCAAGATTGGGACCATAATCTTCTTTTATTTGGTGGTAGACTAACTTTATTTCAATTTGTCCTTTTATCAATACCCAATTATCAACTGCAACATTCTCCCTAAAACTACCTTCACTAAAATAGACAATATATATTGTTTAGTTCACAAAGCCATTTTTTGAACCAGGTTGAAGCAAATTTGTAAACCCTGTGAGAAATGAGAGCTCAACATTAGAAGCTTAGAAGAAATTTAACTTATCTTCTCCTGCAAGCTCTAGTATAAGTTCAGAGAAAGAAAAAACCTTTGGTCCAAATTCATGCACAACACCTATTGTTTAACATAACACCTTACGCACGTTTAACTAACGCAGAATAGTTCTAAGCCTTCGAAGAGACTGCTTGAAGTAAGACACATAAAAGATAAAGGAGGGATTCATATTTTGGAATCTTAGTAAAGGAAAAATGGAATTTTAACTAGACGATTGGTGTAATTCATGTCCTCTAATTACACTAACTGATAAGAATGACATATCCTGGTACACTTAAGGCAAGGTTTAAAATTATTGGACAAATGATAGCTGGAACACAACTAAACTTTTGTTGGCTATTATACCATCTCACATTGAGAGAATCTCAAAGCTGACAATCAAAGAAGATATGAAAGACTATTATCTGGACTACAACTACCAATGGAGATTGTAATACTAAAGAAACATGGAAAAACATCAGAACAAATGGAACTAAAGCAATGATATACAAGAAAATCTAGAATAATATAACTCCAAAAAAATGCTCATCGGAGGTTATTGAATAATCAGATCTTAGTAGATATCAACCTTCAACACATGAACATGACATTAGCCTCTAAATGTTAGCATTGTGATAATATAGAGTCTCTACAACACTTATTTGTACAGTGTAAATCTTCTTGGGAAGTTTGGCAATACTTTAGTAGATTCTTTAACCTAAGGATTGGTAGCCATATCACCCTAAAATACATAGTATGGATTTGGTGTCAATCTTCTCCTAAAGAGGAACACTTACGCACCAGTTTTCATACCATGATATGGTGTGGATTATCTTGTCATCTAGAAACAATCTAAAATATCAACGGATTAATATCTCTTCCAATTCAATAATTACTCAAGTAAAACCATATTTGCAGACTCTACCATTTTAAAGAGACATTATATTTAAGGTTCCCCAAATTACATACGAACTTTGCTGTACCAAGGAATAACAGTTTGGGGGAATCGAAAAAAAAAGGCATTCAACAAATAGAAAACGAGAATTAAATAGATTTTCTTACCGGATGAAGCAAACAAGATGGTTGGAAACTCTCCTTATTTGAGTCGTTCGAAGGAAACCAAATTAGGATTACATAGACATAATCCTGATTTTTGATTTCTTTAAATTATTTTATTTTATTTGATTTTAGTAGGAATTAGACCAATAAATCGATATGTTTGTTAAGAAGTTCTTATATGAAGTGTTAATTAGATTAAAAAATTAGTATATTTTTAAATATTCTGTGATCATTTTCTTTCTTCTTCTTTTTTCTTTTTTTATCTTTTATTTTTTATATTTTTTATTTTTTATATTTTTATGCTGTTTAATTTTTATTTTTATTTTTAATGTTTGATAACAAATATAAAAATAATAATAAATTTAAATATATTATGTTCAATATATATATATATATTAAAAAATACAATATAAGAATATCAGATCTAATATTTATAAGATATTCTAAAAGATAGGTAGAAATAAAATTAAATTTTGTTAAATATAGAAGATATTTTTAGAAAATGGATGAAAATCCAATCAAATCTTTCAAAATAATAATTAATTTTTTTATAAAAATAACAATAAATCATAATATATTATTTTTTTAAGAAATATTAAAAATATGTTATAACACAATCAAATTTGATATTTGGAAGACATTTTAAAACATAAATAGGAATAAAAATTTGATTTTATTCCTATTTATGTTTTAAAATATCTTCAAAATATCAAATTTGATTGTGTTATAACATATTTTTAAAGATATTTTTTTAAAATAATATATTATGATTTATTGTTATTTTTATATAAAATATATTTTTTGAAAAAACAAAACATAATTAAATTTTATTTGCATGATTAAAAAATTAGTGCTATATTTAATTAAAACTAAAAAGTTAGGATAATTTTAATTTTTATGTATAATAATAATATTATTAAGAACAGAAAACCATAGAAATCAGGAAAATTATTATAATCATTAATAATCCAAATCTTAATCCTAGTGGGAAGGATAACATTGCACTAATTCTATATAAAAAAGGAGTTTAGATACCCAAACAAACATAACCCTAGAGACAGAATGTCTTTCAAATACAATATTTCTCAACATTTCGTAGCTAAGACTTCTCCAGAAGATTTATCCAAAACTTCGATTTCCATTTATATACATTACCCGAAACGGCATAAGATTGAGTGGCTCGTAGTTTATCTAGACGATCTTCTATCGAAAGATTGTAATAGAATTCCCTTACCTAGTATATTAAGTGAGTACAAAGTTTCTGATGAAGGCCTAATCGGAGAAACGATGTTGGAGTTGAAGATGCTTGCTTGCCACCCAAGTATAAAGTCTAACGAGGTTAAAAGAGCAATTTTTTATGTGAATGTAGACTTGGTGAAAGAACCAGAGATGTCTGAAGATGATGATGATGAAGATAGCGAAGATGATGATGATGATGAAGATAGCGAAGATGATGATGATGATGAAGATAGCGAAGATGATGATGATGATGAGGAGGAGGATAGCGAAGATGATGATAATGAGGATAGCGATGATGATGATGATGAGGATAGCGAAGAAGATGAAGATGATGAAGATAGCGAAGAAGATGATGCGACTACACGGGCGAGCCATACTTCCATTGAAGCGCTTGAAAGTTTAAGGATTGAAGAGGCGACTACAGAGCAATGCACGATTTGCTTTGATGAATTTGGGGTTGGTCAGGCGGTAAAACGAATGCCATGTCAACACTTGTTTCATGAGGAATGTATCACAAGGTGGCTAGGATCTAGCAACTTGTGTCCTTTGTGTCGTTATGCCATGCCGCCTTGTATCTAAAAAAGTGCTATCTCTGTGTGATTAGGGTTAGGGTTAGGGTTAGGGTTCTTTATCTATAAGATTTAGGTGTTTTATATGATTGACTGCCTGGGTTTGAACTTTGAAATCGGAATATAATTTTAGTGTTAGATGAAAACTTGGTTGTTTGAATACATTAATAAGCTCTATTCCTTTTATTAAAATCCTGCATTTTCGAATTTGGATCCCAATCGAAATTCGGTTATTGTAACAACGAAATTACCTGTTTAGGTCTCGATCAAGTGAGATGAAATCAACTGTTAGAAAAGAATAACCTGATGAATTTCCCTTCTTGCACATTTTGAGGCTGCAAAAGAAAAGAAAATTGGAGATAAAGAAAAATTGAAAGGATAAAAATGATGGTAATAGACCTACATGAGAGTGATGAGACAAAATCACTAAAGGATTTTTTATTTCTGAAAGAGCTTAAAATTAGAGTTATATACATGAAATTTGATATGACCCCAGTGTACTGACGATTTTGGATTGCTTTAGCTCAAATTGGATTGGATTGGTCAGAGTGTGGGTATATTTTTACACCTCTATATACATGAAACGTTGCATGCCTGACCCAGAATGGTGGTAGCAAGTTGACACTAATTAACGTAGCTGACCTATAAAGGGCGGATTTAAGGAGTTGCCATGTATGCTATAGACCATCCAAAAAATTTTAAAAATAAGTTTAGTATAGTGGTAAAAGTGTTTAGCTTTTAACTTGAGGTGAAGTGTTCGAAGCTCTAAAACTAGTTTGAAATTTAAAAAATTAAGGATTTAAATATAATTAATTTGTTAAATTGATTTACAATGGTTAGAATTGAAGGAGAAGGTTACTTCTTTCGAATTTTTTTATTATTATATAAAATAAAAATATATTAATTTAACTATTAAATTCTGGAATCTTTCCGAAAGTAGTAACGTCATTCTAGGCACCGGTTAGCAAGACCCATAGTTATTATATGAAATATTAACTCCATCGTTTTTATTCCATATTCTCGAATTTACGGATCAAGTGCAACTGGATCTGTACTCTCATTGAATCTGATTTTTAACCGAGTATCAGGAGCCGATACCATTTGAGAATGATAACGGTGGTGAGTCTTCATGAGTAGTTAATGTTGGTGAAGCATGTGGGATTGCAACCTCTTCTGATTGCTCATTCGGTATCTGCTCATCTTTTTCAAGTTGGGGGGAAATGTGAACTTCTTTCATGAGAATTAAACTCTCATTCACCTTCTCCATCAACTATCACGTCTCGGCTTATCACAACCTTCTTATTTTATAGATTGTACAGCAGAGTTATGTGGCGAAGAGGGCTAAAAAAGCCACAATGGCGAATCGATGGCAGCATGACATGCGGCGATCCGTTACCTGAAAAATATTTTTATAGCATATAACCGTAATTTAAATAGTACTATTTAGACATTTAAACTAATAATAATAAATTAAACATCAAATTACATAATTCTTAGAACATCCGAGTTAAATAACAAACACATAGACTAAAAGATCCAATTATAAAACATCCAATCACATAATTCGTAAAACATCTAATTCAAGTGACAAACATAGACTAAGATACATCATCATCCGAGAAAACATCTTCATACCTCTCATCTCCGCGATGTTCTCCATTTATATCCCATTATAGATTATCTTCTTCTTCAGAGTCTTCATCAACAAGGCTCTGATCTCTTATGCGAACCGCTGAAAAACGAAGGGTTCCTACACCGAGATTATAGTTTACCTCATCAACCTCAACAGCTCCAACATCAATTTCTTCCAAAACATCTTCATCTTTCCAAAAATTAGTTTTCGCTTTTTATATTTAGTTCAAACCAAAAATACCGAGCTTAGCGTCTTGCCACAACCGCAACGACGAGCGCCACGACCGCCACGTTTGCCATGGCGAGCACCACGCTAAGGGTCTCACCACGCCCCAACCTGAGGTGATCTCACCTCGCCACAGACCGTCATGGCCGCCACGTGACAACTATGGGTGAGAAAGTTTTGGTTTTCTTCTGCCCCACGCTTCTTGTGGTGTCTTTCTCTAAACACTTCTTATTGGAGATTTTTTAGACAAGTAGACCGCAGATGCCACTACTTCCGCCCAATAGTCCTTAGGCATTTTCTTGCTCTTGATCATATTTCGCGCTATATCAAGGATTGTTCTGTTTATTCTTTCCGCCATATTATTTTGTTGAGGATATCTGGGACCTGTCAAACGACGAAGAATTCTATGTGCTTTACAAAAATTTTGAAATTCATTGGATGTAAACTCTTCTCATCGATTAAATCTTATGGCTTTAATCTTATTTTCGCTCTCATTTTTAACAATTTTTTTGAACTTCTTAAATAGTCCAAAGACTTTGGATTTATGTTATAAGAAATCTACCCAAACTCTTCTCATCGATTAAATCTTATGACTTTGGATTTAAATAGTCCAAAGACTCTTGAAACATATTTTGAAATTAACGCTGACCCTTTCATATGTAAGGATTTAAATTTACCTCTTAATGTTTGGAGACGTAATTTATTCACCTTTTCGACTCTTTTGGATTTAAATTTTCCTCTTAAAGTTTGGCGGAAGATGCATTTGAAATCTTTTCAAAGCCATTATCATCTAATGCTTGATGGATGAGGAATAGCACTTTCTTGTCTCTATTCTTGAATCTTTCAAAGTTGTTTCTCCTCTTCAATAAGGCTAGCTTCATCTTCGGGTTCGTTGAAGTCTTTTTCGACGACATCTCACACATCATGTGATCCAAGGAGAGCCTTCATCTTGATACTCTAATTTTTATAATTTGTTTTGTTGAGTGTTGAAATTTTGAAGGATGATACACCATTTTTCATATCTTTCAATACGTTGAAGATTTGAAAATAAAATTTCGGATTGAACTTGTGGCTCTAAAACCACTTTTTTGGTAAACAAAAATAATATGAAACAACAGTTATTTAAACAAACAAACAAATTCTATCTAAATTAAAAGGGAAGAAATATTAAACACATTTTTACAACTCACACTACAAGAAAAATATTTTTTCTAACACTCAAGAGTGTTATCTTGTTCTTTATCTTCATTGTAATTTTCTCTCTTAATTTCTTGTTGATTTTTATATGGTGTGGTGAGCTCCACTATATATAGGAAGCTAAGCTTCCAAAATAAACCAACAAAGTAGAGCTTCTGAAATAAGCTAACAAGATATAGCTTCCACAGTAAGCCCCTCCAAACTAAGTTAATAAGATGTGACTCTCAAAGTAAAACAATAACATATTTTCTTCATGGTTTTTCTTGGGTGGGCTTTATTGGACTATATTATTTGGATCAAATTTATGATCTAACAATCGTGCCTTAAGAAGACGAGGGAGACGGAAACGACTTCATTGAATAGCAACTGCATGATGTTAATCCCCTCCAAATACAACAAACATACTTTACCCAACATGATATAGATATCAATCCAATAGATTACAACAGTCTGCATCACCCTCCCATATTTAATAATCAAAAAAAATATAGACAGTGATATTTTAATGTACAACATGAACACAAATTTTTGAAATACAGTTGAACATAGAGGTTACCTTGCGAATATTTTCATTTTGGTTTTTAAAACCCTGTAAAAATGCAGGTAAAAATAATGAAAACTAGCGTAATAGCTCATCTTTTGAAAGCCTATTTACAGGCTGAACAAAACAAACAAAGCATGAGCATGTGTTACCTTACGTATGATGAAAACAAACAAATATGTTGTGTTTGAATTCATGTAAACACTGTATTGAACTATCAACTAGTCTAGTGATCTGACACAAGAATATCCTAATCTAGAACAAAAAACAAAGCTAATTAGAATCTAAGATCAAAACAATAATACGTTAGATTGAATGTTTAAAAGCTTAAATACTTAAAGAGTTTGTGACTAAAAACCTAAATATCATTACAAATACTTGAATCTATTGAGCTAGTTACTAGTTTAAAGGTCTGCAATTTTCCCATAAAATATCTTAGAAATGTCATTCACCCAAGAAGTAAAGTTATACATCATGAAGACTTGGTAGTGGAAACTCGAATGGAGATCCAAGATTGGGACCATAATCTTTTTTTCATTTGGTGGTAGACTAACTTTATTTCAATTTTTCCTTTTATCAATACTCAATTATCAACTGCAAAACACCACTCTACCTAAAACTAACTTCACTAGAATAGACAATATATATTTTTTAGGATCTCATGCACATTACAAAGCCATTTTTTGGACCAAGTTGAAGCAAATTTGTAAACCCTATGAGAAATGAGGGCTCAACATTAGAAGCTTAGAAGAAATTTAACTTACCTTCGCCTGCAAGCTCTAGTATAAGTTCACAGAAAGAAAAAACCTTTGGTCCAAATTCATGCACAACACCTATTGTTTAACATACCATCGAACGCAAGTTTAACTAACGCAGAATAGTTATAAGCCTTCAAAGAGACTGCTTGAAGTAAGACACATAAAAGATAAAAGAGGGATTCATATTTTGGAATCTTAGTAAAGGAAAAATGGGATTTTAACTAGACAATTGGTGTAATTCATGTCCTCTAATTACACTAACTGTTGAGAATGGCATATCCTCCTGGTACACTTAAGGCAAGGTTAAAAATTATTGGAGAAATGGTAGCTGGAACACAACTAAACTTTTGTTGGCTATTATACCATCTCACATTGAGAGAATCTCAAAGCTGACAATCAAAGAAGATATGAAAGACTATTATCTGGACTACAACTATCAATGGAGATTGTAGTACTAAAGAAACATGGGATAACATCAGAACAAATAGAACTAAAGCAATGATATACAACAAAATCTAAAACAGTATTAACTCCAAAAAAAATGCTCATTTATTCTTTGGAGGTTATTGAATAATCGGATCTTAGTAAGATATCAACCTTCAACACATGAAGGTGATATTAGCCTCTAAATGTTAGCATTGTGATAACATAGAGTCTCTACAACATATTTGTAAAGTGTAAATCTGCTTGGGAAGTTTGGCAATACTTTAGTAGCCTTTTTAACCTAAGGATTGATAGCCATATGACCCTAAAATACATAATATAGATTTGGTATCGATCTTCTCCTAAAAAAAATAGGCTTACGCACCCGTTTCCATATTATGATATATTGGATTATGTTGTCATTTACAAAACAATCTAAAATATCAACGGATTAATATCTCTTCCAATTCAATCATTACTAAGTCAAAACCATATTTGCAATCTTCACACTTTTGAAAGAGTATTTATATAACGTTCCCCAAATTACATACGAACTTGGCTGTACCAAAGAATAACAGCTTGGGAGAATATAAAAAAAAAGGCGTTCAACAAATACAAAACAAGAATTAAAGAGATTTTCTTACCGGATGAAGCAAACAAGTGGTTGGAAACTCTCCTTATTTGATTTTATTAGGAATTAGAGCAAAATATATATATATCACGTGTTGATTAGATTAAAAAATTAGTAATATTTTTAAATACTCGGTGATTATTTTCTTTCTTTTTTTTCTTCTTTTATCTTTTATTTTTTATATTTTTGGTTTGCTATATATTCATGTTTTTTTAAATTTTATTTTTATTTTTAATGTTTGATATCAAATATAAAAATAACAATAATTTTTCATATATTATGTTCAAGATATATTTTAAAAAATACAATATAAGAATCATATCTAATATTTATAAGATATACTAAAAGATACATAGAAATAAAATCAAATTTTGTTAAATATAAAAGATATTTTTTTAAATGGATGAAAATCGAATCAAATCTTTCAAAATAATAATTTACTAGTGGTTAACAAATGTAAAAATAATAATTAAATTTTATATAAAGATAACAATAAATCATGATATATTATTTTCAAAAAATATCTTTAAAAATATGTTATAACAGAGTAAAATTTGATATTTAGAAGATATATAAAAAAGCAGTGTTTAGATACCCAAACAAACTATATAAAAAAGCAGAGTGCATAGATACCCCAAACAAACATATATATATATATATAAAAGCAGAGTTTAGATACCCCAAACAAACATAATCGAGAATGTCTTTCAAATACAATATTTCTCAACATTTAGTAGCTAAGACTTCTACAGAAGATTTATCCAAAACTTCAATTTCCATTTATATACATTACCCGAAACGGCATAAGATTGAGTGGCTCGTAGTTCATCTAGACGATCTTCTATCGAAAGATTGTAATAGAATTCCCTTACCTAGTATATTAAGTGAGTATAAAGTTTCTGATGAAGGGCTAATCGGAGAAATGATGTTGGAGTTGAAGATGCTTGCTTCCCACCCAAGTATAAAGTCTAACGAGGTTAAAAGAGCAGTTTTTAATGTGAATGTAGACTTGGTGAAAGAACCAGAGATGTCTGAAGATGATGATGATGAAGATAGCGAAGATGATGATGATGAGGAGGAGGATAGCGAAGAAGATGATGATGATGATGATGATGAGGATAGCGAAGAAGATGAAGATGATGAAGATAGCGAAGAAGACGAGGATGATAAAGATGTTACGCCAGAGCTTAGACGGGCGAGCCAGACTTCCATTGAAGCGCTTGAAAGTTCAAGGATTGAAAAGGCGACTACAGAGCAATGCACGATTTGCTTTGATGAATTTGGGGTTGGTCAGGCGGTAAAACGAATGCCATGTCAACACTTGTTTCATGAGGAATGTATCACAAGGTGGCTAGGATCTAGCAACTTGTGTCCTTTGTGTCGTTATGTGTTACAGAGATCCTATTGGTCTCCTACTCCTACCGTTACTTTTCATTCATTTACTGCCGTTACTTTTCATTCATTTACTACCGTTACTTTTCATTCATTAAGCCCTAATTGATGTCCGTTTCGTTCTCTTTATTTATGACTCTAAATCTATATGTAAGAGAGACAGGAACTCCGAAAAGGCATAATCATAATTTCAAGTTATTTTATCTTCCTCTCTATTGTCTAATTCATATACTCATTCAAGAGAATTTGTGTTCTTAGAGGTAATCTTCTTACTTACAGTATTATCTCCTAGTCCTTATTCTACCATTCTTCGAACCTTTCGTCGGGTTTCTAGTTTGGATTTATCGTGCCTAACGAGTCCTGTAACATTGGTATCAGAGCCATCGATCTTCCGGACCCGATTTTTTTTTTCTACTTCAAAATAAGCAGTCATGGAAACTAGGGCACAAACTTTGATCGAGGTTAACAAGCAACTTGAGGAGATGAAGCAAGTTCAGGCCGATCAAGCCAAACAAAATGAAGAAAATCGTGTGGCTCAACTCAAACAAAACGATCTATTGAGGAATGAGATGACTGCTCGATTCAACGATATTAAGAACATGTTTGCGGAGCTACGCCCTATTACACAGAACCCTGAAAAGCGTCCGCTGGTTGACGACGATCCTTCACATTCCGGCGTTTTCACGACGCTTCCCCGAACATTCTCTCCGGAACCACCTGATTCGCTGAACCTTGTCCCCGGTTCGAATCGTGGAACTAATCAGGAGCCTCGTACGACACCAACAAACGGTTTGCTCACCCGCCTTACTAAGGTTGGGTTTCCTATTTTTGATGGATCCGACCTACGCGACTGGGTTTTTAAATGCGAACAATTCTTTGCGCTTGACGGAACGCTAGATGAATCGAAGGTAAGACTCGCTACTATCCATATGACAGGAAAGGCATTGCAATGGCACCACAACTATATTGCAGAACGTTTCAATCGATACCCACCCTGGACAGAATATGTTCTTGCAATTTCTACTCGCTTTGGAGGTTTGTATGTCGATCCATTATCGGAGTTGGTTAGCTTACAACAAGAGACCGATTCGGTCGAGGTGTTTCATGATAAATTTGAGTGTAAACTCACACGGTTATCCCTACCACGCGCCCATGCGTTAAGTATTTTCTTAACCAATCTAAATCCACATTTGCAGCTTCATGTGAGACAGTTTCAGAATGTGGAATCCGTTGCCGAAGCAGCAAAAATAGCTATGATGCATGAATCATATTTACGCCTACTCCCTCACAAATCACAACGAGCCTCATTCAAACCCAACACCTATTCTACTCCAAACGCCTATCAAACACCGAAATATCTGAATCAAAACACCCAGCCACCGCTTTTACCCACTGCCCCTAGCAACACACAAACACATCAGACGCCAAATTTTATCTCAAGAAACAACAACCAAACACCCCGAAAATTTACTTGGCAAGAGATGCAAGATCGCAAACAAAAAGGTTTATGCATGTATTGCGATGAAATCTTCACTCCCGGCCATCAACAAACCCATCGCACGGCTCATATATATGTCATGGAAGGTGATGCAGAATCTGGAATTTTCGATGTAGATGAGGTTCATGACGTAGTCAACACGACGGCTGTTGAGTCAGAGCAAACACAACCGCCTATGATATCGCTACACGCACTGACGGGCAACACAACCTTTAATTGTATGCGTTTGACAGGACAAAGTGGTAAGCGAAAGATCCACATTTTGATTGATCCCGGGAGTACACACAACTTCTTGGACCTAAAGGTTGCCAATGAAATCGGTTGCCCTCTCGAAGCGACTAAACCGATGGTGGTTTCTGCCGCCCTGGGAAGCACAATTGTTACAAAATACAAGTGTAGCAATTTTTCTTGGAAAGTACAGGGCTATGATCTCACCACCGAGGTAAGAACTTTAAACCTTGAATGTTGTGATTTTGTGCTAGGTATTCAATGGTTGCACACCCTTGGTCCAATTTTATGGGATTTTCTCAACCTCCGTATGGAATTCAACCTTAATGGTTTGAAGCATGTACTGCGTGGGAATGTAAATAAGGGTTGTAAGGCGATCAACGGAGCAAGTCTGAACAAGTTAATGCTGCAAGAACCTCAGATCACATTGTTGTTTGGCCATGAGATAATAGATGACGTTTTAGACGACTTAAACCCAAAATCTCTTTTGTCTCATATTTCGGCGGACTCTACACTGCGTGAGTTGATCAGTTCGTACTCTGGAATTTTCGTCGAACCCACAGCTTTACCGCCTTTTTGTGAAGAGTTTAATCACAAAATTCTTGTGGTAAGCGGTTCTAATCCAATTAATCTCCGACCCTATCGCTACTCATCCCTTCAAAAGGATGAAATAATTCGATCATGCGTTTACATATCTTTCAAAGGGAACACCATACTGTTTGATTGTGGAATTCATCCTGCTTACTCTGGGATGTCTGCACTGCCTTATTTTGATGAAATCGACCCTTCAACTGTAGATGTCCTTCTCATCACCCATTTTCACTTGGATCATGCTGCATCCCTACCTTATTTTCTGGTAAATACGACATTCAAGGGACGAGTGTTTATGGCCCCTGCAACTAAGGCAATCTATAAGCTACTGTTGACTGATTATGTAAAAGTGAGCAAAGTTTCAGTTGAAGATATGCTGTTTGACGAACAAGACATAAACACATCCATGGAGAAAATTGAGGTTATTGACTTTCATCAACCAGTAGAAGTGAATGGCATTAAATTCTGGTGCTACATGGCTGGCGATTATGTGTACCTCAAGCTCCAACCATACCGGCAGAATTCGTTGAAAACCAATAAGGTACCGAACAAGCTTGCTCCGAAATATTACGGTCCTTTTCGTGCTACAGATAAAATTAAGAGCGTTGCCTACAAGCTGGAGCTTCCGGCCACCGCAGCCATTCACGACGTTTTTCATGTGAGCCAACTGAAGTTTTGCCCTAACCCACTGTCAACAATCTCTGTTCTAACTCCATACATCGTCGACTTGGGAAATTATAAAGAACCTGAAGCAATCTTGGAACGCAAAACAGTCCAGCACCGCAACGCCGCTGTCACCAAAGTTCTCGTTCAATGGACGGGTTATCCGTCATCGGCTGCTACTTGGGAGTTTTACCAAAACTTCGCCGCCAAGTATCCAAATTTCAATCCTTGAGGACAAGGATGTTCCGAAGAAGGGGGCAATGTTACAGAGATCCTATTGGTCTCCTACTCCTACCGTTACTTTTCATTCATTTACTGCCGTTACTTTTCATTCATTTACTACCGTTACTTTTCATTCATTAAGCCCTAATTGATGTCCGTTTCGTTCTCTTTATTTATGACTCTAAATCTATATGTAAGAGAGACAGGAACTCCGAAAAGGCATAATCATAATTTCAAGTTATTTTATCTTCCTCTCTATTGTCTAATTCATATACTCATTCAAGAGAATTTGTGTTCTTAGAGGTAATCTTCTTACTTACAGTATTATCTCCTAGTCCTTATTCTACCATTCTTCGAACCTTTCGTCGGGTTTCTAGTTTGGATTTATCGTGCCTAACGAGTCCTGTAACATTATGCCATGCCGCCTTGTATCTAAAAAAGTGCTATCTCTGTGTGATTAGGGTTAGGGTTAGGGTTAGGGTTAGGGTTAGGGTTAGGGTTAGGGTTCTTTATCTATAAGATTTAGGTGTTTTATATGATCGACTGCCTGGGTTTGAACTTTGAAATCGGAATATAATTTTAGTGTTAGATGAGAACTTGATTGTTTGAATACATTAATAAGAAGAACAGTTCTTGTCATTCTCACTGCTTATAGCACACTCTAAAGCTCTATTCCTTTTATTAAAATCCTGCATTTTCGAATTTGGATCCCAATCAAAATTTGGTTATTGTAACAAAGAAATCACCTGTTTAGGTCTCGATCAAGTGAGATGAAATCAACTGTTAGAAAAGAATAACCTGATGAATTGCCCTTCTTGCACAATTTGAGGCTGCAAAAGAAAAGAAAATTGGAGATAAAGAAAAATTGAAAGGATAAAAATGATGGTACTAGACCTAGATGTTGCGAGCGAGAAAATTAGAGTGATGAGACAAAATCACTAAAGGATTTCTTATTTTTCAAAGAGCTTAAAATTAGAGTTATATACATGAAATTTGATATGACCCCAGTGTACTGACGATTTTGGATTGCTTTAGCTCAAATTGGATTGGATTGGCCAGTGTGGGTATATTTTTACACCTCTATATACATGAAACATTGCATGCCTGACCCAGAATGGTGGTAGTAAGTTGACACTAATAAACATACCTGACCCAGACTGGTGGTAGTAAGTTGACACTAATAAACATACCTGACCCAGAATGGTGGTAGTAAGTTGACACTAATAAACATACCTGACCCAGACTGGTGGTAGTAAGTTGACACTAATAAACATACCTGACCCAGAATGGTGGTAGTAAGTTGACACTAATAAACATACCTGACCCAGAATTTATCGATCAGCGACACGCAAATAGCCACAGTAAAATATTTGGATTCACAGAGTCTCCAACATAGATCAAACCATTGTCACCCTTATTAACATGTTCGCTCGATAAGGGGACTATAGGGGGAATTATAGATCCATCATCTTCCTATATTATATAATGTATTTATCGATAAAAATTATTACATATCGTCATGCAAAAGATGTAGATAAAAAGGAGACGTAAATGATCCAAAAAGACCGAGCATCTATTCTTCCATCTGTCCGTAACCCTGCACTTTTTAATAATGCTAAAAGAGAAAAAGAAGTCAAGAGGATAATTTTACTCCAAGAATTACCTACGAGTCCTAACAAACACATTAAGCTTGCCAATTTCTGTAGCTAATCAAAGATTTCTGCTACAAAGTTTAAGACTTCAAGATGTTATAGCTTAGAGCAAGTTAATATGAAATGCTTTATGACCTTGTGAGAAGCTTCATGGTTCAGCATAGAATGAAGTTTAATCACCAGGACGTTACACAAAAGCTTTTTTTTTCAAATCTTTAGCTTAAAAAAGGAATAACTGAATTCATTGTGTAAATTTACCAAGGGTGAATAACGGCAGAAGTTTAAGTGCCTCAGGAAGAATGAGTTGTCCTGTTGATGCAACCGTAGCACAAAATTTACGATACAAAACGAGAATATTGACACAAGCATTTGTAACTTGTTCCTTCGCAAGCAAAAGTGGCTTCACGGAGATCTCATTAGACGCTACAGAAAGGGGATTGGGTGAAGAGGTTAATAAAATAAGAATTTGTTCAAAATTTAATACAAACATGAAAAAAATGAACCGTTGAACCAGAAAAACAAGAACAATCCGCATCAAACTTGTTAATGAGATAAAGATTTTGGACAAATAAGCTCTAAATTATAAGCATAATTTAGATGTACATGTCCTCCAGTGGTTTTTCGGATGAGACGGATTGACGCAATGTCAACATAATAAAGTCCAGAGACGGTAAAGTCAGACTTTAGAGTGACATTTGTTGGGTTTTTGAATGAATAGTTGCATTTAGATATTCAGTTTAACAGAATCATGCATTTGGATATTCAGTCTGACAAATTTATCAGGGAGTGAAATTGGAGAATCTAGCAACTTTGCACAACCGTGTATATTGAAGTTTGATAGGGAGTATGATTAATGGTATATTCTCATGAAGAATTTCTCTAGATCAAAAGAGTATTTTGGAGTGGTAAAAGATGGTGCGGAAGAACCACCTAATGAAGATGAGCTGGTTGAGGTAAAAAAATAAAGTCTTACAAAGGCCAGGTTAAAGAATTTAAAGGCAAAGAATTATTTATTCAGTGTGATCGACAAATCAATTCTTAAAACCATCATTTTGAATGAGACTTCGGAGTAGCTATGAGACCCAATGAAGACTAAGTATCAAAGAAGTGCACGATTGAAACGTGCACAATTGTAGACTTTGAGAAGAAACATTGAACTGCTAGATATGAACAATGGAGAGTCCATCTGTGACTAATTTACAAAAGTGACGGTGGTGGCGAATGATATGAATTATTGTGGTGATGATATACAAGATAAGAAGATTGTGGAGAAGATCTTGTGTACCTTAACCGAGAACTTCAATTACATAGTGTGCTCAACTGAAGAAATCAAGGATATCGACACGTTATCAGTCGATATGTCGCAGAGTTCATTGCTGGTATAAGAGGAAAAGATGAAGAGGCCAAGTAATGGAGTAGAGAAGCATGATCTCAAAGTCTCATATAAAGATCGATGGGGCAGAGGCAGAGGGAGATGGACTAGTCGAGCAAGAGGAAGAGGAAGGTTCAACAAAGCCTTAGTAAAGTGTTCAAGATTCCATAAGCTCGAGCATTTTCAACACGAATATCCGATGATTGATCAAGTGAATATGCATGATTTGATGAAGAAGAAGATGATGTACTTTTAATGGCGTTCACATCAATCAAATTAGAGAAGGAAAAAGTGTGGTTTCTATCTTCTGGTTGTTCCAATCATATGAGTGGAGACACATCTTTGTTTTCAAAGCTCGATAAAGATTTTTTATGCTCAGTAAAACTGGGAAACAATCCTCTACTGTCATTAATTAGAAAATGTGATGTAAATCTGGTCGTTAATGGAATATATCACACGATCACAAATGTATATTTAGATTCTGACGAAACAATCTTATGAACTTGGGACAACTTGTTCAAAAATGATGTTATATTCTGATATAATGTGAAGTATGCAAACTCTATCATCCAAAACTAGGACTTGTTATGCAGTCAAAGATGATAGCAACCAATTTATTCAAGATCATGGCAGCAAAACATAGCAAGATCACATGAATGCTTGAAAACCACCACCATGGACGATCTACAACTTTGGCATCGCATGTACGGGAATCTAAACTACAAAGGCTTAAGAACGTTGAAACATCAAAAATTGTGAGAGGGATACCATATCTCAACACATTAAAGCTGAAAAATGTGTCAGTTGATCGGTAGAAAAGCAAGACCGTGAAAACATTCAAAAAAGAGTTTGTGTAGAAAAACAAGACCGTAAAAACATTCAAAAAAGAGTTTGTGGCGTTCATCCCGGACACTGCAACTAGTACACTTAGAAATTTGTGGTCCGATCTTTCCAACATCAACCGGTAACAAGTGATACATCCTCACTTTCATCGACGACTTTATCATAAAGGTTTAAATATACTTATTGTCATTAAAATCTGAGGTTTTTGTTTTCTTCATTAAATTCAAGAGTTAGGTGGAGATTAAAGAGAAACGTTGGTGTCTCTGAGAACAGATAGAGGTGGAGAATTCAGGTTTTGAACAGTATATCGTCCCTGAACTATCACATTTGGTGACGTATAGTCCCTTAACTTTCAAAATTCCTTTGGTAGTCCTTTAACTATTAGCTTTGGATAAAGTTAGTCCAATAGATCCTTTGATTCGTGTGAACCTGCCACCTATCACCATAGTTACCTGAATTTTGTATCACCACTGGTCCGATAACTTTAGGTCAAAGCCAAAATGTAGTCTACAACTTTGTGGCATAAAGTTAAGGGACCAGTGGTGATACAAAATTTTGGTGACTATGGTGACATGTGGTAGGTTCGCATGAATCAAAGGATCCGGTGGACTAACTTTATCTAAAGTTGATAGTCCAAGGACTACCAGCAGACTTTTGAAAGTCAAAGGACTATCTGTCATCAAATGTGATAGTCAATGGATGATATATTTTCTAAAGCCGAGAATTCACATCGAATGAGTTCAATAATTTATCTGAAGAAACCATAATAAGAAGATATCTCACTACCGTATAATGAACATAGTGTGATGTATTTTGAATGAAAAATAATTTTCTAAGGAATTTCTTACCTGAATCGGTAAAATGGGTTGTGCATGTGATAAGACGAAGTCCAATATTGGCGATACAAGGGAAAATACCTGAAAAAAATTAGAATGGAATGAAGCCTACAATCGATTAGTTAAGGGTGTTCGGTGTATAACACATGTTCATGCTCCATATCATTTGAGAACTAAGTTTGATGATAGAAGTATTATATGTGTGTTGATTTGAGTGAGCAATAAATAAAAAGATTATAATTTGTATAATATAACAACAAATAAATTCATAACTAATAAGAAAAAAGTCATATGAGTGGAAAATGAGATCGGTAAAATAAAAAAGTAATTTGGTGTAAAGAAAACTTCATAGGAGAAGTATGACAATAGTATAGTAATAAGAGATCTCTTTGTAATTAATTATAATTTTGGGGGAAAAGACCACAATTAGTCATTTTTTAAATGTGTGGGACCCATTCTATGTACAATAAAAAGACATCTCCTCTCGTTAGGAAAGATGATTCATTATTTTCCTAATTAATACATTTTGTATATTTCTCTCTCTAATTGTCTTGTGTTTCTCTCTTTAGAATTTACTCCTCCAAACTTCTCTTTACCATAAAAAAACTATTCTCTATATAATGTTTGGAACTATCACTGGCGCCGTCTGTGGGAAAAGATTGGTACCCAAAATTATTTTCCAAAATCATTACTGTGATGTCAAATACTTTAGAAGAATTGGACATAGAAGTTTGGGGGAGCCAAAAGTTGACAATAATCTTATAACTGAAAGAAGATCTCAGGGAAATCCCACCGAAGAAAACATGGGAGAGGACCAACAACATGATGATCAGTATGCTAGATAGATATTGGAATATTCCATTTTGGTGGCTCAAAGAAAAAAACTCTTTAAACAACTTAAAAAATTATATTCTGAGATAGATGTTTTATTAACTTTTAAGAAAGTTATATCAGAGGTTCGAAGGGAATATGTGACAGAGAAAGATAAAATAAATGACGGCCATCGAACTTATATAAACAAGATAAGTATCGAATATGTAGTCGATATTCTTCAAGGAGGAAAGTGAAACCCATATGTCATTATGGGTAATCTGAACCTAGCGACTATTCACTTTATGAATCAAGTGAATTATCCTCCCCAGAAATGTCTAGTCAAAAGGAATAAAAATGATAAGAAAACATACTCGAGGAAATATAGAAAAAATTATCGAATGTCTCATCAGATTAAGCATTCGAGAAAAGATAAAATAATGCAAGGGTCTAAAGACCAAGCTAAAAAAGAACAAAGCAATCAAAGGGTTGGCGAGTGAGTAACCAGTTCACGGTTCCATCCGAAGAAGGTCAATGGCGATCAAAGGTCTCATGAGAAATCTTTCAAGGGTTAGCCACAATCGGAGATCTTTTCCTCTCTCATCGAAAATCACCTCAGAAAATCTACCAAAGCATTTCAACATCTCAAAGCTAGATAAATTCGACGGAACTCAGGATCCAGATAATCGCATCGAACATTTCAAACAAAAATATGATTAATTATGATGATCATAATAAATGGCTTAGCAGGGATTTCTCCAAAAAAATCAAAGGTGTTGCCTCAAAGTGGTATAACCGGATGCCGCAGGGTTGTATTAAAAATTTTGACACGTATAATATAATAACATCGTTTCAAATCATCTGCTTAAAAAATACAACTTTTAACATGACTTATTTGCCTCTTCTTCCGTGCTAGCAATATCTTAAGACGTTTAAGACGTTTATTCTCGACTGAGTACCTATATTTACCCATGCTTTTCTTCCTACTCTTTTCCACTCTTTGCATTAGAAAGGAACTAGCACGCCTCTTGTAAACTGTCGTTTTCTTTGTTTGCAGTCCAGAACTAGGTTTTGTAGTATTATCACCACTATAAGATCTCCTTTTTTAGCTTCACTTTTATTGGGGTACTTCTCTGCTGTTCGAACCACCCCCGTAATGGTAATTCATAGTCATCTGTAGCGCCCTTGTAATCCGTTGTGGGGGATTGCTCACTTGATTGTGTTTCTGTTGTTGGAGGTTGTGTATTGTGCTTCGTCCTTTTGGTTGTTCTATGGGTCAACGATTTCTTCCTTTTGTTAGACCTACGTTCATGACTTGCCAATAAACCTTCATGAGCTTCCAGCATCATCATTGCAACCAAATGTTTTTTTTCAGCCTCGGTAAACATTATTGAGCTCTTCATAACCTGTATATTGAGTAAGTGTAAATCATGAGATTTGTTTGCAAGACACTAGCTGTGATTGCAATAGTTAAATATACTATTCAATTTACATGCTAATATTATAAACGTGTTTTACCACTAGTTCATGACTTGCGATTTACATTGAACAACAGGTACCGATTCATAAACAATATTATAGTAACCAATATTACTACCACTAACATTTAAACATGCGATTTATAAACAAATCATGTAGACGAGTTTTACTCCTAGTTAAGGACGTACGATTTACATTTAATAACATATCGTAAATTATGCACAGCTTCATATTATAAATATCACTAACATTTACACATTTATGAGCCGCGTGACTGCAATAACTAACTATTAACAACATATATTTTTACATTTTTGTCTCGCAGCTTTTCCATCGTTTTAATCATGGTCATGGTTGTTTCCTTGCACTCCAGCCCCCACCATTTATAACACCTAAGTATCATGTTGGCCCTCACCAAATCAACCCCTAAAGTAGTGTGCTCCATGATGAATGGTTGTAACAAACATAGAAGTTATAATGTCCCCGCAACAAATTTGAACTTAACTATCAATGTGGGAATCATACTCACAAATAAAACAGCAACACAGCCGATAACTTGATCATGTGTCTCTTTGTCAAACATTTTTTCAGCGACCGCCTGAACTTCTTAGTAATTTCTCTAGACCAGTCGTAGTCATTCATGTTAACCATGTATTGTACGTAAAATATCAATGTCCAACTGATAATATCGCCGGATACTGAATAGAATAAGTGTTGAGAAAATGAACAAAATCAGTAGTCGTGCAACGTCCTTCGCGGCATCCTTCCCATCATCCCTTACTGCTTTCTCTATAGTTTCCTGCAATACATCGGAAAAATGCTAGATTAGTGTAGATGTACACAAACCATTTAACAAACAAAGAATTCTAGCTAACCTTAATCATAGCATTCGTAACAGATTTTGGATTTGTCAGTCCGTCATTCCTTGCCCTTGGATTAAAAAACTATTTTTACATTAATCTAGATTCGTTCTCATCCCCCTCTACTGACCACTGAATGCTCCTGCTTTGTTCACAGTTATTTTCTTTGTGTCGTGTTTAATCCCAAAGATGATCTTCGCATCTTCTGTAGTCAGTTTGACTAGTTTCGAGCCTATTCAGAATGTCTTGTCCTTCATCGAATAGCACTTCAAAATCTCCTTGTAGAATGATATTTTTCAAAATATTCTATATTTAATGGTAATTATCAAATATTTTGTTACTTAATTATCACAAATTGATTTGAGAAAAAATCCAAATTGATTTCACATTACAGTAAGAAAAAGGAAAAAATAAATTTATTGTTTAATATAAGATAATATTTTTAAAAATATACATTATCTAATGATAATTAGTAAATAATTTTTTATTAATTATAAAAAAATTGATTTCATGAAAATTACAAACTAATTTTAGACTAAAGTCTAGCATTGAAAGTAAATTATTTTTAAAAAATAATTAAATTGAAAAAACAAATTTAATATTTACATATAACTCATGTTTTTTATAATGTAAGATTATCTAGTGGTAATTAGTAAATATTTTGTTATTGATGATAAAAAATTGATTTCAAAAAATCACAAATATATTTCATACTAGAGACCCGCAAAGAAAAATTATAAAATGTTTAAAAAATTAAAAATTTAATCTAAAATTTAAATATAGAACGATATTTTGTTATCTATTAATAATTAATATACTATTTTGGTATCTAATATTAAGAAGTTTAACTTAAAGTTCAAAATAAACTATTAAAATATTATTTTATACAATATTAACTTTACTGGTACTTATGGGGTATCCGTCGGTGGAAAATTTTTAAAACTCATAACTCATCCCTTCGGATCGGATAACCACATATTCGAAAAACTATTATCATCTCTATAATAGATGTAGTAATAAGAAAACACATTTTATTATTTCTTTAGTTAGGCCCTAGTAGTATTTTTTAATATTTTTTAAATAATCAATTTTGAGTTTATTTTCATATATCTTTTGAAAATATTCTTTTACCATTGAAGATGATTGAAGATTTTTTAGTGAGATTATCTAAAATTTTGGTTTAGATTATTAGATTATTTTGCATAAAAATAGTTTATTATTAAAATTTGGATTTTGAATAAATATTTTGTGGAATGAAATTTTATTTTCCATATAAGATAATAGAAAAAAGATATAAAATGAGAAAGAGACGAAAAAAAGATATGACTTTGAATTTACTTTTTTATAAAAAAATTAATGATTAATAACAATTGCTCACGTTAAAGTGAGTATCCCAACAAACTAGGCAAATAGGACTAGATAGCAAATTTGGCGATTATGTATCAATTTTTCCTTTCCAATAAGACTAGTTATATTTATTTGCTTAATTTTAGGTAGGTAAAATTATAGTGACAGTTACCCACTCTCTATTATTATTCCTTCTTTTTCTCTTCCACCAAAAAAATAAAAAACTACTTTAATTATAAAGAGATTGTTGGATTATTTCATAATCTAAAATTATAAACGATGAAAATCTTAGGGATATTTATCAAATTTTTATAGTAGTCGTTGGGATGCTCCGCGTTATTTTATTTTATTTATAAAAATAAAAATATATTTTAATGATTAATGTATTAAAAAAATTATAAAATAATTGATTTTATTTCTATATATTTTATAACAATATCTTATATATAACAAAGGATAGAGTATCATTTAAGACCCAATATCCAAACTATTATCTATTTAAGATCCATATTTCCATTTTTTTCCGAAAAATACCGTTTTTTTTGAAATATTTACCATTTCAGACCCATTAATATCTTTTATAATCCTGCTCACTTATATAAAAGCTTTAACATCCATATTTGAGTCTCTTTTTTCCTAATTTTTTTCTGTCACATAATTGAACAATTGTCTACCATTATAGGTGATTTTTCATTCTTTACTCGAATTCATGTATTTTTATTGTTTTTGGTTGGTTTTGATTGTGTTTTAATTGATTTCGCAGTTAGATTTTTTATATATGTGTAGAATTCAAGAAAACAGTGTTGTCTTTTGATATTGTTATCTCAACCATCAAAAACTGGTAAAGAAACATGACATGTGTACCAAAAACTTCAATTTAAAACAACAACAATGTAATGTATTCCATGCATCTATTTGTAGAAAAGTTTTCACTTCTTCACACTTGGCATCACGTGTAGCGTCAAACCCCTCTATACTCCTCATTTCGACAGCATCAGGCATCTCTCGCATTTAGAATTAGACAGATTCAAACCCAACTTTACTAAATACATTTTTCTTCTCTCGCTCACTGTTTATTATTAGTAATTTCTCAGTTTGGCTACTAGTTAAGATCATTATAAGTTCTAATCCACCCCTAAGAAAAAAAATTAAAAAAATCATAACATATCATGAGTGGTACTGGTTTTGTTTGTCTTAGAAAAAAAAAATCAACGGTATTTTCGGATTTTTTTTCGAGTTACGGTTTAAAAGATACAAACTTTTAAAAAAATTAAATTTAAAGGGTAAACGAACAAAAAGATGCGAAACCTTCTTTATTTTGATGGATACGAAACCTTCTTTATTTTGATAGATGTTAAACCTTCTTTATTTTGATAGATGCTAAACCTTTCATTATTTTAATAGATGTGAAACCTTCTTTATTTTGATAGATGCGAAACCTTCTTTATTTTGATAGATGCTAAACCTTCTATATTTTGCTAACTGCTAAACCTTCTTTATGTTGATAGATGCGAAACCTTCTTTATTTGGTAGATGCGAAACCTTCTTTATTTGGTAGATGCGAAACCTTCTTTATTTTGATAGATGCGAAACCTTCTTTGTTTTGCTAGATAAGAAACCTCTTTGTTTTAATAGATGCGAAACCTTCTTTATTTTGGTAGATACAAAACTAGTCGCTAGATGTGAAACCATATAACTGAGAAGTGTGTGTAAAATATTTTTAAAAAAAATCAAAAGATATTATGAGTGGTACTAATTTTGTTCGTCTTAAAAAAAACAAAACAAATGGTATTCACATTCTTTTTCCGAGTTACGTTTTAAAAGATGCAGAACTTTAAAAATTAAAATTAAAAAAAAAAAATTGGTTACTGGATTTTATATAAAAGGGTATTTAAGGTATAAAATATTTTAAACATTTTAAGCTTTTTATCTAATAGGTTTGTTGGATGAGTCTTAAATAGTAAGTCTCCCTGTAATAAATTTAAATTTATTTCTATTTGTATTTAAAAATATCTTTCAAAAATTAAATTTAATTTTATTATATCCTATTTTCAAAATATCATTCAAAAATAATATATTAAATCTTATTTATTCTTTTGAAAAATATTTATTTTATTAAGAAATGTATCAGTAAATATCTTCTCAACTATTTAATTACTCAGTGGTACCCGCTTTTTGGATAGTGTAACTTGGTACCTCAAATTGAAATTTGGACAAAAATACGCCCAACCATATATACCCGCTGGTACCTCGAGGTGTTTGCAATTCTCAGGATATCATGAGAATTGTTTGCAACTCTGGATTTCCTGAACAATTCTCATGATATCATGAGAATTGTTTGCAACTCAGAATTTACTAAACAACTCTCAGGATATCATGAGAATTGTTTGCAACTCAGGATTTCCTGAACTACTCTCAGGATATCATGAGAGTTGTTTGCAACTCTTAGGATTTCCTGAACAATTCTCCAGATATCCTGAGAGTTGTTACTGGTGATATTTTATTTTTTAAAAAATCAAAAAATATCATCAATGGATCTAGTTTTGTTCAAAAAAACAAAAGGGATGATACTTTCATTTATTTTTTTTCGAGCTCTGATTTGAAAGATACAGATCTTTTTGGTTACGTAATTTTTCATAAAGGGTGAGGGTAGTTAGGGTATTATAATAATGTTAGGTACTATGCGATAATTAGGTATTTGAGATTGGTATTAAAAGATAATTGATCAAACCTTGGATATTAGATGACAATAAAATAGTTGAGTAGATACCTTATATATGATTTCGCTATTTTATTTTGCATTTATTAACAAACACCGAAAATAGAAATAAAGTAAAATTGAAAACAAAAATAAATAATAAACAAATAAACATAATAACAAATAAATTAAATAAATAAACAAGCTAAGTAACATATTGCTTAACAGATACCTTATACATGCTATGACACCGAAATTGATTTTGATATCTGTTTTTTTTTTCTTCAATAAAGTAAACATATATATAACTTATTCAAGCATCTCAGTTGAATAAAATAAATTGTAATGCCAAGGAAAAGAAGATGCAAAATATAAAGAGAAATTTAAAATATAAGCAAATAAAATTTAGAAGCAGCGGTGTTTATCTCAATTTTGTAAGTAATACAAATAAACGGAAGATCCCGTTGATTGAGCGGAGAGATCAAAGTGAAGCACCTTATTTTTCTTAACAGCACATTCAACAAAAAAGATAAAACAAATTATTTGTTCGAATCAAAACAATGTTATATTATACATGATTCATTATCTTTTATTAGGTAAGAGAATAATCCTCTCATACATCTGCAAAAACATAAGATTAAAACTTTATGGAATAAATACACACACTACAAGCCTCTTATACTGCCAAAACTTGCGAGAATGGCTTCCCATAATTTAACAACTCATCAGATCATCAGGGCAGCTGCATTTGACATTGTGAAATTGAAATGATGAATGATATATACAAGAAACACTTGACCTAGAAGAGGCCATTTTACATTTCCTGTCTTCTGTTTTGGTTTTTGTTTTTGCTTCGACATCAAGTCATTTTCACTTGGATTTGGCGGTGGATATGTACCAGAAACTCAACGTATGATACACCATGGGCGTTCTTGTCCTCTACCATATACGACAAGAACGACATTCCTGCGTTTTAAAATAATTAAAGAATTATGTTATTGGATTTGGACATAACTTGCTACATCTTTATCATTAGTGTAATGAAAATTTCCCAGTTAGAAAAGACTAACCTGAGGGATCTCCCTTCTTGCACAATTTCAGGCTGCAAAAGAAAAGAAGATTGGAGATAAAAGAAAAATTGAAAGGGTAAAAATGATGGTACTAGACGTACGTGTTGCAAAAGAGAAACTACATAGATTAGTCTATGCATACCGTAGATAAGAACATCTTTGTCTGCGTATTTCGTTCACCAGATCATTAAACTTCTTTGACAGTGGGTTGTCGAATTGCTGCATCACAAACTGAGGACACAAAACAGTTTTACCAAATGCAAAGCTGAAATTTTATCTCGTGAGACAAAAATCTGGCAACTTTAGACGCTAAAAGTAAAAGTTCTAACTTTTTCACAACCACGACAACTGATGACACAAAATCACTAAAGGGATTTCTTTCTGGACAAAATAGAGACAAGTAGTAGTTCTTATCAAGCAGAAGAGCTTTAAATTAGAGTTAAATACATGAACTTAAAATTAGAGTCATGTTTAGTTCAAACCAACCCCGCTGTCTCTATATACTTACGATTTTGGATTGATCAAATTGGATTGGATTGGATTGGAAAGTTTGGGCAGTTGGGTATATATTTTTACACCTTTATTATATACATGAAATTTTTAATTACAAGTATGGTGGTCGAAAGTTGACACTGATAAACATACCTGACTAGGTATTTCATCGATCAGAGAAACCCCAAAAAGCTGCCGTAAAATATCTGGACTAACAGAGTCTCCAACATAGATTAAACCATCTTCACCATTCTCAAGAAAGTAGACGCCCTCATTACTAACATGTTCGCTCGATAACGGGACTATAGGAGGAATTATAGATCCATCATCTTCCTATATTATATAAAATAATTATCAAATCTTTATAGGAGCACTTTTGAAGCATAATGAGACAAAAATCCATAACATATCGTCATACCTTTGAATCAAGGTCATGGATAGCCATCATCCTGGGGTAAACCAGTGGAATTGCCAAAGATGTAGATAAAAAGGAGACGTAAATGATCCAAAAAGATCGATCATCTATTCTTCCATCTGTCCGTAACCCTGCACTTTTTATTAATGCTAAAAGAGAAAAAGAAGTCAGGATAATTTTACTCCAGTAGTCAAGTACGAACATAATAAACACATTAAGCTGGACAAGTTCTGAAAAAATATGAAATTTCTGAAAAAAAAATATGCTACAAAGTTTAAGACTTCAATAAATTATGGCTCGAGCAAGTTATATGAAATGCTTTATGACCTTGTGAGAAGCTTAGAATGAAGTTTATTCACGAGGACGTTAAACAAAAGCTTTGTGTTTGAAATCCTTAGCTTTAAAAAGGGAAAACTGAAATCATTGTATAAATTTACAATCAGTAAGATATTTACCAAGGGTGAATAACGGCAGAAGTTTAAGTGCCTCAGGAAGAATAAGTTGCCCTGTTGATGTAACTGTAGCACAAAATTTACGATAAGAGAGGAGGATATTGACACAAGCATTTGTAACTTGTTCCCTGGCAAGCAAAAGTGGCTTCACGGAGATCTCATTAGCCGCTGCAGAAAGGGGATTGGGAGAAGAGGTTCATAGAATAAGAGTTTGTTCAGAATTTTATACAATCGTTTGAACCATAAAAAGAAGAAACAATCCGCATCAAACTTGTTAATGAGATAGAAATAAGATTTCTCTAAAGGTATAAGAATATACACAGCATATTAAACACAACAGGGAAGCGCAATAAACACCATGTACCTTGCTTCAACAAACAGGCAAACTGAGCATCCAGGTCAGCCGAGCGAAACAAGTTACTAAGCATATTTGTACATGACAGAGATAAAGTCGTAATTCGAATTCTTCTTTGTCCATAAACAGTAGTGTAAAGTAGCGCACACTGGCAAATGAACAAATATATATAGAAATCTAATGAGAATCATCTCCTATAGTTAATATAAATACCAAAACTGACATATGTGTATGCTATGAATGAACACCACCGTACCTGAAAAGCACATTCTACACCATCTTGTAATTTATCATCATGCTTTAAAGTTACCACTATTGCCTTGTCGCAATCAATCTGCATAGTAACTACACCTTGTCAAGAAGCTAACTAGTTTATAGAAAGAGATGTGACATCTCAACTAACTGTTTTAAATAAAAATGATATGACTATGGCCTATGCTGGCACAAAAAAAATACTAGGGCAAAATACATGAATTCGGTCCAGAGTTACAATTATTTATACCTAACCAGTTTTGTTCTTCTTAAATAGTATACCTCATATATCTATCTACTCGATTAAACTTCATGACTTAATTACAATCTTTACCCAAGGCCATAACCAAGAAATGTGTCAAAAAGATAATGACCATAATCCAAACGAAACTAGTATTTTTAGAAAAGGTACAAACCGCAGGTAGATCAATATCGGTCGGAATACGTTTACAGAAGTTGCCAGAGTAATCCTGCACTTGGATACCCTACAAAGATGTGAAAAATGAAAATGAACTCTGTTACAAAAAACCCTGTGTATATGCAAAAGAGGTAGCACCAAAAGGAATTCAATAACAAACTAATTAAGGCCTATAAAGTTACCTGGCTACATCTGACACGCATTACAGCCTCAAAACCCTGGGGCCTCGTGATATTCCATCTAAGATCATTGTATAGCTTGGCAGGATCCGTGAGAGTTGAAAAGGGATAGTAATAATAAATCTGCAATATAAGAAGCAAAACTATTAGGTTAACTTTTACAGATGATTATATAAGCATATAAGCTTTTAAAAATAGCGTGAGAACCGCAATTGAATGTATATAGCAGTTAAGAGCTTGAAAGGAGAAAATGCAACAGAAAGCAATCTGGCAAATAATAAATGAAAAGGTGGATATAGTCCACACCGCCATGTAATATATCAAGCAAACAGGAAAATTCCATACAAAAGCCAGTGAGATAGTAAGCTGAAAGCAAAGCAGGTTGTGATGATAAATTAAGCATGCTCTCATTTACGACGTTTGCGGAAAGAGAGAACGATTCACAATATACAAATACTGACAGGTTTTATGTACAAATGTACAGTAGTATATTCTTGTGGCCAACACAATCATAATAGCAATTTCCAGGTGCTTGCAGATTTACCAATCAGTAGTTTTAACAGGCTGACTTGCATAATATACATAAGCCGATCGACAGAATGATTAATCCAAAATTTATAAAGCTCCAGCCATTGTCAATACAAGCGAAACAGAATCTCAGACACAAGGCACATTAGATATTATCATCAAATATAGTTGATTTTTTGTGATGTAAGCTTTGAAATAGAGATTTTGGACAAATAGGCTGTAAATTATAAGCATAATTAAGAAATACCTGTCCTCCAGTGGTTTTGGGGATGACAGAGATTGACGCAATATCAACATAGCTTTGAGTAGTTATAAATAGATCTATGCAGACCTGAAGCAAATTTCAGGTTCTGAAGTTAGCACTTAACATAAAAAAGCTCCAGCCACATACATTTCAAACTGGCATTATATCCATGATCTGTCTTCTAACTTACACACTGATCGTAAACAAGAAAATGTATGATTTAAATCTACCTGGTACTCGGCAAACTCAACAGCCATGGTCTTTAGAGTTTTGTCTGCTGGTTGTAGTAATTTATGGGCCTCCTGATGTCAAATGAAATACAACTTCGATCAATAATACAAAGATGCCAACTTCAATACCTATGACGCTGTTCTGTATCATACACGTTGAACTGACGTCGAGACTGTATATTTGTAGAATATTCTATAACGCAGACTATGAAAAATTGGAAAAATGTTGCAGCACGGATTTATATAGAAGAATATAAGTTATGTAGCATAGCAGTAACATGCTGAGAGAGTAAAATAATTTTGAAAATGGAAACATACCTTTTCGCCTGCAGATATGTTAGTTCTTCCTTCAGCCTCTCTAGCGGAAAGAGAACCGATACCAGCAGACGGTAAAACTGCACATAAGATAACATATATATGCATTTATATAGGAGGATGTGATAGATTTACTCTTCTATCAATAGTAAAACAATGTAGTTACTAACTACTAGTTAGGTTAAAAAACAAACATTCATCGCAGGCTCTGGAAAAGTATATCACAGAACAAACTCACGAACCTATCACCTATTCCTGAGCTTTCGCACGCACATAAATGTAGATCTTTGAAAAATAGGTTTTCCGCCTCGAGGCGGTAGGGTTTTAAAAAGCGAAACAGTGGCTCAAGGTGTAAGAGGCGTAACTGGAGCAAACATCTGTTTTTTACTATTTATATCTGAAGAATTGTCAGATATAGGTAGTGCAATATAAACGGGACTGATGCATAGATATAACATTTTTATTTATTTATATATATATATATACCCTGATTCCCTTGGTACTCCAGACCGAAAAATGAAAATTGAAACTTTAACTGAAAACTCAAATTAGGTCTTGCTGTATTTGTTTGGTAAATAATTCAAACCTACCCGAATTCAAATCCATTGTTAACTGAAAACTAAAATTTAAACACTCCCGAGTTTAAATCCACAACTAATAAATACTGCATACATACTAGTTATAATAGTTATATATATATATATATATATACATACTTACTCTGATGCAAGAACCCAAGAAGATGAGGAAGATGGACGGTGAAGAAGTAGAGATTTAGAATGGCAGAGAAATTTTAACACTTTTTCCTTTCTACCCGAAATAAATCAGACATTTATGTTTTTGAATTTATGACAAAACTTATGAGACTCTTCATATTCTTCTAGATGTAAACCAAAACATTATATATCTGTCATAAATGGAGACATAAGCCTCCAGGCGTTAGACGTATGACTTCGTATAAACAAGGCGGCCGCTTTGTATATTTCAATACAGGCGTAAGCCCCTATTCGGTTTTTGGCAGAACTGATTCGAGGTGCGCCTAGAGGCCTCCACCTATTTTTAAAACATTGTGTAGTACAATTGCACTCATATGTAAGCCAGCAAACGCTATATACAAGCGCACATAAGCAGAAACAAGTTTAGGCTCCCACTTGCTTGATTGCATCAGGAAAAATCATACTCAACGACACTTAGTACTTACAAACCCTTCAACTGCCTAGGGGATGGGTACGACACTAGGTTTTCCAATATTCATTCCTAAACCCAGAGTTGTTTTAGCCGATCCTAGCAATGTAGATATAGAAAGTTGATCCTCGTAATAATATATAGTATAGTATATACGGGTAAACTTAACTAAAGTTTAAAGGACCCTGATGCCCCACATATTACTGCACCTACAAGCTCATATTTCCAAAGGTTCGTATTGTCTTGAAGAGATAAAATAACTATAAGAAATAACAATATATCTAACTTGTTTAGCACTATCACAAACCAAGATACACAATAATTCAGACCAGCGATCAACTGGGCGACGAACTCAAAATTAATCCTTACTCCATCTCCACTTATAAAGTATATAACCTTTATGAGCTTACCGAAACTCAGAAAGGTAGAGTAAGTAATATCTTAAAAATCAATCTTATATACTGGCATAGATCTATTTGTGCTTTGACATTCAAATACAGAGGGACAGGCAAGTATTACATAGGAAACCCAAGGTGCAAGTACTATGACGTATGCAGCCAATTATACTAAGTAAGAAGGTAACATAACTTTACAAGCTTACCTGACTGGAATACCAGCAGTTTTCCTCCAGTAGCTTTCATTGCCAAAAAAGCAGCCTGAGATAAGACCACAATAATGAAATAACAAAAGAGATTTTTCAGTACATATTGTTCAAATAGAAATGGAAAACTATACCTTCTAAAAAGTATTATTATACAGTCCTAGAAGCAAGAAGCCCAAATTACAGCCAAATTGGCATTATCAGTTTGTTCGGAGCGAAAAAACAAGCTCTTTCACTTCTTTTCATACTAATAAACTAACCAATCATAAAAACCACACCACTTCCTAGTTCACCTCTATACCTGCCATTGATGTTTCTAACTCTCTCCCAGGAGTCAGGTTTTCATCTTGTATCATCACTGTACAAGGAACACAGCAACACTTACATACCAATAATCCTCCTAAATGGTGAGGTCATATAATAACAATCTCCGACGATTGAGCCTAGGCCTTTCATTGTCAATTCAAGTAGATGGATGCAACTCACTAAGTATTCTGAAAGCTTTAAGCAACTACTGTGATATAAATTATAAGGTCTCCCCCATGCATCTACAATATTGCATACCTTAATCGCTGCACCAAAAGCCGATTCAGCCGTTTTACTGTTCTGAAACATGGTAGGGATGCTCTCCAGCAATAGCTCTATATGTTGGCGGCACTGCATCATCAAACAAACAAGAAACATCATTTAAAAACTCTTGGTCCGTTAAAGACAACAGAATTACTCAAATGGAATATCAATGAGCACTGATAGAAATCCACCAAAAAGTAAAAGAAATGGTTGGGGGCTAACCTCAGAAAGTTTAACAATGATATCCGTCTCCAGAGGTGTATAAACATCTTGAATATCAGGAACTATGAGCATTACTGGCTGCATACACATTGGAGATCAACACATAAGATGCACATCCAGCTACAGCTCAACTTTTAATAATATCACTAGATTATTTACAGCTCAACAATATGAAGCACTAAATATCAGTATTTCAACAACTAGTTGAATTTTACTACATATTCACCTGTTGATTTGAGCATTTCAAGTTGTAGAAATGGATTGTTGAATCGAATGTTGCAATTCCAACATATGTACGAGGACCTTCCTGCAAAAAAAGTTATTAATGAATTAGTAAAATAGCCGCAGCATAAGTAAGCTCTTAGTTAAAGTTAGGGTGTCTCTGTGACCACAACTACCAATTCTCAGCAGTTTCATCTACGACCTCATATTACATCCATAAAAGACAAAATAAGTACCACCAAGCGAAATAGGTCAGTAACACAATTACTTCCCCACATTTATGAGTCTCCAGCCAATATAAGAAATAGCAACCAGCCATTCCTTGTTATATTAATTTGTTAACGAGTAAGTAGGTAAAATAATCAACATAAAGATGAAACTATAGATAGTTGGCAAAGACTTGTAGAGGGAAGCTAGAAGAGTTAACCCCAAAAATACTTATATGCATGGCATTTGTATACACGCACATACACGTATGTCTACACATATATGATGTACTCTACAAAATAGGCGACAGACTCACAGGAAGATCAGAAAGGACTTGATTGATTGCATTGCAAGCTGCAGCAGTTGCGCCCGTCTGCATGGCATTCAAAGATACATCGACAAGGAAAAAGTATACGGCTGGCATAGGATCCCGTACCTGCACAAAAATACTTAATAGTTATCTAGCAAACCAGAGACAACTACTCAAGCCTCGTAGCAATGATGACAGAGGGTTTTTGAAGACCCTAATTTATATTATATGTAACATAGAATTATAGAACTTATCACGTTTTTTTTGGGTAAGAAATCTTAGCAATTTATACGAAGTAAAGGTCTACTTATAGGAATGAACATGTCTACTATCTATAGAAATGACTGATTACAAACTGTTTAACCAAAACCACCAGATTCCAGAACTAACCATGTACTCTTTTGAAGCAGCAAACTCGACAGTTCCTCTACACAGCTCAGGCCTTTCATCAGCATCCCTGCGCCTACCATCTGGACCAAGATTGCAATGGTAATCACGTGGAGTCTCGTCGCTATATCCTGAGAAGAAAAAACACCTTATATAAGATCACAACTTCAATCTATACTAGCAAGATATAATGCATAGTCAACAAGCAGAAGACAGGAGAGCTGGAAAAGAGAAAACAAAAGGCACGTGAAAATAGAATATTTAATTGATACTGAAAATAGTGTAGCATTATTCATTATTGAAACTCTGCATATTTTTTAAGCCCAACTTACTAGATGAATAGGTTTTGTAATCCTTTATACATAATGTAATGACACATAGCCACTAAGTGACGAGTGAAGTAACTTCCCAAATATATATAGTAAAGAGTAAAAGAAAGATACAGGTTTTGGTCTAAAATTGAATATTACCAAACTAATTTAGTTATAAACCACACAAACTACAATGAGCAAGACAACATTATTTCAGACAGTGAGTTCCAAAATCACTGGCATTATACAGCAGCATAAGAAAGAGAGAAAATATTTCATGCATTTATGGATGGTCATCTGACTATTATAGTAAGTTATACTACTGACCACAAAAATTGCAGATAAAACGCCTTCCTTGATCAATGAACTTCATGAAAGGATTTATGTAACCTTTGCAACGAGAACATCGAACAGGACCACTTTCTCCGAAATCCACAACCTGTATAGCAGTATATGTTCACATTACGAAATAATAGATATATTTGTAAATGAGTAAATATGTGCAAAGGTTCTCTAAGACATTTTCCAGAGTTTTAAGTAACACTCTTCATTATGGAAAAATAATTACAGTATTGACAGACCAGTCCAAAAGGAAAGCTTGAAAGGAAAGGAAAAGGAGACTGAATAAAGAATACATCTAAGAATAAAGTCTGTTATAAAATTAGGACAACGTAAAAAAAATGTACTGTAGATTACATGAATTGGCTCCTCAGATGAATGAGGAAGGGCCAATGGCTGAACCATCAAAGCCAATTGCATCCCGGATGTAGATAGAAGGTCTGCTGTGCATGGGATCTGTTTTAAAAGAAGCAAAAGAACTGTGATATAAAAAAGATACCATAAAAACAACTAGATATGCCTATCAGCTATACGTATGAGGAAGGCCAGAATAGACTTATTAAATACACGATGAATACCTGATTAATCGTGCACCTCATGTAACGTGGGCTGCAATTACCGGTATCTCTGACAATGTAATCACTTGTAGCAGGCTTCCAAACATTGCAAACTAATTAGGACCTATATATTTATGGCCGCCAAACCATGCATATAGGCAGAAGAAGAGAGGGAAAACACAAAAGAAGAATTTGGAAACACTAAAACTAATATATAAGTTTAGCAGCTACAAAAATTAAAGTGATAACTGCTTCTCTTTTCATAAGGTCAGATAATATACCGGAGGAGGATTAGCCTGGTTCCCCTGACGTGTTTCGTGCACAGCTGCTGTCGTACTTGGACCAGGCCTTGGAATTTGTGTAGGATCAATCTTCGATGGCCCAGCAAGAGAGCCTCCAGGTTGACCCATCGCGGGTGATATTGTTGTCAAAGACTGATTTGGTAAGGCAGGCATGCCATACGGTCTTGGTTGAGTACCCTACATTGATTCAAATGCCAAAACCCTTTGAAGATCTAGGAGTAAATAGTTCAAACATTTCCTTAGTCAAAATATACTGCGAATATAAAAATACGAAATGTTTGATATCTATTAGAGAATAAAGAGCCCCTCAATGTTGGCTAGAATGTGCCAGTCACCATTTGGCTACTACTATAATGTTGAGATTAACAGAAATTGGTGTGTCAATTTCCACCCAGTCATATAACATTAAACATTGCATCAAAAATTTCAATCGTAGTGATGATAAGGAAGACTCTCCAAGAGAGAGTCATAATTTATAAATCTACTAGGCACACAGCAAAAGTAGAGAACAAAAAACTTGTCATCCTTTCTCGAACTCAAAGTTTCATAGTGAAAAAAAAAAAAAAAGAGTTTGCAATCATATGCTAATATGATGGTCACTATAGGGCGCCACACTAAAGAAACTGTCAATCTGGCAACAATAGAATGACTAATTTAGCTATCAAGGTCACCTTCTTCCACCAAAAGAATGTTTCTCTATATGTATAGCAAATAAAATTATGCCTACCTGCTGGGGCTGAAGCGGCCATGTTTGTGCTCCATAAGGAGAAGCTGGCGGTGGTCCATAAGGAGAAACTGGTGCTGCTCCTCCTTGAGGTGCCACGGGAAACATTACTGGTGGCTGTAAGGGAGGACCAGCTGGAGCACTGAGTGAACTTCCTTGAACATAGCCCATGCCTGGAGGCTGAAGAGGAGGCCGAGCCGAACCCATTGCTGGTGGCTGTCCAAAAGGTGGCTGTTGTGCACTGCCAACAGCAGAGAATCGAGGTCCACTGGACAAAGCCCCTGATCCATACATCGGTGGCCCGTTACTGAGTGGGGGGGCAGTCATGCCTGGAGGGGGAACAGAAGGACCAGCTGTCATTGGTGAAGGCGATCCGAAAGCACTCGGACGTGCAGCTGGAAAGGGAGAAGAAACACCACTTGGTGGACCAGATGGCCTTAGTTGACTTCCCATTGAAGATGGCAATGGACCAGACTGTGGAGGCGGCCTAGACCCGAATGGCGGTGGCTGATTAACAGGTGGACCAGTGGGTCTAGCTGAGGGTATATTAGAAGGAAATGTTGACGGTTGCATCCCTGAAGGGGGTCCAGAAGGCCTTCCAAGCGCAACAGGGGGAGGACCAGGCCTAGACATTGGTGGGGAAGGGTTTGATTGAGGAAAAGGTGGTTGCTGACCAAACGGCCTAGGACCCGAACTTGACATCGAAGGAGGCCGATTAAGATTCAAATTCTGCATATTACCAGCTAACATGTTCGGGTTGGGTTGTAAGTTGGGATTATAATTAGGTGGTGTCTGTTGCATATTGGTTCCTGGTCTAGGTGCCCCTGGAGGCACAGGAGCAACCATAATTTAACTACAAAACCAAAATCTAAACCCTGTCACAATGATCTCCTTTACCCAAATCTGCTTAAAAAAACAAAACATGATCACCAATTATATCTAACAAGACTTAACAAAGACACAATTTTAAGTAATCCAATTGTTTGAGATTTCTACAGAAAGAAAATGAACAGTACCTGGAATCAAAACAAAGTCGGATCTGCAAAACAACAGGTACAGAGAAAAGCTCAGATCTGGATAAAGCGTGGATACTTAGATTAGCGTTTTTAGAGCGAGAGAGTGATCAAATGACGCAAGAAATTGGATTCTTTAGGGTTTGTGAATCAATGGAGAAAACATGGATCAGAGATCGGGAAAACGAATGGACAGGGCGGGTACTTCTAAGCCGACCAAACTGTGTTTTGCGAGCGTATCTTGGGGATTGATGGCAAGAAATGAAGCAAGGAGAAAAAAGAAAGAACAAAAAGCTAGTAGTAACGTTGTTCAATCGGAAAATATAAGGTTAAATTTATATTATTAGTCCTTATACTATTTAGAAAAAGAAAAAAACCTATGAATTCGATTTAGAAACTGTAAACTAGGTTTCATAATTTTGAAATAGGAATTATCCGACCAAAATATAGAACTATAATTGCGTTAATATTTGTTTTTAAATAATGAAAGATCAAGCAAAAATATTATTATGTTTTAGAATTTTGTAATTTTATATTATTCAAATAAAAAATATATTGATTTTTTTATTGTAATATATTTAATTTTTTTCTCATTTTCAATCCTAAATTTTAAAAAGCTATTATTAAAATTATAAGGTGTTGGATTTAATTCTTTTTGTATATCTAAAATCCTATAACTGTTAAACAACATAGAGAGAAGTAGCTCCAGGAGGCGGCTACGGTTTTGTGTTTATTAGAAAATGTTCCTTTTTGTATTGAACTGTTTTTTATAATAATAAATCCAAGTAAGGCTCTCAATATATAGAGAACTTTGAGGTTTATCCAAAGAAACTTAATACACTGAATATTCTAACAATATCTAAACATGACAAACAGTTTTAATACTATGCAGCGTGAATGTGTTACATGCTAGCGCACTAAAAACATGTTATTGCGTGAATATTCTAACACTCCCCCTCAAGTTGTGTAGTGGGATCACTAATACCCAACTTGGATAAAACTGATTCGAATGTTCTTGCAGCAACCGTTTTTGTCAGGATGTCTGCCAGTTGGTCTTCGGATATAACAAACGGAAGTTCGACTGTCTCATCTTCAATCTTTTCTTTTATGAAGTGCCTATTTATTTCAACGTGCTTTGTTCTATCGTGCTGTCCCGGAATCTCTGGAATATTAATCGCAGCTTTATTATCGCACATTAACTAAGTTGGACACTTCAGAGAGGATCTGATTTCTTTCATTATCTTCTAATCAAAGTATCTCGGTAATTCCCTTAACGATTCCTCTAAATTCTGATTCAGCACTTGACAGTGATACTACTTTCTGTTTCTTACTCCTCCAAGTCACCAAGTTACCTCCAAGAAGAGTAAAGTAGCCAGCAGTTGATTGCTTGTCGTTAGGATTCTCTCCCCAATCAGCATCTGTGAATACTTTAACATCAAGGTGTCCATGTTTCTTAAAAATTATGCATCTTCCTGGTGTGCCTTTGAGATATCGAATAATCTTCATTACTGCCTCCATATGGTGTTCCTGAGGATGATGCATGAACTGGCTAAGTACTCCGACCGTGTATGCAATGTCGGGTCGAGTGTGAGCCAGGTAAATCAATTTTCCCACCAACCTTTGGTACCTTTCTTTACTCGCTGGTCTAGCCTTTTCAATTGTCTTTAGTTTGTGATTCACAACCATAGGAGTGTCATTTGGTTTGCAATCCACCATGCCAACTTCAGCTAATAAATCTAATATATATTTCCGTTGGGAGATATAAATCCCTTATCTTGACCTAAGAACCTCGATTCCTATGAAATACTTCAATCCCCCAAGGTCTTTCATTTCGAACTCCTTGAAGAGGTTTTTCCTAAGAGAGCTAATTTCTTCTTCGTCATTCCCCGTTATAATCATATCGTCGACATATACTATAAGACAAGTGAATAATTCTCCTCTCTTTTGTAAAATAAAGTATGATCCCCATTACTCTGTTTGTAGCTATACTGCTTCATTGTCATTGTAAATCTCCCAAACCAAGCACGAGGAGACTGTTTGAGCCCATATAATGCCTTTTTCAGTTTACATACCTCATTTTCTTGAAAACCATCAGAGAACCCTGGTGGGGGTTCCATATATACCTCTTCTTCCAAGTCTCCATGTAAGAATTCATTCTTTACATCAAATTGATGAAGAGGTCAATCTTTATTCGCGGCCATTGAAAGTAAAACTCTGATAGTGTCAATCTTTGCAACCGGAGAGAATGTTTCAGAGTAGTCTATACCACATGTTTGTGTATATCCTTTGGCAACCAATCTTGCCTTGTGTCGCTCAATGGTGTCATCAGATTTATATTTTATATTAAACACCCATCTACACCCGACTACTTTCTTCCCTTGTGGTAACATATAATTCTCCCATGTACCATTCCTTTTTAGAGCTTCCATTTCGGTATTCATTGCCTCATGTCATTCAGTCATCTTCTTAGCTTCTTGAGTTTTTTTAAGGATTTTTTACGAGAGAATAGTAGCTGAAAACGCCTTTGCAATCTTCGTTATTCCTTTCCTGTCCGTTTTTACCGGATATGTAGAAGCACGAGGAACGTGTTCCGGTGAATACCGGTTAGGAGGAACCCCTCTATTTTTTTGGGGAAGAACCAGAGCTTGAGTTTCAACAAATGAACTTCCTGAAATGTCATGGTCAGTAGCATTTTGTGAATTATGACATTGTAAATGTTTTACCTCTTGATGGACATTTTCTTCGGTTGATTCGATGGTAGTATCCATCGCATTTATTTCTTGTTGGACATTATCTTTGGGAGAATCATTGGTGGTAAGAACTTCTTCGTCAGTCTCCTATATGTTAGAGGAGGCGTGTTCGGTGACGTCATCTACCGACTCTGTCGGCACATCCTCAAGGTAACTTTCATATAGCAACCAGTCGAGTGATTCACTTACTTTCTCCCCCTGAGCATGCGATTTGTGGTAAAAAAAATAATCGGATTCTAAGAAGTCACAGTCCATGGTGACTTGGATTTGACGAGTAACCGGATTATAACACTGATAACCCATTTGATGGACACCGTACCCAGCGAATACACACTTTTCAGCACACGAATTAAGTTTGTTTTGACTAGTTTTAGGGATATGAACAAACACCGAACAACCAAAGACACGAGGTGGTAAGGTCATAACAGATGGAATTGTAACTTGGGTGGCAAGCACTTGTAATGCCGTTTTATTTCCTAGACATCGGGTTGGTAGACGATTTGCAAGATACGTGGCTGTAGCAAGAGCTTCTGGCCAAAGAGAATGAGGAACTCTTGATTCAATCATAATAACACAAGTTTTTTCAAGTAAAGTACGACTTTTTCGTTCTGAAGTACCGTTTTGTTGAGGTGTGTTTGGACAAGTGGTTTGATGGATAAGACCATTTGTTTTAAAAAAATTATGCATTGTTTGGTTGACAAACTCTGTTCCATTATCCGAACAGAGAATCTGTATTTTTTTTTCAAACTGAGTCAAAATCATTTTGTAAAAACAAACAAATATTTATGGTACTTCCAATTTATGTTTCATGAAGTATATCCAAGTTATTCTTGAGAAATCATCCACAAATAAAACAAAGTATCTGATTTGATTGTTAGTGGAATTTGGTGTTGGACCCCAAATATCAGAATGGATTAGCGAAAAATCATAATCAACTCTAGTATTACTTTGATTAAACGAGACCCTACGATTTTTTGCAAGAATGCAGGTTTCACATTTCTCGTGAATGGAATTATTCAAAAAAAGACTAGGAAACAAACTTTTAAGATAGCTAAAAGAAGGATGACCAAGTCGTCGGTGCCATAACAAAAGTTGTCTTTCGGTTGTTCCGTGAGCAAGCATGGTATGTCCCTTATGAACTACCTCATCAACATAATAGAGACCTCCTTGTTCAGTACCGCGCCCTATGATCTCCTTCGTACGAATGTCCTGTAAAATGCAAAAAATGGATACATAAGAACCACACAGTTGAGTTGTTTTGTCACTTGACTAACAGATAATAACTTTAAGGATATTGAAGGAATGTAGAGGCAGTTTTTAATTTCCATTTTTTCCAAAAAAATAATTAAACCTCCCCCTTTGACTTCACAAATTTCTCCAATAGCAGTCTCAATATGGGACTTCTTTGGAGATGACATGTCACCAAAGTCTTTAGGATCATAAGACATGGTATTCGTAGCCCCGCAATCAAAGATCCAATTTATTGATTTCTCAAACCCTTTACCTCCAAGTTTTTCATAGGAGTTCGTCGTCGTTCCTCCAAAACCAATGCCACTTCCTTGCTCATTTTTAGTCGGATCTTCACCGCCACTTGTAGACGAAGCCCGTTTGACATTAGATCTGAAACGCTGGTTATTTTTCTCCTTATGACCGTCCTCCCACCATTCTGGATAGCCAACCAGCTGGAAACATGTCTCTTTAGTGTGTTTCTTCATCCCACAATGAGTGCAATACAACTTGGATTTATCTTCTTTCTCTTTGGATCGGAATTTAAACCTCTGTGCAGAATCTTTAGCAGCCAAACCCATTCCAATTTTAATCGAGTCACTATCGAAAGAACTTGATTTTAGTATATTAAGCCTGGCCACTTCCCTTCGTATTGTAGCATATGATGTTTCCAAGGAAGGAAGAAGATCCTTTTCAGGATATCTCTCTTGACTGGTTCCATCTTGTAATTAATCTCCATTAGCAATTGATAGAGTCTTTGTTCTTGAGTCTTCTTATTGTAGATCTGAATGTCTTCGGGGTCTTTCATAGGGTTCGGATCTCGCTTATCTATAGACATCCAGATGTTCTGCAGTTTATTCCACAAGTCTTCTACTGTATCGGACCCTTGCCTTAATGAATTAGCCCTCTTATGAAGGTCAAACACCTGTAACGAATCTGTACCAGAACCGTATGTGGTGGCTAACCCATCTCATAAGGTTTTGCAGTGGGATATTGCGAGACATTATTCACCAAGTTGGATTCAAGATTTTGGATAATCCATGTGAAAACACATTGATCATCTTGTTCCCACCTTGTATATGTGTTGTCAGTTTTGGATGGAGGTGTCGGCTCCCTTGTAATGTGAGAACCTCTCCCCATTCCCTCGATTGCTTTCTTCATCAGGTTTGCCCATAGGGCATAGTTGTCACCACCGAGTTTAATCCCTAGGGATAAATTATCGGGGTTAGTTGTTTGTTGTTGTGTTCAGAGATCATTTCTCAGAATGGCAGCAATCTGTATTGTTAATTTATCAGGGATTTGACTGACCACGACTTCATTGCCAGCCATCTTTGTTGAGGATGTTCAGAATTCCCAGAATCACACGTGCTCTGATACCATGTTATACAACAAAGAGAGAAGTAGCCGCATGAGGCGGCTAGGGTTTTGTGTTTATTAGAAAATGTTCCTTTTTGTATTGAACTATTTTTTTATAATAATAAACCCAAGTAAGGCTCTTAATATATAGAGAACTTAGAGGCATATACAAGGAAACTTAATACACTGAATATTCTAACAATAACTAATATCAATAAATTTGAATAGTTGTGTTTAACCAAAACTATTAGTAGGGAAGAGTGAATTAATTAGAATTGGACACAATGAAGGAGATGAATAGATGAATATTTGAGAATAATGGATAATATTTTTCTAACTACCAATATATGTAGTTAAGTGCATCGTTAACTAAATCTATGTAGATATTTACACGTTTGGTTAAAATAAAAGGTCGATTGGTCATGGCTGGACTAATTACGCAATTATCAGTTGCCACCTAGATTTGGTGAGAGTAACGCATCAAAACTATCCTAATGTTGCTCGAAGCACTTTGCTATTGGTCGAATCATTTTTTTTTCGAGGTGCTTACCGCTTATTTGCTTTGTCTTTGTCGAAGCATCGATTATATTTTTTTATTATTTTTCTTTGTTTGAGCGTCGCTTGGTCTTTCAATTTATAATTGCTTTGGAAACTTTGACTTGTTGCTAACGATGCTTTAATGACTCTTTTATTTTTTGTTGAAGGTTTTTTTGGCTTATGGAGTTTTTATTTCTACTTCAACTTTGTTTGTTTTTCTTTGATTTCATTTGTGTTTGTTTCGGCTTTATTTGTTTATCTGTTTCATGATTCGCCAAGTGTAATCGCATAGGTATTCAAGTAGCCCCTAGCCTTTAATGAATGATGAGGGAAGGAATATGATTTTTGAAAGAATTTATTCCTTTGTTATTGTTTTGTAAGTATGCATTTTAGTCCTTATCGAAGAGTGAATAGGCTAAGAAATATTTTTGGCTCTATCTACTCAAATGAAGCAAATTATTACTAGTTTTGGTGAATAGTAATTTTGAAAAAAAAACTTTGTATATTAAATACAATGTGCGTTGCTACTACTTTGTTTTTATTTGTAAATAAATAAATACTTGGAATAAAAAAGTTTTTATTTGTAAATTAATAAAGACTTGGAATAAAAAAAATTAATAATTATATTCTTTATCCATTTAGCCAAAGCAATTTTTTTTCGGAGGGAACCCGCCACCGCTGCTCAGAGTACAATGAGTGCGCACAGGGTAAACTCTCAGTCAGACGCAATAGCCTGCAAACCAACACCAAAAGGTAAACCACACAAGGTGACAGGCTCAGCGGAGAAAGCGTATGTAGAGGGACTCGAACTCATGACCTTTGGTCACAAGCATGTCTTACTCAACCAACTCGGCTACCCCATTGGGGGCGCCTAAACAATTTTTATTTATTTTAGCAAGGGATAATTACGAATAACATATTTGTGTATTTAGTACATTGCGTAAAAGGTGCACTTTCTTGTTTTTGTTTCCAAGTAATTACACAAGTGGACTTTAAGGATTTCTTTTAAATTCTATTATTAACTATGAAATTTATTATAAAATTTTATAAATGGCGGTAACGTGTCGTTGTTTGGTATTTTTCAATCATTACTTTTTTCTTGTTTCCGTACAAACTGCATTTTCTCTGACATAAAAGCAATAATTGTATTCATTTCATACTTGAAATCTTTGAATATGGCTTTTCCAATGTGCAAGATACTATAAGTAATATTTATGTTCATTGTGATTATAAGCGAAACTCAGTTGTTTAATGGTTTGAATGAGAAGTAAAACCATGACTTGATAATGTGTCTCTATAAATTTTTATCAGAAAGCAAGATATTCAAATTTAAAAATTGGTGTATTCTTAAAGACGTCCTCATATCGAATGAAACAAATTGTCTCTTAAAATAACTATATATGTTTTTATGACTTATGGTATTAGACAAAAAATATATCATTTCTTTGATCTCACAAGTCATAAGCTATATGTATCTCAACATGCTATATTTTATAGCATATCATATTTCGTTCAAGTTCGTAAGTGTGTGCATTACATAACAAGACATACATTTGGTTTATTGATCCCTTGGGATAATTCCTCATTATTATCATAGACATAAGCTATTGATTCATTCAAGTGAGAAGCATATCATATTACATTCATGTTTTTAGCACATTGAAGTTTATTATCACTTCACTCATTATCATCTTCCTTTTTTCATATGTTCCATCACTTTTGTAGGTTGTTATTATGTTCAGGAAAGTTGAGTTCGTAGATTTTATTTAGTATGTGACAAACTCTAAATCTCTATTACTATTGCATTGTGAGTTTGAGCGAGGGTGTTAGTTTTATATCATGTTAGTTATTTGGCTCACTAGCGCATTAGATTATTCTCCTACTTGTAAAGCTCTTTGTAAGATGCATAATTCTAATTAATTAAACTTTTGTCATCTTTTGTTTTTCTTGTTCTTCATATTGGTCATCGATCTTTATATAATTTGTGTTGATTTTTTCAATTTGTGTACCATACTTTAAATAAATTTCCAAATATGATATATCTGTGAATTATAGATAATAACCAAAATCATTTAAATACTCGTATTGAGAATTTGAATAAACAATAGTCGATTTAAAATTATTTATATAATTTTTGAAAAAATTGACACCTTTTAAAATTATTGAATTGTCATTGTAATATTCAATTAAGAACTTGGATTCTCGACTGAAAATTAAATAACCATATAATAAGTTGATAATTTTTAAATTTTTAACTAAATATTATAGTGCTCAGTTGAGAGCTTCAAAAAAATTAACTAGGCATTCAAAGTTATCAACTAGTTATATGTTTTGATCAATGAGAATGATGCATGTATTTATTGGTAACTTGAGTTTCCTAGATATTATAAGATAATTGAAAAGTCGGTTGGATAACTAATATGTAGCTTACCATTCTATAAAACTTATTTGTATATAATTATTAACTACATTTTAATTAATAAAATATATTATTTAATAAAATATAGTTAAATTTATTGTGTATGGCAACGATAAAAAACTATTATAAATTAATTTTAAACTTTACAAAAGTTTTATATTTGCAAAAATATGTAAAACTAAAACTTATTTTAAACATGTGTCTCTATATCCGAAATATGTTCATACTAAGCGAATTTGATATCAACCGATTAATTGTATTTGGACTTTTACAAATTAGTTTTTATTTTTTTAAGTATAGAATTTAAAAAATTAAATACCATTACTTATTGTTTATATTTACTTAGATTAATTTATCTGAATCATGATATATTTTTATTATTTGAATATTTGAATATGACCAGTTTTCAGCTATCCAGGTTATTCAAATTTTTAGATGGTGTTTGTATATATTAGATAAAATAAAACAAGTGGAGTTTTTTGTCTAAAAACAAAAGTTTGTGGACTGTGACGAGGACATCCAAACAGATCTGATTGAAGATTAACATAAGATAATTAAAGTACCAACTGTTGGAATTAGTCTTATAACACGCGGAAGGGAAAATTATTTTATGGAAAGTTCAACCATACGCTGGAGAGTCTTATAATCCAAATGGAGCATGATCCAACTTAAAATTTAGCTACTACCCAAAAATTCCTTTAATTTGAGCAAATAATGTAAGAAATTTTTTTTTAGTTCGTAATAACATCTTAATCACTTCTACAACTTCAATATGATATTTCTAAGTGCTAAATGCTAGAAATACACTATAAATCACTTTAGTATTGTGAACCCATTTTGTCCAATACCATATGAAGAGACTTTCTTGAAAAAAATCTTGAGTCTTTAAAGTCATTTTAAGTTTTTATACTCATTAGATTATGGTTTATAATAATTAAGGTTATTTTATTTTTATTATCCAAAATTTGTATTTTGAGACTTTAAACATATGTACTTCTATTTTAAAGGAGTAAAAGACAATTCTTTTATTTTTATTATTTAAAAATTAAAAAAAAATTGTATATCTAAAAACAAAATTTTACAACATTTTTATTGTTCAGACTCAACCAAGTAATAAGTTTATATTCAAAACATTTGTTTGAAATAAATTTATTCATTCATTATATTTGTCTTTCTGATTACCTTTTCGAGTGTTCTCCAAACAAAAATAAATCAAATGGTTTCCGTACCCACATCATGGTGTTAAAACCGAAAGGTCCATTAGTAAAGTTGTATCATCCTTACACATAACTATTATAATGATATCAAATAGTATGAAGCCCATTGTTCAAATAATGGTTGCTCTACCAAATCATATGTGAATACAAAGTGAAAAAGATGTTAATAATACAAGGTGAATAATTTAATACTATAATGAATGTATTTGGAGAACATATTAGGCAAATTGAAAGATGTTGTAAGAAGACTTAGAGTCATCAGAAACTTCTCACCTCCACAACAACAACAACAACATCATACTGAAATAGAAGATGAAGTTAGTGACATGCCTAATTTGGAAAATGAATCTCTAAACTCTTTGTTTTGTCAAAGCCAACAAAAAAAATCCTTTTAGAAGATAAAAAACAAGAGAGAAACGACCATCAATACCTAAAAATGCAGAGGTAAACTTAAACCTTTTTGGAAAATCAGATCCTAATTCCTACATGAATTAGAAAACGTATGGAATATATTTGAGTGTTATGGATATATTGAGCAAAAGAACCATTACCTAACGGTGGAATGTTTTTTCCAGATAATGATTTATTTAGTGGGACAAAGAAGTAACAAAAAGAAAGAGGTAACATTACAGACTCATAGATAGTTGAGAAAACACAAAGATTTTTGTAAAGCGGAGGCATATAGTTTCTCATTACCATCTTGACCTACAAAAATGATTTAGGAATGTATAATACAAAACCAGAACTATTGAGGAGTATTTTGATGAGTTTTAATCAACTCAAAAATAATTTGGAGCTACAAAATTTTGAAAATGTGATAATGGCCTAATGTTTTGATGATTTCCAAGAATGTATTGCAAGAAAGGTGAAAATCAACAATATTATGATTTTTATTATTTTCAAGATTGAGGAGCAACTCAAACAAAAAACACCACCTCTAACTGGACCAGAACAATTTAAACATGGATTACAAACAACAACAAATCGCTGGATGAAGTAAAATCAATGGTGATTGATGTAAAAAAACAAGTGAAAATAATTAAAGTCTTATAGATGATAAGAATATAAGTCACTCCAACTTTAGCTTGTGAAGTTAAATGTTTTAAATGTCACGGATGTGGACATTGTGGTAGAGAGTGGCCAAATTTGTATGTGGTGATTACACTATTAGTTGAGAATATGAGTCACTAGATTAATATGAAGATGAGAATACCATGAAGAGGAAATTAAGTATCCAGATACCGGTGATCTATCGGTAGCAAGAAGAATATTAAGTTCAATAATCATAACAAAAGAACCCATCCAAAAGGAGGATATTTTTTCACACCAGATGAACTATCAACAAAAAGGTATAATATGATCATAGATGGAGGTTCTTGTACTAACGCATCTAGCAAGTTTATGGTGGAGATATTGGGTCTTGCAAAAGACTAAACATCCAAATCCTTATAAACTACGATGGATCCATGATCAAGCTAACTTATGCATCACAAATTTTATCATCTTTCATTCAACATAGCAACATTTTAGGATGGAGTTTTGTGTGATGTAGTACCTATTCAAGTTAGACACTTATTGATTGGTAGATCGTGGTCGTTTGGCTATGAAGTAAGATACAATAGATGCACAAACATCTACTCATTTGTGCACGAAAATAATAAGACACTTCTTAGTCCATATAAAGTTTGTGAAATAAAAAAATGAATGACTAAAGAATTTTAAGAGTTCTTAGATTCAGGAGTTAACATGTTTGAGCTACCAAATTAAGTGGAAGATGTTATGCCCCATCGTTTACCCCCTATTAGTATTGAACTTCCAATTGATCTTGTTCATGGTTTTGCATTACCAGACAAGATAGCCTACTGCATAAAATCGTAAGAAACTAAGGAGTTAGAGAAACAAGTGCATAAATTGGTGACTTAAAGATACATTAGAGAGAGCCTCGACCCTTGTGTGGTATTGGGTCTCATTGGTATCTAAAAAAGATGACAGTTGGAGAATGTATATGGATTTTCGTGCCATTAATAATATCACCATCAAATACTGCTATCAAATTCCAAGACTTTATGACATGCTGGATAAAATTAGTGGTGCCACCATCATCTCCAAGATTTATATAAGGAACTCTTATCATAAAGTTAGAACGCGAGAATGAGATGAATGTAATACAACTTTCAAAACCAATCAAGAATTGTATGAATGGTTACTTATTTCATTTGGGCTTACCAATGTTCGAAGTAAATTTATGAGGCCGAAAAATTGGGTTCAAGATTATATATCAACAAGCTTTGTGTTTTATACTTTATTGAGATACTAATTTATATTAAGTGTTTTAGAGAACATTTAGATAATCTTGAGTTAGTTTTGAAAACTCTACGATAAAAATCCATTTATGTTAATCTCAAAACGTTTACACTATATGTTGAATAAACTGTCTTCCTTGGATTTATTATGAGTTCAGAAGGACAAGGAGTTTATTAAAAAAATATCAAAGTACTTCAAGAATGGCCAAAACCAACGATGATTGGACATGTTCAAAGTTTATATAGATTGACTAAGTCAAATATGGCTTTCAAGTGGGAAGAAATGTAAGGAAATTATTTATAAGCCCTCAAAGATAGCCTCACACAAGTATTAGTTTTGGTTTTTCTCGATTTTGATAAAATGTTCAAAGTGGAGTGTGATGCTTTTGGTTTGGGTATTGGAGGTTATTAACTTGATGAGGATGTCTTATAGCCAACATTTTTGAGAAATTAAGTTGAACATCACTCAACTAGCCAACCTATGATAAAAAATTCTATGCATTGGAGAGATCGATGGAACAATGAAAACATTACTTGTTGCCAAAAAAGTTAGTTATTCATATAGATCACAAGAATCTACAGCATATAAGAGGCCAACCTAAACTAAAAAGGGCATGTTAAGTGGTTGAAGTTTATTGAGACAATATTTTACATCATCAAATATATAAAAATAAAAAAAGAACATTATATAATACGCATTAATCTCTACAATAGAAGTAACAATTCTAGGATTTGAACACATTAAAGGGTTGTATAAAGATGATCCGGACTATTAACACTTTTACAATGAGTCTTCTAAATTGGCATTTGGCTTATTTTACAAACATGACGAGCTCATGTTAAAACATAAGTATTTATGTATTACACAAGGCTTTATGCCTACCATGATTTAAAGAGAAGCACTCAAATGAGATCTTATAGGTCACTTTGGAAGAGATAAAACCTAATATGTTGTCGTTAAGAATTTTTTTGCCTTACTTTAAGAAAAATTTGGATAAGTTCTGTAACCGTTATAGTATTTGTTTGAAAATAAAATCTAGATCGTATCCTTATGGTTTTTATCAACCATTTCTAATTCCTACTACACATAGGTGGATATATTAATATATTCTATGCTGAGACTTCCAAAAATAAGATACAAATACTTCATCATTGTTGTAGTATATATATTCTTAATTATGGCATATTTTATACCATGTGATCAGGTGAATGATGTTTATCAAACAACAAACGTGTTCTTCGGAGAATTGATACATTTAGATAGAATGTCAATAACTATTATCTCGGATCAAGACACCAGATTATCCAACCAATTTTGGAAAACACTTTGGAATAAAATGAGGACTAAACTATTGTTTTTAACAAGTTATCATCCCCAAACAGATGGCTAAATTGAAATGTTAAATTGTACATTATTTACTTTACCTAGAGCTTATGTAGGTAAAAATTTGAGAAATATGTTGAATTTTTAAAATTTATTGAGCTTGCTTGCAATCATGATACCCATATTACAACTAAACTGTCTTATTTTAAAGTTGTGTATAAATTTAAACCTTTGATATCATTGAACTTATCCTCAATGGCACTATCAGAGTATTCAAGCCAAGATGGAATGAGTAATGCTAGAATTATTAGGAAAATACAGCAGAATGGTAAGAAGAACGTAGATAATAAAACGGAGCAGTTAAATGTTAAGAAGATAAAGATACAAAAAAGTTGACATTTGAACTCGGAGAATAAGTTTGGGTACACATGAGACAAGAAATATTCCCCCCAAAACAAAATTTATAAGCTTATACCTCGTGGAGATGGTCCATCTAAAAGGTTTTAAAAAATCAATGATAATTCCAAATTGAAGCTTTAAGGATATACAAATATTTCTGCAAGTTTTAATGTTTCTGATTTATCTCAATTCGACACAGGTGAAGCAGTTTTAAGGATAAAATCTTTTCAATATGAGGGGAGGATGAGGATATTCAAATAGATCTGATTGAAGACCAACATGAGATCATCAAAGTAACGATTCTTTGAATTGGTCATATAACACGCTTAAGATCAATATAAGTTTCTGGAGAGTTCAACCAGGTGGTGGAGAGTCCTATAAACCAAATGAAGCATGAGCTAACTTATAGAGTAGCAACTGCCAAATAAGTACCTTCCATTATAGTAAACAATGTGAAAAATCTATACGAGTTCATAATAACAACGTCGCAACTACGTCTACAACTTAAAAATAATGTTATAAAATGTTAAATCTCATAAATCGACTTTAAGTCATTTTAGTAATATCAACAAATTTTATAAAGGCTCTAATGAAAATATCTTCTAAAAGACATAAAGTAACAAAATTTAAGAGTCAATGAGAGTTATTTATTTTTTTATCATTAAATATTAAGTATTTAAACTCGTTTAATTATGTTTTAAAAGAGTTAATGAAAGTTATTTTGTTTGTATTATTCAAAAGTTATATTTGAACTCTTTAAACTCATTTAATTTTATTTCAATATAGTCATAGAGAGTTACTTTGTTTTATTATCCAAAAGTTATATGTTTTTTTATGTATAGTTATATATAAAGTCTTAAAGTCTTTGTATTATCCATCTTCAATCAAGTAAACAATATTTTAAAAAATATTTTTTACTCAAAACATTTATTTGGGACAAATCTATCCATTATTTATCAAGGACAAACTCGATTTGAAGTTCTGCTTATCAAAGGCTTTCATATATCATTTATCGCGCAACTCGATCCATCCTCTAACTTTCATCATTTTTCATATAATTTCATTTATAATTGTTCTTCGAACAACAACAAATCAATTGTTTCAGTGTTTACATTAGAAATTCTAAAGTTTTGGCGAGAATAATAAAATGATTAATATTTTTATTTATTATTTATTTTAAATATTATGTAACTCTCGATTGATTGAATTTAATTTAGGGTATGGCTATATATACCCAAATGTGATTTAAGTATACCCAAAAACGCAGTTGACTTTTGTTTGACTTTTTTAGGACGAAAAAACCCTTGAACTTTCATTTAATATCCGAATTGCCACTAAGTAAAAAAAAAAACACTAAGTATATCCTAGATACACCCAATTCACAAAACAATCTATTTGGTTATGTATACCCAAAAAAACACAACTCTCTACTAGATCAAACCCCATATTACTACAATTTTGTGAAATTCTTCAAATTGTTCTTGAACATTCAAAGTTGCCTCAAGAACATTCAAACTCTTTTTAATTTTTTTAAACTTCTTCTAATGAAAACACAAAATCAAAACTTGTTTTTTGAAGTTTTTTTTTTAAAAAAAATTAAAAATTTAATTACTAAAAAAATCATAATTTTAGGGTGTTTGGAGGCCATTTGCGAAGGCTGAGTGTACCATAGGTACAGACCCCCTGTACCTATGGTACGCTCAGCCTTCGCAAATGGCCATTTTCCGGTCGAATTCCGGCCGGAAAATGGCCTCCAAACACCCTAAAATTTTGATTTTTTTACCTAATTCAACCATAACCCTAAATTTTGATACTAAGACTAAGTTTTTATATTTTAGTTCGCCGGATTTTAGTTCGCCGGATAAATTAGAGAGAACTTGAAAGTTTTAGAGAGAAGTTAGAGAGTGTAAGAGAAAAAATTAGGTGGATAAGATTAGTAAAAAAAACCTTATATACCTGGAAAAGGGTATTTTTGTCAAAATTTGGATATACTTAGATCACCTTTGGGTATACTTAAAATTGGGTATACTTAAACTCGAATTGGGAATATATAGCTTGACCCTTGAATTTAATATAAAATCACTTTAAATTAGTAATATTTGAATTTTTAAAATCTCAATCGTTTTTTAAAATTTAGAATATCTTATGATATATACTTTTTAGTTCTAAGATTGTTATATTCGTATAAACTAGTATAAGAAAAACCTTAATATATTTATACATATAAAAAATAAGGTGAAATATCATTCGGTATGAAAAAGGAACTCAATTATCAATATATTTCTATAAATCATTAATTACCATCTTTAACAATTATTTTACAATTTTCAGTTACCATATATTACTCTGATTTTTTTTATTATACCTTTAATGTTCTTCACTAGTTATATACTAATATATTATTATTATTTTACTTATTTCTTCTTCACCACTTCATGTACTCATTCTCAAGCTTCAGATCAAATACATGTACATGATTAATTTATTGGTGATATTGTACACTAAGATATTACGATTTAATTGGATTAATCGATTACATTGCTTTCTTCCAATTTTTAAGCTACTTTATTTTGGAAATTGATGAGGGTATCGTGTAGGAATGCATTTTCATTAAGGGTGAAGCTATATATACCCAAATGTGGTTTAAGTATACCCAATTTTGAGTTTACCCAAATGTGGTATAAGTTTATCCAAATTTTGACAAAAATACCCTTTTATGGGTATATAAAGTTTTTTTTACTAACCTTCATCCACCTCATTTTTTCTCTTACACTCTCTTACTTCTCTCTGAAACCTCCAAGTTCTCTCTAATTTATCCGGCGAACTAAAATCCGACGAACTAAAATATGGAAACTTAGTGTTAGTATCAAAATTAGGGCTGTGGTTGAATTAGGTAAAAAAATTATAATTTTAGGGTGTTTGGAGACCATTTTACACCCGGAATTCGGTCGGAAAATGACCGGCAGCGAAGGTTGAGCGCACCATAGTTACAAGGGGACGTACCGGCTGGTACAGGCGTAGCGTACCAAAGGGTACGCCCCCTTTTAAAAAAACTTCAAAAAAATAAGTTTTTACCTTAATTTCGATCGATTCATGTTTGATTTTGTGTTTTTATTAGAAAAAGTTTAAAAAAATTGAAAAGAGTTTGAATGTTCTTGAGTCAACTTTGAATGTTCAAGAACAATTTGAAGAACTTCACAAAATTGTAGTAATATGGGGTTTGATCTAGTAGAGAGTTATGTTTTTTTGGGTATACATAGCCAAATAGATTGTTTTGTGAACTGGGTATATCTAGGATATACTTAATGTTTTTTTACTTAGTGGCAATTTGGATATTAAATAAAAGTTCAAGGATTTTTTCGTTCTAAAAAGTCAAACAAAAATCAACTGCGTTTTTTGGGTATACTTAAACCACATTTGGATATATATAGTCATACCATTTCATTAAAGCTTCAAGATTTAAGTATAGTTTATAAAGTTTTTGAAAAGTTTCATTGAGTTTATTTCTATAGCTTGTATTTGAAAGAAAATACGAATTGCAAAATGTGAAACTTATAGAATTGTAAATACTAAAATAGATTTATAAGGCCAATTGTGAAGTAAATTAAAGAATTAAAATTATGAAATTAGTGTAACTTAAATTGAAATAAATTTATTTTATAATTGAAAAATAAAGTTACATGTGAATTAAAAAATCAATGTTATAATAATTTTTTGTATTTATTAAATTTGCAAAGTGTGAAACACGTGTAAATACCAACTGCGATATAAGTGTTACTTATGTTTTATGAAATAGTTACATAAAAATTATGAACTATAATGGTATCACAAATGTATGATGTATGGGTTTTGAAGTGATATCGTGCGTGTAGTATTTATTTGAAAATCAGTGTAGAAAATATGAAGGCTTAAGTATAGGAAGTGCAAAATGACGATCTGCAAATGCAAAATGCAAAACCTTTACTATAGAAAATGCAAAACATTTAAGTATAAAAAATGCAAAAATAACACATGCAAATGTGGAATACAAAATTAGTGTTAAACATAATACAAAATGCAAAATATAAAATCTGAAACTAAGGTTAAATTTATTTATTTTACCTACGTACGAAATGTCATCCATGGATCTAGTTTTGTTCGTCTTAAAAAGAAAATCAATAGTACTTTTGAATGTTTTTATGAGCTACAATTTTAAAAATATGTCTTGTAAAAAATTAGATCTTTATAAAGAGAATGGAAAATAATATATTATTGAATAATAAAGTAAATGAAGAACATGGCTTGATAATATGATACTTTTCGTAAAAAGGTTACTTTGGATACCTTTAGTAATATTAAAAAGTGGATATTAAGTTATAATTGAATTCGTAGTTGGGTGTTAGATTTTAATTCACCCCAAAAGTCTAGGGTATATATTGAGATCATTTTAATGTTGAAATGGGGCCTCCGGTTTCCTTTGGATCCATAAATTATTAAGTATTTCAATATGGTTGGACTATGCCCAAACAAAGCTAGTTTTAATGCTTGGTTTATCATGATGTCATTTATCATAATATATGAGTTATCAAAAATTCGAATGTCAATGGAGTAATTTGCTGCCACTGTTGGGTTGCCTAGAAATTATTGGATTTTTTTTACTTCTACAATGTGGGTGATGTGTACAAGATTGTGGATGATCCGCTGAAAGCTGACAAAGTGTCGAATATACAGTTTCTTCTTGTTAGCGGTTGGTGGAAGAACATGAAGAAAATCACCTCATATGGTAATCCAAGTTACTTTATCAGGTTTTGAAAAAACACATGTATTTTTTCGGACTCACACTATTGTTTGAACTTATATCATTGCTTATCTTTTATTATTCGTGACTCGCCTCAAATTTTTATTTTACATCACTATTGAAATCTCATCTGCAAAACTTGGAGGATGCTGAGATCACTTTCAAGAATCTGCATCAATGGGCCGAGGAGAATTGGTCTAATGTATCACCCCGAAACACTTAGTTCGGAGTCACCTCTAAATGACTAGCTTGAACGGGTTCGGGGAGCAATTAACTAATTCCCCTCAGTCGGCATATATAATTAAAAGGATTGAGGTTGCATCCGGTATATTACTTCTTCTAACAAGTACTGAAGCCCCCAGCCTTATGGCTAAAAAGGGTAAGACGGCCAAGCAAAGCTGAAAGAAAGACACCGTTGGGATCGAAACTATAGAACAACCAAATGAGTGTTTACCAGTTATACTTGATGAATCATTGCTAGCTATAGTCACTAATAATATTGAAAAGAGTGACACACCCGTAAATCGTCCTGTACAGAAAAAGGAAAAGACACACAAGAGAAGCAAACATACTAGTGACAAAAGAGAGAAGAAAAAACAAAAAAGCCACCAATTCGAAGATAATCCCTCGTTCGGAGATCATCCCTCTTTTAGTCCCATATATTATCCCCTCAGTATTTCCAGTATCCACCTCATTTTTTTCGTTGCTCCTAACAACAGAAGAAGAAATATATGGTGAACACAATCCGATGGGGCCTATATGTGGGATTGATTTGAAGCTTTCGAGAAAGGCTTCCCCAAAACCACTGCAATGTCACAAATGTGCTCTATGATGATGTGCCATTTGAGTTGATAAAGAGCATGACACACTGGCATACACGATATTGGGATTCATAAAGCCTATTGATGAGTTGGAGAGGGACGTCAGAGCACATAAAGATACCATTGTTTCACTTGAACAAGAAATAAAAAATCATAAAGAGTCCTTCGAAGGGGAAAATCTTGTGTTAATGGTTTAGTGAAGGATGCCAAATTTTTCATAGATGAGCTTACAAAGCTAAATTCTTCTTAGGAAGGATAGTAGTTTTCTAGTTACGGGGAGATTCAAAAATTGAAAGATTAACAAACCAACAATAAGGATGTAGCGGACGTATATGCCGATGAGATCTTAAAGTCTTTAGGTAAACGAGATGCTTTGATTAAATCTGACATGGTCTTAGATTTTCACAAGGCATTTCCTAAGCTAAACCTCGGGGTTTTGTGAGAGTTGGTCCCGTGGGAGTTGTGGCTCAATGACATGCCCATAGCAGATCAGCTGAGAATATCCATGGACTCATCTAGTGATAGTTCTGAAGAAAGTGATGGGAGAAACTCCAGTATGGGAGTTCAGAGGAAGATAACGCCGATGAAAATGAACCCAGAGGAAATGAATTCAAATTTTGTTGAATACAATTAATATATTATAATAAAATGAAAAAATAGATATTAATAAAATAGATATATTTTTCATTAAAAAACCATTATTATTTTAATTTATTATTTTAATTCAAATAAAATAAGCCCGAGCAACTGTTTACCAAAAACACAGGTTTCCGCAAAGTCGTAACACCTCTCTACTCATTGAGTATACTTCCAGACAAGGGCCCTTCATTAGTTTACCAAAAACACATAAGAGAATCTTAGAAAAGATTCCCATTAAGCGTCGAGTACTTTCCAAAGTACCCCTCCAACTTTTTGACGCTAAACGCTCTATCACTCGAAATAATTGGGTCAAAAGAAGATGTCATCTTGGAATTTTATCAACAATTTTCTTGTGTATGCGGAGATCCAATATTATCTGAATACTTATGTAAAGAATTACAAAAAAAATTATTTCATCAACCGCTCCCTATGCTTTCGCACCCCAGCGTCGGTAGGGACCCAAAGAGCTGCCTTCACTTTTGACGTTCCTTCGTATATATGTGGATTTCACCCCTACACACGAAATTCCACTCTCCTCTGTCTCACTCAAGTGAATTGGTTTCGAAAGAATTCCGCAACTTTTTGGTGACTTTCAATAACACGGAAGTATCTGACCTAGGTGAACCTAGCCTTCGAGGGAAAGCAAATGAACTTTCACTTTCAGAAGTAGCTATCTCTTCAACCCAAAGAAAGGGAAAACAATGAATCTCTCTTTCCATCTTGACTTTGATCCTTGTGTATAAGTCATTGACTTATGCAAGGCATTTTATCCTTTTTTTGTTTGGATTCTAGTTAGTTCCTGGTTTACCCAAGGAATTTTATAGCTTTTATTCAGATTTATTTTATAAGGCCTTGGTATAGCCAAGGCATTTTTTGCATTCGTCTTCATCAATGAATTAATGTTATTTTTTTCTCTTCCTAATTCTGTTGTTGTAATTTATTCGAAGGCATATAAATTAACAAATTAAATTATTTGAAGGTATATAAATAAATCAATATAACCATTCGAAGGTAATGCATTTGAATGTATATAAATCAATTACTCTAATCAGTCGAAGGTAATCCATTCGAAGGTATATAAATCAATCACTCTAACCATTCGAAGGTAATCCATTCAAAGGTATATAAATGAATCACTATAATGATTCGAAGGTATATATGACTATAAAAATATATTGAGTACAAAAATAAAATAAGAATAGTTTAAGGAAAATACAATAGATTAAAAAATAGTTTGGACACCTCATTAAAACATCTCCAGGCCATCAGTGTATTAAAAGAATATATCCCTAAATATGTGTATAAGTGAAAAACAAAATAAACATTTTATACAATTTATTCAAGATAAAGCCTTAAGTGTTCGACATTTCATGGGTACCTTCAGAAATTTACCTTATTGATTTGTCAGTCAATAAGTTCCAGCTTGACTATTTCATTTACCGTATATAGCCCTTCTCAATTCGGTGCTAGATTTTCAGATCTTTTGTCTTTGGTATGTAAGAAAACCTTTTTTAACATTTTGTCTCGTAGTTCAAATTCTTTTCTTCGAATTCTAGATGCATATTTGCTTCTCGTCAAGGTTTAATAATGAACAACCCTCAAATGAGATATGAGTCTTCTATGCTCAATCAAATCTAGTTTAACTCTTATAACTGTTTCATTATCTTGTTCGCAATAATATTCAATTCGGAAATATGGGAGGACATATTCAATCAATGTTACTGCATCCATCTCATAAACAAAGGAAAAAGAAGATTCTTCAGTGATAGTTCGGGGGGTAGTACGATAAGCCCATAACACTTCTTGTAAATAATTATCCCTTCTAAATTCTTCTTTAAGCCCATAAAAATTGTTATATTAACAACCTCTACTTGCCCATTGGATCGAGGATGAAAAAGTGAAGAAAAAAATTGTTGAATTCTTATGGAATTACATAAAATTTCCATGTCTTTATTCTCAAATTTAGGGTTGTTATCCATTTTAATGCTTCCAGAGACCCCAAATCTATAATGTATGTTGGAGATGATAAAGTTTATCATTTATTTGGATATACTACTAGAGATTGGTGTTGCATCTACCCACTTGAAAAAATAATCACTTGCTAATATAATAGTTTGACAACCTCCGATGGTAGGGTTCTTACTAAATCGAGCCCTCGCCTATCAAAAGGTATCACCTCAGATATTGAGTCCACTGAGACTGTCGGCACATATATTGCATTTACAAACCTTTGGCATGGATTACATCGTTTAACTAAATATTTAACATTTGTTATGATGGAAGGCCAATAATACCATGCAACACCCTTTTAGTTATAGTTTTGTAGCCATAATGGGCAGAGCCTTCCTCATCATAAAACTCGGAGAAATTACATGGGATTTATCGTAACCAAGGCATCGTAATAAATGAATACTAAAGGATATCTTATAGAGGATATCCATCAAGACTACAAATTCATGTGCTCTAAACTTTAGCTTTTTACCCAACACTTTATCAACCGAAAAAATTCCTTTAGTAATAAACTCTTTGATCTTATGCCTCTAATCCATACTTCTCATTTATGATATTTGAACACTTTATTTGGTGTTTGTTCCAAATTCAAAGTTTGCTAATATTTAAGGACATTCTTGTATTAAGATCCATAGATACACTTCAGAGTATGCAATAGTAGCTAAGGAATCAACCATCAAATTTTCAGCTCGTTGCACATGATCATATTCCACATATTTGAAGAAGACTGATATTTACCTCAATACCTATAAATACTTCACCAAATACTCTTTTCTAGCTTTGGATTGGCCCTGGTCATGATGTATGAGTAGTTTCGAATCACTTATCAATCAAACATTTTTGGCACCACAAACTTGGGCAAGTCTTAACTCAGATTTTGTTGCCTCGTACTCAACTTCATTATTCGAAGCTTTAAACCAAAATGTATTGCTTGGTACATTAAATCTCTGAATAGAGATAATAAATAAATTTATGCTCCACAACTCAACATACTTGACCAACCATAATTTAAACTACCCATTCTTTCATAGGATTTTCGATTGAGGATTTAATATATGGATGCCCTCAATGAATTCAACCAAGAAATCTACTACAATTTGTGCTTTTATTGTCGTTCGATAAGAAACATCAATATTATAATCTCCTAAATCAATATACACTTGGTCATCCAACCTGATACATTCGTCTTCTGTAGAATATTCTTAAGTGGAAAAAAGATTTGAACATTAATAGAGTGTGCTTAAAAATAGGCTCTCATTTGTTATGGCCACTACCATAAGGGCCAAGGCCAACTTTTCTAACTTTTATTTTTTTTCAACATCCAACAAACTTTTTTAGGTAAATATAAGGGCTCTCACCTATTATTAGTTTGGTTAATGTTTTTGGTATCGACGTATGTTCTTTGATTTTAACAAAAGCCTCAACACATTTCAAAGACCAATTAAACTCTTTGGTATTTATTAGTGCACACTCATCCGAAAAACTTGATATAAATCTGTTCCATGTAGCTAACCTTCAGGTTAGTATTTAAATCTCTTTGGTGGATATGTGGGGTCTATTGTAAGTAATGCACTCGTTTTTATTGTCAGTTTGAATCCCTTTCTCATTTATAATATACCCGAGAAACATTCTGAACCATACTCTGAATGTGCACTTCTCCAAGTTTAACTTCAAATTGGTAGCTTTCAAATTGGATAAGGTTTATTTGAAATCGGACAAGTGATCCTCGTCTTTTAAGTTTTTTATCAGCATATCATCAATGTGGACCTCAACATTGCTTCTGATCTGACTGGCAAAAACCTTATTCACAACACATTGGTTAATAGCTTCAACATTCTTCAAACCGAAAAGCATAACCTTATAATAATAGAGATCTTTATCTGTTATGAACATGGTGTGATCTTGAGTCCCTCATATCTATTTGTATCTGATTGTATCTAGAAAATGCATCCATGAATGATAGCATCTTGTTACCAAAAGTAAAATATATCAACTAATCTATTCGGGGGGCATGCAATGGATCATTCAAACATACTCTATTTCGGCTTGTGAAATCAATACACATTATTATTTATAAACATCGGATTAGCAGTCCATCTGAGATTCCCGAATATTTACAATTTTTGTTAGTCGATTTACCTCCTTAACAATGGCTTCAAACTTTCCCAATAGAAAATACCCTATATTTCTCTATAACAGGGCCAACACCATGTCGTATAGGTAGATTGTGGCAAATAATTCTTGCGGGTACATCCGTTACATCATTTGTATACCAAGCAAACATATGCAAATTATTAGATACGAAATATAATAATTTTCCCTTTACTCCAAATTGTAATTTGGCTCCAATCCTAACACATTTTATATCAAGAAAAGTATGTAACTGAACAACTTCATCCGAAATAACCATGCTGAGAGTCTTTCTTGGATCATCCATTTTGCTTAAACTCGATGAGGACTGTTGTAATTACTATTCCTTCTTGGTTTCTATATTCTCTAATGTTTCTGGGGCCAAACTAGTGACATAACATTCTTTAACCACTTTTTGGCTTCTTTGAACGAATCCTACATGGTCCTCAACTGCATATTTCAAGCATTGGTAAACTATTGTCACAACATCATGCATCATTGATAACCAGGATTTACCAAAGATAGCATTATAATAAGTTGGACCATTAACCACAACAAAAAGTACCATGGCTATCTTCTTAAATGGTTATTTCCTGAGGATGGTTTTATCTTCGAACTCCCTAACTACATCAGCAGAACTCCCTGTTGGTGTGGTTTATTTCTGTCTGAGAGTAATCTCGTAAAGTGTTTAAAAAGGTATTTTGGGTATTTTATGGAGTTTTTTGTTTAAAGTGGTGAGTAGAAAGATAATTAAGCTGTCTACTAGTAATAAATTCTGATTACCCTCATTAATGAAAGTAGTTGGGTATTTATACTTAATTTCTGACCCATGGGCTTAATGGGTTGGTTTTTGAAGTTTGGTCAAGTTTAAGGACCCATTAGTAATCTGGTTTGAAGTGACTAACAGCTAGCTTAGTCAATATTTTATACATTTGTCCTGTTCAGAATTTTATTATAGTGGTTTGGTCCGAATTTCCCTTCGGATTAACGTTAAGGTACAATAGCTCAGATATCCAAACTCATCAGTAGCCCCTTTAGGTCTTGCAAATGATCTTTGGAAGAGCTAAAACTCAAAAAACCAATAGTAACATGCATTCTGGAGAGCCAAGGGTTGTTGCATAGCATTCCCTAGCTATCTTTTGACTGCTCCGGACAACACCTACTTGTCCCTGGACATCATATTTCAAGTATTGGTGGACCGTAGAGGCCACATCATGCATACTAAAGAGGCAAGACCTCCCAAAAATTTCATTGTACGATGTTGGGAAATTCACTATAACAAATATCACTCTTACCATCTTTTTAAAAGGCCCCTTGCCCAACAATACTTCATCTTCGAACTCTCCAATCACATCTGCAAAACTCCCTATGAAGCCTACAATGGTTCTGTTCGAACATTGAATAACCGATGGGTTTCTCATTTATTTGTAAGAGATTAAAAACATGATGTTTGTCGAACTACCAGTATCAATCAGAATTCGGTGTATATCGTTTCCCCATATTGAAGCCCTTATTACCACTGCATCCTCATGAGGTCCTGCAATGTCCTTCAGGTCGTCCTTATCGAAAACTATGAATAGGGATGGAGATTGGCACTGGTGGGTATACATTCCACCATCTAACTGGGTGGCCAATTTGTGGACATACCTCTTCTTCGATGAAGTGGAAGGTGCAATCACTATATCTCCTCCAAAAATAGTTAATGATTTGAAGAAGCTAATCAGTCCTGAAACTGTCTTGGTTTTATCTGTTATCACCCCCACCTGATTTTCGATCTGGATCTAGATCCAAATACTCAGAATCTAGATCCAGATACTTAGAATCTATATCAAATCTTTCAACAATCACCATTGCACCCTCTTGTGTAGATATCCTAGGATTGTTCGAAGGGCCCGTCCATGGAGTATTGTTTTGCGCATTCGCCGACCTGTTTCAGTTTGCTTTTTGACATAAGCTCCCAACTTTCCCCTCTCAACGAGGTTTCGGACGTCCTATTTTAACGCTATGCAATCCTGAGTATCATGGCCTATATCATTGTGATATTGACAAAAACGAGTGCTCTGGTTTTCTCTGGGGAATGCAACACTGCCGATTTTGTAAAATGTACCTCATTCTTAGTCTTATCATAAATTGCAGCCACACTCCCCCCCCCAACTCAGCGAACCACTCAGGCTGAACCCATGCCCCCCTCTTACTTCTGGTTTGTTGGCTCTGAGTTTGGTTGGATTGATTATGTCTTGACCGACTGGACCCTTGTCCGGTCTCCTTTTCCCTATAACCGGATTGGTTAGTGGCTGGAGGAGTTGTTGTTGTAGTGGTAGACCTCACTTGACTGTGTACCATTGTTTTTTTTGTCTCTTCTACATTGATCTGTTATCCTACTTTGTTCAATAAACCACCCTAGGTCATAGCCTTCTTCTGAGTCACAGAATCGGCTAAATTCCCTAGATTTAGATATTTCCTAAGGGAAGCAATTACAACTTGTTCAAATCAATCTGCTATCCCATTCTTTGTATTCACAAAATGATTTATGTACTCTTTTGGGTACTCGTTCAGTTCCTGAGCACAATGGATAATGGTGTCCCCATTACCCTTTAGTTCCTTACTTTCGACAAATTGCCTCCGGAAGGCAACCTAGAACGTATCAAAATTTCTTATACACCCCTGAGAGAGACTGTTATACCATTTAAGGGCACTCCCTGTGAAAGTTTGGGAGAAATCCCTACATAAAAGCTTGTCATTATCGTCAAAATTCATCATAAAATTCTTAAACTGTTCCAGATGGTTGTCTGGATCTCGACTCCCATCGTATTTCTCCATCTTGGAGCTATCAACCCTTTTAGGAAGATGTTCGGAGAGTATTTTTGCGGACAAAGGCGATTGCATCCAATTCTCGTTGCGACTAAAAACACTATCTTCATTAGGGGTTGCAAACATACCCAGTTCTGACTAAAAGGGAAATGGATCAATCAGCAACTGATCAATATGCTTGTGAGCTGACCCCTTACCATGGTTCCTCTTGAGCCTACCATGTCTGTCTCTCTTTCTTGGATGCTTTTTAGTTAACCTCATTTTCTTTTTAGATCTCCCTTCGTCACTACTTGAAGATAGTGATTCTTCAAGTTCTGCCTCATTTTATGAGCTACTGGAGGACTCAGATGGAGAACTCTCAACATTCTTAGATTGGTGTTTCTTTTTTGAGCTGAGATGAGTCTTCAGAGATTGCTCATTATCTCCAGCATTGTCAGTGTGGTGAAGTACTGACGCTCCAGATTTCTCCTTAATTCTTTTTTCTGCTTGTTTTATTGCTCTCAGCGCCTCTATCTCAGTCCTTAATTGGTGTCGCTCCTTGATGGTATATTCCTTGTTTTCTCTTGTACTTTCCACCTCTGGGGGTGGAACATTCTGCTCATTCGGATCCATATCAACTGATTTGCTTGCTGGTTTTGAATGTAAAATTCAGGCACCGTCATGCTCCCACCGTGGTCGTTAATTTGGTGTGGTTTATTTATGTCTGATGGTAATCTCGTAAAGTGTTTAAAAAGGTATTTTGGATATTTTATGGAGTTTTTTGTTTAAAGTGGTGAGTAGAAAGATAATTAAACTGTCTACTAGTAATAAATTCTGATTACTCTCATTAATGAAAGTGGTTGGGGTATTTATACTTAATTTCTGACCCATGTGCTTAATGGGTTGGTTTGTGAAGTCTGGTCAAGTTTGAGGACCCATTAGTAATCTGGTTTGAAGTGACTAGCAGCTAGCTTAGTCAACATTTAATACATTTGCCCAGTTTGGAATTTTATTATAGTGGTTTGGTCTGAATTGCCCTTCAGATTAACGTTAAGGTACAGTAGCTCAAATATCTGAACTTATCACCCGTAAATCCTACTATGGTTACATTCGACCGGAGAATGAAAGATGGGTCTTTTATTTTCTTATAAGTAAATGGAAATAAAACATTATCTGAATTGCATGTGTCTATATGAATATTTTGGATTTCCATTCCCTCAGTTGCAACCCCTATCACTACAATATCCTCATATGGAACATCGACATCTCTCGAATTATCATCATAAAATACAATAAATAACACTATATTCTGATATAGATGGGTTGAAATTTTCCCTTCCAATTGGGTAGTCAAGCTGACTATATGTTTTTTACGAGAACAACTCATGAAGAACTGTCAGAGTATCCCTCTATTTCCTCAAAAAATAGTCAATGATTCAAAGAACTAACAAAATTTAAGAAATTTTCCCCTTTTCACTTATCATCATAATCCGGCCTCGATCCGGATCGGGATCCAAATACTCTAAAACCTTATAAAACTCATTACATTGTTCAGTAATTACCATAGTATTTTCCTGTTTGGGTGCTGTTTATATGGCCTCTTTTCGAACAGTAGATTGTCCCACTTGTGTTTGGTAGTGATCTATTTCCCCTTTGTACTTTGACAAAAATGGTTAATTTTTCATTCTTAATTAAAGTTTATAATTTCTACTTTAAGGCAATGTAATCCTTGGTATCATGCCCCACATCATTCTGATACCTATAAAACCCAATATTTCGATTTTACCTTTGAGGTTGAATGGTTGGTGTCTTTTGAAATTGTACAAAATTCCTTGACATGTCATAAATGATTGCGACATTTTCAATTAACTCAGCAAAATAATCAGGTCGAACCCATTGATTTCCTCTAAGTCTAAATTGTTGCCCTTGGGAATTTTGGTTAGCTTTATATCGATGGGAATTCTGTCTGGAATCCTTTAGACGACAACTAGTTGTAGTTTATGTTGAGAGGCTGAAGATTTACTCCTAGACTGACTGTGCATCTTCAATATATTCGTCTTTTTTATTCTAATTTGTTTCCCAACTTCGGGTAATAAACCTTCCCATGTCAATGTTTTTTGCAGGGTAACAATATCAGATAATTCCTCAGTTAGGAGCCCTTGTCTAAAAGTAGCTACAACTACTTGTTCAAAAAACTCTTGTAAATACAAAACGTTTGGTATAATTCTTCAGGGTCTCGTCAGCGAATTGCTGACAATGGATTATTGTGTCTCCAGTTCCTCTAAGCTCTTTAATTCCCACAAACTGTCTTCGAAAAGCCATCTAGAAAATGTCAAATTTCTTGATTGACCCCTGCGAAAGTCGGTTATACCACTTGAAGGCACCGTCCTTGAAGGTTTAAGAAAAAACCCTACACAATAACTTATCATCATTCTCAAAATTTATCATGAAATTTTTGAATTGTTTAAGGTGGTTATCCAGATATTTTCTCCCATCAAACTTTTGCATATTTGAGATATCAAACCTTTTGGGTAAATGACCAGACATAATCTTTGTAAATAAAGGTGACTGCCTCCAATTATGCCATTGGATAAACTAAGGGTCTTTATTGGATGAAAAATATACCTAGCTCGTATTGGATAAAAAGTTGACTACTCACTAGATGGTATATGCTATGATTTCCTAACCCCTTCACTTTTCATGACTCTTTTTGTGTGCTTCTTTTTAGCCGAACAACCTTGTTTGTTTGACTTGTGATGGTGGTTCAAACATTTATTTAACTGGAACTTCTTGTGGTGACTCATTCTCTTTTTATGATAATGATTACTACTTGAAGAAGACGATGATACTTCAAACTCAGAAGTTTAACCTTTACCAGATTTTGAAAAACTTGAACAATCCATAGTTTTACGTTCACTTTTTGAAGTTTGATGAATTTTTTTAAACTGGTTCCCTTGGTGTTTGTTGGACTATATTGGGGATCACCCTCTAGCCCGTCATAATATTAATTTTATGGTTGAACCTTACCCATATGATCCACTTTAGCTTCTCTTTGAGACCTCAATGCCTCAATTTCTATGATAATGATTACTGCTCCCTCATTCTTTAGGGTATGATCTATTTACATTTCAGGATTCATGCTTCGGAGGTTTCTGAAGGAAATTTTTTGTATGTTAGGTTTCAGATTTCGTTATCCCGATATCTCTATGAACTCCTATTATGGTCACCAATTTGATATGGATCAAATTTATCTGAGGGACTATTAAGTAATATGGTAAGGAGTAATTAATTTTTAATGGTGATTAGAGAGATAAAAGAGCTGCTTAAGTAAATATTTATAGAGAGAATATGATTTTAGCAGCAAATGCTTTCCCTTCATACATGTCTTCAAAAAGCCTTTTCTAGACTAAATTATCTTAATAGGCCTAATGGGCCAAACCAAGTCTATGGACTAATTTTCATTTGTCCAAAGCATATTAGGCCCATTAGATATTAAATAAATGAAATAATAATAAAACCTTAATTACACAAAATATATGAAAAAAATAAATAATTATCTTTGTCCGATTTCGAATATTTTTTCCATTATCACCTTTTAATGGTTTATGTAAACATCTCGGTATCTCTCAAGCAATTGTTATTTTTCGTGGTTTAACTTGGAATCTATTTGAATGTTTTTAAAGAACTAGAATTGTTAACTGCATATGCCTAAACATGTGATATGTTGAGTAAAATCTGTTTTTTAATATTCTACATAAAGCGACTCAAACGTTTATTACATTATTTTCGTCATGTTTTGCTTCTTCCACCTTATTTTCTTCCTCCTATGTTTCTTTTTTCCTTCTAACTCTCAATAGCGAATACCTCTTTTTGAGCATCTGTTAGAGCCAATGATCCATTCAAAACCTATAAAATATTTAAAATATTTAAGTAATAATTGAGTGTGAAACATGATTTTACAAGAATTGCAAAATATGAAACAAAGTTTAAAATAAAATGGAATGCGAAAGAAGGTTTAAAACAAATGTGAAAGGTAAAACATGGCTTAAACATATGCGAAATACGAAACATGGTTTAACACAAATGCAAAGTAAAAAAATATACTTGATCATCTATGATATTCAATAAATATTCAATTAAAGCCAATTCTCTATTTTTTATGTCTAACCATTTGAAGCATCTTAATATCAAGCCTTCTCTTGTTGATATTGTCCTAATAGTTGGGTGTTGCATAGTAAATGGTTGTCATTTAATAGTCTGTATAAGAATTAGTATATATACCTATATTTATGTGTTTAACAAAAGAATAAGATACTTACCACCAACATATTAATGTATCATACAATTTTTTAAGATTGTTCTTGTAACAATTTACCTATTGAATTGATAAGCTTCTTTCTGATTGCTTTAACTAAATCATATTTGTTGATTTTTTAAATGTCTTCGGTGTAATAAAATATTGTCGAAGCCATACAATAATCTAATGGTGAGAATAAAAACGCCAAGCAAGCTAATATAATCAGTAATATAACCACATAAATTATTGCTTGTTCTCCCTCAATTTTAGTAATTTTTAAAATTGATTCCTAAGATAAGGAAACACATTAAATGAGATGCGAAATGAAAAACATGAATTATAAAATTCAAAACATGTAATACATGGATTGAAAAATATAAAACAAGTAGTAAACAAACTGTGAAATGTGAAACAAGTAGCAAATATACGGTTAAATGTGAAACAAATATAAGTTACGAAATAAGTTTTATTATTATTCTCTCCTATTTTTCCGCTTAAAATGCCTAGGTTGGAAAGTTTTTATCACTAACACTATTATTTACTATTTAGCTCACTACAATCTATATAACTTTTATACTTCTTTGGATATAAACTCCATAAAATTTGAGCCCCAATAGATAACCTATTTATCAGTGTCGTGTGTCTTGCTTACTACTGCAAACAAGTCCTACTGTTTCATCATAATAATACTATAATTTCTCAAGTTAAGTATTTTTAAAAAGGGTATTGTTTGATTACACGTATGCTTCTTTTATTTCTTTAATCTTCATGGTTTTAATTAGGATAAAAATAGCATTGACTATATTTTATAACCATTTGATAAATAGAAAACCTTTGTTAATGACAATCACGTAATTCAGAACAAGGGTTAATACATGCACTACATAATTGTTAAATGCAAACTGCAAGCATGATATGACTAAAAATGCAAAATACATCCATAATGCAAATGCAATATATAAAATATACTTCCAATATAAATGTGAAATATGAAATACTAACAAAACCTAACTACACAATACAAAATATAAACACAATATAATTATGAAACATAAAATACTAACAACATGTAACTACAAAAAGCGAAATACATTCATAATATAACAACGATATATAAAATACATACATAAAAAACTGGCAGATGCGAAATGAGAAACATACTTTAAATGAATTACGAAACAAGGCTGACAACCAATTCTGAAATACAAAACAAAATGATACAATCCTACATCTATTCACAAGGGACCTCGCTTTGATACCAATTGATATATTATATTGATTCGCTCAATAAATCTATTATACACAAATATAAAATTTCCCTTTGGTATATCAATTGTATGATTAGGAATATAATGCAGAATAACTTATTAGTCGAGTTAATCATCCTAACAATGACTTATTTGATCTGTCATGTTTCTGTTATATGCTCTTTATCTTGCTCATTTGAGTCTATCGAATCTACAGATAGACTGAGTCCCTCCAATATTGTTTTGTATGATGAATCGATCTATAGTCCTGAGGTTGTATATTGGATCGATATAGAAGTGAAACATGAGAAGACGCAATAAACTATGATTTTGTGTAGTCACTCGAACCAACATAACGACAAACAAAATTGCATGACATGCGAAGGAATCCTATTGTACGTCTTACTTATATAAATAATACAAGTAGGTTTAGTCTTTAACTTAACTATATTATACCTTTTTATTCCGCAACGAAAAACCATAACCCATTAAATTGATAATCATCAATTTTACCAATGAGCATATTAGTTAAGTCTTAAGTATTAATATTTGGGCATTATCCTTCGTAGAGCCAGAATTCAACATGTTATCTACATTTAATCATCCATAATGATGTTTTCACCTATTATTTATATAATTAACCCAATTACTTATTAATTAAACCATCTTATGATAATGATTAAATACATCATTAACATACTAACCCATAAATTTCAGTACAAATCACTTGCGAACAATAAATTGAATTACAAATTCTCAAAATATATCAGTAATAGATTTTTTTCGAGTTACGGTTAGAAAGATACAGAGTTTTAAAATGTAAATACAAGAAGTATAAAAAATTAATTTTAACCGTTGATTCAAAGATTTATGGAGGTGTTGTCGCGTGTTTTATAAATTTAAAATGATATTATACAACTATTTTTATATAAATAATATATTTTTAAATTCGTATCTATACTATATACAAAATTTTAAATATTTATGAGTAACTTACCCAAATATAAATTATAAAGAATACCGTTGCAAACCAAATAACAAAGAAGAAAACAATTAACAAATTGATGTGATATGCTTTTAGACTACATTATATCTCATGTGTTTTTGTTGGAACTCTCACGGTCTCATCCTATTTTTTCAAGTTAAAAAACCTAAAAATATCCCAACTAACCTATTTATTTACCAATATGTCATTCAACCCTAAAATCTCCAAAATATCTAAACCGTTATAAACCTATAATCTTCAAACAAAACTTACAATCAATAAAACAAATTTTTTAGTAGTGTTTAAATATTTATTTATTTTAAATCAAAAATTAAACTGATTTTTTCTTTGAAATAAATTTATTATTTAACTTGTTTTATTGATAATATAGAGTTTTTTAAGCGATAGTTTATCGGAAAGTAATAAGATACAATTTTGTAATAATAATTTTTTCTTTAATATTTGATAACAACACCATATTGTAATTCTTAGCATTTGTCTTTAATACTATATTTTTGTTTTGAGATTTGATAAAAACATCATATTGTAATTCATACATTTAAAAGCGAACCAATAATCAAACACACAACCTAATAACTATTAGGATATGAAAAATCTAAATGGTTGTAACAACTGAAAGATTGAATAAACATCACACCTATCACGCAACAAACGTGCGAATTTTTGCATATTGGATGCGACGATTCACACATTCATCACTTGATACATGTGATATTTCTTTAACTAGCCATCACTGCCAACAAAATCCAAATCGTTGAGTTTAAGACCATTTTCTACATAATATCATCAAAAAAGTAGATTCATACCTACCATAAGAAATAAGTAACTAATCATCAATATATATTTCATATTTTTATAATTCAAAACTTTAAACTTAAATATCAAACAAAATATAGATCGAAAGTTAAAAAACACGTATTATGGCGAGAAATCTGAAAAATAAACTTTTATTGGTAAAACATAAAATGGTCCGTAAAAATATAAGATCTAACAAACATGATGTAAAATCTAAAAATAATGATAGTCAAGTCGTATATTTTGATAATTTATGATTTTCTCAAATTAGTTTTTTTTGTTCATTTTTTCTCTCATAATAACTCCCCATATTTTAAAACTTTGCATGTTTAATCTCCACGTGCGTGCGATTGCTTAGAAGCTACAACGTAACAGCCCAAATGGTAACTTTTCGTCTCACCATTGGCCTCCCAAACAAAGTAAACGACACAAGGTGGCAGGTTCAGCCAAGAAGAAAGCGTTTGTGGAACCCGAACTCATGACCTTGGTCACAAACATGCCTTACTCCACCAACTCGGTTACCCCTTTCGGAATGACTTTTGAACACTTCACCTTTTGTTTATTCGATACATTATTTTTTTTCTCTAATTAATTAGAGACGAGATTCTCAAAAATTTGTAAAATATTTTATTCTTTCCTCAAACCTACCTAGAAATATAAAATTTATTTTATCTTCATTTACACATGCATTTTACTCGCACACCACTCCATAACCTCTAAATTACAATAATTATGAGAATGATTTTTGAATTTTAAGATTTTTGAAATAATTGAAAGACTGGTCCATTTAATTAGACATGTAAATTAAATGACATACAAATGGATACAAATTGATATTATTAGACAAATATTTAAAATACCTATTAAAACAATAAAAAGATAATGTTCGAACAGTAATATACAATTCGTATACAATCACATATAGCAAATATATAAAATTTTAAAAGATAAAAAACTACTTAAAAAAGACAAAAAATACTAGTTAAACAAATAAACATGCCGACGAGTGACTTTTTAGCCGAAATCCGGTTTACGATAACAAGGTAGTTATAAAAAATCAACGGGGGTAATCTAGTCTTTCAACATATCCATCTCTAGTTCGTCCTCATCTTCCCTGATCCGATCACTCGATCTCATTTCGTCTGAAACAAACCAAGATACACCACCATCGAACAACAACAAGCGAACATACCAAAGTTCGAAGAACACAACTTTATCCAATCCATCGATCTTAGACTTATTTTCTCGTAGATCTTCGCATTTCAAGCGAAAATCAATGGCGTCGACTTTCAGTGGAGACGAGACTGCTCCTTTCTTCGGCTTTCTAGGAGCCGCAGCTGCTCTCGTTTTCTCATGTAATCTATCTGTCTCTTGCTTCCTATATTCTTTGTCGAAATTTGTATCTTGGAAGAAGAAAGTGCGTTGATTAGGATTGATATTTTTCTCTACAAGTTAGAATTTTTAATCGTGCATCGAAATTGGTGAAATTTAGCTGCGACACTTGCTCGTAATTTCGATTTGTTTGTATGATTGTATCGTGAGGTGTACTTTTGACCTAATCATCAGCATCATGTTGGATACATATTATAATGCAGTTTATAGGTTAAACATCTCCGCGATCTTTAAGATATAGTGAATTCTAATTCTGATGGATTGGGTTTTGTTTATGATAGAAGGCAAGGCACCATGAATAGATACTTGGTTCCAACCCACCAGGATTAGTTTAGTGGCGAAGTCCATGATCTCGTGCTTTGATTGATGATATGCTTTTCTCATTGGATATGGTCTTTAAGGGTGGCGGTCTTATTTGGGTTAAACCGGCAAAAAATAATAGAACTACATATAAGGATCTTGTTCTTGTTTCTATGGTGGCTAATGATTTTGCGTAATTGTACTTTTTAGTTGATTGGCTTTTGTTTTTCAGGCATGGGTGCTGCTTATGGGACTGCCAAGAGTGGGGTAGGTGTGGCCTCTATGGGAGTTATGCGTCCTGAGCTTGTCATGAAGTCTATTGTTCCTGTGGTTATGGCTGGAGTTCTTGGGATTTATGGATTGATCATAGCTGTCATCATCAGTACTGGTATCAACCCCAAAGCAAAGTCATACTATCTATTTGATGGGTATGCTCACTTGTCCTCAGGTCTTGCCTGCGGGCTTGCCGGTCTCTCCGCTGGAATGGCTATTGGTATTGTTGGTGATGCTGGTGTTCGGTAATGTCCTTCCTCAGTCTTTCTGTATTGTCCATGGATTGCATAAAGTCTATCTAGTAATAAGTGATGGTTTGGTTGAATGCTGTATTGCCCGTTCTTTTTCGACGTTTACAAGAATCTTTAAGTGGGTAAAATTTGTCTTTTACATTAGCATTCCCTTGTTCGTTTGGTTGGTGGTTGGTTTTTTCTAGGGTTGGATTCGAGCTCTATTTTATTTCTTAGGAGTCGGCTGTCAAGTACCGGAGCTCAATTTGACCGCAGTTCCAATTCTTTATAACCCAACTTGAGCTCAAGCATGAGCCGAGCTGGTGTTATAATGTGATACTAATAAAATATTGGATTTATCATATCTTAATATTACTTGAGTCGAATTTCAATCGAGCATACCGGAGTTCGAGCTTAATGTAGAATTTGAGTCATTCATGGATACTTTGTGTGTTATGTGGAGATATTCAAGCTCCGCTCTATAAAAGAATCGAGAATACATAGATTCTATGTGGAGTTATTTTTGTAAGACATGTTTATTTTGAATGTTTATTTTGAATATTTTGAGTTTTAATATTAACATATTATTTATATTTATATTATTATATGTGTGCGCTATGTTTACGAATAGCGCGCGCTAATCGCGTCGCTATGCGCTATTGCTCCGGAGACCCTTTGCGCTACGCTGCGCAAAACGCTATTAATAACTATGTCATAGAAGTTCCAGGAAGAGATAAAAATTTATCTAATTAAACCAAGCCTGAGCCTATCATGAACTATTTGTTCAGTAGCACCCCTGTTATTTTTTCTGTCTATTAGGACGCCTTTTTTTCTTCTATCTTTATATTTCATTTCCAGTTTTTAAGGAAAGCTAGGAACCCTTGGATCCATTCTGCACCCTTTTAACTTGGAATGAACCTTGTAAATATTTTTCTTTAGTTTTTGTACTAGTATAGGTTTTACCCTTATCTCCTTGATCCTGGAGTCTGTTATCTTATGAATTAAGCTCTCTTAATTGCTAGTTCATCCTTTGGCCAATTATGCTCATATCATGCACTTTTCACCTTGTAAAACTTATTCTAGTTTAACAGTAAAGATTCTCAAGATGTGTTTTTTTATGCACTATATTTTATAGGCAAGGTCCAATAAACAATACTTTAGGCTATATTCAATATGTTGAAATTCAGTTCGGGTACTATTACACTATCAACTTACTGTTTTTGTGGTTTGGTTTCAGGGCTAATGCTCAGCAGCCTAAGCTCTTCGTGGGTATGATTCTTATCTTGATCTTCGCCGAAGCTCTTGCTCTATACGGTCTCATTGTGGGGATCATTCTCTCTTCACGAGCAGGCCAATCTCGAGCTGATTAGAAAACCAGAAGTTCCAAATTGTTATTTTGTATTATCTTTCCCATATAACTTATGAGTGGCTCAAACGCTATCGAACCATGTTTTGTATTATTTGAAATTTGCTATTATCTTCCGACAAGTTGTTTAAGTTTGATTAATAAACTCTTGTACATTTTATATTTATTCATAATTACTTTGGGGAGTTGTACCATTTCCGGATTCGGTGTTTTAATGCCTCTCGCATTATCACTGGTCTAGAAATTGGTTCGAGTCATCGTTTATAAGGAGTTATATACATTTATATGTAATCTAATGCCAACAAGTTGATATGGCCGAGTTGGTCTAAGGCGCCAGATTAAGGTTCTGGTCCGAAAGGGCGTGGGTTCAAATCCCACTGTCAACATATCTTTTGTGTTATTAATTTCGTGACATTTACATCTTATATTTATTGTCGATTCTGATTCTTCTTTTAACATATCTTTCTTTTAACATATCTTTTGTGTTATTAATTTCGTGACATTTACATCTTATATTTATTGTCGATTCTTCTTTTAAATTTTAATAATGATTTAAATTTTAATAATGATTTATTTCTTCATTTTTTTGTTATAATATAATCGGTTATATATTTTATTTTTTTAAAGGGATATTTCTCTTAAAGTACACGAGCAAAATAATTGTTTTGGTATATATTTTATTTTTTTAAAGGGATATTTCTCTTAAAGTACACTAGCAAAATAATTGTTTTGGTCTAGTGGGTCTATTAAAGGGATATTTCTCTTAAAGTACACGAGCAAAATATTTCTCTTATATTTATTGTCGATTCTTCTTTTAAATTTCAATAATGATTTATTTCTTCATTTTAACATATCTTTTGTGTTATTAATTTCGTGACATTTACATCTTATATTTATTGTCGATTCTTCTTTTAAATTTTAATAATGATTTATTTCTTCATTTTTTTGTTATAATATAATCGGTTATATATTTTATTTTTTTAAAGGGATATTTCTCTTAAAGTACGTGAGCAAAATAATTGTTTTGGTATATATTTTATTTTTTTAAAGGGATATTTCTCTTAAAGTACACTAGCAAAATAATTGTTTTGGTCTAGTGGGTCTATTAAAGGGATATTTCTCTTAAAGTACACGAGCAAAATAATTGTTTTGGTCTAGTGGGTCTACCTTTGTCTAATTCTTAAAACATGCATTTAATTATAAGATAATTCGATATAAATCGTTTTTTTTTCTTATTAACAAAATTGCCCTTGATTTAGGTTAACCATGAATGAAAGCTTCACACTGAAACCGAAATACTTCCTTATTGACAAAATCGTCTTCTTCGTCTCGCTCTTCACACTGAAACCGAAATACTCTTTTTTTTAAAGATTTTTTTTTCCACTCAATCCGACTTCTTTCAACTGGACATCAGGTTTGTTTATCTTCTTTTGTCAATGGATCTAAAATTTCATGTTCTTGAATGAATTATTTTGTTGATTATTGTTAGGGTTTTTAATCATAGAGATATACTGTCGAATCATAGATTAACATGTTTTTGTCGTTGAATTACACATGATTTCCAAATGATTTTCAGAGTACTAGTTGTATATTATTCAGTTCATTGTCTAGTGATGCTTGATGTATGTGTTAAGTTTAGATTACAGATTCCATGACTGATGTTATAGCTAATTGTTAAGTGTAATTGCTTATTTTACATGAAATTAAATGTTAGTTCAATGTTATGCCTATGTGCATGGGGAGCTTAAACTGTATTATAGACTTATGTATGTGTGTATATGTAATTCAGATTACAGATACCATATAACTGTACCCTTTTTCATGTTAAACCTTACTACTGCTACTTCTCTAGGTTAGATTTAAGTCTGCTATTTAAATCAGAAAGAGACCTTACTACTGTTAAATTTACTAGGTTAGATTTAAGTCTGCTATTAATCCAGAAAGAAACCTTACTACCGTTACTTCTCTATGTTAGATTTAAGTCTCCTATTTAAATCAGAAAGAAAACTTACTACTGTTACTTCATGTCTGTTTACTACATTTGAAGTTTTTAAGTTTGCTATTTAATTCTGCAGGTTTTAAGTCTGCTATTTAAGTCTGCAGTTTTTAATTTTGCAGGGTTTAATATATCAACGACATTTGCGATATTTAAGTATAATGGAGACACTACTGTCCAACCGCTATATTTTTTTTGCTAATTTGGAAGGTATGTTTGATTATGTTTCAGATAGATGGTTGGAGTTGGATAAAGATAATATTAGTTTCAAGTTCGATTGTGGTAATATTAAGAATGGGTTGTTGTCAAGGGAAGATAATTTTACGTCGATGATTGGTATTGCTCAACAATCAGGACGTTTCCAAGTGGAGATACATGTTATTTTTAATGGTGGCAATCATATTAGTTTACAGAAAGATCCATTTTCTACTACACGTCAAAGTAATAATGTTATAACCTTACCTTTTAGTGGTGATACTTTGAATGCTAGATTTTTTTAGAACAACACTAAAGAACTTGCGACAAAGTCTTGGCGTACTAAAATAGAAGGTGTTGGTCAGGTTTTTAATGGTGGATATGTTGAGTTTCGGCATTCACTTGTAAAGTTTGCGATAGAAAATGGGTTTACATTTAATTATGATCGTAATACAAAGCGTCAAATTGGTGCTCTTATGAGTTCAAGAAATAAAAAAACTGCCCATGAAGGATATATGCTTCTATTGATATTGATAATGATTCTATGGTTGTTAGGAAATATGTAAGTGAACACAAATGTTGTGTTATTTTGAAGAACAAACCAAATAAACATCTTACGTCTAACATTGTGGTTAATAAAATTTTATCGGAGGTTAAGAGAAATAAAAACATTACTGCTACTGGTATAAAAGATATTCTAAAGACCAGTTATGGGTTGGATATTACCTATAAAGTAGCTTGGAAAGCTCTAGTTATGGTCTTATAAAATGCTAAATCAAAGCAATGCAAAATCTAGATCCGAATAGAGATTGTCAATTTGAATATAATCGGGATGCATCTGCGTTTAGTAGATGTTTCATTGCATTTGGTGCTTGTCTTAAAGGATTTGAAAGATGTGTACCCCTTATTCAGTTGGATGGAACATTTTTAAAGGGAAAATACAAATGAACTCTACTTTCAACAATATCTACGGATGGAAATCAAGGTAACAAACTTACTTTATATCTTTTTATTTTACTTCTATAGGTATTTTTGATTTTTCATTCTTATAGTTGTTTATGTTACTTGCTATAAGGTGTTTCTGCAATATTTTATTGAATATAACTGATTTACATTCTTATTCTAGTTTATGTTACTTGTTACAGGATTTTTCAGCAATATTTTACTGAATATAGTTGATTTTACATTCTTATGCTAGTTTATGTTACTTGTTACAAGATTTTTCAGCAATATTTGAAATGATTTTGCTTGATTTTAATTTTTTTATACTTTCAACAATATCTAAGAATGTTTATGTTACTTGTTATAGTGTTGTTTCCAATTTCATTTGCAATTGTTGATTCGGAAGATACAACTTATTGGCTATGGTTTTTGACATGTAAAAGCCACACTTGTTAGGTCAAAAGTTAACTTTCGTTTCAGATCGCTTTATAGGTATCATCACATCTATTCAGACTTTATTTCCCGATGCTTGTCACTCATATTGTCTTTACCACATACTTAATAACTTAAGAGATTGGCTTAAGAAATTTTCAAAAGGTGTACGAGATAGATTAGTTAATAAGTTCACCGAATGTGCTTATGCTCCCACTGAACATCTATTTTGTCAGTTTATGGGTGAGTTTATAAAAAAAGGTGGAGATACAGTGGTAAATTTTTTAGAAAATCTTCATCTGGAAAATTATTCGAATGCGTTCTTCAAAGGTAACATATACGGGATTGTTTTTCATCTGCTATAAAATCTTTCAATGCACAAATTAGATATATACGTACCCTCACTATAATGGAAGTCATTGACAAGATTCGAATTTTTCTTATGATACAAATGTCTAGACGTCGGGCTAAATTTTTAAAGTGGACAAACGATTATGTCCGAATATAGATAAAAGTATAGAGCACCAATTGAGGAGGGACAACATTGGTAGTTTCAGTCATCTTCCTCGACGATTAATGAAGTTTTTGCAGATCAAACGATGATGGTAAATTTGGTAGACTTTACTTGCTCATGTGGTAAATGAAAATCAGATTGTTTTCCGTGTTGTCATGCCTTAGCTGTAATCACCAAAACACAAGAGCGACCAACTAGTTTTATTGAACCCTATTTCCACTCTATTGTGTATCGAGAATGTTACTCATTACCGATACACCCTTTTACCTCGTTTGGTCAATCTTCAGTTGTTGATGAATCTCCTATGGTACAACCTCCGATTTTGAAAAGACAACGTAGCAGACCAAAGAAGAAAAGAATTCCTTCACGAGGTGAACAAGTTGTAAGAATGATTAAATGCAGTAGGTGTAAAGCTGCTGGTCATAACAAAAGGTCATGTACGGCGATAAACGTTTAAGTTTTTATGTATTTTGTTTCTTATTTTTATGTACGAAGACATATTTTTTTTTTATGTTTATTGGATACGCATTCTTTTTAAATAGTTTTAGATTTTATTCAGTTTCATTGTAGTATTTTATATCGAATATCATTATCACATGGTTTTTATTTGCTAATGAATTCTTGTGTTTAATTAAATAACAGTATTATTACTTTTATTTGTAGTATGAATAACAGTATTACTACTGTTACTTCTGGTATGATTAACATTATTATTACTATTACAGTTGGTATGCTTAAAATTATTATTAGTGCTACTTATAACATGTTTAATTTGGTTTACCTCTAACGTGCAACACAAATATTTGAATCCTATTCTATAACTATGTAATTTTGGTTAGATTACCTCTATCAATATATTTTTTAAACAAATTCATTTTAACACCAAATTTTTAATTTAAATCAAGCTGCTTGTAGCATTGGTAAATAAAAATAAGACAAATATATCACTGACATTACAAAAGTTGTATGGCTCCATATTAAAATATAGTTATAATATTATCTATGAAGACTGTAATTTAATTTTTTAGTTATGAATAACAGTATTATTACTGTTACTTGTAGTATGATTAACAATATTATTGGTGTTACTTATGATACAAATAATTAATTTTATTTCATGGTCGACATCAAAAGTGTATGATCAATACTTTAACAATGTAGTTTTTAACAAAATTGAGCTCATAAATATTGTTTTACAAAAAAAATGAACATAAAACAGTTACTTTTAATAAAAGTACTTTAGCATCTGATTTATATAAACTATTTTAGATCACATGAGTTGTGAAACACTGAAAAAATATTTACAACATTGAATTTGAAGAGTACACAAATTTAACTTCCTTTACTTTACACTCAATTTGTCATTAAAGAAGGTATGAAACAATCTAGCTCTGAAAATCTTGCCCATCTCTTCATCATATTTGATATCAATTTGTTTTTTTGTTGTAGAGATCATGTAAATAAGCGCATACCATGATGCCGCAATCAAGTGAATCTTTTTTTTGTTGCGGACATTCTCATTTGCTTGTAACAGTTGCATCTCGTTTTACAAATCCTATTTCCTTTAGGCGATTGATCTGCAAAAAAGTATTAATGTTATTTTTAGACGATATTATACTATAATAGATATTTACAATAAATGCTTACCATTTTCGTTGCAGTCTTCATGTATTTATCTGTTGTAGTTTTTATTCTTGGAAACAATAAGTTGTAGTGTGTACGCGTCTCTTCACGTGTATCTACAACTAATAATGTCAAATGGTCTATTGTTCTTGTTCCTCGTGTTGTGTGAAGTGGAATGACAACATACCGAAATTAAGCAAACACAAACCTTTTTAATTTGTCATCTGTATTGCTGCAATAATTAATTTATTTATAAAATTAGTAAAATATAAATTGTGTTATAATCATTAAAATATATAATTCATATAGCGATGCTGCTGCCGAAATTGTTAAAAATTTCTCACTTTCAGAGTCGATTATTGTTTCTTCTTGCTGATACATACTATCTAAGTATGAAGCATAACCATCTATCACCTGTAATGTTAAAATAACAAACACTATGTTACTAGATGTATATTGTTGAAGGGAAGGTCACAGCAACGTTAAACAAAGTACAAAAACGTTAAACAAATCCAAACCGCGATAAGATTCAGCTACCAATCATACCATATCTTACATGGACCTAACTATTAATCGGTGACATGATTCTCGTGGCAGTGCTAAAGCTGGTCCATTAAATAAACAAACACCTCTATTATTAGATCATATTTGATGGAACAACCACTTTGTTACGAGCAAATACAACTGAAATGTTAAAGGAACCCAAAATATGATACAAATTTTGAATCAAACACTACTACTTTCACAACTTTTAAGATAATTTCGAGAGTTCTTGCAGTATAAAACCCTTTTAACCAAACATATTAACAACCTAAATCGTCAAATAAGAGCACAACACCACATCTGAAACAATTCAAACATCTTCAAGTAACATGCCCCATATTTTATCCTTAAAGAATAAACATTTTCAAATATTCGGCGTTGAAACATTCTTATAGTAGTCAGCATTACCAATTTAATTGATTTAAAATAACTCGAAATGATCTAATAATAAATTACCAAACATTTACAAAACTATATGAATCAAAATTGCAATTAAACTAAAAAAATTATTATTACCGTTACTTATAGTATGAATAACAGTATTACTACGGTTACCTGTAGTATGAATAACAGCCACCAGTAGCAAACAAGAAATAAAAAATCACCACCAGCCATAAACAATTTTTGGATAAATAACAGTATTAAACCTATTTCACACAACTATTGTCAAAGCTTTGAAGTAAATTAGATAGCCTAGTAATAGCAGTATTATCAGTGTTATTTCTATAGTAACAGTAAGTTCAATAAGAAAAGTATAATGTACTGCTAAAACGGAAGAAATAAAATACAATGCTCAATGCTATACTTTTACTTGAAACTTGTTTAACCTCACTATGTTTATTAGGTCACAGTGTTACTAGTAGTAGTTAG